>OY728148.1:864544491-865744491 GCA_963277665.1 Viscum album
CCCAGAGGGATTTGAAAGACTAGGGAAACATTTTAATTGTAATTTTCATGACATGGGACACATATTGAGTGGAATTTGAATGACTTCAGTGATATGTTCAAATGACTCCATAATACATCATTGATATGTTCTGATGACTTCACAGGTCTAGTTTGACATGTCCTAGGGACTTCAAAATACATTTCAAATATATTTTTATGAATTCTAAAGTCATGGGAGACAAATATATTGTACATATCAAGATATAGTAGACATATAGAGAGTACATAAAAAGACTTGAGTGACATGGAAGGAGGTCTCCACAAAAGATATCTGACATGTATTGATTACTTCTAAAGACTCAGTTTTCATATCCTGAGGACTTCGCAATACATGGTTGACATATATTTGGGACGTCTCTATAAATGGTTTAAATTTTATGTGTACACCAGAAAACATGTTTGGCATGTTTTAGATATTTCTCATGTGAGAAGCCTAATTTACCCGCATGAATGTTAGTGTATTTATATTCATATAAGTCTTCTGTCATTTTTAATTATTTAATGCATATTTTCCTCATGGATCACCATGTATTAGTGTGTTTTAGTTTCACATGACTAAACCAATATACAGAGAAATCTATCTCATATTATGGACAGCCTGCTAGAAGTCCATCGCGTGATCTATATGGCGATCACATGTGGCACATATTCATGTCATGTGATCCCTTTGGATGTTTACTGGATTTAACATGGTGGAAGTCCCCTTTGATAAAGAGGATTTATTATCTCATAAGATGAATATTATGTACTCCCATGTAGTAGTGACTTTTTTTTATGGTTGGATTTATAGGCCTCACCACCATAGTTATATTCTTTCATGAATGGTGCATATTTCGTTGATATGAGATGGACTCTATAGATAGTGTTTTTCATCATGTTCTTCTCATAATCTTGAAGTGGGTCATCCAAGTATTCACATGATATAAAATGATTTAGTGAACACTATGTTCACTATATTTCTGGGAACCGTGGACTATCAAATGGATTTCACACGGTAATACTGACATTTCAAAGGGTATTTTCCAGATTGGATGAACAAGTTTGATTGTCTTTGTGAGATCAAGGGGTTCAAACCAAGTTGGCTATAGAATTTTTCTAAATTAATATTTTTGGAAGTTTTTTTGTTTTCATTATGAAACGTCACCTAAATTAGGAAAATATAATGATCAGATCATGTTTTTTAGACAAAAATTATCCAACATAGTTTCCTCGAGAAATTCCATGAATTTTGGTTTTATTTTTTTATTTTTTTATCAATGTGAACGTGATTTCAGACACATGTTTCAATAATGATTAATTTTTCGAATGGACTATAATGATGTATTATATTCAAGATATTTTAATTGACATTCAAAAAAAAATATTATGATTATATAATAATCTAAATGTTCTAAACATTATGAATATGTCATGATACAATTATAATTGTTTTGAACAAGTGAAAAATGATAAATTGTGGTCTTTCATGATATTTTCAAGATATAGATATTATGTTTGAGATTTATGGAACATTGAAGATATTTGAAGGATGCTTCATTGAATTTTATAAAGTAAAACGGTGTTCATATATTCTGATTGACCAATTCATCAGGTAGTTTGATCGATAAGATGGCCTAAATCATCTGATAATATATAGAAACGATTATTCGAACGAGTGTACAACACCGTTAAGGTGTAAGATGATTAGTTTAAATTGTAGAAGAATATAATATTTCTTTGATTTTATCAGATCAAATAGTGTTGTTTTAATGTGAATAAGAAAATTTTCTTACATAGATTTAATAAAAGAGTTCTTAACACCAATTAATCAGTTGAGTTGTTGATGCAAATTCATTAATGGTATTGTTAACAATGATCAATTAGTAGATTTTTTGTCACCAATCAATCAAAAGAGTTGTTAACATAGATCAATTAGGTTAGATGTTGAAACAATTTACTAGAATAGAAATTTGAAACCAATATATCATTGAATTTAGTGGTTCAAATAAAATATGAAAATATGAGAAAAACTAGGGGAGATCATGTTCCATCAGACTATTGTCTTTAGAAACACATGAACAGATACCGAGTGATTAGATGTAGAAGAGAGAAAATTGTTTCGGATAGAAAATATTTTCAAAAATCATGGTGTTTCTAAAGACATTGTATGAAACTCTAGCCTTTAAAATTTTAAATAATATTTTTTCAAAGCTATTATATTTTGTTTGAAACATCAGAGTGAGGAGAATTTTTTATTTTAGAAAAGTGAAACAAAATGAAAAATAATGTTTTAGTGTGAGTATTTGGGATATTAAATTTTCAAAATAAGAAATTATAGAATTATTATTCATATATGTTTTATAATTAATATGATTAATGAAAATAAATAATATTCGAGAAGATACCATAATAATTGAAAAGAATTTTGATATATATAATAATAGTTCAAAATAACATGAAATTTAGAATTCTAGAATTTGGGTGAGTAAGAAAATATATCAGGTTCCCATATTTTCTATTTAGGAAAGACTATAAATAGAGAGAAAAATACATTCAGACTTTTAAACTATTCACATGCAAGAAGGATGAGCACTAGATCTTTGATTTCTAAATGGTTTATAGATACAGTTTCCTGGGGAAATTTTCAAGACAGATGATGTTATTAGAGAAGAGGACATCAGGTCTCATCTAATCGGACTGAGCAATTAGAAAAACATTTTATGAAGTAGAAAGAAGAATGAAACATTTGGGATTTCATTCTCTACAGGGAGACAAATCAGACTTGTATCAAAATAGTCGAATTAGAATAAAGAATTCGAAAAAGTAATTATACAATGATCATTATGATGTCTAGAGAATATGTACCTACATGATACTGTGTAAGATAGTGAATAATTGTTTTTGAATAATTTTAATTGATAACTTTGTGTAAGAAACATAGTGACAATTTTCTAAACCTATTGTTCACATTTTTTATACATGTGAAAACTTCATAATTACAATTTTTTATCTAGAAGAATCACATGAACTATTGTATTGAGAATAGTTCAATGCAAGTGTAATAGTATATCATAACTTATGTATCAAAAAATAGGATTATTTTATAGTTGATTTTCTGGCATTGAATTATTTACAAAGCATTCAAATAATGTCCTCTTATTGAGTAGTGAACCTTATAAATACTTGTGTTCTAATGGATGTGTTTGAATGTTTAGATTTCAACTAATTTGGTTCTCTTTAAAATAAGAAGGTGTTAATAATGATAACATAAAAAGGATATCACAAATTCAACCCTTCTTTACTCAGTGATTACATTGATCCTACATTGGAATTTCCATTTGGTATCATAGATAAGGTTCTTTTGTTTACCATTTTCTAAATTTTAAAGATAAGTTATTATGAATAATTTGAATTGTATGAACAGTACGGGTGATTTGTTTTTTATGTAAATAGATATCATATCGAGAAAGAAATAATCATTCCATATTTTATGTATATTGGTTATGATATTCTAGAAGCTACTATAAATGAATTTCTTCCTCATGATGGGAATTCACCTCTAACTGCTATTGATTATAATGATTTAGAGAATAATGGAAAGGATAATAATGATTTACCCCATTAACTTTCTCAAAGTGAATTTCATATAGTGAAAGGATTTATATCTAACAATGTTATTTATGATTACTCAAAAAATACAAGTGAAAGAAATCTGAAGGTGAAAAATTAAATATTACAAATATGGATACTCAAGTATGATAATCT
The DNA here is from genome assembly GCA_963277665.1 of Viscum album. Classification (NCBI taxonomy): domain Eukaryota; kingdom Viridiplantae; phylum Streptophyta; class Magnoliopsida; order Santalales; family Viscaceae; genus Viscum; species Viscum album. The sequence goes on from OY728148.1 coordinate 864,548,277, forward strand.
CAAAATGGTTGATCATTAAGATAATGTTGACTTATTTACAAGGGAGATAGATATTATAGGAACCATATGATGTCTTTGTGAGAATATAGATGATTAAATTGATGTTTAAAAGATCTTATGAATTATTCCTAACATGTTTGATGCAAAAGTATCATATTAGTATGATAAATATCCTAAAAATCTATATTTGGATGATTTACAAAGAACTATTAATACATATGTAATGAGATTTAAAAAAAATACCAAAATAAATGAAAATTTTGAAAAAAATCTCCATCAAATATTCCAGAAAGGGATAATATTAGAATACCCTTGAAGATGAAGATGTTGGTGACACTAAAATTGAAGATGAGTTTAGTAAAATAATTTATTTTTTATTTTCATTGATCTAAAAAATTAAGAAATAGGCGTAGGAAAGTAAAAAAAATGGAAGTTACAACTTAATTGACTTGGCTGTAGAGATATTGGTCACTTTGCTTCCAATTGTCCTCAAAGAAAGGTTGAAGAATAAACACATAAAGATAAAATAAAATCATAAAGTTCTATTAACAAACATTATGAAAAATAAAAATCTTATACCAAGGGAAGAGATAATATGTTGTTCAAATCCAAATAGAGAGGTTTTTTACAGATGAAAAAGATGTTGATAGTGAAATTGAAAATGAAATATTCACTAATGTTACCACATAGAAACCATTAATTAAAAAAATAAATGACAAAGAGATTGTTGGTTATAAAATTAGTAGTTCTGAAAAAGATACTCAATTATAATTTAATATAAAAATAAATTTGGATTAATTTTTTCAATTAATTGTAATAATTTATAGAGAAATCATTATGTTCAGAAAATAATGTACTACAGAAATATTTATGAATACTTTCATGAATAGAAATCTAGGGTTTTTTAATACATTGACAATTTTAATAATTTTTTTAATATCAATGATTTTGAATGAATAACTTTAATTAATGATAAAACTATAGGGGTAGAGTTAGAAATTGTTCAAAAAAAGTTCTCAAAATAATAGAAGAGAGTTATAAGTCTCAAAACCACTATTTCTAAAATTTGACATAGGATTGGGAAGTGTGATCATGATAAATATCAAAATAATTCTACTTTAAAGGATAAAAAGGAAAGTGAAAATGTTTATAAGAATAATAAATTTTAGAAAATCATATATGTATCTAACACTAAAAATGTAAACCATTTATATGATTCAAAAATTTAAAAGAATGAATCAAATTTCACTACAACTGGTTATTTAGTTAAAGTTCAGACAAAATCCAAGTTGAACCAGAAAATTTAAAAAGATACTAGGAATATCGCGGCTTAACCAATTTTCTAATTAGTAAAGTAATAATTTTTTATAAAAACATGTTTACAACTCTATAAAGAATGAACGTTATAGAGGAAAATATTATTTCTATGTCTATTTATTATTTTTTGGAAGATATTGTTATAAAATAAATATGTTTTGGCTAAATCAAAAATAAGAAAATAATCTGATCACTAACATGAAGAACAGTTTGAGGGGGATTTAATCCTACTAATGAAGAAACATTGAGAAAAATTTTATAAATGATGAAAATTTATACCAACCATTGGAAATTATTTTTAAAATATTTTAATAACCAATAAATATTGAATAAGAATTTATTTATTTGTTACACACACAACAAAAGTTTTACGATAATTCTCAAAATATGGATGTGATGAAAGGTATATGAAAATAAAATGATTATGTTGTATAAATTTCCATCAAAGATACAAAAGGATAGAGACGATATTTTGGATAGTGGGTTCTCTTTACGTACGAAATGATATATGAATCTTATGAAGAACCTCACTGATATAAAATAATCAATACTGATGTTTGGAAATAATGAATCCCACTAAATAAATTGTTTTGGATCTACTATTATTGGGTAAGAAAAACTAAAATAAAAAACCTATATTTTTTATAGGGTAAAACTGAACTTGTTAATTATATCACAACATTTTGATGGATGTAACACATTTTTTTATAGAAAATATGGTTTTTTTGTGAAAAATAGTAAACCATGTAAAATTTCTTACAAGAGTTTAACATTAAAAGGGAACATGTTTCATGTTGGTGATGCTCAAAATTGATTATATGTAACAATTATATAGGAAAAGTAAATGTTCCATAAATTTATGGGTCATACATGTTATAATAATATGAAAAAGTTAAAAAATAAAGTGATCGTGATACAACCATTAGGAAGTGAAGAAGACATTGGTGTTGTTAAATTGATTAGAAATAGAAAATTAAAGACTCTATTCCCAAGAAAGATTAAATTCGTTCAACTCATCCTCTATTCCCAATTAATTTTATTATTTTCGGTTTGATCAAAAAGTATTAAACATTCAGAGAAAATTACATTATTTATTTCATTAATGATTTAACTAAAATTATATGTATTATGTTTTTACAACATAAATTGTACGATCTAAAAATGTTTATTAATTTTAGGAGAATAGAATAAAAATAATATGGATATTTTGTGAAGAAACTGTGAATGGATAATGGGGGTGAATTAAAAAATAGTGAATTTATAAAATAACATGAAATAAATTGTATTCATCATGAGTTTAGTGCACCATACACCCTATAGAAAAATAGTTTTTCTATAAGAATGAATAAATGTTTGGTAAAGATAGGACATGCTATGTTAATCAAACATGTTTTTTCATAGTAATTGTTGTGTCAAGAAATGAGTAAATATATTTTCATTTATAATATGTGTTTCTACAATCCATTTTCTTACAAGAATAATTTCTAAATTTTATGCAATGAAACTACATGTTTGAAAAACTTATAGATTTTTGGGAGTTCTCGCATCATAAAAATAGGTGAAATCTAAAAAATATATATCACAGAGTCTATGATGGAATTTTTAATTTTTATCATCCTTATAGAAGAGGATATAGATGTTTCAAAAATAAAAAAAATGATGTTCTTCATTTACATTTCCATTAAAGTTATTGAAAATATGCATAATAAGTTTTCCAAACAAAAATGGTAATGAATATAAAAAATATGAGATAGTTGTTGAGAAACATGAAAAAAATTCCAACAATGTTGATTCAATATAAATAGACAAATCCAAATCCGCTACTTATTATTATGAGGAAGAACTTCAATGATTTCACCATAGTTTGAAGAAATTGGTGGAATTACAAAACATCATTTGTGATCATGAAAAAAATTCAAATGAGAAGAGAATCATTATTTATTTATCATAATTATTTATATTCAAATGTTGAGACAAAATATGTTAATTAAAATTTTTAGAATTTAGAGTGTATTCATACTGTGAAGGTATTTATTATGATGATGATTTTTATAAAGTACAAATTTTGGAAACTATAAGAATATGTCTTGCTATTTTGGCATAATAATGTTTCATAATTTTTCAAATTGATGTGAAATTATATATTTTTAATAGAAAAAATGATGATGATGTTTATATTGATAAACCATTTGGATTTGTAATTAGAATATATTAAATCTATGTAAGGATGTCGAAGAAATCCTTGTATGGGATAATGGAACATTGAGTGCTTGGTTTTCTAAATTGGATACTTTTTAAAATATGTTGAACACTAAAAATTGAGGATTTAATGGTAATCTCTAATAAAAAAATAATATGATCTATGTCAATATAATTGTTTATATTGATGATATTATTTTATCAAGAATGATTAATGAACATTTGAAAATATTTATAGAAGATAAATAAATTGTTTAAAATTTCCATTCTCAGTGGAATGGAATATTTTACTATCATGCAAATATCAAAAAAGAATAAATATATTTTTTGTTCATAACATTATTATTATAAGGAAATAATTATGAATTTTTTTGAATGGAAAATTAAAAACCTCTTTCAACACCAATATCATTGGGAGCAAAGTTCTATAAATTTGGATAATGAAAGGAGGTTTATTCAATAGAATTTAGAATTCAAGTTGGGTGTCTTTAATATCTGACTACTTCAAGACTATATATTGTATATGCTACTTCATTACATGAAGGATTCTGAAGTTATACAAAATAATCTCATGTAATATTAGGAAACTAAATTGTTATATTCATCATTGTCACAACAATAATCAATATAAAATGTGATAGGTTAGGAATAATTGACTGTTTTTCTCTATAGATACTAATTAGGATGGAAGTGTGGAATTTAGAATATCAATATTTTGTGGATATTTCTTTCTAGAGAATATTTTTTGAATTGGAATACAAAAAATAAAAACATTATAACTCTTATCTTGTCCAAAGTTGAATATGTTTCCTCCACTCATGTTGTAAGATAGCTAATGTGGATGAATACCCTGTTAGATGATTATCTAGTTAAAGTGATGTTGCCCTTTCTTTTGGTTTGTGATAATTATAGTGTTTTAAAACATGCTAAAAATAAAATTCATTATTTTTGTGTAATGAATATTGATATCAAATATCATGTAATCTAGGAACATGAAGATAATAAGGAACTTAAGTTGGAATATGTTCTTACAAAGGGACAAGTTGACTATATATTCACAAAACCATTATCATAGGAAGAAATTTATTAACTGAGGTCAGATGTGGGTTTCCAAACCTATTCTATCAAATGTTTTCTATTTGTTTCTTTCCCATATCTCATCTTTTCATTATAGTGTTTTCATGGTTTAAAAAAATTATTTTCATAACTCTATCCAATGGTATTTTAAGGATGCATGTATTTAGGGATATTTTTTATAAGATATATGTTGTTAACTCATCATTAAAATTTGTGAACTATTTAGATAGTTTCTTTTAGTGGTTGAAAGAAAAAAAACTTCTTAAAAGAAATTAGACATGTTTTGATGAGATGAATTTAGAAAATTTATCAATAATTGGAAAGATTCATGATTGAGAAGTTCTTTCCTATGTCATTTCATATAAAAAAAATTGGTTATGTTTTTTAATGATTAATGTTTCATTCATTGAGTTCGCTCATGTAGGATGAGAATTTTTTGATAAGATATCCATATCTTGAGTTAGATTTTATCAGTGATGTTTGATTCTTGGTTGAATACAAAATCAAAAGTGGAAGATTTTTTCCCCAAGTTGGATAGAATAGTTTTTTGAAATAAGTTTTATAATTTATTTCCTTTTTTAGTCCTTATGAAAAATCGCATCACATTTTAAATTATAATCATTGAAAAATTTGGTTTAGACTCATATGGTTAGAGATAGTTCCCCTGATAAATTCTATCAATTGATGTTTTCTATTCTGATATTTTTCATGTCAAACTTTTTTTCAAACATAATTTTCTTGAATGGAACTTTTTTTAAAGAACAAGAAGATGTATTAGATTCAGAATATCATAAGATATATTCAACATAAAATTTAATGATTCTATAAAAATATTTATGTTATAAAAATTATTAATAATTAATTATATGAGATGGATTCCTTATAATAAAAGTTAAATAAAAATGTATGGTTTCCCCAAAAATATGAAATTTTATGTGGAATATCATCGGATTAGGATGTACAAAATGAAGAAGTTATATGAAGTCTAGTTTTATTAATATTTTAATGTCATAAGGTTTTTAAAATTTCTGATTAGTTGATCAATTTTATAGGCTAACCCATTAGATAATATGTATATATTACCCATTATACAATTATTTATAGCTGATAAGGCATTAGAGGTAGAGTTCTAACAGAGGTAGAACATCAGATTACTCAAATAGTATCAGATGAACCACACTTTTTCTATTATAAATGAGAATCAGTTTTAAACTAATTAATTCGATGATTTTTTACAGTAATAAATCATTTGATTTTTTGACACTAATTAATTATAATATTTCCTTAAATTGATTAATAAGTTTAGTTTTTTACATTTATCAATCAAAAGACTCATTGATAGCGATCAATGAGGTGTGTTTTTTACACTGATTCCTCATATGATATTTTAAAATTGTTATTATATAAAATATAATGGTTCAAATAAAATATGAAATTATGATACAAAATGGGGCTATAAAGTCCCATTGGTTTGTTTTATTTGGGTATAAATGATTGTATACTGGGTGATTGGATAAAAAATAGTGCACAATGATTTCTAACAAATAAGTTGTTAGAAAAGTTATAGTTTTCAAAGTCGTTATAGGAAACTAAAGTCCTTATTATTTACAATGATTTTTTTAAAAATTGTTTCATTTTGTTTGGAATATCTATGTGGTGTGATTTGTTTTTAATTAGAAAAGAGAAATATAAATAAAAATAGTGTTTTATAATGATATTTTTTGAATTTCAATTTTCAGAATGTGTTTTTCACTTTTTTTTCAATTGAGTTTGAGAATTAAAATTTTCTGGTGATTTCATGATGATTCAAGGAGATACTGAAGAATCAAGAATAATTGAAGAGTTGTAAAATGTAGTTAAAATATTTATGAAATCCAAAAAGAAACTAAATTGGGTGATCATGAAAAAATTATAGGTTTACCCCTTTTTCTATTTTGGGATGCCTATAAATGGATAAAAAATTACATTCGTACTTTATAAAAATTCACATTCATGAATGATGAGCACTGGATCTATGGTTTCAAACTATTTTTATAATTGACTATCCTTATTAAATTTTCATGATAGAAGAAATGATTAGATAAGTATTGACTTTGATTCATCATTTCAGACCGTGTAATTAGATTCATTTTTTTTTGAAACAGAACGAAGTTGGAAGTAGTGGGGGTTCATAATCTATATAGGGAAACTAATAAGACTTATTTATAGACAAATTAATCAGACTAAATAATTTATTAGGGTTGTTAAACTGAGTTCTATACAATATCGAGATAATTTTTTCCTTCATTTTCCAAGGTATAAAAATCAAGAATTGTTTTTGAAGAATTAAAAAAGTGAATATTTTTTAAAAAGAACAGTGAAAATGTTCTAAACCTATTGATTAATTTTTTTAAACATGTTACAAAATCTTATATATATCTTTTTTACGATAAAAAACACATGAACTATTATATTGATCATAGTGATATGTAATTTTAAGGGAATTAAAAACCTTTTGTAGCCAAAATAATTCTAGTGCATTGGTTTGGAATTGGATTTCTTCCAAGACATTACAAGTACTATGTATTTTTATTATGTAGTGAAAATATTAAATACTTGTATTATTTTGGATTCATTTTAATTTTTTTCAAAAAAGTTATTTCCATTTAATTGGAGGATAATTTGTTTTATTATATTATTGTAAAAAAGAAAAATATATCACTAATTCACCCTCCCCATCTTAGTGAATACATTGATATTTCATGGGCTTCTTCACAAGATCTGTATTGAATGGAATTCATGTGATGAAAAAAAATATTGTTAGGGGCCTTTTGTGAGATTATTATAACATGTAGTGAGCCTATCATGAGATCAAGTTGAATTTTCAGAGTCCATTCGTGTGATTTGGATAGCTTATCAAGGGCCTCTAGTGAGATAATGTTGGAACATCGAAGGGTCCTCAGATGGTCAATAGTTATCAAATAGATATCCTAAACCTTTCACATTAAAATAACCATATCTACTCTTTTTTAGAGTCTTCCTACATTTTCAACAATTAATCCATTATTCCCAAAGACCTAGGGCTATTTACCATTGTGTTTCCATCTAGGTGTCACATGATCATTTCAAAATAATTAAATGATGCACAAGCATTATCACATATAGATGCACTTATTATATATGATGGGTCACATGGTCATGAATTTAAGTCATTGTGGGGTGTGAAAATTGTCATTAAAAATCCCTTTTATTTCCATTAGAGATGAAGGGGCAACATAGTATTGAATGGATATGTCTAAAGTACTTTACATGATGGAGGGGACACACCAACATGCTCTCAAATGAAATGTTTGACATGTACCTTTGAGGCATAATGGGGTCCTTATGAATCACATAAGCACGTCACATTAAAATCAACACAACTCCCAATCACATGAATCTTACAAAAATTTTCTCCTATTTGATAATGGTATTTATGTTGTTTTCTGGCATCAGTCACCTGGTATGTCACATGATTGGGGAATCTTATTTGGTATCCTTCACACAATCATAATTTTTTTTAGCCATCGCAAAAATATGGGGTTTTTAAGAGGGGATGTGTTTTATCATAAAAATATATTGTCAATTGCATGATAATTTTTCATGATATTCCTAGGGTTATGTGATCACATTTCCTTAAGTATGTTACGTGATTATTATGATTCGGCAACCATGACATCGTGTAGTCATGTTCCTCCTTTTTTGAGGATAAAATAATACACACACATCAGGTATATGTTCAATATTATAATTACCAATTCTCGTATCGTGAGCATCAACAATGTCTGAATATTATTTGAAGGAGTCTGAAAAAGATATATTTTGAAAATTATCTATTTTGAACTCTACCAATTTTCATGATATCCTCATAGGATTATAGAAAATAACATCATAGGTTGGTTTTATGATAAAAAATGGAATCTAGAACATGGGGAGTGAATTTAGGAAGGTATTCGTATAAGGACTCAACCTTAATCATTAAATAATATATTAATTTAACCATATTTAAATTATTTATAGTCCCAACGATCATTTTAGTATAGATTTTAGGAGTTTTAGGACATAAATGATACATATCAACCCATAAGTATACATAGTGGGTACAATTAAAATAGTATTCATTTCCTCCATAAAATGTTTCGTCCAAAACAAAAACATGATTTCATTAACAATTCTCTATAAAATTTAACATTACATAGTTTTTTCTCATACAGATCCTTATAACCTTTGCAAAAATTATAAAAACCCTGGATGAGTAAAAATATATCATAAATGAATTTAAAAAGAAATAAATAAACCATTAATCCATGAGTACTTATAAACATAAGAAATCATTTTACAAAGAAATAATTATCAACCATATATACATACTTCATAAAACATGATATTTATATATAAAATTACAGAACATATATAACACCATAATGGTATCATGGGTCATTTCCTACTTATATTATATCCCTCACATATACTATATGATTTTTAACCCTCACATCTAACATACATTGTAACTCTCAGGGATACCTTATAGTGTAACCATCATACTTACACTTGGAGTAACCATAAAACTAACCTCTACCATACACATACACAATGAATTGGATGTATATATAGGTCACACCCATCATCAAAAACAATTCTCAATAACCATAACATAATCATAAAACATGAATAATTTCATAAATACATTTCAGTTGAATTTTTTAATATATAATTTCAAAAGCATATTTTTAATGGAAAGCCCCTTCCAAATTTCATATAATTGATGTGAAAATTTATATAATGAATGGAATGTTTTTATACACTACAAATAGAAATAATTAAACATTATATAAACAAAATTAATTTCACACATATTTTTAGTACCACATAATCTATGAAGTAAAAGGTTAACCCAATGAATGGAAATTGGGTTAAAATTACCTTAGCACATGTTCGTCTTACTTAAAACATTTTAAAAACTTATTTATAATGGTTAAAAGGGTGTTATTAATATTTTTTAGAAGCATAATCCTGTTTATAACACCTTATATGATCATTTTATATCATCATTTGACCCATTCATTAATAATATTTTGTTATTTTCTTTGTTTCGGGTGCGTTCTTTACATGGTTTCAATGGTTGGTTTGTAGAGGATTTTATTTTCGAATGGAAGAACAACTATATAAGTGAAATGTGTTGTTATGAATATTTTATTAGAATATTTAATTATTCCATATATTATTTTTCTTATATGGTATTAGGATTAATATTTTGATAAATCATTAGTAATGTTTGTTTTGATCATTTTGGTGGTTCTTCTATAACCATGAAACTATTTTATTATATAAATTTAATATTATGCACATAATTTAATTAATGAACATAATAAAGGTAATATCATAAAATTTAAAATATTTTTTAACCATAAAAATGGTTTTACTACCAGATTTTATGGAATTAATAAAAATTGAAGACACAATGTCCATGATGTCGGTAAATTAGCACATCATAGACGATGTTTTTATTGTTAGAATAAGAGGATGAGGAGAGGAAAAATTATTGTGAATTTTTTCATAAACATGAATAATAATACGGAATATATAAAATAAAATAGCTTCATTCCTTTTGGATAAGGGGTTCTAAATGGAGTATAAGAAAACTAAATAATTGAAAATAAAACAGAAGAAAATGAAAGTAGATTTTTACCTCAAGATCTCTTCTCATTGAGATCCTCCTTAAGGGCTTTGGTTTTGACCTTTTGAAAATACCAGAAGTTCTTGTACATGTAGAATAGTGTTTGGATGTTAATTTAGTTGAATATAGTCAATGATAAATACATTATATGTGTGATAGGAATAAGGTGTGAGGGTGGTATTTATAGTAGAGTATAGGCGAGGTTTACCATGATTTTAATCATTAGTTTAATATTTTTCCACAATCATGTGAATATTCTTCATTAATATGAAAAAAATAATATTATGGGCATGTGAGTTTGAGACAATATCCATTTACATCATCTATGACTCAAGCATGACGTAGAAATTCATTTATTATGCATATTTTTTGTAAATTATCGAATTGCACTATTGAGCAAAAAATCATGTATTTTAGAAAAATACAAATCAAATCACCTTAACCATTTTTCCATGTGTATAATTCAAAAATGAAATCCATTTTTATAATATGATTATATAAATATAACTTATTTAATTTTTAAATAAAATCATAATTTATTTGAAAAATAACAATTTTAGAAGAATAACTCATTTTATATCACCTTGAAAAATCAATCTAGATATCAATATGATATAAACTTAATGAAATAAAATAATAATAATAATTACTATTCAAAAGGATCATATTACTATTCATAATGATATGTTACTATTTACCCAAAAAAATAAGTTGGTTTTATCAGACTCCAAATAACACTATGATCATAATCATAGTAGTCCATTTTTTTCCAATTCAAATCATAGAGGGGGAAAATTATTTATAACAGTTAGTTTACAAATATCTATTTTTAAAAAGTGATGTTTCATAGAGTCGTAGTGTTTCATCCATTTTATCAAATTTATTTTCAAAACATTGGTGTGTTATATTCTCTCCACCTTCTGAAAATTATGTCCTCACAATGTTTTTTACATATTAAACAAGTGTGGGTACCTTTACCTTATAGAATTTTTATATTAACATGTTTCTTCATCAACCATGTGGTTTCTCCAAAATATTATTATTTGGTGGAGTACCTTATTGTGCAATACTTATTCTATTCGATCAAAATTTGAACATGTTTCTCTTCATAAGAATGATTCTGTTCAAGCTGAAAAGCATATGGGCTCGTGACATTAGATAAAAATTGAACATAATTTCTCAAAATCAAAACATGAAAATCATTATGTACCTGAGATAAGCATGGATTCAATCCCACTCAATAGGAAACTCTTCCAACTTTATCTTTAATTTAATAAGGTCGAATTCACCATGGACTCAACTTCTCTTTATTACCAAAACACATAACACTTTTCCTTGGTGAGATTATAATAAAAACATGATCACCTATCTCAAAATAAATGTATTACCTCTTGTAATCTGCATAACTTTTGAGCATGCCCTGAGTTGTCCCCTTGTTTTACTGTATCATCTTCACTTTCTTAGCCACTTTCTCTACTAATTCTAGAACCAAAAACTTCATTTACCTAACTTCATCCAAAGCATATATAGTTAAACAACACAAAAGATTCCATCTACACACTAGAATAAAATATTTTTTTATTAAAATAAATTTAAATTAAAGAAATATGTTGATCCAAACATCCATGGTAATCCATTGAAAAAGCTTGAAGCATATCATCCTATTTATGAATCGTCCATTCTAACTACTTATCTGATTGAGGATGAAAAGATGTACTAAATATAAATTTTGTTCCCAATGAATTATGAAGGCCTTTACGAAATTTTTAATTGAACATGGGATCATATTCAAATATAATGGAATGAAGAAATCCATGTAACATGACAATATATTTTAGGTATAATCGAGAAATGTTATCCAAAGACATAGTATCTCGAATAGGAAGGAAATGAAAAAATTTCTTCAATCGATCAACAATAACTCATATTTCATTGTTTCCTTGAGAATTCTTTTGTAGATCCACAATGAAGCCTAGGGATATATTTTCCCACATCCACTCTAACAAAGTTAAAGGATGAAGCATCCCCTTTTGTAACTTCCAATATGTTTTAACCTGTTGAAAAGTCAAACATTTCACTATAAAATTTGAAATATCTCTTTACATTCCACCCAACTATGTAACACCCAGATATTTTATGAAAAATATTCTTTTAATTTCATTAATTTCTTGTGTTATATGCTACACCAAGATTACATTGCGCTATACGCAACACCGTATTAGCTTGCAGTATACGCAACACTATTCTTTGATTGTGTTACACACAATTTTGATAATATTTATTCTATGCAACATTGAGTGTGTATATATATATATATATTCAATGTATAAATGAAATATGGTTGGATTCTGTTATACCAAACAACAAAGGATTCTTGCACAACACGCAACCCTGACTTGGCTTGCATTACACGCAATCGCGACCTTCCCTGATATCGTGTGTTGTACGCAATACAGGGTTTTACTAAACAACAATATATTATTATTATCAACTATCCGTTATGAATAGTATTAACTAAATTTTTAATTTTATAATATTATTATTCATAATACACATTTTCTAGAACATGGTATAAGAACAAAATAAATTTTTCGGTTAAAATAAATATTTTTAAAAAAATACAGTTTTTCTGCCTTTTGATGGCGCACCCACTTTTAATCAAGTTTTTGAAATGTTTATAAGTTCCATTTGTCAAAATAAAATTATTCTTTGGAATCAAGAAATAAAAATTTACTCTGGATAACTTTTTCATTTTATTTTGATAACTTTCATATTTTAATGAATAGTAAAAACACACTATATTTTAGTTAAAAACAACTTTTTTCATCGTAATATCTTATGTGGTTAAATTATAATATTTAACGGTTTTAAATTATAAATAGAATATATTTTTAACATTTAATATAATGTATGTCATTAGAATTGATTTTACCATGAATTCGTAGGTTAAATAAATTCAATCTTTTGCAATGTTTTAAAGAAAAAACTGTTTTCTTTCGACAACAGGATTAATTTTAATTTAATTTCTGAAACTTTTTTGTATTGAATTTCGAAAAATGGATTCCATATTTGGAATCAGTGTGTCCAAATTATGTTAATGAGCTACTTTTTATTTTTGGGCAATGTGAATAGTAACTACGGTAAATTTTATTTATCATAGTTAAAGGCAAATCAGGTAATTAAAGGTAAATATAAGATTATAAAATTACCCTAACACTTGGAAAAATCCTATTGGATGACTAAAAGTCAACCCATATCACCTAAGGGTCGGATTAGATTCATTTAATGGACTTTTTCCATGAAAATAATTTAATTATTATGAAAACCAAAGAAAGTGACAACATGTCACTCTCTTAAATACTATAAGTATAATAATTTTAAGTTACTGATAAACTTCATGAAACGTCGAAAATTAATAGTCTATAGAAAGCTAAAAAAATTATCTACATCATGAGAATTTATTTAGAATTTTTGGGATTAAATAATTATCATTAATTGTGACACAATAGTGATGCAGAAATTATTTATCTAGTGAAAAATCAATAATATAGTTTTTATTAAACTAATAGTGACCATAAAAGGCACAAAACCCTGACCAAAACATATTGATCATGTAAATTCAAACTAGAATCATCCAATGGTCGAATATTTGACCGTTTGGAGTCTTATACAAGAAATTATGACACTTATAATATTTTATTTTAATTGATGCCAAAGTTGTCACCTTCATAATTTAATAAATATAACAATTTAACTATTGTGATTTTAAGATTATAAATTCGAGTAAAAGTATTATTGTGAAATTTAATAAATTTATGTTCATCATAGGATTTTATTTTTAATTTTTATGCAACATATAAGTATATTAAATAATTATACAAAAATGTTGTAGTAATTATTTTATTAAGAGATAAACAAAATTCATGGTTTTAAAAATAATAAAATAAATATTATATGAACTATTTAATGTTCTCCACTAACTTTTTAGATAAATATGTCCTTTTATGAAACTATTAAAGCTTTTAGTTAGAACATATCTTCTGTATATATTTTATTTAAATTCAGATAAATGAATAGTGTCAAAATTGACACTATTGTTATTTTATAAAAATAACATATTATAAAATTGTTTAAAAATCACAAAAATATTTAAAAATTATAAATTTAAATTTAAATGTCTAAAATTTTATAAAGTATCAAATTATGGACAATTCAGAAAAAATAAGTAATTTTTTGTTATAAGTTAAAATATAGAATGTTATTACCACAAACAAAATTAAATTGATTAAGTAAGGATAAATCAAGTTGATAATGTTTAAAATAATTTCCTAACATTTCTAAATTTTATTGGTTGATGATATTACAACCCTATCTCATATTATATTCGAATATGAGTCATTTTTGGATGTTTTTAAGTGGGGTTAGATTTATTATAAATTAATATTTTTAATATTTCCAAAGGTGCCCCTCTCCTCCCTTATAAAAGGGCACCTCCTCCCTCTCTTCCTCACACAATTTGGAGCCTTCAAACTCGCCCAAACCCTACCAAATTCTCTTCTCTACTTCCCTAGAAACATCCTAGAGGTCCTGGTATTCTTCAAAGACCTATTTAAGTGCCCTAAGTGGAGGTCTCAAAGCGACGCTTCAAAGAAGAGGAGGTTCAGATACAGACGAAGCATATCGGACATAAGGTAAGGGATAATTTTGCAAATCTCATTTTTATCCGAGATTGATTATTCGTAAGTATTTACTGGGGTTATTTCTATCATCCATGTCCATGTTTTATAAATGTTTTTTCATGTATGTTTAATGTCTTTTTTACCCATTTTGACTTTTACTACATGGTATGTAAGGAATCCTTCTTTTGTTTACATTAGGAGGTAATTTTTGACTTTTACGACAAAAGTACAAGGAGAATGTTATTTTTAACTTATACGGCGTGAACGGATTTTTATGGTTTCATAAAGCCTCATTTTCAAGAATCTTCCTCTACAATATTGCATGATTATTTTCTACAAAACCCTTTTCTTTTAAAATTGCATGGAATTTTGTGAAAATAAAATGATTTTAAAGAAGAATGGATATTTTTCTCAAGAATTCATTTCAAGTGTTCTGCCAAAACTATTTCCATCTAAGATGAAATTATTTTTATATGTGTATGTTTCAAGTATTATGTGTCTATTATTTAAATGGTTTCAATTTTCTTATGATGAAATGATATCAAACTTTTATGGATTATGGTATGATGGCACGATGTTTAAGAACCCCATTTCATTACATGGGTTATGCTATGATGTATGATTTATGATTTTGTGGCACACGAAAGAATGATTTCATTATGATATGGGTGGGACCTATATATCCCACCAATGAATTGGGTAAAGATTTTATATCTCACGAGATAGACATGGCTAGAACGGAAAGTTAAACCATTTCAGTAATACAGGACTGGAACGAGGAGTGAACTCGATTCAGAAAGGGAGTTTGTCCTCTAAGATGGTCTTGGCAGCAATTCCTTGGCTAATATGGAAATCATATCATGTGCTTAATGGTTTCCACAATTACATGTTTTATTCCCATGATATTTTATCATTCTTAAAGTTTCTTTATGATCTATGCCTTACGTACTTCTATGTTTTATCTCATTTCGCAAGCTTTTGATGTTTAAACATTATGTTCTTGTTTTTAAGTTCAAATGTATAAGGTATGTTTTATTTTATCCATGCTTACCCTTACTGAGAATTTGAACTAAACCTTTTTATGTTTTCTTTTCCCCATGATATAAATAAAGGTTTTAGGTAAGAAAAAAATAAGAAGATCTTTATCGGAGATGTTGAAGATCATTCACCACAATTAGAAGATTACGCTCCAAGTTTCCAAAGACACTAAACTATTACAGTCCTTGTGTGTCTGTTTTTGTTATGTATTAAGTATTCCACTAAAGTAATGTAATGTCCATGTACGTCATGTTTCGGGTCTCTACAGTTGGTATCAGAGGAAAGGTTTAGTCAACCTTTGGAAACTAGGATGCAAAAACGTTAGTGAGATCCCTAGAGATATTTATAAGGTATGTCTAGGGATGTCTCTAAGGATAAGTATATGTATAGGTTATAGTCCTATTATTGAACTAAGGATCTTATAATTTAACCTAAGATGTTAGATATTGAGGGTACTTCCCCTTTACTATGTTGTTTTCTCTAGCATGATTTTTCCTCTCACAGAATTATTTTTGTGTTTTAGTTAATGGAGCGAACCAGAAGGAATTCGGTTAACATTGAATCCAATGGAAAAATTTGTGACTATGAGCAACAAAATTTTGTAATGCCTATAGAGAAAGATATTGTGATTATACCGAATCAGTCATCGCGATATATGATTAACAACGTGAAATTCAGTGGTATTCCTAATTCATCAAATAAGAGGAAGATAGATTATGCATGTTCTCATGTTGAGGAGCATAAATAAAGAATGATTGATATTTCTAAAGAAGGGAAGAAGAACCTTGAGGAATACCTCAAATGGAGGGACCGATGTTATCTGTGTGGAGAAAAGGTTCATAAAGTGACATACTGTTATGGAGTTCAATGTATTATTTGTGGAGAGCATGGGCATTACCCAACTCAATGCCCTGACCTAAAAAGTTGCTTCTAAATAAAGGAAGGAATTATTCAATTACAATCATTGAAGAGGATGGATTGAAGTGTTTATGTATTGGTATTCAAGAACAATGTTGTTGAGGTACTTTTATTGTGTATTGGAATATTTTTGTATTGGTCTATAGTGGTTTTCAATAATTTTAATGGTACTTGTAACCATTAAAGGTATTCAGATATTTTTGGAAAGTAGATGATATGCGTATAATGAAGGGATAAGGAGAAAATTAAATGGTTGATAGTATTCATGAGCTCATGACTGATATAAGGAGAAGGTTATATCATGGTTTGAGTATATAGAATTTTCGGATATTGGTATGTGTAAAGAGTTAACTTTTGACAGCATTTATGTTTTCACTTAGGATTAATGGGTATTAATTTTTCAAGAGAATACATGATTAAGGTATTCGCATGATTGTAATGTGACCAAAAAGATATATGGGGGATAAATGATGGTGTTCACATGCTTAGTTGATGATATTTTAAGTAATTGTTTTTCTTTATACTATGTGCTTGGATTGAAGTATAGTAGATAAGCCTAAAGATTGGAATGGATTATGGTGGACATAAGTTATTATTGTTTAAGGATAGAACTTTTTCGATATTATTGATTGGATGTTATAGTAATGTAGTTTTTGAAAAAGGACAATCTGTGGGAAGGGAGACAGCCCATCGCGTCAGACAATGCTGTGGGAATCGAACCCACAACCGAAGTGCGACTGGACTTTATCGGCTACCACTGGCCTACAGGAAGTCCCTATTTAGTAGAAACTAGTTTTATTATATTAAGCAGTATGATATATGAATTATAAGTCCATTTTAGGAACCATATATGATTAATCTGTAACAGCCCGAGATTTTATGAAAAATATTCTTTTTAATTTTATTAATGTCTTGTGTTATACGCTACCCCAAAAGGAGATTTCACAATACACATCTCTGACCTGGCTTGAATTATACGCAATCGCGACCTTCCACGATAGCGTGTGTCGTACGGAACACTGAGTTTCGCCAAACAACGATATGCTATTAAGATATTATTAAAACTAGCCGTTATGAATAGTAATAACCAATTTTTGAAATTTTGTAAATTTTATTTTTTAAAATGGAATTCCTTTTTGGATTCGTAATATCGAAATTAGCTTAGGGTGAAATTTTGGTACTTTTCGAATAACTTTCATATTCTGATGAATAGTGAAAATTACTAAATTTTAATTAAAAACAACTTTTTTAATCGAAATAATTAATAGTGATAAATTATTAATTTGAGTGGTTTTAAAGTATATTTAGAATATATTTTTACAATTTAATACAATGTTGTTCATTGGATGTAATTTCACATTTAAACCAATTATAAACTAGTGTCAATCTTTTGATAGTTATTTTCTCTTAAAAACACGCTATTTGTTTTGACGACGAGAATTAATTTTTAAATTAGTTAATGAAACTGATATGTTTTGAATTTGGTAAAATAGACATCATTTTTGAGTTCATAATATCAAATATAGCTTAGGCCTAATTTTTGGTATTTTTCTGAAAACTTTCCATTTTCGATGAATAGTGAAACCACTAAGTGGTAGGTTAAAAACTGAATTTTGCATAAAACGTAATTTTACCGCTTCTGTGAATGGAATTTCGAAAATCCGAGAGACACGGTTAATATCAAGGACTAAAATGTGGTTCAATGAGATGAAAATAATTTTTGGTGAATAGTAACTTTTTACTTTTTTTTACCACGGTTAAAAGTCAATAGGGTAATTAAGGGTAAAAATGATATTATTATTACCCTAACACATGTCCTAATTCTATTAGATAAGTGAAATTAGATCAAAAACAAACTTAGGAATAAAATATGACCATTTAGGCCCACTTGGATTAGATTAGGACATTTATTATTATATTATTTAAAGAAGGGTTAAAAGAGTTAAAATCAAAGTTTATTTACTAAAACATTTTTAATATGAAGTTATACATAAGATAAATTCGACTATAAATATTCATTAGAAAGATAAAAAGATTTCCTACATAATGATATTTTATTTGTAATTTTTAGACATCAAATAATTTAATTTATTTATGACACAACGATGATGCAGTAATTATCTTATTAATGAAATATTGACATAATTGATATTATAAATACCAAAATAAATGTAATTTAAGACTTTTTACGAATTACACTAATTTTCTAGGTTACTATGATATATTAGTGTTGATTTAATCAACTTGGTTAGAACATATAATTCTGTTATGACTTTCACAAAAATCATATATCAAATAGTGTCAAAATTGACACAAAATAGTTCTTAAATCAAATATTATATTATTAATTGTTATTTTATTCCTAAAAATCTAAGGTTCGGCCAAATGACTTAGTTAAGGATATATGTATTAATAATAAACAATTTGGGGTTCGTTTGGCATGTTATAGTAAGTGTATTAACCATATAGTGAAAGAAAACAAAATGACACGGTAAAAGTTAAATTATTTAACTTAGAGTTAAATCTAATTGATAAGGTTAAAATAATAACCTAAACATGTCTAAATCCTATTGGTTGATAGGATTTCTACCCATCCCCACTTTAGATTCGAAATATGACCCTTTGGAACCATTATAAACCGATTTTTACTTTAATATAAAATAATATTTTGAGATATTCCTAAGGTGCCCCTCTCCTCCCTTATAAAAGGGCACCTCCTCCCCCTCCTCCTCACACCAATTTGAGCACACATGCTCGGCCAACCCCTGCCAAAATCCCTTCTACACTTCCCTAGTATCATCCTAGAGGTCATGGTCCTCTTCAAATACCATCCTTAGTTCTTTAAGTGGAGGCTAAGAAAATGCGCGTCAAAAGGAGGTAATATCCATTACCGATCTTTTTCAATTTCTTTCTTCTTCAACTTCTTCTTATTTAGTTGTTTCATGATAAAGTAATAACATCAGTATTTATTATATAAGGATGTGTTATTATAAATATGAAACAACTCTAATTAACCTTCTATCCATCCTACGGAAAAAGGAAATCATCGCGCGTGCGTACGTACGGAATACCGTCTCCACACCGTGGTGTAATCTATTTTCCGCCACCACCTTAATTGGATGGGTATAAAGGTGTAATGAGTAACTATATATGATTATTATAAAGTGATATTGATACTGAAATAGTATACATACACTTCAACACAATTTCACGACCATGAGAACGATATCATCGCTCGTGAGTACGTACGGACTACCGTCTCCACGACGCGATGATATTCATTCTCAATGATTAACCATTAATGAATGATTATAAAGTATATATAATAAGTACTAATGAAATATATGACCTGATAATGATACTGGAATTATTTATATTTATATGTATGTCATCTACTTAATTCCATTCAATTCAATAAGGAAACGAAAACAGCGTTCATGCGTACGTACGGACTACCGTCTCCATGAACGGTGTATTTCTTTCCATTTACTGATTTATTATATATGTATATTCTGAATATATATATATAAATCATGTTTTATATTATGTAATTAAGTAATCATGATCTAAGTAATCATATGAATAATTACAAGTTAAAAACACGAACGACAAATGAGACGATTCTACCCAAAACGCTACTTTAACATTAATTTACAAAAGAACGGGTAATATAAAGTCATAAGTGGTCCATATATGATATAATAACAATTAATATGATTCTGGAATAAGTCAATAACATGATTTAAATCATTATAAAGGAGGCTCGGACACTTACAAAGCAAGTCGGACCTAAGGTAAGGGGAAATATCACAATCTCATTTTTATCCGAGATTGTTTATTCATAAGTATTTACTGGTGTGTATTTTATCATCCACATACATGTTCCCTAAATATTTAATATTGTTTCCATCCACTTACAATAGTTTAAATCCAATTTTACCCTTCGGTGAGTTTTTAGTAATGAATATGAAATGAATCTTTTGTCGTTTTTTCGTACGAGGTACTTTTTGACTTTTCCGACAAAAGTACAAAGAATGTTTTTTTTAACTTATACGGCATGAATGGATTTTTAAAACATTATTTCCAAGAAACTTCCTTTACAAGTTTTCAATTTTATTTTTAATCAAATTCTTTAAGTTTAAAGTTGTATGAAATGTTAAGAAAGGAAAAATGTTTTTGAAGAATAAAGGATATTTTCCTCAAGAATGGAGTTCAAGTGTTTTATCAAAATTATTTTCCATCTAAGATAATATAGGATTATGATTATATCCCTATCATTACATTGATTTGATTATGTTGTGATGGAATTATTTTTATGAATTCATTTATCTTATATGAATTGTTTTATGATGTCACGATGTTTAAGAATTCCATTTTTATTACATGGGTTATGCAATGATGTATGATTTATGATTTTGTGGCACACATAAGAATGGTATCATTATGATATGGGTGGGACATATATCTCCCTCCAATTCATTCGGAAAAGATTTCATATCTCATGAGATTGACATGGCTGGAATGGTAGGTTATACCGGTTCAGTGAAACAGGACTGAAACGAGGGTTACTCGATTCAGAAAAGGGACTTTGTCCACTAAGATAGTCTTGGAAATGAGTATTGACTAACAAGAAATGATTCTATATGATTATGTGTGTATGCCACAAAGTTTCATGTTTTATGTTATGCTTAATGGGATTTCATTTCACTAATATGATTTATCCCATGTTATGAAATTATGCTCTCTTTTACAGGTTAAGATTTCCAAAAGTTATGTTCTTATGAATATGATGTGATTGATTTTTATTTTGTTTACCCTTACTGAGCATTTGAGCTCACCCTTTTATGTTTTCTTTTCCCCAAGATATAAAGAAAGGTTCTAGGTAAAAAAAAGGGAAGATCTTTATGGGAGATATTGAGTATCTTTCACCACGATTAGAAGATTACGTTCCAAGTTTCCAAAGACACTAAACTATTACGATCCTTGTGTGTGTGTTTTTGTTATGTACTAAGTATTCCGCAAAAGTAATGTAATGTCAATGTATGTCAGGCTTCGGGTCTCTATAGTTGGTATCAAAGGAAAGGATTAGTCAACCTTTGGAAACTATGATGCGAAAACGTTAGTGAGATCCCTAGAGATATTTCTAAGGTATGTCTAGGGATGTCCCTAAGGTTAAGTATACGTATAGGTTATAGTTCTAGAATTATGCTAAAGATCATAGAATTAAACCTAAGATGTTAGATATTGAATGTACTCCCCATTTATTATGTTGTTTTCCCTAGCATGATTTTTTCCTCTCACACTATTCTTTTTGTGTTTTAGAAAATGGCTGGAAACAAGACGATTCACGATAATGGAGGATATGATGGACAGTGGAATGATATTCTTCATGAGCAACCAAATGAAATGGGATTTGGAAGTCCAAACATCATTATTATGCCGAATCAGCAATCTCATAATATGATCAATAAAGTAAAATTTGGTAAGTTTCCTGACTCGGCTAATAAGAGAAAGATGGAGTTTCATGATGATCATAGAGGAAAGAAAGTTCAATTTCCCCTATGTAAATCATGTGGGAAGAGGCATCAAGGAGAATGATTCAAAGGAACTGGAAGATGATTTGGGTGTGGAAAAGAAGGACACAAAGCCAGTAAGTGAAAAGGAAAAGGTTCAGTTAACACCAGGGATGAAGATAATGGTATTGCTATGACATCAACAATGGTTAAATGTTTTAAATGTGGAATGTACGGGCATTATGCAAACCAATGCCCTAAGGGAAAGTCTCATGAAGAGAATCAGTATGGTCGTATGGGTAGTATTTATGTTGATGATGATGAAGAGACTACAAATGATATGTGAGATGAAAGAATTGTTGAAGCTCTGTCAATGGATTAAGAATGTAGTGGAATGATGACATGTTTATCATGTGTAATGTTGTATAAGTAATCTCATGGTACTATGGAATAAAGAGACATCTAAGGATTGTTACACTGTTGTCCTTCCTTGAGTTTTGAAAGTGTATGATTAATGGTACAAGTATCCATGAAAGGTTATTCAGATATTTTTGGAATGTAGATGATATGCGCATAATGAAGGGATAAGGATAAAATGAAATGTTTGACAGTATTCATGAGCTCATGATTGATATAAGGACTAAGTGATATCATGGTTTGAGTATATAGAATTTTGAGGATTTTGGTATGTGGAAAGTGTTAACTTTAAACTGCATTCATGTTTTCACTAAGGTATTCAAGAGAATACATGATTAAGTACTTTGAATGTTTAGAATGTGACCAACAAGACATATCTTATGGGGATCAACGATGGTATTAAATCTCTGGTAATTTTTTTCACTATATTATGAGAGTGGACAAAAGTATTATGGGTAAGCCTAAAGATTGGAATGGATTATGTTGGAATAAGTTAGTGTTGTTTAAGGATAGAAGTTTTTTTCGATATTATTGATGGGATGTTATAGTAATATAGTTTTAGAAAAAGGACAACCTGCAGGACGGGCGACATCCCATCGCGTCGGACAAAGCTGTGGGAATCGAACCCACAACCGAAGTGCGACTGGCTTTTATCGCCTACCACTGGCCTACAGGAAGTCCCTGTTTAGTAGAAACTAGTTTTATTATATTAAGCAGTATTATATATGAAGTATAAGTCCATTTTAGGAACCATATATGATTAATCTCACTATAGATCGACTTATGTATATAATTTTTGCTAAACTTTTGTTTGAGACAGATGGAATGACCCGTCATTCTATCACATGATCTTCTAACACTTCACGAATAACAAATTCAACTTCATTTATTTAAGAGATGAAGTGGAAATTGTTCAAGGCATGAACAACAGTGAGATTGTACCAAAATAAAGAAAGTATTTATTCTAATTCAAATTTTCAACTTTAGGGAAATGATCTTGAAAACCAAAAATGTTGTCCTAGTGATCTTATACCTGATGAATCAGATGGTACCATAGATCGTCACAAATTTATGGATTTGTGATTACTGGATTTTCCATAGCCATGTTCTCTACCACTCTCCATCAGAACATGATGGTTAGATTTCTCTTCCATATCCATATTTTCAACTATGTGGAAACCCAGTGATTAGTTTATTTGGGTAATCGTTACATTTCATACTTTAGTTTTTAAAGCCAAGTTTTGGTATTCCTTTTTACGATGTGGGTTTCTATTAAAGAAACTTTCGAATAGTAAACCATTTATAACCCCGACGAATTTCGAGGGCGAAATTGATTTTAAGGGGGGTAGAATGTAACCGCCCGAGATTTTTTGAAAAATATTATTTTTAATTTTATTAATGTCTTGTGTTATACGCTACACCAAAGGAGATTTCACAATACACATCTCTGACCTGGCTTGAATTATACGCAATCGCGACCTTCCACGATAGCGTGTGTTGTATGCAACACCGAGTTTCGCTAAACAACGATATGCTATTAAGATATTATTAAAACTAGCCGTTATGAATAGTAATAACCACTTTTTGAAATTTTGTAAATTTTATTTTTCAAAATGGAATTCATTTTTGGATTCGTAATATCGAAATTAGCTTAGGGTGAAATTTTGGTACTTTTCGGATAACTTTCATATTCTGATGAATAGTGAAAATTACTAAATTTTAATTAAAAACCACTTTTTTAATCGAAATAATTAATAGTGATAAATTATTAATTTGAGTGGTTTTAAAGTATATTTAGAATATATTTTTACAATTTAATACAATGTTGGTCATTGGATGTAATTTCACATTTAAACCAGTTATAAACTAGTGTCAATCTTTTGATAATTATTATCTCTTAAAAACACGCTATTTGTTTTGACGACGAGAATTAATTTTTAAATTAGTTAATGCAACTGATATTTTTTGAATTTGGTAAAATAGACATCATTTTTGAGTTCATAATATCAAATATATCTTAGGCCTAATTTTTGGTATTTTTCTGAAAACTTTCAATTTTCGATGAATAGTGAAACCACTAAGTGGTAGGTTAAAAACTGAATTTTGCATAAAACTTAATTTTACCGCTTCTGTGAATGGAATTTCGAAAATCCGAGAGACACGGTTAATATCAAGGACTAAAATGTGGTTCAATGAGATAAAAATAATTTTTGGTGATTAGTAACTTTTTACTTTGTTTTACCACGGTTAAAAGTAAATAGGGTAATTAAGGGTAAAAATGATATTATTATTACCCTAACACATGTCCTAATTCTATTGGATAAGTGAAATTAGATCAAAAACAAACTTAGTAATAAAATATGACCATTTAGGCCCACATGGATTAGATTAGGACATTTATTATTATATTATTTAAAGAAGTGTTAAAAGAGTTAAAATCAAAGTTTATTTACTAAAACATTTTTAATATGGGGATATACATAAGATAAATTAGACTATAAATATTCATTAGAAAGATAAAAATATTTCCTACATAATGGTAGTTTATTTGTAATTTTTAGACATCAAATAATTTAATTTATTTATGACACAAAGATGATGCAGTAATTATCTTATTAATGAAATATTGACATAATTGATATTATAAATACCAAAATAAATGTAATTTAAGACTTTTTATGAATTACACTAATTTTATAGGTTAATATTATATATTAGTGTTGATTTAATCAACTTGGTTCGAACATATAATTCTATTATGACTTTCACAAAAATCATATATCAAATAGTGTCAAAATTGAAACAAAATAGTGTTTAAATCAAATATTATATTATTAATTGTTATTTTATTCCTAGAAATCTAAGGTTCGGCCAAATGACTTAGATAAGGATATATGTATTAATAATAAACAATTTGGGGTTCGTTTGGCATGTTATAGTAAGTGTATTAACCATATAGTGAAAGAAAACAAAAAGACACGGTAAAAGTTAAATTATTTAACTTAGAGTTAAATATAATTGATAAGGTTAAAATAATAACCTAAACTTGTCTAAATCCTATTGGTTGATAGGATTTCGACCCATCCCCACTTTATCTTCGAAATAAGACCATTTGTAACCATTATAAACCGATTTTTACTTTAATATAAAATAATATTTTGAGATATTCCTAAGTTGCCCCTCTCCTCCCTTATAAAAGGGCACCTCCTCCCCCTCATCCTCACACCAATTTGAGCACTCAAGCTCGGCCAACCCCTGAATAAATCCCTTCTCCACTTACCTAGTATCATCCTAGAGGTCCTGGTCCTCTTCAAATACAATCCTTAGTTCTTTAAGTGGAGGCTAAGAAAAGGCGTGTCAAAAGGAGGTAATATCCATTACCGATCTTTTTCAATTTCTTTCTTCTTCAACTTCTTCTTCTTTAGTTGTTTCATGATAAAGTAATAACATCAGTATTTCTTATATACTGATATGTTATTATAAATATAAAACAACTCTAATTAACCTTCTATCCATCCTATGGAAAAAGGAAATCACCGCGCGTGCGTACGTACGGAATACCGTCTCCACGCCGTGGTGTAATCTATTTTCCGCCACCACCTTAATTGGATGGGTATAAAGGTGTAATGAGTAACTATATATGATTATTATAAAGTGATATTGATACTGAAATAGTATACATACACTTCAACACAATTCCACGACCATGAGAATGATATCATCGCTCGTGAGTACGTACGGACTACCGTCTCCACGACGCGATGAGATTCATTCTCAATGATTAACCATTCATGAATGATTATAAAGTATATATAATAAGTACTAATGAAATATATTACCTGATAATGATACTGGAATTATTTATATTTATATGTATGTCATCTACTTAATTCCATTCAATTCAATAAGGAAACGAAAACAGCGTTCAAGCGTACGTACGGACTACCGTCTCCATGAACGGTGTATTTCTTTCCATTTACTGATTTATTATATATGTATATTCTGAATATATATATATAAATTATGTTTTATATTCTGTAATTAAGTAATCATGATCTAAGTAATCATATGAATAATTATAAGTTAAAAACACGAACGACAAATGAGACGATTCTACCCAAAACGCTACTTTAACATTAATTTACAAAAGAACGGGTAATATAAAGTCATAAGTGGGCCATATATGATATAATAACAATGAATATGATTCTGGAATAAGTCAATATCATGATTTAAATCATTATACAGGAGTTTCGGACACTTACAAAGCAAGTCGGACCTAAGGTAAGGGGAAATATCACAATCTCATTTTTATCCGAGATTGTTTATTCGTAAGTATTTACTGGGGTGTATTTTATCATCCACATCCATGTTCCCTCAATATGTAATATTGTTTCCATCCACTTACAATAGTTTAAATCCAATTTTACCCTTCGGTGAGTTTTTAGTAATGAATATGAAAGGAATCTTTTGTCGTTTTTTCATACGAGGTACTTTTTGACTTTTCCGACAAAAGTACAAAGAATGTTTTTTTAACATATACAGCATGAATGGATTTTTAAAACATTATTTCCAAGAAACTTCCTTTACAAGTTTTCAAGTTTATGTTTAATCAAATTCTTTAATTTTAATGTTGTATGACATGTTACGAAAGGAAAAATGTTTTTGAAGAAGAAAGGATATTTTCCTCAAGAATGGAGTTCAAGTGTTTTATCAAAATTATTTTCCATCTAAGATAATATAGGATTCTGATTCTATACCTATCATTACATTGATTTGATTATGTTGTGATGGAATTATTTTTATGAATTCATTTATCTTATATGAATTGTTTTATGATGTCACAATGTTTAAGAATTCCATTTTTATTACATGGGTTATGCAATGATGTATGATTTATGATTTTGTGGCACACATAAGAATGGTATCATTATGAGATGGGTGGGACTTATATATCCCTACAATTCATTGGGTAAAGATTTAATATCTCATGAGATAGACATGGATGGAATGGTAGGTTATACCGGTTCAGTGAAACAGGACTGAAACGAGGGTTACTCGATTCAGAAAAGGGACTTTGTCCACTAAGATAGTCTTGGCAATGAGTCTTGACTAACAAGAAATGATTCTCTATGATTATGGGTGTATGCCACAAAGTTTCATGTTTTATGTTATGCTTAATTGGATTTCATTTCACTAATATGATTTATCCCATGTTATGAAATTATGCTCTCTTTTGCAGGTTAAGATTTCCAAAAGATATGTTCTTATGAATATGATGTGATTGATTTTTCTTTTGTTTACCCTTACTGAGCATTTGAGCTCACCCTTTTATGTTTTCTTTTCCCCAGGATATAAAGAAAGGTTCTAGGTAAAAAAAAGGGAAGATCTTTATGGGAGATATTGAGGATCTTTCACCACGATTAGAAGATTACGTTCCGAGTTTCCAAAGACACTAAACTATTACGATCCTTGTGTGTGTGTTTTTGTTATGTACTAAGTATTATGCAAAAGTAATGTAATGTCAATGTACGTCAGGTTTCGGGTCTCTACATAATCTCACTATAGATGGACTTATGTATTTTTTTTTGATAACTTTTCTAACCTTTTGTTTGAGACAAATGGAATGACCCATCATTCTATCACATGATCTGCTAAAACATCACGAATGACAAATTCAACTTCATTTCATTAAGAGATGAAGTGGAAATTGTCCAAAGAACGACCAATGGTGAGACTATACCAAAATCACGAAAGTATTTCTTCTAATTCAAATTTCATCATCTTTAGGGAAATGATCTTGAAAACCCAAAAGGTTGTCCTAGTTCCCTTATATCGGATGAATCAAATGATACCTTATATCCTCACAAATCAAAAGATTTTTTATTGTTGTATTTTTCATAGCCATGTTCTCTACCACTCTCCATCAGAACATGATGGTTAGATTTTTTTCTTCCATATCCATATTTTCACCTATGTTATCCTACGTGGAAACCCAGTGATGAGTTAATTTGGGTAACTGTTACATTTCATACTCTAGTTTTTAAAGCCATGTTTTGGTATTCTTTTTTACAATGTGGGTTTCTATTAAACAAACTTTCGAGTAGTAAACCATTTATAACCCCGACGAATTTCGAGGGCAAAATTCATTTTAAGGGGTGTAGAATGTAACACCCCGATATTTTATGAAAAAATATTCTTTTAATTTCATTAATGTCTTGTGTTGTATGCAACACCAAGATTAACTGGAGCTATACGCAACACCGTATTAGCTTGCAGTATACGCAACACTATTCATGGATCGTGTTACACACAATTTTGATGATAGTTATTCTACGCAACATTGAGTATATATATATATATATATTCAATGTATAAATGAAATATGGTTGGATTCTGTTATACAAAACAAAAAAGGATTCTTGCACAACACGCAACCCTGACTTGTCTTGCATTACACGCAATCGCGACCTTCCCTGATAGCGTGTGTTGTACGCAATACCAGGTTTTACTAAACAACAATATATTATTATTATGAACTAGCCGTTATGAATAGTATTAACTAAATTTTTAATTTTATAACATTATTATTCATCTTACACATTTTCTAGAACATGGTATAAGAACAAAATAAATTGTTCGGGTAAAATAAGTATTTTTCAAAAAATACAGTTTTTCTGCCTTTTGATGGCGCACCCACTTTTAATCTAGATTTTGAAATGTTTATAAGTTCCATTTGACAAAAGAAAATTATTCTTTGGAATCAAGAAATAAAAATTTACTCTGGATAAATTTTTCATTTTATTCTGATAACTTTCATATTTTAATGAATAGTAAAACCACGCTATATTTTAATTAAAAAAAACTTTTTTCATCATAATATCTTATGTGGCTAAATTATACTATTGAATGGTTTTAAATTATAAATAGAATATATTTTTACCATTTAATATAATTTATGTCATTAGCATTGATTTTACCTTGAATTCATAGGTTAAATCAATTCAATCTTTTGCAATGTTTTAAAGAATAACCCGTTTTCTTTCGACAACGGGATTAATTTTAATTTAATTTCCGAAACTTTTGTGTATTGAATTTGTAAAAATGGATTCCATATTTGGAATCAGTGGGTCCAAATTATGTTAATAAGCTACTTTTTATTTTTGGTCATTGTGAATAGTAACTATGGTAAATTTTATTTACCATAGTTAAAGGTAAATCAGGTAATTAAGGATAAATATAATATTATAAAATTACCCTAACAGTTGGAAAAATCCTATTGGATGACTAAAAGTCGACCCATATCACTAAAGGGTCTTGTTAGATTCATTTAATAGACTTTTTCCATGAAAATAATTTAATTATTATTAAAACCAAAGAAAGTGACAACATGTCACTCTCTTAAATACTATAAGTATAATAATTGTAAGTTTTTGATAAACTTCATTAAACATCGAAAATTAATTATCTTCAGAAATATAACAAAATTATCTACATCATGAGAATTTATTTAGAATTTTTGGGAATAAATAATTAACATTAATTGTGACATAATAGTGATGTAGAAATTATTTATCTACTGAAAAATCAAGCATATAGTTTTTATTATATTAATAGTGACCATAAAAGGCACAAAACCCTGACCAAAACTTATTGGTCATGTAAATGAAAACTAGAATCATCCAATGGTCGAATATTTGACCATTTGGAGTCTTATACAAGCAATTATGACACATATATTATTTTATTTTAAATGATGCCAAAGTTGACACCTTCATAATTTAATAAATATAACAATTTAACTATTGTTATTTTAAGATGATAAATTTGAGTAAAAGTATTATTGTAAAAGTTAAATAGATTTATCTTAATAATAGGATTTTATTTTTAATTTTTATGCAACATATAAGTATGTTAAATAATTATACAAAAATGTTGTAGTAGTTATTTTTTTAAGAGATAAACCAAATAAATGTTTTTAAAAATAATAAAATAAATATTATATGAACTATTTAATGTTCTCCACTAATTTTATAGATACATATGGCCTTTTATGAAACCATTAAAGCTTTTAGTTCGAACATATCTTCTGTATATATTTTATTTAAATTCATATAAATGAATAATGTCAAAATTGACACTATTTTTATTTTATAAAAATAACATATTATAAAATTGTTTAAAAATAACAAAAATATTTAAAAATTATAAATTTCAATTTATATGGTCTAAAATGTTATAAAGTATCCAATTATGTACAATTCACAAAAAATAAGTAAATTTTTATTATAAGTTAAAATTTAGAATGTTATTACCACAAATAAAATTAAATTGATTAAGGATAAATAAAGTTGATAATGTTTAAAATAATTTCCTAACATGTCTAAATTTTATTGGTTGATGAGATTACAACCCTATATCAACTTATATTCGAATATGAGTCATTTTTGGAGGTTTTTAAGTGGGGATAGATTTATTATAAATTAATATTTTTAAGATTTCCAAAGGTTCCCCTCTCCTCCCTTATAAAATGGCACCTCTTCCCTCTCTTCCTCGCACCAATTTGAGCCTTAAAGCTTGACCAACCCCTGGAAAATTCTCTTCTCCACTTCCCTAGATACATCCTAGATATCCTGGTCTTCTTAAAAGACCAATTTTAGTGCCCTAAGTGGAGGTCTCAAAGAGGTGCTTCAAAGAAGAGGAGGTTCGGATACATACAAAGCATATCGGACATAAGGTAAGGGATAATTTTGCAAATCTTATTTTTATCCGAGATTGCTTATTCGTATGTATTTACTGTGGTTATTTCTATAATCCATGTCCATGTTTTATAAAAGTGTTTTCATGTATTTTTAAAGTCATTTTTACCCATTTTTAACTTTTACTACATGGTATGTAAGGAATCTTTCTTTTGTTTACATTACGAGGTACTTTTTGACTTTTACGACAAAAGTACGAGGAGAATGTTATTTTTAACTTATACGGCATGAAAGTATTTTTACGGTTTCATAACGCCTCATTTTCAAGAAGCTTCCTCTACAATATTGCATGATTATTTTCAACAAAACCCTTTTCTTTTAAAATTGCATGGAATTTTGTGAAAATAAAATGATTTTAAAGAAGAAAGGATATTTTCCTCAAGAATTCATTTCAAGTGTTCTGCCAAAACTATTTTCCATCTAAGATGACATTATTTCATATGTTTATGTTTCAAGTAATATGCCTCTATGATTTAAATGGTTTCAATTTTCTTATAATGAAATGATATCAAACTTTTATGGATTATGTTATTATGGCATGATGTTTAAGAATCCCATTTTATTACATGGGTTATGCTATGATGTATGATTTATGACTTTGTGGCACACGAATGAATGATTTCATTATGAGATGGGTGGGACCTATATCTCCCTCCAATTCATTGGGTAAATATTTTATATATCATGAGATAGACATGGCTGGAACGACAAGTTAAACCGGTTCAGTAATACAGGACTGGAACGAGGAGTGAACTCGATTCAGAAAGGGACTTTGTCCACTAAGATGGTCTTGGAAGCAATGCCTTTGCTAATATGGAAATCATATAATGTGCTTAATGGTTACCACAATTACATGTTTCATTCCCATTCTATTTTATCATTATTAATGTTTCTTAATGATCTATTCCATACGTACTTCCATGTTTTATGTCATTTCTCAATCTTTTGATGTCGAAACATTATGTTCATGTTTTTAAGATCAAATGTATAAGGTATGTTTTATTTTATCCATGCTTACCCTTATTGATCATTTGAGCTCACCCTTTTTATGTTTTATTTTCCCCAGGATATAAAGAAAGGTTTTAGGTAAGAAAAAAATATAAGAAGATCTTTATGGGAGATTTTGAAGATCTTTCACCACGATTAGAAGATTGCGTTCCAAGTTTCCAAAGACACTAACCTATTACAGTCCTTGTGTGTATTTTTGTGTTATGTATTAAGTATTACTCTAAAGTAATGTAATTTCCATGTACGTCAAGCTTCGGGTCTCTACAAACTAGTAATACACTAGCAGGTCTCGGTACATCTTTGTACTGTAAGGATAAATAAAAACTAAGAACTATGAGTTTCTCACAACAATTATTTCTTTAGTTTAGAATCACAAGGAACACATAATCTCTTTCCAAATATCATAACATAATCTTTATCATTTTTGAATTCTTGAAACTTACCCATTTTAAAAAATTCTAACATTTTCTATAACTCCCCGTCTTCTTTTTTAACTTTCTTAATTCTGTCTGACAAAGATGACTACACTAAATGCTAAACAAAAAAATTATTGAATTTTTTATCCGTACAAACTCTATGCTGAAATTAATCGAATCATTAATCTAAGGGTTTTGTTCTAGTTGTAAAATTGTAAATTATGTACGATGTTTATCACTCAAGACATCTTCCACAATGTTTTATTTTCTAGGATGGTAATTGATTGTGAAATCATAATATTTTATCAATTCAAGACATCTTTTCTGCGTCATGTTTAATTATTTTTGAGTGAATATATACTTAAAACTTTTATGGTCAGTATATATTTCACATTTTGATCTGTATAAATGATGAATCAATATTTTTAAATAGAAAACCACATTTGATAATTCCAAATCATGTGTGAGATAATATTACTTTTTGGGTTTTAGTTATGTTGAAGAATAGGAAATTACCTTATCATTTTGTATCCAAACCCAACAATGTCCCATTCATGGATCATCACTGTAGATGGAAAACCAAACATTTCTAGAAGGTATTATTGGAACTAGATCATTCACCGATCTTCTTTTCAATTCATGAAAACAATCATCACATTTTTTTTCTAGCTGAATTAAAATCCATTTCGAGTTAACTAAGTAAGTGGACTAGATAACTGTGCAATGATTTCAAAAAAAGTTTGGTAATAACCAGATAATCAATGAAATCTAAATATATCTGTCACGTTTATTGGTCCTAGCCATTCTTCAACAACTTATGTTTTTGCAGGATCAACGGTTATGTTATCTTTAGAAACAATGTGCCTACAGAAATAAACATTTTGAAACAAAAATTAACATTTTCTAAATATTATGTATAGTTTATTTTTTTAATATTTTTAATTCAGCCCCTAGATGTCTTTCATGGTCCTATATACTTTGAGAATATAACATAAAGTCATCAGTAACAACAACAAAAAACTTATCCAAGAACTGAATAAATATTCTATTTCTATGATCCATTAATACAAAAGATGCATTAGTTAACCCAAAGGGCATAACAAATAATTAATTATGACCATATGTTGTTCAAAAATCTATTTTTTGAGTTTCATGCTCTTTTACCTTCAGCTGATGGTACCTAGATCATAAGGCAATCTTTGAAAAATACTGATATTTTTATAACTAACCAAACAAGTCATCGATGTGACGAAAAATGATATTTATTTATAATAGTAAGGTTATTAGAATCATTGTAATCAATAGATTGTCTCATGGAACCATCATTATTTTGACAAATAAAATAGGATCCCCCCATAGTGATGTTCTATGATGAATGAAAAGTTTATCAAACAAATCCTGTAATGTATTTTTGAATTCAAAAAGTTCTTTTTGATCCATTAGATCAAGAGGATTTGAAATTAGCTTAGTATTGGGAACTAAGTCAATTCTGAATTAAAATTACCAATTAGATATAACACCAGGTAACTCATTAGGAAAAACAAAATGGTGTTCAATTACCACTGACACATCATTAATATGAACCATTACTCTATTTTCAACAATATGATAAAAATAACTTTCATTTCCGTCGTAAAATAGTTTCTTAACTTCCTAATATGTTATCAATTTCTTTGGGTTCATTATTGTATAAAAAATGAAAATTTTTCATAAAAAAATGTATTTATCCCTACAATAAATCTTATCATTATAAATTTAAATCCACTCCATGCCCCAAATGACATCAAACTCTATTAAGGAAAAGACAACAAGGTTTTTATGTAATTTCTTTCCACAAAAAACAATATAAAGGTTATTATAATTCCACTTTTCTTTAATATTTCACAATAGAAGTTTGACCATAAGTTTTGATCTCATTTGTTGATGTTATATTTCCAGTTCACAAGAAAATTTCTTATAAATAAAAGAATGTGTAGACGTTGTATCATAATGAAATTTAGAAAAAT
The DNA here is from genome assembly GCA_963277665.1 of Viscum album. Classification (NCBI taxonomy): domain Eukaryota; kingdom Viridiplantae; phylum Streptophyta; class Magnoliopsida; order Santalales; family Viscaceae; genus Viscum; species Viscum album. Next base: position 864,583,319 of record OY728148.1, read on the forward strand.
CTATGAAAATAAATAAAGTACATGTTATCAATTTATTGGATGGCCCAACATCTACTGACGTAGTAAAAAAGGATCTCAATACACATATCTTTTTATAGTATGACTTCTTTGCATCATTCAAATCTTTCTTTGGGAATAAATTTTCATAATGACCCATTCACCACATTTAAAACATTATATAGTTTACTTATCAATATTAGTCTTAGGTTTATTTTCATTACAATCTCGGGCCATATGTCCAAACTTAACACATCAAAAACACTTCTTAGTTTTGGTATGACATTCCTTGGGGTGATTTTAATCATAATATTCACAAATTGGAAACTCAACATTCATACCAATAGATTTATTTGATTAATTCTTACCCATTGGTTTCCATATGGACCACTTCTTCTGTTTATTTTAAATGTACACGTGATCATCAGAAAACTCCATTTACACCCTATCAGCACATCAGAAAAATTTCTCTAACATTTTAATTCTCAGGAGGCCAATTCCATTTAGTATATTCACCTCTATCCTGAGTAAAAGTGATTCATTTTTTTACCAAGATCCCAAATAAGATTTGTATCATACCTTGATATCCAAGTGAATTTTTCCTCATAAACTATCACTATATCTTTCTCCTTTTTTATCAATTAAATGGATTTATTCTAAATCCTATGTTTAACATCCTTGGGAAAATATTTTTCAAGGAAAATACTTTTATGCTCATCCCACTAACAAGCTTCAATCACTTCTCTATCTCTGATATTCGTAACCATTGGCCACCACTGATCAACTTCACCTTCTAAATGATAAATAAAAAGACTAACCTATTTATTATCTTAATATTACATTACATCAGATATCTTTTCAAATGATTTAATCCAACCTTCCACAGCTACAAGGTCAGAAGATCCATTAGATGCAAGAGGGTGTTTCCTTGTAAAATGTTCCACTATCATCACGTTTATTTTTTATAGGTATGGGTTTTTAACTTTCATAGATTCCACATCCATTTATTTCCCAAATCAGCTAATCTATTACTATCACAAATGACTCAGTTCTAATTGCTACCATTCACAGTTACAGATTTAGAAAGATATCAACCTCTCAGTTCCTTCTAATTTTGGCTACCATGTTTCTTCTATGGAAAACCATTCTGAACAGTCATATCCTAAATGAAGAAACATTGTAATATTTAAATACTAAACCATTACAGTATATAAATAATTAAAAAATAATTTATTTTATACTCTTGAAATAATAATAACTCCTAAAATTATCTAAATCATGCACTGATACCAACTATATGGACTTGACCTTAAACATTACATAATATATATATTAAACTAGATTTTACTTCATTAAATTCAAAAATACATTTTGTATTTATATTTTTATAAATTTAAAACATAACTCATACATATCAATCCACAAGCATATAAATTGGGTACCATTAAAAAAATATCCATGTATTCTATAAAATTGTTAACACCAAACTACAACATGATTTTTTGATAATTCTCCATAACATTTAACATGACTTCTATATTTCTTATAAACATCCTTATAACCTATAAGAATCATTAAATAATATGGAAAGGGAATAAAAATCTTAGTAAGGGATATAAAAATAAGGAGTGAAACTTGTATTCCAATAGATCATATAAACTTGTGAAATCATTTCACAAAAACATATTTTTTACCCATATATACTTACGTTCTGAAACATGAGATTTATATGAAACATTAGAGAACATATATAAAACTGTAATGGTATATTGGGGAATTAATTACATATATTGTAACCCACATGGATACATTATGAATTTTAACCCTAACGACTACCTTACAATGTAAACCTGATGTGTACCTTAGGGTGTATCAATTATAGTTACTCTTGGAGTAACTATCCATCCAACCTCCAATATACACATACCCAATACATTGGAGGGAGATAAAGGTCCCAAAATTCATCATAAAAAATTACCATGAACTATAATGTAATAATAAAAACATGAATAATTTTATAAACACATTTCTTTTGAATTTCATAAAATATAATTTTAAAAGAGGCTTTTAAAGGAAAGTCCTATAAGAATGTCATATAATAGATGTGATAATTAATTGAACAAAAGGAATGTGTGTATACACTATAAATCCACATTATATAACATAATATAAGAAAAAATAACTACACAAATAATCATAGTACCACATAATTAATGAATTAGAAGACAACCAAATGAATGTAAACGGGGTTAAAAATTCTTTTACCTCTAGTTTGTCTTTCTTAAAACTTGTTTAAAATACACGAAAATTGGTTAAAAGGGTTTTATTAATTTTTTATTTAAGAATAATCATGTTTATAACACCTTATAGGATCATTTTATAACATCAATTGAACCATTTATTAAAAACATTTTCTAATTTACTTTGTTTTTTGTGCGTTCTTTGCATGGTTTCCATGGTTAGTTAATAATAGATTTTCTTAATGAATGGAAGTGAAACTACAGAAGTGGATTGAGTTTTTATTAATATATTTCCATAATATTAAATGATGCGCTAAATAATTTTGGTTATATGGTATGAGGATGAATCATTAGATAAATCATTAGTGATATTCGTTTAGATCATTTTGGTAGAGATTTGATAATCACAAACCGGTTTCATCATATACCTATAATATTATGCATAATTTAATTACAAAAACATAGGAGATGTATTATTATACAAATTAAAATATGTTTCAACCATTAAATTGTATTTAAAAATTGCATTGTTAGATATAATTAACATTGAATACACATCCCCCATGATGTTGGTAAATTGATACATCACGAACGATGTTTCTATTTTTAGAGTAAGAGGAAGAGGAGAGGAAGAAGGATGATTATTTTTTCTATAAAGATTAAAAAATCCATAGTATATATAATAAATTATTTTTCATGCCTCTTGGATAAGTGGAGGTGATGAGAGTATATGAATAGAAAACAATTGATAAGAAAACACAAGAAAATGAAAGAGGGTTTTTACCTCTTGATCTCTTACCCATTAGATCCTCCTTAAAGCCTTTAGTTTTGGCCTTTTGGTGAGACCAGAAGGTCTTGTACATGGGTAAGTGACTTGGGAAAGTTATTTGGATGAATTTAGAAGATTATAATATCTTGAGATTTGTGAGAGTAATATGGTGTGAGGGTGGTATTTATAGTGGAGAGAGGATGGGTTACCATTATTTTAATCATTAGTTTAATATATTTCCACGATACTATAAATAGTTTTGATTATAATGGAAAAAAACATAATAAGTTCATGTGATCTTGAACCAATGTCAATTTAAATCATCCATTACTCATTCATGATGCAGAAATTCATTTATGTAGCATTCTTCGTAAATTATAGAATTTTACAATTCACCAAAAATTCAAGTATTTCAGAAAAATAGCAAAAATTCACCATAATTTTTTTTGAAGTGTATAATTCAAAAGTGAACTATTTTTTTAAAATAATTTATTCAATATAATTAATTTAATTATAAAATAAAATCAAAATTTATTCAAAAAACAAATATTTTATAACTATAACTCATTTTTTATCACCTAGAAAAATTAATCAAGATCTGATTATCTCATAACCTTAAGAAAAAAATAATATGATTTACTATTAAGAATGGTCATATTGATATTCATATTACTATTTATAAGGGTATGTTACTATACATAAAAATGGTTATTCTAGCATTCTCTAAATAAATTAATGATCACAATCGTAGATGACTATTTTCTTGAAATTCAAATTATAAATGCTGAAAAATAATATTTAATAGTTAGTTCATAACTATCTCCTTAAAACAAAGTGTATTTTAAAAGATTCTTAGTGTTTCATACATTTTATTACATATATTTGTAAAACCATGGGGTGTTAAAATTTAAGTTGGTATTTCTCAAATCAATAGTCTCTTGAATTGGGAATAGGATTGTAGAGAGGATTTAATTTTATAAGTATGGGAGATGACATCTTTGGGATTTGTGAAATGAATAGAATATGTTAATACACTAATCAATAAAATTTAATAAAAAATAAACAATTTATGAATATGATATGATATAGGGCCAAAATATGTCAATATAGTAAGATTATCAGATTTTTTAGGTTTTTTGACCATTATCTCATCAGATTAACTCCTCGGAGAACTTATTTTAACAACTACTATGGGAAAAGATTTTTACTATTTTCTCTATTCATTATGAAAAATATTATTTTGAACTAATTCCCTAATAATAATTATGATTATTAAATATATAGTATTAATTTATTGAAATTCAATTTATATAAGTGGTAGAATCTAATTAAATATTAATCCCACCAAATACAGTTAAAGACGATATTTAAAAAATCATTTTTATGCATAAAAATAATTTTTATAACAAATTAGTATATAATATTGATTCCAATAACACTTATTGGACTATTTTTTATGAAAAAAAGTTACTAATTATATTTTTAAACTAATCCAAAATGTAATGTTACTTTGTAATTAAATGAAAAAAATATTGTTCTTAATAAAAAATAGCATCTTTCACTATTCAATAAAAAATAAATATTTTCAAAAAAATTTAAAAAAATCATCCAAATAAAAAAATTTATACGATGAATTAAAAATTGACAACCAATTTATGAATGAAATTTTCTAAATTTTTAATAAATTTATTATATTAATCATTTGAAAATATAAATAAATATCATATTTGAAGAAGACAATTATTTGAATCATAAAATTATTTTAGTAAAAAATGATTGATTATTAAGTAAGAATATACAATGATATTTTTGCTGACAAGAATATTTATATATATTTCATAACATGGTTACTTTTTTTCATACTTGCCAATTTGAATATTGGGTTACAGTAATCATATTCAAATAAAAATATTTCATCAATTTTATAAGCTCAATGTTGTGTGTTATATATGCTATCAAACATAATATTCTATTAAAAAATAATATGGTGTCACATAAAACCCAAAATAAATTTTATCCTCTAAATTTAAAATTTATATGTGTTATTATGGTTTTAAATGTTTAAAATAATTTTTTTCAAAAATCCGGAACCGAAAAAAGGTTAATTACAATTCCTATTGAAAAGAGGGAATGTAAAATATGATGTTCATAAAGAAGAACACATAACTATATTTCTAAATACGAAAACATTAAGGGAATGTGAAAATATGGACAAAGAGGAAGAAGTCAATGCCCAAATAATAATAGATAGTGATATAGAACATTGATCCCAAGAGATTTAAAGACCATTATAATTTCTATTACCATTGATGTATAAATCAATGAGGTGTGTAAGGGGCCATAGATCCATCATAAAAGATAGAAATATGATATCATTTTTGTTTAAAAATAATTTCCTTGTATATTAGTAAATACTTTAAAATATAAACTAGGAACATAACCAAATATAATTACATGAAAATTTTAATTTCATCAATTATTCAATTTCCACCACATTCTCATTTTTTATTCAAATTATGAGTATTCATGATGCATTTTTCATACTTGAATAATTAACATTAAATGGTTCACATATTAAAAAAAAGGCTAACAAGATTTTACTCCTATATTTAAATATTAAAAAAAAATTAAAATTTTAGCATAAGGTATGATAATATGAAAAATGTATAAATTTTAAATGATGAAACAATACATTTTACTTCAAAATTTACACAATAACACCAGTGTTTCAGATTACATCATTCCATAAATAAAGATCCCAATATCCAAAATAACATTAATCACCCAAATATTATGACTCGTTTAAAATAAAATTTTACATTTTACATTTATACTTATATCCCTATATATAACACTCTACGATTTTATGGTATGTATTTTCATAAATAAGTTAACTTTATTTGATATATTACATTTTATAAAACATTGATCTTAAATGAACCATGATATACTATTAATTATTAATATTCATGTTGGACTAGTAATGTGTCCATTAGAATAATAACCTCAACTAGAAAATCAGAAATAATATTTAGGAATCATATACATGAATATGTGATATATTAATACCATGAAATAAGTAAATAAATGTTTTAAAATTTACAAATTAAGTGTTTGAATTATTTTTCAAATGTAAATGATTAGTTACTATTTAAAAATAAATATAATTATTTAAAATAACATTTATTTTTAGAAAATATATTCATTAATTAATATTTTTCATTATATTTGTAAGATAATTTGATGAACCATAATTATATTTTCAAAATATCTTAAAATCTGTTGTATTATTAAAATAAATATTTTTCAAATAAATCATGATTTTAAATTGACAATAAATATATCATGTTCATAAAAAATAATAAAATTTATCCCATTTTTTAAATATACACATCAAAAAATTATTGGTGTGACTTTTATGGATTTTTCTTAAATAGTTGAATTTTTGGTGAATAGTTAAACAAAATAATATACAGTATTTAACATTAAAAGTCAAATATGTGAATTTTTTATTTAGTTATGATGTAATCATCCATTAGTCTGAACTCACATGAGTTTTTTACTATAATGAGTCACAATAACCCACACTAATGATAGTATTGAGAGAAAATAACAAACTAATGTATAAAATAATAAAAAGACACCCCTCTCCTCCCCCTATAAATATAAACCCTCACCACCCCTTCTTCTAACACATTCTAAGACTTTAATCTAGTTTAAATTATGTAAAATTACCATCACAATAATCTTACTCACATCTTAGACCATATAGTCTTACCAAAATACCACATCAATGTGTCTTAAAGAGGTTCTAATGGATACAATACTCAAGAGGTAAAATCCCCATTCTTTCTCTTTTAATTTCATTTTGTTTCTTATTGAATACTCACCTCTACTAATCCATATTGTAAAAAAACCTAATTATAATATATATTCATAAATTTTATTTTTTAATTGAATATCCATCATCAAATATCTTCTCTGCTCCACATATTCTAAAAATGAAAAACCATCTTTATTGTGACGATTCACCACCTTCATGGATGAAAAGATTTAATTTTCCATTACTACATTGATGGATGGTCATAAAACCATTATTACAGTCAAAAAAATTATAATATAAAAATTAACTATTATATCATATTGTTTAACCAACATATATACATAATATTAAATAATATGATACAAGTTAGTGATGGTCATAAAATCTGAAAAAAATAAATTAAAATAATTTCATCAATGTTTTATGTAATGATTTAATCCCCATAATATAGAAATAAATGATATATGAGACCATTTAAACTTATATAAGATAATTAGTAATAAATAATTTTACGTCAGGTGTTTTTAATTAATTTAACAAGAACTCCCAGAATTATGTACAAGGGATTGAGACCATATAAACCAAAAATAAATGCTCTAGAAATAACGAATTTAAATATTATAACTCATCAAGATGGATGTATATTATCATAATAAAATTATAATAAAAAAAATTATGATAATGATTTTATGAATTAAGTATTTAATAAATCTGATTTTATTATCCAGGACATTAAGTAAAAGTGTGGAATGCTTTCAGAAACAGGGTAAGGGTTTTCTCATCTCACTTTTACTTCTGTGTGATATATTTTGTATTCATTGCTTATTTCTTGTGTGTGGTGTACATACATGCCTTTATTATATCATATCTTGAATCTATTCATATTTATTGTATTTAATGTATAATTTTATGATAATTAATTTCATGGGGTATATAATTGGGCTAATTCTATGATGGGAAGGAATTTCTTAACTCAATTATCATTCAGTGGGTTAAACATCTATTTAGTTGATTATGTCATGATAAGGATATGTGTAAAATGAATTTTGATTATATTTTGTTTTACTTAAACATATTTTATGCTTATTTACAGTGAGTACACATAATGCCAATGAGCCCGTACCCAAGTGGTAAGGGATCCTGCATGGAATCCAAGAGACCCAGGTTCAAAACTGTGTGGAGGCGAATTTCAAGGCCCTGTAGTAGTGATGTTGCAGTTACTATAGAAGTTTATGTTCAGTATTGTAGCAGCCAAAACTATTCACCCAATTTGGGCCTTCGGGCCACTAGTTTGGGCCTACGGGTCTCAAGGGGCTTTGGGTCATCAAAGGCCTTCGGGCCTCAAGGCTTTCGGGCCACATAGACCATGAAGTAGCCCAGTTCACACAAAACAAGACCCATAGGAGTATAAAATAAACAAGAGTAGAATCCATGAGATGTAGAGCTAACCATATTGGAATAATGAGAGGGTATAGCAGCCTCCATTGGGACTAGGCATCGTGCAACTTTTTACACGGAAATGATAGCCGATCATAAATGCAAGGTGGCGAGCTAGGTAATCAATGACGCAAAATATGGGGAGGGGAAAGTTCAAGCAGGATGGGCCTACAGGTCATGTATTGGGCATGGTATGCCTCTAGGCCTTCAAGACATTTATTGCGGGTCAATCGTGCCTTCTTCCTTGGGCCTATGGGTTTTGTACGGGTTCCCCTTCAACCCCTAAAATTGGGATTATAAATAATAAAATAAAAAAGAACACCTTCAGGCCAATCAGAATACACATAATCCATTCTTTTGATTAATGATATTTTCAATATATGGGACTTCATCTCAATTTTCCTTCATTGAGGCATATTTTTTATGTTATGTAACTATTTTCTATTCCACAGTGTATATACTGCCCCTTTTATCTATGATCCTAATTCATTGAATATTTCATTAGATAAATATATTTATTTTTTTGTGGATGTGATTATTTCTAAATTTTTATACCATCTTTCCATATGGTTTTTACTTTGAATGTTATTTGATTGAATAGGGAAACAATGTTAATTTTTTATATTTTACTCAATACATATATTTGTGATAAATAATATTGATCATGAATTAAATCTATATTTGTATAATTATTTGTACTCGAATACATGGGTGTGTCCTAATTATTGAAATCCTCTTAAAGCATCGATCAGTCTCATTATAGAAAACAATAGGTGATAAACCCTTCACATTATATTCCAAGAATAATCACATGGGTTTTTACCCTTAGACATAAACAATATTTTGAATGGTCGTAATGGTAGTGTTTCATGTGAAAGATACATTATTCCCAATAATTAATCATTTTCTTTATTTAGTATTCATTTATTCATATCCATGTGATTTTCACTATGATTAAATTTAACAATGAATTTCCATTCTAAGTTTATTGATTAAATATAATTTGTTTTACAATTGTTTAACATTACATATTTATCATTCGTTTTTTATTATTCTTCAATTATTCTTTATTCGTTTTTATTATGTACATATCCCTAACTAGTTATTTGAGATCAACTGATTATTTATTTTTCTTTCCCTTGGTTATGAACATGAAATCATTAAATATGTTTTAAGTAATAATCTTATTTTACATTATTTACTTTTATGTTTAATTACCAACATAATAAGTGAATAGTGTTTGTATCTAGTTCTTAAATACTACTAAAATGATTGATCTTTGGTGATTTGATCTCTTTTATATATGATATTGCAATAAAATAACCAATGACTCTGGGATTCTGCGTCTATGTTGTTATTATTGGTATTAGAGGAGGTTTAGAATGAAACTATGTAAATTTATGATAAATTAACATGAGAATTATAATAATTATATACACTGGATTTCTAGATCAATACTTATGATGGTTGTGATCTAACTCAGTGTGTTCCATTATTTAGTGATGATTCTTAATTGAATAATGGGAACCAATACCCTTGATAATTTAGGGATTTCCTAACTAATAAAATTAACAAAATTCGTGTTGGAGTAGAGATGATCATGAAAATAATTGGAAAGCCTACTCAGGAAATGAAAAATAACCATACTACACCTATGTAGGATTGTTTCATGTAGCAGAAGAACCTAAAATTTAGTGGGACTACTAATCAATTCCTATATGAGCAATGGGTCATGTCCATTGAGAATATATTTCTGGCATTGAGATGTGGTGAAATTGAATATTTAGTGCTATAAAGTATATTTAATCAAGGGAAATGCTGATCAATTGAGGTGATTGATCTATAATACTAGGGAGGATGAATAAATATAAGAAATGGAATGAAAATAATTTAAAGAATAATTCTTTGACCAATACTTCCCTCATGATCATCATGTTGAAATTAAGAGAAAATTGCTTAACTTGAAAAAATAGGAAGAATAGAATGTATCATAGTGTGAATTTAACTTCACAATACTAGACAAGTTTTCTATAGATTTCATATGTGATTATGAAAAAATATATTGATAATAACTTAATATTTCTTAAGAGAAGTCTTTGATAGGAACTAAATTCTCAATAATTTTCATCAAATAATGAAATCATTATATGTTCCATCAAGACAATGAAAAATTTTTATAGATCCTAAATTTTCAAATAAAATCAAGAGAATAAGAGGACATCCAATACAAATGAAAATGGTAAAGCCTCAATGAAGACGAGGGGACTGAAGAAATTTCTTTTATTTTAAAATTTATGAAATAATCATCATGGTAAATCCTTACAAGGTATGGGAGTTTGTTATTAATGTAAATAAGGGGGTGATAGAACAAATGAATAAAAGGGGAATACACAAATCGATACTTTTCAATGATTCAAATGTAAATAAATGGTACATTATTCAAATTAATTTCATAAGTACCTGAGGATTCTACATGATAAGAAGTCAATGGGAGAGTGTCAAGATTTAGTTATCACCATAGCTGAACTAGAAGTACCCAATGACATGGTGGTTGATACATTAATCCAATCATTGAAATTCACTAATGATCTATTCAATTTTGGATCATCATAATCTTTTATACATACTTATTTTTCCATAAATAATAGACATTTATCTTTTGATTAAATAAGTGTGTTATCAGTAAAAACACCCAAGGGAAGTCTCATTGCAATAAAATTTGTTAGGAAGTCCCCATTATGACATGAAAACATGATTTATTAGATTAAATTATCATCATTCCTATTTTTTACTTTCTATAATCCCCAATATGGTGTATATTTCAAAATTGGTTGTGAAAATTTACTATACGAAGATGGAAATTTGGATTTTTGAAGTAAATTATGAATTAATTGTGTTTAGAGTAAAATATTATTCATCCTATTCTTATCTAGACCCACCCATAGTATCTCTACTAAATTAAATTCATGGGTATAACGAGATAAAACATCTAGGGATTATGAAATTAATCCTTAAATTGGGGAAATACCAATTTTACAGTTTTACATGAATGTATTTCCTTATCAATTACCTGAAAATCCCAAGTGCATGAGGTAGAGTTTACTAATTATTTATTCCCTAATTCAATACTACTATAAATTTCTACTAATAGTATTTCAATTGAGTAATTACTTGAGATAAAGAAACAAAAAAGCTGATTTGAGTAATTAGGTATTTATTCAGCCCCTCCCCCCCTGAGTTTCTCCATGGGGATCCTTTATTCTATTTGATAATATGAAATATGGATCCATGAGGATGTGCATTGACTATAGAGAAATAAATTCTATTATATTAAAGAACAAGTATCTTATGCCTCATATTGAGGATTTATTTGATCAAATTTATGGAGCATAATATTTTTAAATGATTGAACATTATTTTTGGTATCATAAATTGTGTGTAAAGAAGGAAGATATTCCAAAGGCAAATTTTTTTATGAGGTATAGATATTATGAGTTTACATTAATTCCTTTTGTATTTAATAACAAACCCTCAATTTTTAAGATCTAATGAATATTGAATTCGTGGAATATCATAATAATTTTTTATAGTGTTCATTAATGATATTATGATTTAATATAAAATCTATTATGATAATGAGCATCACTTGTGGATAAATATTGATACTCTCAAAATTAATGAGTTATTTATTAAATTAATAAATATTAAATTATGGATTTATGAAATTTCATGTCATGGCCATATTGTCACTAAGGATGGAATCTGAGTTGGTCCTATAAAGGCTAATGAAATAGAATAATGGCCTATACCGATGATCAAAATTGAGGTATATATTTTCCTTAGTTTTTAGGGTTACTATCCGTAATTGATTCAGGATTTTCCCCAATTGGATGATCAGTTAACCAAGATCACACGTAAAGGGGTTAATTTTATATAAAAAAAGAATAGAAAGAATGTTTTGATGAATTTAAGAGAATATTTGAAAATAATCTAATTTTTAGTCTATGATCAGTAAAATATGGGTTTGAGGTATATAGAGATGCATAGATGATTGAAATTGGTTGCATCCTTATGAAAAATTATAAAGTTATAGCTTATGAATCATGGTTTTTGATGACTAATGAAAAAAAATTCCAACTCACGATCTTGAGTTAGGAGTTTTAATCATTTCAATGAAGATATATAGAAACTATTTATATTGTGAAATATTTGATATATATACAGGTAAAAATAGTTTTAGATATATATTAACAGAGAAAGAACTCATCATGAGGCAGAGAAGATGGATCTAGTTACTCGGTGATTATGATTTCTAAATAAACTACCACCTAGGAAAAACAAATAAGGTAGAAAATTCATTGTGAAGGAATGATAATGGACATCCATCCTAAAAGGGGATTGAGAAAAATCATATGTTCATGGATTTAGTACAGATGAATATAAGAATTATTATTTAAGGAGAAACATAATTCCTTTTTGAAATGTTTGTAAAACAATTTTTACTCAAAAATTTTAACTTTTCAAAATCTGATGATGAAAATTTTCAAAAAAAAATCATTTATGGATTGATGATTTTAATATTTTAGGTATGAGGATAGATTTTTGAACTTTGTTATGAGGCTATGTGTTCTGTTAATACATGATATAAAAAGGAACCAATTAGATGATGCTAATTTCCCAAATTTTTCTATACACCTTAGATCTTCCAAGAAGTATAGAGATATGAAGGAACATTTTGGTGACATAATATGAAGTGGGAGTTTGTAGACTATGCATCAAGAGGTCAGGTCTTTAAAAATTTTATAGATAAGAAGTATAATCCTAGAAGATTCTTTGAACCTCCACCAATTCCTATAGATATTATGCTACGTCCACATCATTTGACATGAATGTTTTTTAACGAAAATCCATAATCACCCTAATTTTGCAAAGGAGGGAAGCTTCATTAATCTATTATTCTATTCAGAAATGAGTTTCAAAAAAATAATTGTTATGTATTGACTGATTCCAATGCATTTCGTAATGGGTGCTTTGTAATGATAGAGTATTATATGATGGGTAAGTGATATTCATGAACATAGTTTGTACCATGAAGGAAAATTACTTCTCGAAGGCAGTGAGCTTTGTGAAAGAGCTTCACGGAAGTCAGTTTTGAGCATCATGGCTTATGTGAACAGTTATTTCAGTGTTCATTAACCCATGTCAACAGATAAATAAGAGTGTCTTTCTAGTCCGAGACAAGGACTATAATTACAATCTATTGAAGTGACCTTCAAGTCGATAAACTAAGTAAGACATCACCCAAGGCCGTCAGTTAGGGGAGCTGATAGATTTATTTTAAATACACAGTGTGTTATCCCTAAAATCTTGTAACGAAAATGTTATTGTCACAAAATGACTATGTCCTAACATCTTTATTCTCTATCAAGTAATGATTAGAGGATTTAGGTATGACTAACACACCATCAGTATATGCTTCTTATACTATCACATAGTATTGAACCATGTTAAATTATTGTTTCATATCTTTGTATTTGATTGTTAGTTTTATTATCTTTTCCATAAAACAGGTTTAATTATTTTCTTCCAATGTGGGTATATGATCTGTAACTATTGAAGAAAATTTTGACACTCTAATTTACCCTTCCCCTATCAGGGTGTTCTGGGGAACTCTATGGACATTGTCGCTGGATTAAAAAATACACTTAGAAAGAATTTTACGATATAACAGATTATTGATCACATTAAAAAATTGTCTACTTTTCTTACTCTATGAGAAGATTTACATATTTAGTGACTATAAAGACTCTATATTAATGATTTTGTAAAACATAATGTTTATCTAATGTCAATTATGTCAGATCAAGATCCTCATTTTATGTCAAAAATATTGAGGATTCTTTATAAATCTTTTGATATTAAGCTTCATTTGAGTACATATTATCACCATAAAATTGATAGAATATTTTAAAAGACTATTCAAACATTGGATGTCATTTTTTTGTCATTATCTCATGACATTCATGGTATTTTGGATTAGTATTTACCTTTGGTATATTTTTTGTAAAATAATATTTTTCATTCTAGTATTCAAATTTATCCATAAAAATCATTATATGGAAATATATTTCATACTCCAACATGTTGGGATGAATTTGGAGTGAGGAAATATAAATGAACATTACTTATTGGAAGCATAGTGAAAAAGGAAAAGACTATTCAGGATCATATTGAAGCAGCTCAGATTGGGGAAAAAGGTTTTTCTCATAATAAGAGAATGTATTTTCAATTTCAAGTTTTAGATCACGTATTTCTATAATTATATTTTTATAAGGGTGTCTTAAGATTTGGTACGAATGGTAAACTGATTCTCGGGTAAATCAAACCATTTGAAATTCTATAATGAATCATAGTTGTTGATTATAAATTAGAATACCACCATGTATCTCAAAATTTTATGATTTATTCCTCATATTATTGTTAATGAATTACATTCCAAACCAAATGCATATACCCACCTTGGACGAAATATAAATAGAAACTTTTTTTCATACTATCAGTACTAGAAAAAAAGGTATTTGTGACGGGTCATTCGCGACAGGATACCGTCGCAAATGGCTTTTTGCGACGGGGGCCCGTCGCAAATGGCACGTTGCTGAAAACGATGTCGGAACAACAATTATTTGCGACGGGCCCGTCGCTAAAGCCTTTTTTTGCGATGGGGATTCTCCCCGTCGCAAATGGTACTCCGTATATTTGTAAAAAACTTTTCAAATAGTAATTGCGACGGGCCCCATCGCAAATACCTGTTGTGACGGGCCTGCCGCAAATAGTTTTTGCGACGGGACCCGTCGCAAAAACAATAAAAAAAAGTAAAAAAACTATTAATAAATTATTTTAATGCATATAATAATAATACTATTTGCGACGGGCATAGTATCCCGTCACAAATACTATAAAAAAATAAAAAAAATAAATTATTAATAAATTATTTTAATTAATATAATAATAATCCAATTATAATTCAAAAATAAAAAATAATAAAATATTAATAAATGATTTTAATTAATATAATAATAGAATTATAATTCACAAATAAAAATAATAAATTATTAATAAATTATTTTAGTTAATATAATAATAATAGAATTATAATTCAAAAATAAAAAATAATAGAATATTAATAAATGATTTAATTAATATAATAATATTAGATTTATAATTCATAAAAAAATATTAATAAGTTATTTTAATTAATATAAAAATAATAGAATTATTTTACATTCAAATATTAAAATAATTCAAGTATTACAAAAAAATATAATTAAAATATAATATTATAAAATTTTAATATATATAAAAAATTTAATATTATGAAATATAAATAATATTATTATTCATATTAATATTGTTATTTCAAAATATAATATTATTAGTATTTTATAATGAGACAGAAACTACGAATAGAAAAAAAATCATATTTTGATTTCACAAATTTTATATCATAAAATCAAACTCTAATATGAAGTAGGGGGAGGGGGGGAGGGGGATCTGCAGATGGTGGTAGAGGAAACTCCATCCCTAAAGCATGAGTGAGTCGGCGCATGTACTTCATCTGCTCATGATGCTGCTGCTGCCACCGACTCGTCTGCTCCTCGTACAGCTGCTGCTGGCGTCGACGCTCCTCATCATGCTGCTGACGCATCTGCTCCTGCTCCTATCGGAGACTCTCTATCAGTGCAGTCTGAGATCGCAACTGATCCTCATACTGTGTAGCAGAAGAAGATGTACGAGCTCCTCTCGAACTGGACGCTGACATCGTAGCACTGCCATAATAATCTCCGGGAGTCAGTCGAGAGCTGATATCGACTACCCGGCCCTTCTCGAAGGCATACTAGGTGGCCTGCATCCATGCCGCCTCATCAAACTGACGGCCAGTGGTCTGATCTAATGACTCGGCCTGACTCTCAGGCCGGGCCTGTGACGCTGCGGCCTCATATGACTCCTGTAGTTGAAATTTAAAATTAAAATTGTGAATATATTATATGCAGTTAATTTTCAAACTTGAAAATAAATAATACTGACCACGATGTGATGTTGACGATCACCTCTGAGCTCCCCAGTAGCAGGATCACAATACATCCTCCGATATATGTCGTACTCCGTAATATCAGGGTTCTCAACAGCCTATAAGAATAAAAAATAAACTGTTAATATTTATAGTTATATAAAATATTTATAAATAATGTACGTACCATATGCTGTCTATGAGTACTGAATGAACGACTCCCAGCTCGATGAGTCACCTCTTGTCTCCCCCGATTCTGCCTCCCCACTGATGATCTCCTCTGAAAGGCACCAATCAACCAGTGCGCACATAATCCATCCCATACATGGGTTGAAATGTACTCTCGTCGATGTGCTCTACATGACTCATCAAAATCTGACACTCCTGCTTTCTTCATGGCAGCTTTTCTTAAATTGTGCAAAAACTGACGAAGGTGATCACGCATGGCCACCTCCCATGCCTCGTGGATGGCATCACGCATGGTATCCTCGATCGGATACCATAAACCCTACAAATAAATCAAAATATCAAGTTATAAATGAAATAATTTTCAAAATAAAAATTATTTATTTACGTACGTACCAACCAATGGCCGAACATGGCCTGCTGCACATCAATGGGAATCTGCTCCCATGTGGTCCACGGCTGAGAGAAATAGTTTCGCAAAATAGCGCTGCCCTGTCCGACTGCTATATGCGGAAAACCGTAAAAATAATAAACATTTATTATGTGAATAGATTAATGAAATCTTAGTCAAATCCACATGTTATCACACCTCCGTGTGCATGGATCAAACCCAAGACGTGGACGTCGCTTGGGGACGGGGTCAGGAATCATCAATCGTGCAAGACCACGCCCCCTCCGCGTACTCCCTGGAGTGCCTGCAGGCTGAGGGTCATCTGCCAGCAAGTCATCCGCATCGAAAGACAGGTCATCATCCGCCAACTCACGAAATGTGGTGTCGTCCATCTGAAACAGAAAATGTTAATTTTTTTAGAAAATAATTGATAATTACTATTATATATACATATATACATATTATGATTGTATATAAATACCATGGAATTATATCAGTGTTCATCTTCATCATCATCTTCATATATGTCAATGTCATCTTTTTATTCCTCCTCAACATCATCGATATCCATTCGAGTTATAGTTGCTTCATCTCTTACCATTTCAATTTCATATGTGACATCATTAACATCATCGTCATCACCGACTCATAAATGTGGGGTGTCATCATCGATACTCATGTCTCTTTGTAAAAAAGATTGATGTTGAGTACTCTCTTGAAAAACATCAATTCTTGGCACATCAGTGAAAGCACATTTACTTTGACTAAACTGATTGTCTCGAATTTCGATTTTTATTACACTCCACCAATCAGTCAAGTCTCTTGATGTAGCACAGTACTTTGCGTAATAAACTTGATGTGCCTGTTAAGACAATAAGAATGGATCATTTACTGCGAGAACACTTTTACATTTAATATCGATGATTCCATGAGTCGGATGAACACACACTCCTCTCTCTGTATCCAACCACCGACATTTTAACAAGGTTATATAATGTTTCCCAAGACAATAGAGTTAAATGATTTCATCAAGTATGCCATAAAAGTCAACGTCATTTTCTCGATGATGATATCCTCTCAAACTAACTCCACTTTCCATTGTTTTATTCGATTCCCCATATGCATGTGTGTGAAATCGAAATCCATTCACCACATATGCATTATATGTTTTAACAAGTTTGGAAGGTGGGTT
Source organism: Viscum album (assembly GCA_963277665.1). NCBI lineage: Eukaryota > Viridiplantae > Streptophyta > Magnoliopsida > Santalales > Viscaceae > Viscum > Viscum album. Next base: position 864,601,422 of record OY728148.1, read on the forward strand.
ACTCAATACGCACAGTCGTTTGTCAATTTTAGCAGCATGTAGAGACACCTAAAAATTTGTGAAATAATTATCAATATAGTAAACTATACATTGAATGAGTTTCTAAAAGATAAAGAATTTATGTTACCAGTTTTTGAAACCACTGAGAGAAATTTTTCAGTCGACGTTCTTCGAGAGTAGCTGCTGTAATTTGTGGAATTTGTTTCTTGATATGATTATCATACAACCTATAAAAACCAAATTTATTTACTGTAACATAAATGATAGAATAAGTGATATAAACACTTACAGTACAACTGATGTCATCTCTTCAAAATTGAGCAGAACATATGTATGAGCTCTATAATGTTCATCATCTGAATGCCAGCGTTCACAAACTCCACCAAAACCAAGCTCTGGCTGGTTGAAAACAGATAATTGATTGTCGATTTCATCAATATTCCTCTCGTTCTGTCCCATTTGGTTTTGTTTTGAAGGATACTCAGATTCAAAATAATGGGAGTAGAAAAAAGATATTTCCTCTTGCAAATAAGCTTTTGCAATAGATCCTTCAACAGATTCTTTGTTACGTACCTTTCTATTCAATTTTTGCATGCATCTTTCAAATGGGTACATCCATCGAAACTGTACTGGACCTCCACATTTGGCTTCATATGGAAAATGTAACATCAAATGTTCCATTGAGTCGAAGAAAGACGGCGTAAATATTTTTTCCAGTTTACATATAATTACAACAATATCTTTTTCAAGTTTTCCTAGAGCATCATAATCTACTGTAGCCGCACAAATTTCCCGAAAAAAATGAGACATGTCTGTTATGGAATCCCAAATCACAGAATTCAATAGACCTCTTAATCCAATGGGTAGAAGTCTTTCCATTATAACATGACAATCATGACTTTTTAATCCAGTAATATGACCATTCTTTACACATCTACCCAAATTGGAAGCACAACCATCTGGAAGTCTCAAATCTGCAATCCACTGACAAAATAATAAACGGTTTTCTTTAGACAGTGTATAAGCTGCTTCTGGTTTCAGTAACCTTTCTGTTCTGACATTCTCAAACAGTTCCAATTCTGAACGCTTGCAAATTTGGGCAAGATCTAAACGTGCATTTACATTGTCTTTTCTCTTTCCTGGCGTATCCAAAACTGTATGAAACAAATTATCAAAATAGTTCTTCTCAATATGCATGACATATAACATGTGTCGGACCAACAAATCAGACCAATATGGAAAATCCCAAAATATGCTACGTTTAATCCAATTGTGTTCTTTCCCAAAACCAGAAATTTTCTGTTGGTTTATTGTGGGGACCAAAAGTGATGGGAGGTAATGAAAATACAACTGATTTTAAATCCGAACCTGATAACATTTTTGGAGATCCATCCCTTTCAACTGTTCCTTTTCTGAAATGAGATCTGTTTCTGCGAAAAGGATGATCAGCAGGAAGAAATCTTCGATGACATTCAAAATAACAAGGTTTATTTCCATGAATGAGCATAAATGCTTTGTTCTCTCCCATATAGTAAGAACATGACTTCTGACCATGTGTACTCCAGCCAGATAACATCCTATAAGCCGGGAAGTCACTAATTTTCCACATCAATGCTGCTCTCAGTATGAAATTCTGTTTCGTTGCAACATCATATGTACTGACAATAGTACTCCACATTAAAATTTAATTCATCAATCAATGGTTTCAAATAAACATCAATATTTTTCTTCGGATGTCCTGAAATTAGTAAAGTCAAAAAGATATATGGCTCCTTCATCAACATCCATGGAGGTAAATTGTACGGAGTTAAAAAAACAGGCCAACATGAATATTGAATACCATAAGATCCAAACGGGCAGAAACCATCTGTGGAAAGGCCGAGTCGAACATTTCTAGCTTCTAAAGGAATGGATGGATGCACTCTATCAAAATGTTTCCATGAATCACCATCGGCTGGATGATTCAAGATTTTATCGGTTGAAATATTCTCTTTATGCCATGACATCATTGTCGCTGTATTCTTAGACATGAATAAATGCTGAAGTCTGGATGTAAGAGGAAAATATCTCAACTGTTTTACAGGAATCAAACCAGACTTCCCGTGTTGTCCTTCTTTATATCTCAGTTGCCCACATGTGGGACAACTATCCAACGACTCATTTTCCCCAGAATATAAAATGCAGTCATTTGAACATGCATGAATAATCTGACAAATAAGTCCCAAATTTCGAACCAGTCTCTTACTCTCATAGTAATTTGCAAGAAAAACATTTCCTTTGGGTAACAGTGTTTTAAGCAAAGAAAATATCTAGTCAAAACAGGTGTTTGACATTCCGTTATCTGATTTGATAGCCACAAATTTTGCAACTGCTTCTAATTTGCTCATCTTGTAGCCAGGATATAATGCATCCTCAGTAGACCTCAACAACTCATAAAATTCAGACGGTGCCAACTCAGGATTTGAAGTTATATCAGCCGGAGTTTCTGTATGTTGAACAGATGAACCTACAACATCATGTACTAAATCTTGAAACCGAGATGGATCCGGAATCAAGTTGCTATCACCTACTCTGTAACTGAGTTCACCGTGTTGATACCAAAAAACATAATCTGGTTGAAAACCAAAACGCAAGAGATGTTCCCCCACTTTGTCAAACATGTCAAACGTTCTCAATGCACATTTTCTACAAGGGCATTTTATTTTGCCTTCTGAAACAAATTCTGGATTTGATGCCGCAAATGATAAAAAAGTCTCCACACCCTCTACATATACTGGATTTAAACAGGATCTGTTTGGATTTCTACGTTGATTTATCCATATGCGGTCACCTAAAAATGATTGTTGACGACCTCGTTGTTCCATATTTTTCTATAAAATATAAAAGCATTACTGGTTTTGAATAATTTGTTAGAAAAAACACTCAAGCTAGGATAATTATAGAGATTACATCATACACGATTGACGCAAACTTTTTATTGAGAGACCTAAAAATTGACCATTTATGAATTAAATATGTTGAGAATAATGCAAAACCTGTTACAAATATTGATAATTTTAATATTATATAAATTTTTTATTATTTTCATAGTACTAATATTATTGGTAATTATTACTAATTATTGATAATTATTACTAATTATTACTAATTATTACTAATTATTACTAATTATTGGTAATTATTGGTAGTTATTACTAATTATTGGTAATTAATACTAATTATTGGTAATTATTATTAATTATTACTAATTATTACTAATTATTACTAATTATTGGTAATTATTACTAATTATTGGTAATTATACCTAATTATTACTAATTATTACTAATTATTACTCATTATTACTATTTACCGGTAATTATTGGTAATTATTGGAAATTATTCCTAATTATTGGTAATTATTACTAATTATTGTTAATTATTACTAATTATTGGTAATTATTACTAATTATTGGAAATTATTACTAATTATTACTAATTATTACTAAATATTACTAATTATTACTAATTATTGGTAATTATTACTAATTATTGGTAATTATTACTAATTATTAATAATTATTGGTAATTATTACTAATTATTACTAATTATTGGTAATTATTACTAATTATTACTAATTATTACTAATTATTGGTAATTATTACTAATTATTGGTAATTATTACTAATTATTGGTAATTATTACTAATTATTGGTAATTATTACTAATTATTGTTAATTATTACTAATTATTATTAATTATTACTAATTAATATAAATTATTACTAATTATTACTAATTATTACTAATTACTGGTAGTTATTACTAATTATTGGTAATTAATACTAATTATTGACAATTATTATTAATTATTACTAATTATTACTAATTATTACTAAATATTGGTAATTATTACTAATTGTTGGTAATTATTCCTAATTATTACTAATTATTTCTAATTATTACTAATTATTACTATTTACCGGTAATTATTGGTAATTATTGGTAATTATTCCTAATTATTGGTAATTATTACTAATTATTGTTAATTATTACTAATTATTGGTAATTATTACTAATTATTGGTAATTATTACTAATTATTACTAAATATTACTAAATATTACTAATTATTACTAATTATTGGTAATTATTACTAATTATTGGTAATTATTACTAATTATTACCAATTATTGGAAATTATTACTAATTATTACTAATTATTGGTAATTATTACTAATTATTACTAATTATTGGTAATTATTACTAATTATTACTAATTATTACTAATTATTGGTAATTATTACTAATTATTGGTAATTGTTACTAATTATTTGTAATTATTACTAATTATTGGTAATTATTACTAATTATTGTTAATTATTACTAATTGTTGTTAATTATTACTAATTAATATTAATTATTACTAATTATTACTAATTATTACTAATTATTCTTAATTATTATTAATTATTGGTAATTACTACTAATTATTGTTAATTATTACTAATTATTCTCAATTATTACTAATTATTGTTAATTATTACTAATTATTGTTAATTATTACTAATTATTACTAATTATTGGTAATTATTACTAATTATTGGTAATTATTCCTAATTATTACTAATTATTACTAATTATTACTAATTATTACTATTTACCGGTAATTATTGGTAATTATTCCTAATTATTGGTACTTATTACAAATTATTGTTAGTTATTACTAATTATTGGTAATTATTACTAATTATTGGTAATTATTACTAATTATTACGAATTATTCTTAATTATTACTAATTATTAATAATTATTGGTAATTATTACTAATTATTGGTAATTATTACTAATTATTACTAATTACTGGTTGGTAATTATTACTAATTATTGGTAATTATAACTAATTATTACTAATTATTAGTAATTATTACTAATTATTACTAATTATTACTAATTATTACTAATTATTGGTAATTATTACTAATTATTACTAATTATTGGTAATTATTACTAATTATTACTAATTATTACTAATTATTGGTAATTATTACTAATTAATACTAATTGTTACTAATTATTGGTAATTATTACTAATTATTGGTAATTATTACTAATTATTGTTAATTATTACTAATTATTGTTAATTATTACTAATTATTGTTAATTATTACTAATTATTGTTAATTATTAATAATTAATATTAGTTATTACTAATTATTACTAATTATTGTAAATTATTACTAATTATTACTAATTATTACTAATTATTGGTAATTATTACTAATTATTACTAATTAATGGTAATTATAACTAATTATTACTAATTATTGGTAATTAGTACTAATTATTACTAATTATTGGTAATTATCAGTAATTATTGCTAATTATTGATAATTATTATTAATTATTATTAATTATTACTAATTATTGGTAATTATTGGTAATTATTACTAATTATTGGTAATTATTACTAATTATTGGTAATTATTACTAATTAATGTTAATTATTACTAATTATTAATAATTATTACTAATTATTACTAATTATTGGTAATTATCACTAATTATTGGTAATTATTAATAATTATTACTAATTATTACTAATTATTGGTAATTATTACTAATTATTGGTAATTATTACTAATTATTGGTAATTATTATTAATTATTCGTAATTATTACTAATTATTGGTAATTATTACTAATTATTGTCAATTATTACTAATTATTACTAATTATTACTAATTATTACAAATTATTGGTAATTATTACTAATTATTACTAATTATTACTAATTATTAGTAATTATTAATAATTATTACTAATTATTGGTAATTATTCCTAATTATTACTAATTATTACTATTTATTACTATTTACCAGTAATTATTGGTAATTATGGGTAATTATTACTAATTATTGGTAATTATTACTAATTATTGTTAAGTATTACTAATTATTGGTAATTATTACTAATTATTACTAATTATTACTAATTATTTGTAATTATTACTAATTATTAATAATTATTGGTAATTATTAGTAATTATTTCTAATTATTACTAATAATTGGTAATTATTACTAATTATTGGTAATTATTGGTAATTATTCCTAATTATTGGTAATTATTCCTAATTATTGTTAATTATTCCTAATTATTGGTAATTATTTCTAATTATTGGTAATTATCGGTAATTATTACTAATTATTGGTAATTATTACTAATTATTGGTAATTATTACAAATTATTCCTAATTATTACTAATTATTAATAATTATCGGTAATTATCGGTAATTATTGGTAATTATAGGTAATTATTCCTAATTATTGGTAATTATTGGTAATTATTACTAATTATTGATAATTATTCCTAATTATTGGTAATTATTCCTAATTATTGGTAATTATTACTAATTATTAGTAATTATATGAATAATTACCAATAATTAGGAATAATAACATTATTACATTATTAGTATATTTTATTAATAATATTAAAATAATATAATTTTCTATATTATATACAATTCTTCTTTCATCTGTGTGTTTTCTGTCTCCACATACAAATAATACATATGGAGACCGAAAACACACAGATGAAAAGAGAATTGTATAAATAATATACAAAATTATATTATTTTAATATTAATAATAAAATATACTAATAATGTAATAATGTTATTATTCCTAATTGTTGGTATTTATTACTAATTATTAATATTTATTCTTAATTATTAAAAATTATTACTAATTATTCCTAATTACCATTATCTATGAACAATACTAATAATTTAAATTTATTAAGTAACAAAACAATGTAAACATAATTAAATTACAACTAATTAAGAATAATTGAAACTAATAAAAAATTTAAAATAAATATTAAATTTAAATGAATATAAATACCTTGAAAATTGATCTGAGGTTGATCTCTGATCGTTCTTGAAAACTTCAAAATCAACTCCGAAGAAAAAAATTAAACTTGAGAAACACTCAACTCTAGAACTAGAATTTTGAGAGAAGAAGAAGATGGAGTTTGAGAATGAATTGAAAAAAACAGATGGGGGTATTTATAGGTTAGATTATTTGCGACGGGTCCATTTGCGACGGGCTACCCGTCGCAAATAATATTATTTGCGACGGTGCCCGTCGCAAATACCTTAGCCATCATTTAATACGGTCAACAGTTAAATAGTTATTTGTGACGGGACCCGACGCAAATAACCATCTTCCGACGGGGGAATATGCCCGTCAAAAATACCTTTTACCGCCGCCGGTTATTTGCGACGGGCAATAACCGCCCGTCGCAAATATGTTTCCCGCGATTTGGCGCGCAAACGCGCCAGTTCTTTTGCGACGGGGAAAGCAATCCCGTCGCAAAAGGCTACTTATTTGCGACGGGAAAATACCCCCGTCGCAATTAAGTTTTTAACGGGGCTATTTGCGACGGGATTTATCCCCGTCGCAAATACCCATTTTCCCGTAGTGTATGGAGATCCTATCTAGATTCTTTAAGAAAGATATAAAGTAATGAAAATCAGATGACTCGACTGGTGAAGGTTTTTTAGAGGAACGATAAAATTAATGAAGTAATTTTGTAACCTAGGGATGTAATGAAGAAGAACCACCCTCATCTGTTTAGAAAGATATATTCATGAAAAAATAAGTCACAAAAATATCAAAGGAGAGAATAATAAAACACCCCAAGATTTTACGGTATGTATCTTATTAAATAAATTTAATTTATTTGATATCTTATTTTGCCCACAACATAGAGCTTAATTGAACCATGATATACTATGTAATATTTAACATGATTGTAGGAAAAATAATGTGACTGTTAGGAATAGTAATGTAGCAAATAAAATAATCACAAATGCTATGAAATTACAAATAAAATTTATCTATCTTATAAATAAAAATATGATATATTTATACAATTGAATAAGTAAATAAATATTTTAAAAATGATAAATTTATTGTTGGTATTTTTTGTGAAATGTATATTTTTATTTAAAATTTTATAAAAAATTTAACTAAAAATTTATTTCCATGAAATATATTCTAGAATAAATATTTTCTTTTGTTACAATTATTAAATTATTTTGTGAGACAAAAATTATCCTTTCAAAGTGTCTCCAAGTCAATTATAATATTACTATTGGTATATTTTAAAATAAATGATTATTTTAATTATAAATTAAATTTTTTAGTTTTAGAAAATTATTTTCCTAAAATTTAATTCATATTTGAAATATATATGTCGAAAAATGGTTATGGTGATTTTTTAGATTTTTTTTGAACTAGTTGAATTTTTTGTAAATAGTGAAAGATGAAAATTTATGGTATCTAACATTATAAGTCAATTAAATGAATTTTTGAGTCATTGATGATGTAAAAACACATTATTTAGATATCAAATTAAATATAGAATTTATTTATTCAAAATAATCAACTCTATTAATAGTCTTGAGAAAAAATAATAAACTAATGAATTAAATAATCGAAAAACACCCATATCATATAACTATAAATACCACCCCCACCATCCCTTCTACTAACACCATGTAAGCCTTTAATCTTGTCTACATTCTAACCAATTTACTTCCCAATACTCTTCCCCATATCCAGGACCAACTAGTCCTAACAAAATTCTAAATTAATGTGTCTTAAGGAGGTTCTTAAGGAGAAGATATTTAAGGGGTAAGATCCTCATTCTTTCTCTTTTAATATATTTTCTTATCTGATTCTATCCAATACTACTCTTATCTAAAGTGTAATGGTAACTCAATTATCTTTTTTATAGTAGAATATTACTGTTTAAATGGAATATCCATCATCAAATCTCTTCTCTCCTCATACTATTCAAAAACTGGAAACAACATCCGTGACGTATTGATTCACCACATTTATGGATGATGAGTTTTCATTTTCCATTCCGCATTCAATTATTATAACAATGAAATTACAATTTTTAAATAATATTTTAATATATATATATATATATTATAATTTATATCATGTTTTTTAACCAAAAATAAAATTTTTATTAAATAAAATTTTACAAGTTCATGATGGTTGTAAAAACTTCCAAAACAAGTTAAAACATTTTAAGAAACGTTTTATCTAAAGATTCATCCCAATAATATGTAACCAAATGATATATGAGATGATTTAATATTATTTTATTTCAATAGCACCAAATAATTTCTCATCTGGATTTTTCTTTCCATTTTGCAAGAACATCCATAATTATACACAGACGAACCGACCATAAAACCATGAAAGAAACACTCCGATTATGAAAAAATTAATCATTATAACTCATCATAATGTCCATAAATGAACTTAATAGAACAATAATAAATCAAGTATACATATAATTGGTTCTAAATTATGTAATTAATCATTCTAATTTTATTATCTAGTATATTTTTTATAATTACATAATGATTTCAGACATAATGTAATGGTTATCTAATCTAACATTTACTTATGTGAGATATATTACTTATTCAACCATCATTTATTATGTCTGGTGTACTAACTATAATTTAATATATCAATTAATGAATCATATTTTCTTCATGGGTTTCATGGTTTCGTTTCATGATCATTAATTTTATGTATTATATGATTTGACTGATTACATGGTGGTAATGAATTTCTTAACAAAATTTTCATTCCTTGGATTACAATTCAATTTAATTATTTATGTAAAACTAAGGATATGTGTAAAATAAATTTTGATAATATTAAATTATATTTAAACTTTCATTTATGTGTATTTATAGTGAATACACATAATCCATTCATTTGGTTAATCATTTTATCCTTGTAAGGGACTTCATCTCAATATTAATTCGTTGAGGCATATTTTTTTTGCACAAATTTTATTTTCCAAAGAATAAATACTGATTGTTTTTATAATAATTATTCCTGGATAATTTAATTAAATAAACAAATATCTTATTTCCTAGATATTAGTATTTCTTAAGTTGCATACCAATTTTTCATACTATGTTTACATTGAATGTTATTTGAATCAAATGGGAAATAAACAACGAGTTATAAAATTCTCATTATCTGTAACTATGTTCTTCAAATCCTAAAACGTTACTCTGCATAACATAATTAAAACCATCATTAAGCAAAGGAATCATAAGATGGGTGACCTAAAATTCCCTATAAGGGTAAACATAAGCACTACAAATTCAATTTCATCCGTGATTATATGTTGAGAATAAGGTTATGATGGCATAATAAAATGGAATGACAATAAAATAAGATAATTCATACCAATCACAACATGTATCATACAAAAAGATATATGGTATAATGATTTAACATAAAAAATTCATGTATCTCAAAAATCACGATCCATGTGGAAAAATCATTTATAAATGGACACTTTAGAACTTGATAAATCCATAATGGAAGCATATTTGTAACTAAGATAACCCTGTCACTCTTATGATAACTCATACAAATTGAATAACCTACCTAGTAATATCTAATGAAATATTTGGAGAAACCTGTAACTAGTTACCATCATCCCCTTACCAGATGCACTGGAGAGCTATATCTTGCTCACCCATCATCATAATCTATACAAGGCTCACATATAATCATAATAAATTTTAAAATATTGAAAAACGAACATAACACGTGGAATATTAAATTTTTTAATATAACAGAAACGATTAATTTTTATATCATGATTTATCCATTTAAAATAAATGGGTTCTTTGAAAATCCATTTGAAACATTCATAATAAATCCATATAAAAAATATGGATTGTATCACTACAACATATCTGTAGTAAAAAAAATAAGTAAACTAAATGGTTGATGTTATTAGTGAATATATTTACGGTAAAGGATAATTAAATCATTCATGACAAATATACTCTTTCCACTTTGAAAATCAAAGGTAAAAATTAAAAAATTCTATTTTATTAGGGAAAAATCCATTGAAAAAACCATGGAAAGTTGAAAAGGATTCATCAACTAATTCGTTGGTCATAAGGGTGGTAAATTTGTTTCTTTTTTTAATTTTAAAACAAATATTTTTCTCAATACTTCTTTAAAAATTACGTTCCTCCAAATAATAATATTTTGGTTACATTAATGGGTTTTTAATACAATGAAGGATAATATGATAGGGCCTTTAGAAATAACTTATGTGTTAATAATAACATTCTAAAAAAATTGAAACCGTGTATTTAAAGAGAAATATCCACAATCCAAAATACGATACATTATTTATATAACTGTCAATAAAATTTCGTGATTTGTATTTAATAAATTAGGTAAGAAATGGAAATTAAACATGTCGAAAATTGGATTGGGTGAGAAATCCAATCCAATTCTCAAAAAATATAAAGTTATAATTAAAAAATGAAGTTGTTAACTGAACATTTTCATATCCACATAAATTTTTTAAAATGTATAAGAAACAAATATATATTAATTCACATTAAATGTAATTGCCCGGGTTTTAGGGGTCCATTACTTTGTGAAAATCTCAAATTGGGTTTTCTGGTCTGGGAATCTCAGTGAAGTTTGCCCAATGGTAGGCCTACCGGTAGCCTTAGCCTACCGGTAGTAGGCCTACTGGTAGCTCGATCTACCGGTAGCCGTAGCCTACCGGTAGCTCTGTCTACAGGTAGCTCGGTCTACCGGTAGTTGCAGCTACCGGTAGCTCTGTCTACCGGTAGCTCAGTCTATTGGTAGCTCTAGCTACCAGTAGCTCTGTCTACTGGTAGCTCGGTCTACCGGTAGCTACAGCGTACCTGTAGCTCGGTCTACTAGTAGCTGCAGCCTACCGGTAGCTCCCAGCTACCGGTGGCCCTCGCCTACCCCCACGGGGTTTTTCCAGTCGCAATTGGTTTTTAAACCCTATTTTTACATGTTTTACAGGCCAGTAATTCCCATAAATGTTTTAATTAAATATTTAATGAATTAAACTAGTGTGTGGGTCCTTTTAAACCGCCCGACCTTTAATTACGTGTGGGGCCACGTGGTCAACCCACGACCCCCGCTCCTTACGCGGTTTCACATTCTTATCTCAATCGTCCCCGACCCTTATAAGCTAAAGGGTTCACCATGGTTTCTTCTTTTCTCGATCACCCTGTGCTAGTAGTACCCTTCGTTCAGACAAACAACTTTTCTTTCAGGTGAGCCGCATCGCTATTCGTGGAATTCCACGCCCAGGCTCAGCGTCAGTTGTTGATCAATAAGTATGGAATTTCTCCTTCATCTCTCAATTTTGTGTATCATGTGGGGTGGGCATGCTTTTGTTTCTGTAGAATTGGATAAACCAGATCCTTAATGAAGATAATGAATGGAATCTTAATAATGAAGGGGGGGCTGTGATCGATGATGCTACCTTGATTTATGATCTTCCATGATTTATGATTCCTGAATTGTGTGAGCTTATGCATTCTGAAAATCATGGCCGCTAGTGGTCTTTCTTTGTGCACTAACAAACCCTTACATCTAGTGATGTTTAAATGGATTTTATTGCGACGGATAACACTTACTGTGTAATGGAATTTGGTTAATTATGTATATTCAGCTAAACAAATTGAGAGCACCAAAATTAACTCCTTTGTGTGATAACCCCAGTTTAAGCCCAGTGGAATTGAAATCATGGAGTGTGTTAAATCTATTAAATATGAAAATACCGGCATGGCCCTGATTTCTGTTGGTGGTAGTGGTTTAGTTATTTCCTTTCACGAGACGATTGCTGGGTGATGTGTGTGGGGATGGGATCCACTGTTTTTATGGATTCAGTGGTTGTGAATTTTAAGACCAGGTGGTTACCTTGTTTATATCATGAATTGGGGTGAGATCCTCTATTGTTGAGAAACCTTTTGGCTATTGGATATTGGGCATTGGGATGTATCATGGGGTCTTATTGGGTTTTTTTGGACTTATGAGAGAACCAGGTGTGGATGTTGTAGTTAATTCTTGACCGTTTTATTTCCCGGACATGTTCCTATGCATACTAGTTTCCCAAGTAGGTGCAGAACTTAATTATCACTACTGAACATGAAAACGAATGGGACAAATGGGTTTTTTGTCAAGAGTTGTGACTCAGACTTGAGTACTGTTGTGTTCCTTAGGCTGGATGAAAAACCTAAACTTGGGAGAGTGCTTGTTACCAAAATATATATAGTTGTAGTTTTGTGATTCTTATTCGCGCCCCACCCAAGTTGAGCACTTAGTGCCGAACTCCCCCACTTCATGGGGGAGGGTGTTTTTCCCAACACTATTATTAGTGGCTGGTTATTAGATCATTTTCTGCTCCCTTATGCAGATAGCCCATGTATCTTCGGGCAGGTTGTGATGGCATGAGGTACATTATTAGCCTAAGAACATTCGGGCAGGGTAGTGTGGTGCTTATAGCCTAGGTGTGTGCGGGAAGGTAGTTTCCCAAGTATCTTTGGGATGAGGCCCAAGTGTCTTCGAGTGTGGCAGTGGATCTTCTATCCCAGGTGTCTTCGGGCGTGGCAGTGGTTGTTCTGGCCTAGTTGTTTGCAAGCGTGGTTATGTGTGACAGTTGCGGCCCAGGTGTGTGCGGGTGGGGTGTGGCAGTGGGACTGCAGTGAGAATGGCGGGATTGGTCCGATGCGTAGGATGTCTTCAATAACCAGTGGGAAAGTGTCACGGGGTACCCAAACATCGATGTTCTCTTATTATATATTTTACATGAATTGTGTTATTTGGGGAGTGTGCCTTAGTGAGGATTGGGTGGATAGTTTACCTTGTTTGGTTTACTCTTTTTCTCACGGGACTTTAGTGCGTTCCCCCACTTGTGCACGAGAGCTTTAGGCTTTTCCCTACCGAGTATACTTGTATGCTCACCCTACCTATATAAAACTGCTTTCAGGATTCCAAGAGGACTTCAGGGATCATGCGGAACCATACTGGCTCGGACCATTGGGGCAGTTCCAGTTGCTGTTTTTCTTTCTTTGGTACTTTACCCTTGTAGTCACTTTTTACTTTGTGGTATTTACTTTTGCAACATGCATGTGGGAATGGTTTATTTGTCTTTTCTTGCACATCTAGTTTTGGTGTTGTGAGACTTACTATCTTATCTCCCAATCCTATTAAAAGAAAAAGGGAAATGCCTTCCATTTAGTGTGTGATTCTATACCCTTGGTGCTAGTCGCCACTCTTGAACCTATTGAAGGTGGGTTTCGGGGGTCATTATCTCTCCTTCAACATGAAGAAGGAAGGGCCTGGGAATCTGCTGACCCTTCCCTCCTTTTGGTGAAGGCGGGTCATGACAGAATGGTATCAGATATGATGGTTGAGAAATAGGATGGAGTCTAGAGTTAGGCACAGTGAGGATTGCATGGGATGGTAGGGAGACAGTGTTGGGTGACCTTGGTGCGTGAATTAGGCCAGGGAAGACGGGCTAGGACACGGGATTTCAGGGCCCCCCATGATCCGATGCAAGGACTCTGGACCTATCGAACGACCATGTGAGGCCACACTGATTGCAGGGTAGAGAGACCCTATGAAAGGTACATGCATCATAATGACTTGTGTTCTCGTGTTTCAAGGGCATTTTGGGAATTGGAAATAAATAAGAAGTTTAAGAAATTTTTTTAAGCACAATATTCTGAACCACTTGGGCTTAGGCATTCCTTTTTTACCTTGAAGCTGTGGTACCTGGGAGACGACCACGTGCGGTGTAGGAAATCGAGGCCCCAGAGACTACCTTGGCTGATCAGCAGAGAGCTGATCGAGAGGAGGAGGATGACGAGTGGTAGAAGACACTTCGGGCTTTCCAGCGACAGACCCTCGAGAAGTATGAGGGGAACACCTCTAACATGAAGACGAAGGGATGGCTAGAGGAGATAGTGATAGCCTTCGGCTTGATCTGGGCTCCGACAGAGTACTGGGTTCCTCTGGCTGTCATCCAGATGCGGGGAGCAGTTTCAAAGTGGTGGATGATTTACCTGGGAGAGAGGAGAGAGGATAAGGTGGCATGGGCTGACTTCGAGAGGGAGTTCCGGGTGGAATTCCTCTCTTCGATGCTAAAGGCGGAGAAGAGGCAGGAGCTGGTCTCCCTCCAGTAGGGGAGTATGTCAGTAAGGAAGCAGGGAATCAAGTTCAAGGACCTCCTACATTTTGCTCCGGACCTCTTTCCCGATGAGGAGTCTCAGGCAAGACGTTCAGAGGAGGCGCTCTGACCCTCCCTCCAGTATGTTGTTACCCCCTTTACCCTCCCGACGTACTTATAGGTCCAAAAGAAGGCAGATGTGGTGGAGAGGATGCACACTCTGGGAGGTGTGTCACAAGAGGGGATCCAGCTGGGACCATCGAAGGGGAAGGCCATCAACACCAGGCCTCCAGCGTCTGGACCCTCTAGGTTCCGACCAGCAGGGAGAAGGCCACAACAGTTCCAGTTCCAGTCCCCTAGTCCTCGCCCTTTTCCTTCGGGCCCGGGACCATAGTGCTTCGTCTGTGGGAGCCATGGAATAATTTAGAATCAGTGCCCGACTGAGTTCAGTACGGTATTGGTGGATAGGTCCAGCACCCGCCCCAGCAGCAGCTTCCAGCCATGCCTTCCCAGCAGCAGTAGCAGGGACAGCGATCTCCCGCTCCCCTGAGGGCAGATGTAGGAGGAGGAGGCCGACCTCAGGGTGCTCCTCAGGGACCTCGACCAGAGTGTGGTCAGGGAGGAGGCCGATAGCTGAGAGGAAGAGGAGATGGGTGTGGTCAGTTGCACAAGACGGAGGCAGTAGTCCCAGCAGGACCGGAGGTCGTTCGTGGTACGATAAGTTTCTTTTTAACCCTTTCTTATTCCTTGTTCAATACCGGAGATTCACACTCCTTCGTCGCACCCGGTATAGCCCGTGCATTGGGTCTAGATGCCGAGAGACTTCCAGTTCCCCTGGTACTGAGTACACCAGTCGGAGGTCAGACCGACTTGATATATGTTTTCCGAGGATGCAGACTGATGATAGGGCCACATCAGTCGGTCAAGGATCTTTTTATGCTACAGATAGAGCCATACGATGTCATTCTAGGCATCGACTAGTTGTTCTCTTTGTCTGCCATCATCGACTGCTTCCGAGGAAGGGTTGTGTTATCAGTTTTGGGTGGCCGACGTGTTACTTTCACCGGTGACTGGGGTGGCCAGAAGGGTAGCAGATGAGTGGAAACCCTCCTCTCCTTGTTAGCCGAGCTGTCAGTGGAGTCAGTGGATGCTGAGATGGTGGAGGTACCAGGTATCGTCAGTGAGTTAATGGACATCTTCCATGAGGAGGTGACGACTCTACCCCCACGACGTGATATCGAGTTTGGGATAGACTTAAATCCTGGTGCTCGTCCGATTTTGATGGCTCCCTACAGGATGGCACCATATGAGCTACAGGAGTTGTGGATTCAGATTGACGATCTAATTAAGAGGGGTTATGTTCAGCCAATTTTGTCACCATGGGGTTCTCCGTTCTTGTTCTCCAAGAAGGCAGATGGTGGTCTCAGGTTGTGTATAGACTACAGGAGGCTGAATCAGGTAATGGTCAAGAATCACTACCCTCTTCCAAGGATAAACGACCTTTTCAAATAGCTGAAAGGGATAGGGTGGTTCTCAAAGATCGACATGCAGTCTAGATATCACTAGTTGAGGGTGAAGGAGGACGACATCTTGAAGACGGCCTTCAGGTGCAGATATGGGCAGTTCGAGTTCGTGGTTATGCCCTTTGTCATTACGAATTCCCCATCTATGTTCATGGGGCTTATGAAATCTGTCTTTCAGGAGTATATGGATCGATTCGCATTCATGTTCATTGATGACATCCTGATCTATTCATGCTCAGAGGAGGACCACGCGGAGAACCTGAGGACAGTTTTGGAGGTCCTCCGACAACACCAGCTCTATGGGAAGTTGTCAAAATGCATGTTTTGGATAGGATAAGTGCACTTCATTGGGCACGTAGTGTCCGAGAAAGGGGTAGAAGTGGACACATAAAGGTTTGAGGTGGTTGTTTCTTGGACATCACCCAAGAACATGGCAGAGGTTCGTAGTTTCCTCGGGCTGGCAGGTTACTACTGGAGGTTCGTACCCAACTTCTCTCAAGGTGCGGCACCTTTGACAGCCTTGACCAAGAAGGACCAGGTTTTCATGTTGAGTGACCAGTGTGAGGCAGCCTTCAGATATCTGAAGGAGAAGTTGGTTAGTGCCCCAGTGCTGAGACAACCAGATGAAGAGGCGACATATGAAGTGTTTTGTGACGCTTCAGGGCAAGGCCTTAGGTGTGTGTTGATGCAGCGTCAAGGGGTGATCTATTATGGGTATAGGAAGCTATGCCCCCATGAGTGTAATTACACCACCCAAGACCTAGAGCTTGCAGGGGTAGTTTTCACACTAAATTTGTGGAAGCATTACCTCATCGAAGAACGCTTTGTGGTCTTCATGGATCAAAAAATCTTGAAGTATGTCTTCTCCCAGCAGGACCTAAACTTACAGCAGCAAAGGTGGATGGAGTTCCTCCAAGATTATGACATCGAGATTTCCTACACCTTGGGGAAAGGGAATGTAGTGGCCGATTCCTTGAGCAGGAGGACGCAGAAGGATGCGGTCCAAGAGTTGGCAGACGCCTGGAAGGTGATGGAGGAGTTGGATTCCTTGCACCTCGATGCGAGGATGGATAGTGGTAGAGGTTTCCTATATCAAATGATATTACAGTCTTCCCTGATGCAGCAAGTGGAGGAGTCTCAATGGGGAGACCCAGAGTGCGAAGTGATGTGTGACTGAGTTGACCAGAGAAATGCTCCGGAAGGGTGGACAAAAGATGGTCAAAATCAGATGCTCTTCTGGGGGATGTTGTTTGTTCCAGAGGCAATGTGCGGCCAGGTTCTCAGTGAGTTCCACAACTCTCCCCTATAGGTACAACCAGGAGTTTCCAAGATGTACCAGGGTTTGAAGAGACAACTTTGGTGGCCAGGAGTAAAGCGATTTGTGGCAGAGTTTGTGGCCAAGTGCCTAGTGTGTCAGCAGGTTAAGGATGAACACCATGTTCCAGGCGGGTAATTGCAACCTTTAGATGTTCTCGAGTAGAAGTGGGATGACATTTTGATGGATTTTGTCACCAGACTACCCAAGATAGAAGGGGGATATGACACCATCAGGGTAATAGTGGACCACTTGATGAAGTCGGATCACTTCCTTGCGATTAAGGAGTCGAGTTTTGTGGAATCTCTAGCACGAAAGTATGTGGACGAGGTAATGTGGATTCCTAGAGTCCCGAGTTCCATAGTCTCGAACAGGGATGCACATTTTACCTCACGAGTCTGGAGGGGTTTGAAGCATGCTTTTGGCACCCAGCTACATCTTAGCACTGCTTTCCATCCCCAGACAGATGGATAGACAGAGCGCAATATCCAGACCTTGGAGGATATGCTGCGGGCATGTGTTCTAGACTCAGGAGGATCATGGGTGCGACACATGCCTCTGGTAGAGTTCACCTATTATAACAGATATCACTCTACCATTGGTATGGCCACGTTTGAAGCCTTGTATAAAAGAATGTTTCGCTCACCAGTGTGCTGGATTGAGGTTGGGGAAGCAGGTGTTCTTGGCTCGGAGGTGGTGCAGAGCATGACGGAGAAAGTTTAGCTTATACAGGAAAGGGTGAAGGCGGAACAAGACCGACAGAAGTCATATGATGATATCATGAGAAGGCCCTTGGAGTTTGTGGTTGGAGACCACGTGTTCTTGAAGGTCTCCCCTTGGCGTGGGCAGCGAAGGTTCGGCAGGGGGAGTAAGCTTTCTCCCAGGTTCATTGGACCCTTCGAAGTGATGAGGCAGGTCGGTGAAGTGGCTTATCAGCTAGCGCTACCACCACCGCTACTGAGGATACACGATGTATTCTATTTGTCCCAGCTTCATCGATATCTGCACGACGATTCACACGTCCTCGGCTGGGGAGAGTTGGAAATCGAGGACGACGTGACTTTTGTTGAGAGACCAGTGATGATTGAGGATCGCAAGGAGAAGGTGCTTCATAGGAAAACCATTCCCTTGGTTCGTGTGTTATGGAGACATGGTGGGATTGAGGAGAGTATGTGGGAGAGGGAAGCACAGATGCATGCCCAGTACCCAGAGTTGTTTTTAGTTTTGTATTGTTCAGTTTATAGCTATTGTGGTGGAACGTTTTACCTTTTTGGCTATGAAATACTAGTTTTCTTTCCTTTGAATGTGTGTGAAAAGCCCTGGCTATGGAGAGGGAAGGACCCGACCCCTAATCAAGATGCATTAAGGTGGATGCAATTAAACCTGTGCGGGAAAGTCAGTGCTACCCAAAGTGGATAGTATCATGACATGGGGAAGGAGACTCCCCAACCCAGATGTCTGGGATGTTTGACATGGTATGTTGCTTGGTTCTTGACAGGAAGGTGTTCTGAGTTAACAATGAGGTTCACTCCTAAGATGTATTTTTCGAGGTGGTTGTTCGGACCCTCTCTTTCCTCCTGGTTTGTTTTGATTCTCGAGGACGAGAATCGTTTAAGAGGTATCTGATGTAATGTCCCGGGTTTTAGGGGTCCATTACTTTGTGAAAATCTCAAATTGGGTTTTCTGTTCTGGGAATCTCGATGAAGTTTTCCCAACGGTAGGCCTACTGGCAGCCTTAGCCTAATGGAACGAGGCCTCATGGTAGCTCTGTCTAACAGTAGCTCAGTCTATCGGTAGCTGCAGCTACCGGTAGCACTGTCTACCGGTAGCTCGGTCTACCAGTAGCTACAGCATACTGGTTGCTCAGTCTACAGGTAGCTGCAACATACCGGTAGCTCGGTCTACTGGTAGCTGCAGCCTACCGGTAGCTCGGTCTACTGGTATATGCAGCCTACCGGTGGCTCTCGCTTACCCCCATGGGGTTTTTTCCAGTCGCAATTCGGTTTTAAACCCTGTTTTGACTTGTTTTACAGGCCAGTAATGCCCATTAATGTTTTAATTAAATATTTAATTAATTAACCTGGTGTGTGTGTCAGTTTAAACCACCCGACCTTTAATGACGTGTAGGGCCGCGTGGTCAACCCATGACCCCCGCTCCTTACGTGGTTTCACGTTCTTATCTCAACAATCCCTGGCCCTTATAAACTAAAGGGTTCGCCATGGTTTCTTCTTTTCTCAATCACCCTCTGCTAGTAATACCCTTCGTTCAGACGAACAACTTTTCATTCAGGCGAGCCACATCGCTATCCATGGAATTCTGCGCCCAGGCATAGCGTCGATCGTTGATCAACAAGTAGAGAATTTCTCCTTCGTCTCTCCATTTTGTGTATCATGCAGGGTGGGCATGCTTTTGTTTCGGGAGAATTGGATAAACCCGAACATTAATGAAGATAATTAATGGACTCTTAATAATGAAGGGGGGGCTGTGATCGATGATGCTGCCATGATTTATGATCTTCCATGATTTATGATTCCTGAATTGTGTGAGCATACGACTTCTGAAAATCATGGCCATTTGTAGTATTTCTCTGTGCACTAACGAACCCTTACTTCTGGTGATGTTTAAATGGATTGTATTGTGGCGGATAACATTTACTGTGTAAAGGAATTTGGTTAACTATGTATATTCGACGAAACAAATTGAAAGCACAAGGATCAAATCTTTTGTGTGATAACCCCGGTTTAAGCCCAGTGGAATTGAAATCATGGAGTGTGTTAAATATTTTAAATATGAAAATACCGGCATGGCCCTGCTTTGTGTTTGTGGTAGTGGTTTGGTTTTCTCCTTTCACGGGCCGATTGCAGGGTGATGTGGGTGGGGATGGGATCCCTTATTATTATGGATTTAGTGGTTGTGAATTTTAAGACCGGGTGGTTACCTTATTTATATCATGAATTGGTGTGGGATCCTCTGTTGTTGAGAAGCCTTTTGGCTCCTGGATATTGGACATTGGGCTGTATATTAGGGTCTTCTTGGGTTATTTTGGACTTACGAGAGAACCAGGTGTGGATGTTGTAGTTAATGATTGACTTTTTTCCTTCCTGGACCTGTGCTTATTATTACTAGTTGCCCAAGTAGGTGCAGAACTTAATTATCACTACTGAACATGAAAACAAATGGGAAAAATGGGTTTGATGGTGAGAGTTGTGACTCGGACTTGAGTGTTGTTGTGTTCCTTATGCTGGATGAAAAACCTAAACATGGGAGAGTGATTGTTACCTATATATATATATATACTTGTAGTTTTTTTTATTTGCGCCCCACCCAAGTTGAGAACTTAGTGCCGAACACCCCCACTTCATGGGGGAGGGTATTTTTCCCAACACTATTATTAGTGGCTGGTTATTAGCTCCTTTTCTTCTCCCTTTCCTAGATAGCCCAAGTATCTTCGGGCAGGCTGTGATGGCCTGAGGTCCATTATTATCCCAAGAACCTTCGGGCGAGGTAGTGTGGTGGTTATGGCCAAGGTGTGTGCAGGAAGGTAGTTTCCCAAGTATCTTTGGGATGAAACCAAAGTGTCTTCGGGCATGGTAGGGGATCTTCTAGCCCAGGTGTCTTCGGGCGTGGAGGTGTTTGTTCTGGCCTAGGTGTTTGCTGGCATGGTTACGTGTGATAGTTATGGCCCAGGTGTGTGTGGGCGGGGTGTGGCAGTGGGACTACGGTGAGAATGGCAGGATTGGTCCGATGCATAGGATGTCTTCAATAACCAGTGGGAAAGTGGCGCGGGGTACCAAAACATCGATGTGATCATATTATATATATTACTTGACTTGCGTTATTTGGGGAGTGTGCCTTGGTGAGGCTTGGGTGGATAGTTTACCTTGTTTGGTTTACTCTTTTTCTCATGGGACTTTAGTGTGTTCCCCCACTTTTGCACGAGAGCTTTATGATTTTTCCTTTTGAGTATACTTGTATGCTCACCCTACGTATATAAAACTGCTTTCAGGATTCCAGGAGGACTTCGGGGATCACGCGGGACCATACTAGCTCGGACCTTTGGGTCAGTTGTAGTTTCTTTTTTTTCTTTATTTGGTACTTTACCCTTGTAGTCACTTTGTACTTTGTGGTATTTACTTTTGTAACATGCATATGGGAATGGTTGTTTTGTCTTTTCTTGCACATCTAGTTTTGGTGTTGTGAGACTTACTATCTTATCTCCCGATCCTATTAAAAGAAAAAGGGTAATGCCTTCCATTTGGTGTGTGATTCTATAACCTTGGTTCTAGTCGCCACTCTGGGACCTATTGAAGGTGGGTTTCGGGGGTCATTATCTCTCTTTCAACTTGAAGAAGGAAGGTCCCGACAATCTTCTGACCCTTTCCGCCTTTTGGTGAAGGTGGGTCGTGACATTAAATCATGTCATAAAAATCTATTTGAGGATGTTTTTTATCCCAATGAATGGAAATTCAGTTCATAAACAACAAATAGTGTATAATAATTAAGTGAAATGACCTTTTATGAAATAATTTGAATTGAAACATTAAATAAAATTAATAATGAATGATTTATGATATGACATTCAAAAGTGGTATTATTTATGGAATATAAAATAAATTAGTATGTTATTATTACTATATGCATAAATGAATGGAAATCGAGTTGAAATCTCTTAATAATTTGGTTGCTTTAGAATCACAACCCATTAGATGAAATAAATATAATCATTACATAAAATAACATTGATTTTTCATTATTAATTATATAATTTCTAAAATTTCATTATATATACTATATTAATGAAATTAGGTTTATGAAATTACAATATCCCTCAATGAAATGAAATTGAGACGAAATCCCTTACCTTGGGTCCCGAATTGGTATGCATGTATTTTAAAATATTAATAATTAACATATATAAATATTATTACTTCACAATAAAATTTTATATTTTTAATCAAATATCATTAAACTATATATTTCATTTATTTTAGTGACACATTTACTTACTTACTCACTAATGTCCACTATAGATGTTTTCAGGATGTTTGGTTCAAAAAATGATATGGAATTTGGTATGTTGACCATGATCAAATGAATCTTTATTCCATAATATATAGAATAATAATCATGAAATATTTTTCATGGTTTCAAATTATTTATTAGTTTAAAATGAACCAGAAAATATAGTTATGAAAAATGAATTGTGTTACAATAATTGTGGTGATTCGCAATACATATGCATGATTATTTTTTCATTTTCAATAGTGAATATGGTAAATAAGGTAAATATAATTTAATATTTACACAATTAAGATCATATATTAAATATAATATTAGATCTTTAAATAAAATAATGTATACCATAAATGTGATGTAGTAACAAAAAATGAATCACATCACTTCATGGAAATGGTGATCTACATGTAAGCATGATCGACATTATCATTTTTCAATGGATGGTAAAGTATGAAAATATATTAACTATTATATTTATATATTAATAATTATGTATGTAATATAACATATATATGCTAAATCAATCATTATATCTAGATTTGATAGGTGGTTATGGAAATCCAATTACATTTGTTTATGAGGTGGTTGTCTATTGTACACATGACCAATGGTTTCATTTACAAATTTTTCGAATAACTTATGGATACGGGTAATGAAATTAATAATATAACATATTAAAATATGTAAGATAATTATGTTACTATTTAAGACATGTTTAATAGTGTTTTATTGTGGTATAATAAGAAATTATATGAAAATTGTTATTTAATAACTATACCTCTTCTTCAGATATCATTTTTAGGATTTAACATAACTCCTTATTAGGTGGCTTTTTTTGATAAATACAAGGGCCTATAGGACATGGTAAAGAAAGATACTATGGGATTTGGGATGATATTGTTTGAACCAAAGTCTCTTTAAGTGAAATGAAAAGTGGAAAGGGGTATCCTTTTATAAGAGGGGGGGATGAACCAATTGGAATATTTAGAATGATTAAAATATATTAATGTCATACTCAATAAAAAAAGTTTCAAATGGACGATTTACTAGTAATATATGATATATGGTCTAAATATTTCTATATAATTTATTTTAGACATTTTTTGAGCTCTATTTAATAAATATCTCATCAATTTAACCTCTGATAAACCATTATTAACCTTATCAATGGTATCAAGCTATTTTTATTCTTACATTTTCACTAGGAATAAAAATTATTCTATCCTTATGAATTTATTTTAATTATTATAATTAAAAACATGGAATACATTTTATAAAATTTAATTCATTGTTGTGGTAGAATTTAAATTAAAATTTTACTAATAAAATGTGATGAAGAACAATTTTTCTGAAAAAAGTCATTTTATTATAAAAATGATTTTAGAAAACATTAATGTATTATTTTAATTTCAATAACAAGTATTAGATTGTGTTTAATAAAAAATAACTAATGAAAGTTTATAACAAATCACAAATATAATTTTCATTTTTAAATGTTTGAAGATAAGACACTGTTTAAAAAACAATATTTTTCATTATTCATAGTAAAATAAAAGATATATAAAATTATAAAAAATTCACCTCAAGATAATTTAAAAATGATATTTTTGAAATAAAATAATTTTTATAAAAAAATTCTAAAATCTCCATAAATTATTTATTATATTATCTAATAAAAATTAATAGAATAAATTTTTGATGTAATCATATTTTTAAAGCATAACATGACATTAAAAAAATAGAGTGATTATTTACTATGAAATTATCAATAAATATTTAAAGATTAGAACATTGATATATATTTCATAATTTTGTACCATCTATTCATACCAACTAATTTTAAAATACATTATAATAGCCTTAGATTAATAGTATTATTTCATGGTTTATTTAAGATTAGTGTTTCATGTCATATACGCTATAAAACAAAATATTCATTCAAAATATTTTATAGTTTTACATAGAAAAAGTTTTTTTAGGTTATATCATCAATTCATTAAAATAATATTTCAAATATTTTATAAGGGTTTGTAATGTCAAAGAAAATAAATCATTTCGTATCACTTGGAAGTTTCCACCTAGGTGTAAAGTCATATTCCCACTCATCATGTACTGATGATGGTCGAGTTAATTATTAATCTTCCCCTTTATAATTTTTATCCATAGGTGCTTATGTTTCATACCCACATATACACTATAGTATCTATACATTGAATTAATTTTCCAGGAAAAAATACAATCTCAACTCTACAAAAAAATAATAATTTTTTCCAAAACATAGACCTTTCCCTATAGTTTGAAATATTATTATCTCCTATATTGTATATTTTAAAAATATAGTTCAGATGGTTTATTATAAACTTAATTTGATAGAAACTATAACACCTTAACTCTAAATACATGAAATACTTATTAAAAAATATTATTATTATTTTAGTTATTTTGGTAATACCTAAATTAAATCATATATATATATTATTGTTATTCTAGGCAAAGTAGAACATAAAAATGGGGGATCTCAAATACTCAGTAAGGTAAAGTGTCAAATGGAATTTATCAAAAAATAAATTAAGAATAAATTATGTAAGAGATAAAATATAAAAAATTAATCCAAAAATATAATACCATAAAAGGGGATAATTTTTTTGTATAACATGACCACATAAATAATGAAATGGATAAAAACATGCTTTATAACTATAGAATTCATAATATCGAACAACATGATCTTGTTGTGAAGGTCATATGCCAATATGACATACATTAGTTGGTAACGATTATTCCAAATACCCCAATAATATTTCCTCATGAGTCCTAATAATTAAGAAATAGAGTATAATGACCCCTTCCATTCATTAATAATTCCAATTCATTCATCGTATGATTTGGGTGAATAAAACATAAATTCATAATCAACACAAAATTTTGTATTGAAAAACATGCATATTAAATGATAATATTTTCCTAAATAAATAAATATAACATGATCATAGCCATCTAGAGTAATATGGAGACTTATATCATTATATTGTATCACAAGTAAAACATAAGATTCACTAAATATTATTGACATGGGTGAAAATACATTATAATTATTGGTGCAATATTTAATGAGTAAAATATCATTTTCTTTCTCAAATTATATATATTACATTTCAAATTATTCCAAAATATGTAGAAAAATGTCTTTTAAAATTACCATATAAACATGTACAGATATATTATAAACAATTATTAGTCATAATGATATGAAAAAGTTGTCCATGTGGTGTACAAAAAAAAATATTATGTTCAAAGATTAGGTAAAAAGTGTCTTATTTAGAAAATGATATGAATATTCCATTCAAAACATTCAACAGAAATAAAAAAAATATATATAATGGTTCTAATAAATTATTTGTGATCATTAATGTCATTTTCAAAACATTTTATATCAAATATGTACATTGAATAAAAAATAACATACTGAATGGAAAAACAAAGTGATTTTTTCTTTAATTACATTCTTTTCAAATTTTGCGTGGCCATCAAGGAAAAAATTAAAATAAAACTATAATATCACATAAATGACTTTATGAGAATAAAATATAAGTAGTTTTAGGTAAATGGATTATATAATTCCACAAATATATACTTAATAATAATTAATTCTAAATATAAATGAGATTGTGATATAAACCCTTACCACTTTGGTAAAATTTGAATCATAACACCCATGAAAGAAATAACATCTAAAGAATCCTTAAATATTATGAATATAAAGATATTAGTGATATAAAATATAAAATAGGTTGTATAAACACAATAAAAAGAAACAAGGGGAAGATAAGAGATATGTCTTGATGAAACCAAAGTGAGATGAAAATCCATTACAAAGATCATTACTTTGAATTGAGAATTAGTCAATGAAGATATCTTGCTTAACAAATATAAATAAAAAAATGAATTAAATCATGTTATAGTTAGAGGTAATTACAAATATAATCTTGGAATAACATAAAAATGTTGAGGTTATGGAGCCTAGTAAAACGAAATTTAATTAAGAATCCCCCTACCTTTGGTTTTGCTGTGTTTGGTTTCCTAGAAACAAATTTATTGCAAGAGAATACATTATTTTATTATTAAATTAATTTTATTATCCCATCAAGTTCATTCATAGGTGAATTATTTTTATGTAATAATCTCATGGGAATATATCTCACACAGAACGGTCATAGTTGTTCCCCGTTTTGCTGAGAACTAAGAAGGGGAACAAAATTATTCATAAACCTTGTTCTATGTATGGATGATACTTCTTGATAGGACATAGTAAATATATGCAATCAAGGTAGGAGTCTCATAAGAAATTTTTAATCCTTCTCAAGGTGTTCTCCTCATGTAATATAAAAGATAGGTGGTCATGAGAATAGGCTCATCAATTGGAAATCCACATTACCATGAATTATTTGATGTTCCTTAGAACAAATATGTTTATTGATACATAG
This sequence comes from Viscum album, assembly GCA_963277665.1. Lineage (NCBI taxonomy): Eukaryota > Viridiplantae > Streptophyta > Magnoliopsida > Santalales > Viscaceae > Viscum > Viscum album. The sequence goes on from OY728148.1 coordinate 864,628,818, forward strand.
TCTTTAAGATTATCATTAAAATGTATGGAAAATTATTTACGTGAATATATTAGAGAAACCAGGAATAAATTTTTCTTGGGGAAGTAGTCAATGCTGATTTTTTTATGAGTGGTACAACATTAATGGATAATATGAGAATGTATTTATCCCTCTTACCTCTTGAAAAAAGATAATATCTTATTTCCCTTGATGGGAATGGAACCGACTAAATAAATCCATGTACATGGTGTTCAATGCGAATGTTCATTATTATAAAACAAATAAAGAGACATCAAGAATATAGGTTGATGACACTAACATTTCACATTCTTTATTTGAGATATTGTGATAAAGGTATTATATTAGATTGTAAAAATTCCAAGGAGGTTGGACGTCATTTCCAAGATAGATTCTTTCTATAAGGAATCCATAACATGATTATAGAAACTATCTTTTAAATTAAGGTTTTTATGCCTAATTATACTGAGAAAATATCCAAAAGGGTCACACAGTATTTTTATCTATAATCTCATTTAAATTATATTAATGAATTGGAAAATATAGGAAAAATATGTATTAGGGTTTGGTTGATCATCATAATACAATGATGATTTATTCAAAATATTATGTGAGATATATAATAATATTATTTATTTATCTTCCTGTTGGGTAATATAATATTGATTATATTCATCAATGAATAAGGCATTGATATTTATTCATTATATAAATAGTCATTATTCAATGATCAGTAAATGTGGATGATGGAATGCAGACCAAGCTTAATGGTTTGATTGGAAATGGTATAAATGATATTTATCAGTATTATTTATGAATTTTATATTTCATGAGTTTAGTAATAAAATTTATATGAATAATATTGGGAATGGGGTCAATTAATAATTAATGAAATGGAATATGGTTTATGTGAAATTTATATACCACAACCCTTACAAAACAAATATCAATTATATCTTTTTACTAAAATATGATGGTGTGCATAGTAGATTTAGATATACTATATCAAAAAATAGATATTGATATAGTGATCTAGAGTACACTCATCCATTCCACACTCAATCAAACATCATATCATCTAGAGTTATTCCTCTCTCAAGAAGAATTATGCTACTTTCAATAATGAATAATGGAAATAAATAAGAGCAGTTTTTCTAACACCAACAGGTACTACGATGTTATATATAGATTGTGGTACACATTTAGATCACCTCTATAAGGATATTATATATTTATCATACCACAAAATGATTGTATAATGATATATATTCCATCAATCATATGTGATAGCTACATTACAAGTTGTAGATAATTCCATATTTACACATAAATAAATTATAAATTACATGTGATGATTCTTCACCTCTGGATTGGGTATTTTAATATAGTCAATTAATATACTTATTTCATTCTACATGATATTTTTATTATATAAATAAATAAATACAATTGATTTATGACTAAACAATTATTTGGTCTTGCCAGTAATGGATTCTTACCCTCCACATAGAAACTACAAGTGGTATTAATGGGATCAAATGTTTAATTTGTAAATATTTATTATTCATTGATTTATTTCCATTTATTTAATTTTATTGTAATTAAAAGGAATCATTTTATTATATAAAATTGTTTTATCATCTCTTTCTTTGTCCCTGATGACCTAACTTGTAATTAGTTAATGATTAATAATGAGGAATAATTCGGTTCACATAATATAGAGGTGTGAAAGGTTATAAAAATACATAGCTTGATTAAAAGGTTTTTTACATATAGTACAAACATGGTGTACATTTTTTCCCTGTCTTTATCACACAAAAAAGTCATATAAATCATATACAATCTAATCTATGATCTGTTAAAAGTTAATCAGTGTGTGGATCTAGAAAAACTATTACATGACATGTAAAACTACACATCATGTATGTTCCACAAATGTCATGTATTTCTTGTCTTCTCAGGGCCAAGAACATGGGAAATCTCAAAGATACATGTATCAAATACAGTACATAGTTATAGACTTGTTTTAAAACTATGATGTTACATATTGTGTATTCCCAGTTCATGTTGTGTACCTCAAACATGCCCATGCCAAGAAACATGGAGAAGCTGAAGTTGTTTGATATGTACTTGGGAGGAATAAAAGTATACTTTGTGTACTTTTGTACATTACATGTATTCTTATACTAGTAGTGTTTTCAAATATCCATGGAAAGATGAATTAAATGTATAATTTACCTCTTGATTATATGTTTCATGTGTTGTTCATATGAAAATACATTCCATGCCATCAGATTAAGAATTTTATATTCTATTAATTTTCATGTATTAATTATAAACAAGACATATGGTTTCTTATAAGTATAGTTATTCAGTAAATTAAGTTTAAATGAAATCACGTTTTCATAAAATTATAGATTATGGTTAGTTGACGTTGGTGGGATGAAACTAAGATAAATTGAATTTATTGGCTTAATTCATGCCACATTATATTAATTTAATAATTAATCAAAGTAATTGATGAAAATATTGAAAACTTGTTCCCATTTATTTATATGTAGATGATATGGGGTTTTGACTACACCTTATGTGTGATTGTTTTTTTAATTTACTGTGGTTAAATTATTATTTACGGAATTTGAGACAACTCCTTTTCCTTATTATGTATGGGATTGTGTGCCCAATGTTTTTTTTATAAACCCCATTTATCCAATCCATATAGTACCCTCACATGGATGTGAGTAAAATAATATGTTAGGATAGATCTTTCAAGTTGGAGGAGGTGGTCTGAGTTAGGGATCTGAGGTGAGACCAATCTAGGTGATTTATATAAGATATGGATGAAAAAATCAACATGAACAATGATACAACACAAGGTGTTTTACCCAAGGGTTGAGTTTATTATCCTGAAAGTAAAATAACTGATAGTGAATCTCATGATCATACCACTTATTTTTTATTTCTGTTAGTTTCATGGTTACTTATTTATGTCTTTGAATTCTTCATAATCACATAAAAATGAATATAAAAGAACATAATATTGAGTAAAATATAATCAAACTATGTGTAATCATTTTCTTAGACATGATTAATTACATAAGTAAAATACACATAATATTAACAAGTCATCTAAAATTATAAAATATGATTTATACATGAGGATACAAACACCTTGATTAAAATATTATGTTAGCTTACCCTTCTACTACATATATTAGAATCGAACTCATTGTTAAAATTACATGAAAAACTAAATTTATGTTTCTATAAATTGTTAGTGATATTTTAGCATGACGATTTGGGTGGTATTAAAATAGTTTACATTAAGGGTTGACTACTTATGTGGGACTTGTTGTTACAAAGTGTAAAGGGTTGAGGATACATTAAAATAGGAGTTCAGGATTAGAGAGTCCAATCAATAGGTTATTGAACTAAATTTTATCATAGTTGTGAAAGTTATGCCAACTGAAAACCATTAAAATAGCATGTTCTAACCCTGAATAGGTTCTAAGAAGGTAATAAGAGTATTTCCCACTAGAAATTTTAAGTGAATTGATATTCATAAACTAATGGTTAGGAGTATTGGGTTTCAATAAATTGTGGGAGATTAATAGAAATTAATTTAGTTTTAATTTTATTACTCATTTTTTGTAATCAAAACATGTAATAATTAGCTACTGTGAATTTTAATAAAATAAAAAATAAAAAAAATCAGTTTATCACTATGATTAATAACTGAGAATGATAACCTTCTCACTTTCATAAACTCTTAGGCATTTATAGGTTCTTATGTATTATACTGCGCCATGAAATGAAATTTTATAGGGTGGTAACACCACTACTTGATTCATTTTCAAAGAAGGATAGTGAGGAAGATATAGCTCTGAATCTGAATAATTTGGATGAAATAATATATATCCAACATTTTTTTATTTTCCATTTACAAATAAATTCAATGAAATATGAGGAAATGGATGGGTATACAATATTTCATCACGTTAAGGATCTCTATCTGGACATGGTGATATTAGAGAATGATGAAATCTTTGATGCACTATTCAAGGGAATTATTGGGGAGTCTGTGCAATCTGGCGAACATGTAGTCAAGATGAATTTCTACATTGAGAACCTAGAAATATTGGGTTTTAATAACCCTGATGATCTATGAAAAAATATTATTCTATCCTAACAGAATAAAAATGTTTTCAGTTTTGTTATTAATTATGATATGATAAATAGTGAGAAGACACTATTAAAACTTATTAATATTATCCACCATGTTGATAAATACATGGGGAATGAAAGACCTGAAATCCTTATGATGAATATAAATAAGAGGAAAAAGTAAAAGGTGATGAAGCCTCATTCCAACTCTATGTCTCAAGAAAATCGTCCCTCTATGAATAAAAAAGAACTATGGGTAATGAAAGGAACATTATGAATTATGTTTTTCATACGGAATGACGGGCCACATGAATTGGAAATTCTCTAAGACAAAAAATCATAAGGAATCATCAGTTGTGTTCATTATTGATTGTAATATTTCAATATTTATAAGTTGTGTATTAGACTCTTTCATTGATGATCAAAATTGTATCCAAATATAGGAAACAAGTAGTTTTTAGTAGACTACTGGAGTTGATGTGGATCTATGGGGATACCAAGAAAGCGAGGATAGCTTCTCTTGCACTTGGAGACTACCATATCATGTTGCCAATACCATTGGTTTTGTTTTTATATAAATTTAATTTTGATTCTTCTATTACAAATACAATTATTTTTTTTATTCTTAGATATGGATAAATTTATTTTTTTCATTAGAAGTAACTTCTAATAATTTTATAATGATAACATCTGTTATTCTATGGAATTGAAAAATAATTATCATTATGTATTAAATTATGTAAATTATATATTATAAATTTATAATGAAACGAATACATGCGACTCATATTGAACCCAGTTATAGAATCACCATCTTGGTTAGGTAACCAATTTTTTTTTGAAAATATATATCAAAATGGTTTTTAGAGTCTTCTGATATAAATTCACATGAATGGTTCCATTATTTTCTATATTTAAGGATAACCAAACTACCCTTTGATGGTAAAGGTGAAAGGGCCATAGAGCTACTATAATTGGTATACATGGATGTGTGGGGTCCTTTTCAAGTTGAAGGTAGAGGTGGATACACATACTTTATTTCATTTAATGATGACATATGTGGTTATGGTAATATATAATTAATGAGGTACATGTATAGATACTTTGAGATAATTAATTATTTTAGGAATATGGTTGTGAATCATCTCAGTAGAAAGATAAATAAATTTCAATCATATTGTGGTGGTGAATATCTAAACCAAGACATTATCGACTATCTATATGAGTAGGGAATTTTATCCCAACCCACTACAACTTATACAACATAGTTTAATGATGTCAGTGAAAGGGGGGACCATAAATTATTGGAAATTGTATGTTTTATAATGAGATGCTAAATTATTATATTATCCTTTTGTAGATATAAATTATATAAAATATTATAATTACAAAACCAATTACCAATCTTGGAGAAAAACATTATTCACTATGAGTTATGGAGTAGAAAGAACCCCATTTTTAAAATGTTCATGCATGGGGTTGTGAGGAATGTTTTAAATATAGCTATAGATGTAGACTGCAACCTGGAAGAATAATGTGTATCTTTATAGGATATCCTATGGAGAAAAAGGGATAATATCTATAAAACCATTCAGACAAGAAATTTTCTATCTCACGACAGGACATATTTCTCAAGAGGGGAACATACTAAAGGAGGATATTGAGAGAATGATAGATACCATAGAAGTTGATTTACTAGGTACGTAAGAGTTTGTAAATGAAATGAGTCTATAGGATTCCATTGAAGAAGGTATTCCAAACACACAAGTTTTAACTATGATTAAAATAGCGGTGAGAGAACCTGATGGATATGGTTATCTAGTCACTGATGAAAATGACACATTATTATTTGGCAATTATGATCCAACCACCTATAATGAGGAAGTAGAGAGATCAACGAATGCATGATGGAAATAATACCAAAATTCTATGATGGATTCCATATATCAAAACCATGTTCTTGTTTTTTGTTTCCGTCATTTGATATAAATCTTATTGGGTATAAATGGGTATTCAATGGAAAACATAACCTAAATGCTAATGTAATTACCTATAAATCATGGGTTGTGGCCAAATGTTTAAATAAACACCATGTCATTGACTATGATGAAATAGTTTCATTAATTTCCCTTTTTAAATCCAACAAAATACACCTTTCCCTAGAATCTTACAATGACTATGAGATTTAGAAAATGGATATAATATTTATTTTCCTTAACATGATCCTTTAGCAGGATGTGTAGATGACACCACCAAAAGGGACTGTGGATCCATGATATGAAAAATAGAATTCAAGTTGAAATGATCCATGTATGGATTAAATTATGAATCAATTTCATGGAAATTTAAATTAAATTAATATATATATATATTAATTTGGATTCATCAATGATTAATGTGATCCATGTGTTTAAATGTGGATTAGTGGTAGCATAATTTTTATTTATTTTTTGTACGTTTATAACATATTAATAATTGGAAAAAAATTCCAACCCTACAGGATTATATGACATGGTTGAGATAATGCTTCACCACGGTAGACTTAGTTGAAGAAAACTATATTCTAGGGATCAAGATCATGTGTGATAGATCCAAGTGGCTATGTTGACTAATTGAAGGTATATATATTGAACATATACCATAAAACCCAGGAACCAGTGGAAGACAACCCTAATAAATAAACTAAAAGAAGGAACTGAGTCAGGCATATAGGGGGTTGTTACATAAACGAGTGTGTAACACACAGCATATATCAGCCTCCACCAGTGGGGCATAGATATCAGGAGCCATGAAAGTCCACATTCCCCAAATATCATTGAATTCCCAGTTTTCCAATGCATGTGATGCCTTATTGGCCTCCTGGTAGACATGTGAGACATCCACTTTCATTTGCACGATCCTACTGAGGCAGTCAACCCACTAAGGCCGCACGCACCAAGGAACATGACCCGTCTTGGTTCGCAAAACATGAACTGTAGTCTATGAATCAGATTCAATACATATATATTCCAAATTAAATTGGACAGTGTACCTGAGAGCATATATCATTTCCCATAGATCAACTTCAAAGGTAGTGCCAATTCTGATGGTGTGGTGGAAGCATCCCTTAACAAACCCACGATAGGTGCGGAACACTCCCCCACAACCTGACATCCCTGGTGCACCCAACGCAGCCACATCAACATTAACCGTGAGGCAAGGCACAATGGGTGGAATCCATCAAATGTATTTCATAACTCGAGGTTTGTGTGGATGACCCAAAACACCAAGAATTCTCAGAATTTAGAGGTCTGAAACTGTATTAGTCATGGTGCCATCCTGAATAAGTGAAGTTGAAAAATCCTCTCTATGTACGGCCGCCATGCCTTGCAGTATCATGAGGTGCACATGACTAATGATAGCAGCATTCTAGGCTTCCCAAATAGCTCCAATAATAGTAGCAATAGCTGCTGACAGTATGTTATAAACCTTCTCACTGAAGCAGTCATGAAACAGGTAGGACATTAGCTCCAATACCATCCCACAGTTATCAAATACACCTCCAAACACAAATCCAACATAATCCCATAATTATCTAGCTTGCCTGCACCCCGTGAAAATGTTCTGTACAGAATCAACTTCATATTTTCATAGGTAACACATGGAAGACATATTAATTTCGGTCCTCTTGAGAGGGTCAGTTTTGGGAATGCGATTTTTCCAAATTCTCCAAAGTAGAATGAACATTGAAGGTGTAATGAATCAGGCTCTAAATTGAATTAGCCAAGAAGGTGGAGAGGCTTGACCCCCAAAAATATTCCTGTAAAAATCCTTTCAATTGAACTGCCCATTACTACCATAGGTCCAAATCAATGTGTCATGATCCATAAAAAAATAGTTATTGATTTCAGCCTCCGTAGGCATAGGAAGATTAAGAGAGTGCTTCTGGGAGATTAAGCTTGAGATAGACAAAGGGGCTACTACAGATGATACATTTAGACCACAAAGGGGCTGTATGAGCCACTATGTATTCCAACAGTCCTGTGTGGAGCTTCTGCAAACCAACCATTTGGTATCCTGCATAATCCTTACATATTCTTTCTTGAGAGAGGTCCAAACCAATTAGGCAGGATAATATTTGTAACCATTTAGAATCCTCCATGTGATTCTATTTGAGTGGAAAACTTAATCACTTGCATGAGAAATTAGGTTCCAAGAAAATTTCTCAATCAAAGGGTCATTAACGGTCTGGAGATACTTGAGTCCAATTTCCACATCTCCACAAGCTTGATGCACTCATTCCACATAACAGTAACCAACTTCCTTTAATGAGGTGACCCCATCCATATGAGATTCCTTACCATGACCAGAATCTCTTTGAGAATCCCTCTTTTCCATCGATAGAGATAGATGGAGTATAAAAACATCGATGTGATCACTGATTTCACAAGGAAGACTCTCCCATCTAGGGACATATCCATCCTTTCCCAGCTGGACATCTGATGTACAATACCAGTGTAAATGCTCTCCAAGTGCTGTCTTTTCACTTTTCCCCAAAACAGTGGAATCCGAAGGTACTAAAAAGGTTGGGATCCCCTCCTCACCCCAAAATACCAAAATATTTTTCTCCTTTTCCCAACCAAAATTCCATTCCCAAATACAATGGAAGACTTGTCCCAACAGATGGACAGTCCCACAACCTCCTCATAATTATTGAAAAGAGCATTAATAGAAGAAATAGTTTTCCTTGAAGCTTGACCAAGAAGAAATATGTCATCTTCATACAATAGGTGAGATGGGGAGTGCTCACTCACAGTAGCCCTGATCTGCTTGTAGAATCTCAATTGAGAAAGATCATTAATACACATACTATGTTAATCCACTACAATGGAAAAAAGAATTCCAGAGAGTGGATCACCTTGCCGTACCCCCTGGTGAAAGCGAAAAAACCCCTCACGGCACCATTAACAAGAATTGATAGCCTTGAAGAACCAAGTATTATCCAAATCTTATTCACAAACCCATTCGAGAATCTATACCATCTAAGAACATTAAAAAGGAAGTTTCATCTAAGAGTGTCAAAATCATTGGAAATATCAATTTTGTGGGAAACATTCCCATCTTTTGTCTTTATTATCAAAATATTGACACTCTCAAAGGCCATGAAGTGACACTTTTGAATGCTTATCCTAGGGAAAAATCCAAATTTATTAGCGGTAATCTGGTTATCAATCAGTCCACTCATCCTACTCACCAGAATTTTACTGATAATTTTGGGTATTGTGTTTCCAAGTGCAGCTAGCCTGAAATCTTTGATGCCAAGAGAATTCTCTTTCTTGTGGATGAGTTAAATGAAGCATGAGTTCATTCCATGGGGAATTTATGAGTATTAAAAGAAATCCTTAATTTAATGCTCAATATCATTATGAAGAATGTCCTAATAAAAAATGAAATATTTTTTGTTGAACCCATCAGGGCCTGGGGAACTCTCAAGATTGAGTGAGAAGAGAGCAGATATGTTCTTCTCTTTGCATGGGGGAGCAGTTAGGATCTAGTTCGAGTGATCCTCAATGCAAGGGATGATGTTGTCTACCATGAAGTGAATACTAGAATACCCATTATTATAATATATTCCCTTGAAGTGCTCAAAAATAGCCAGATCAATCTCACTCTCTTCAGTGTAGAGTTTTCCACCAATGCTGGTCACCTTATCCCTTGCACACACCCTCTTTTCCTTGTGCGACCTGTTGAAGAACATGGAGTTCTTGTCCCCATCCTGTAACCATTTCACAATGAGTTGATTTATTTCAAATCATTCCTTCACCATTAAAAGGTCATCAATTCTTAGGTGGGATGTTATTTCCACTCTAGATAGAATAGAATGATGCTCCTAACCAATCTGAATCATGGACAGCTCCTCCTCTGATTGCCATATATCCTCATCAATTTTTGAAAAATCTTTTCTGCTCCATTCCCGCAGCAGCCCTTTAAGAAGGTTAAGTCTCCTAGAAATTCTTTGTAGAGTAATCCAAATTGATTTAGATTCACATGCCTCTAAGGAAATTTACCTGCATCCGGGAAGCACAAGCCATCCATTGTTGAATCAAAAGGGAATAGGGGTTGACCTCATAACCTGGGTGTTAACATCAACAACAATTGGATTATGATCAGAGTGGTGATTAGGAAGGGTGAATACGGATATTCCATGATCTGTAGAATGATCATAATTACAGAAGAAGAGTCTATTAAGTTTGATAGCTTTATTCCCCTCCCTTGTGTATCAACACCATGTGAGATTAGAACCCGCTATGGGAACCTGATCCAGATTGTAGTAATGAATGCACCTAGAAACTTCTACAGCAGCCGCCCAATTGAAATTGGTTCCAGTTTTCTCCTCAAGTTTTTCACTGTATTGATGTTACCAATGAGAATACATTTGTTCTCGATCCTCCTGGAGATGCTTTTGAATTCCTCCGACAAATCCCTCTTCCTGATGTAAGAATTGGATGCATAAACAAAAGATATTGAAATGTACTGCCCATCAAAGATGAAATTAACGAGAACACCATGTGACCAACTATCATAGGAAGTAATCTTAATGGAATCATGCCTTAACACCCATAAGGGTTCAATATGAGATGAATTGTGATTTTTGGAGACAAGATTGTCCCTTAGGGACCCCCATTTGAATACTTTCTAGTTTTCAAAGATGACTTTAGGCTCATCAATACTAACAAACATCAGCTTTAGGTCATAACATTGTGTCGAAGGGCCCTGACTATGAGGGAATTTCCCAACCCATGATAATTCCAATAAAGAATCCTCATTTTTTTACTATCCATGCCTATTGTCGGAGGCCCCCCTTTTCTCTCCAATGAGACCTGTTTTTGTCCTTTCTTCCCTTGTCTGCCCTGCCCCTTCCTCGGACCATGTCCAGTGGCAATGCTATTATGGAGTTCCTTTTACCCACTACTTCCCTTGAATGTAGCAACATGCGGCTCCAGTATATCCCTGAGAACACTCACAGCCTCGCCGGAGCTGACTGTGACATATTCTGTGACTTGATTTTCCTTCCCCAGCATGCCCTTGCTTCCACCACTCAACAGCCCAACCGTTCCATCACTGACACACTCATTGGTTGTAGCAGTAGTCTCCCCTGGGCAGTTTGTGACTGCATCAGTATGCCGCCCACCATTATCATCTACCAGCCTTCCATCCAGCCCCCCACAAGATGTATTAATGGCACCCCCTTCCATAGGTGTGACAGACTCATAGATTTGAGGCTCTTCCACCTGATCTGCCCATAGTCTTCCACTCAAGGGAATAAATGTGTTCCTAGACTTAATAGGGGGTCACTGCCCACAGTAAGTCTCCTTCAGAATGCTTTTGAGGGGGAAATCTGCATGTAGTAACCTCTTTGATCAGAGGCTGCATGACGATCCATACACATATCACGACTAATTCATTTAGACTCTTCAAGAATAGGTACACCGAGTGCCATCACAATCAGCCCCCAGCCAGTTAGGCATGCCCATCTTTACATGGGCAGTGACACATTGAGGTAAAGCATCCAGCCTATCCACAGAGGGTGCCCTCTCCTCAACCATCACTACGGGAAAAATGGGTATTTGCGACGGGTTATTTGCGACGGGGGAATTTTCCCGCCGCAAATAAGTAGTCTTTTGCGACGGGTAAGCTTTCCCCGTCGCAAAAGGACTGGCGCGCTTTGCGCACCAAATTGCGGGAAACGTATTTGCGACGGGCGGTAACCGCCCGTCACAAATAACCAGCGGCGGTAAAAGCTATTTGCGACGGGAATATACTCCCGTCGCAAATAATATGTCGGCATGTTAGTATTTGCGACGGGACCTGTCGCAAATAACTATTTAACCGTTGACCTTAATAAATGATTGCTAAGGTATTTGCGACAGGCACCGTCGCAAATAATACTATTTGCGACGGGATACCCGTTGCAAATAGACCCGTCGCAACTAATCTAACATATAAATACCCCTCCATCCATTTTTTTCTATTCATTCTCAAACTCGATCTTCTCCTTCTCTCAAAATTCTATTTCTAGAGTTCAACGTTTCTTAAGTTTAATTTTTTTTTCGGAGTTGATATTGAAATTTTCAAGAACAATCAGAGATCAACCTCAGATCAATTTTAAAGGTATTTATGTTCATTTTAATTTAATATTTATTTTAAATTTTTTATTAGTTTCAATTATTCTTAATTTGTTGTAATTTAATTATGTTTACATTGTTTTGTTACTTAATAATTTTAAATTATTAGTATTGTTCATAGTTAATGGTAATTAGGAATAATTAGTAATAATTTCCAATAATTAAGAATAAATGCTAATAATTAGTAATAAATACCAATAATTAGGAATAATTAATAATAATTACCAACAATTACCAATATTTGGTAATTATTCCTAATAATTACTAATAATTAGTAATAATTACTAATAATTAGTAATAATTACCAATAATTAGTAATAATTTCGAATAATTTCCAATAATTAGTAATAATTTCCAATAATTACAAATAATTAGTAATAATTTTCAATAATTACCAGTAATTAGTAATAATTAGTAATAATTAGTAATAATTACCAATAATTAGCAATACTTAGTAATAATTACTAATAATTATTAATAATTACCAATAATTACCAATATTTAGTACTAAATATTAATAATTAGTAATAATTACCAATAATTAGGAATAATTAGTAATAATTACCAATAATTACCAATAAATAGTAATAATCAATAATAATTAGCAATAATTAGAAATAATTGGTAATAATTACCAATAATTAGTAATAATTACAAATAATTATCCATAATTAGTAATAATTACATATAATTATCCATAATTAGTAATAATTACCAATAATTATCCATAATTAGTAATAATTACCAATAATTACCAAGAATTGCCAATAATTAGTAATAATTTATTAATTACCAATAATTATCCATAATTAGTAATAATTACCGTTAATTGCGAATAATTAGTCATAATTTACTAATTAAAAATAATTATCTATAATTAGTAATAATTAGTCATAATTAGTAATAATTAGTAATAATTAGTAATAATTACCAATAATTAGGAATAATAAAATTATTTCATTATTAGTATATTTTATTATTAATATTAAAATAATATAATTTTTTATATTATATACAATTCTCCTTTCATCTGTGTGTTTTCTGTCTCCACATGTAATATTTGTATGTGGAGTCAGAAAACACACAGATGAAAGGAGAATTGTATATAATATAGAAAATTATATTATTTCAATATTAATTATAAAATATACTAATAATGTTATTATTCATAATTATTGGTAATTATTCTTAATTATTGGTAATTATTCATATAATTACCAATAATTAGGAATAATTAGCAATAATTACCAATAATTAGTAATAATTAGGAATAATTAGTAATAATTAGGAATAATTAGTAATAATTAGTAAGAATTACCAATATTAGTAATTATTAACAATAATTAGTAATAATTACCAATAATTAGTAATAATTACCAATAATTAGTAATAATTAGTAATAATTAGTAATAATTAGTAATAATTTGTAATAATTACTAATAATTACCACTAATTAGTAATAATTAGTAATAATTAGTAATAATTACCAATAATTATAAGTAATTAGTAATAATTAGTAATAATTACCAATAATTACCACTAATTAGTAATAATTAGTAATAATTAGTAATAATTAGAAATAATTAGGAATAATTACCAATAATTAGAATTAATTAGTAATAATTACCAATAATTAGTAATAATTAGTAATAATTATTAATAATTAGTAATAATTAGTAATAATTAGTAATAATTATCAATAATTAGTAATAATTACCAATAATTAGTAATAATTAGTAATAATTAGTAATAATTACCAATAATTAGTAATAATTACCAATAATTAGTAATAATTAGTAATAATTACGGATAATTAGTAATAATTAGTAATAATTAGTATTAATTAGTAATAATTACTAATAATTACTAATAATTACCACTAATTAGTAATAATTAGTAATAATTAGTAATAATTACCAATAATTAGTAATAATTAGTAATAATTAGTAATAATTACCAATAATTACCACTAATTAGTATTAATTAGTAATAATTAGTAATAATTAGTAATAATTAGTAATAATTAGGAATAATTACCAATAATTAGTATTAATTAGTAATAATTACCAATAATTAGTAATAATTAGTAATAATTAGTAATAATTACCAATAATTAGTATTAATTAGTAACAATTAGTAATAATTACCAATAATTAGTAATAATTACCAATTATTAGTAATAATTAGTAATAATTAGGAATAATTACCAATAATTAGTAATAATTAGTAATAATTACCAATAATTACCACTAATTAGTAATAATTAATAATAATTACCAATAATTAGTAATAATTAATAATAATTACCAATAATTAGTAATAATTAGTAATAATTACCAATAATTAGTAATAATTCGTAATAATTAGTAATAATTACCAATAATTAGTAATAATTACCAATAATTAGTAATAATTAGTAATAATTAGTAATAATTACCAATAATTAGTAATAATTACCAATAATTAGTAATACTTAGAAATAATTAAGAATAATTACCAATAATTAACAATAATTATAGATAATTACCAATAATTACCAATAATTAGGAATAATTACCAATAATTAGGAATAATTACCAATAATTACCAATAATTAGGAATAATTACCAATAATTATGAATAATTACAAATAATTAGGAATAATTACCAATAATTACGAATAATTATCAATAATTAAGAATAATTACCAATAATTAGGAATAATTACCAATAATTAGGAATAATAACATTAATACATTATTAGTATATTTTATTATTAATATTAAAATAATATAATTTTTTATATTATATACAATTCTCCTTTCATCTGTGTGTTTTTTGTCTCCACATGTAATATTTGTATGTGGAGACAGAAAACACACAGATGAAAGGAGAATTGTATATAATATAAAAAATTATATTATTTTAATATTAATAATAAAATATACTAATAATGTTATTATTCATAATTATTGGTAATTATTCCTAATTATTGGTAATTATTCATATAATTACCAATAATTAGGAATAATTACCAATAATAAGGAATAATAACATTATTACATTATTAGTATATTTTATTATTAATATTAAAATAATATAATTTTTTATATTATATACAATTCTCCTTTCATCAGTCGTGTATGATGTAAACTCTATAATTATCCTTGCTTGAGTGTTTTTTCTAACAAATTATTCAAAACCAGTAATGCTTTTATATTTTATAGAAAAATATGGAACAACAAGGTTGTCAACAATCATTATTAGGTGACCGCATATGGATAAATCAACGTAGAAATCAAAACAGTTCTGGTTTAAATCCAGTATAAGTAGAGGGTGTGGAGACTTTTTTATCATATGCGGCATCAAATCCAGAATTTGTTTCAGAAGGAAAAATAAAATGCCTTTGTAGAAAATGTTCATTGAGAACGTTTGACACGTTTGACAAAGTGGGGGGACATCTCTTTAGCTTTGGTTTTCAACCAGATTATGTTTTTTGGTATCAACACGGTGAACGCAGTTCCAGAGAAGGTGATACCAACTTGATTCCGGATCCATCCCGGTTTCAAGATTTAGTACATGATGTTGCAGGTTCATCTGTTCAACATACAGAAACTCCGGCTGATATGGCTTCAAATCCTGAGTTGGCACCATCTGAATTTTATGAGTTGTTGAGGTCTGCTGAGGATGCATTATATCCTGGCTGCAAGATGAGAAAATTAGAAGCAGTTGCAAAATTTATGGCTATCAAATCAGATAACGGAATGTCAAACACCTGTTTTGACCAGATATTTTCTTTGCTTAAAACACTGTTACCCGAAGGAAATGTTTTGTCTACAAATTACTATGAGAGTAAGAGGCTGGTTCAAAATTTGGGACGTACTTGTCAGAAGATTCATGCATGTTCAAATGACAGCATTTTATATTCTGGGGAAAATGAGTCGTTGGATAGTTGTCCCACATGTAGGAAACTGAGATATAAAGAAGGAAAACATGGGAAGTCTGGTTTGATTCCTGTAAAACAGTTGAGATATTTTCCGCTTACATCTAGACTTCAGCGTTTATTCATGTCTAAGAATACATCGACAATGATGTCATGGCATAAAGAGAATATTTCAACCGATAAAAGCTTGAATCATCCAGCCGATGGTGATTCATGGAAACATTTTGATAGAGTGCATCCATCCTTTTCTTTAGAAGCTATAAATGTTTGACTAGGCCTTTCCACTGATGGTTTCTGTCCATTAGGATCTTATGGTAGTCAATATTCATGTTGGACTCTTTTTTTAACTTCGTACAATTTACCTCCATGGATGTTGAAGAAGGAGCCATATATCTTTTTGACTTTACTAATTCCAGGACATCTGAAGAAAAATATTGATGTTTATTTGAAACCATTAATTGATTAATTAAGTTTATCGTGGAGTACTCGTGTCAGTACATATGATGTTGCAACGAAACAGAATTTCATACTGAGAGCTGCATTGATGTGGACAATTAGTGACTTCCTAGCTTATGGGATGTTATCTGGCTAGAGTAAACATGGTCAGAAATCATGTTTTTACTGTATAGGAGAGAAAAAAGAATTTATGCTCATTCATGGAAAGAAACCTTGTTATTTTGACTGTCATCGCAGATTTCTTTCAGCTGATCATCCTTTTCACAGAAACAGATCTCACTTCAGAAAAGAAACAGTTGAAAGGGATGGACCTCCAAAAATGCTATCAGGTTCGGAGTTAAAATCAGTTTTATTTTCATTACCTCCCATCACTTTTGGTCCCACAATAAACCAACAGAAAATTTCAGGTTTTGGGAAAGAAAACAATTGGATTAAACGTAGCATATTTTTGGATTTTCCATATTAGTCTGATTTGTTGGTCCAACACATGTTAGATGTCATGCATATTGAGAAGAACTGTTTTGATAATTTGTTTCATACAGTTTTGGTTACGCCAGGAAAGAGCATAGACAATGTAAATGCACGTTTAGATCTTGCCCAAATTTGCAGGCGTCCAGAACTGGAACTGTTTGAGAATGTCAGAACAGAAAGGTTACTGAAACCAAAAGCAGCTTATACACTGTCTAAAGAAAACCGTTTATTATTTTGTCAGTGGATTGTAGATTTGAGACTTCCAAATGGTTGTGCTTCCAATTTGGGTAGATGTGTAAAGAATGGTCATATTACTAGATTAAAAATTCATGATTGTTATGTTATAATGGAAAGACTTCTACCCATTGGATTAAGAGGTCTGTTGAATTCAGTGATTTGGGATTCCATAACCGACATGTCTCATTTTTTTCGGGAAATTTGTGCGGCTACAGCAGATAATGATGCTCTAGGAAAACTTGAAAAAGACGTTGATGTAATTATATGTAAATTGGAAAAAATATTTCCGACGTCTTTCTTAGACTCCATGGAACATTTGATGTTACATTTTCTATATGAAGCCAAATGTGGAGGTCCGGTATAGTTTCGATAGATGTACCCATTTGAAAGATGCATGCAAAAATTGAAAAGAAAAGTACGTAAAAAAGCATCTGTTGAAGGATCTATTGCAGAAGCTTATTTCCAAAAGGAAATATCTTTTTTCTACTCCCATTATTTTGAATCTGAGTATCCTTAAAAACACAACCGAATGGGACGGAACGAGAGAAATATTCATGAAATCGACAATCAATTATCTGTTTTTAACCAGCCAGAGCTTGGTTTTGGTGGAGTTTATGAACACTGGCTTTCGGATGATGAACATCACAGAGATCATACGTATGTTCTTCTCAACTGTGAAGAGATGACATCAGTTGTACTATAAGTGTTTATATCACTTATTCTATCATTTATGTTACAGTAAATAACTTTGGTTTTTATAGGTTGTATTATAATCATATCAAGAAACAAATTCCACAAATTACAGTAGCTGCTCTCGAAGAACGCCGACTGAAAAATTTTTCTCAGTGGTTTCAAAAACTGGTAACATAAATTCTTTATCTTTTAGAAACTCATTCAATGTATAGTTTACTATATTGATAATTATTTCACTAATTTTCAGGTGTCTCGACATGCTGATAAAATTGACAAACAGTTGTGTATATTGAGTAACCCACCTTCCAAACTTGTTAAAACTTATAATGCATATGTGGTGAATGGATTTCGATTTCACACACATGCATATGGGGAATCGAAAAAAACAATGAACAGTTGAGTTATCTTGAGAGGATCTCATCATCGAGAAAATGAAGTTGACTTTTATGGCATACTTGATGAAATCATTGAACTATGTTATCTTGGACAAAATTATATAACCATGTTCAAATGTCATTGGTTGGATACAGAGAGAGGCGTGCGTGTTCATCCGACTCATGGAATCATCGATATTAAATGTAAAAGTGTTCACGCAGTAAATGAACCATTCTTATTGGCTCAACAGGCACATCAAGTTTATTATGAAAAGTATTGTGCTACATCAAGAGACTTGACTGATTGGTGGAGTGTGATAAAAATTAAAATTCGAGACAATCAGGTTAGTCAAAGTGAATGTGCTTTCACGGATGTGCAAAGAATTTAAGTTTTTCAAGAGAGTACTCAAAATCATTCATTTTTACAAAGAGACATGAGTATTGATGACGACAACCCACATTTAAGAGTTGGTGATGACGATGATGTTAATGATGTCACATATGAATTTGAAATGGTAAGAGATGAAGCAACTGGAACTCGAATGGATATCGATGATGTTGAGGAGGAATGTGAAGATGACATTGACATATATGAAGATGATGATGAAGATGAACACTGATAGAATTCCATGGTAGTTATATAAAATAATAATAATATATATATATATATATATGTATATATAATAGTAATTATCAATTATTTGCTAACAACATTAACATTTTCTATTTCAGATGGATGAAGACACATTTCGTGAGTTGGCGGATGCTGACCTAACTTTCGATGCAGATGAGTTGTTGGCAGATGACCCTCAGCCTGCAGGCGCTCCAGGGAGTACGCGAAGGGGGCATGGTATTGCACGATTTATGATTCCTGACCCCGTCCCCGAGCGATGTCCACGTCTTGGGTTTGATCCACCCAAACAGAGGTGTGATAACCTGTGTGATAATCTATGAATTTGACTAAGATTTCATTAATTTATTCACATAATAAATGTTTATTATTTTTACAGTTTTCTGCATATAGCAGTCGGATAGGGCAGTGCTATTTTGCGCAACTATTTCTCTCAGCCGTGGACCACATGGGAGCCGATTCCCATTGATGTGTAGCAGGCCATGTTCGGCCATTGGTTGGTACGTACGTAAATAAATAATTTTTATTTTGAAAATTATTTCATTTATAACTTGATATTTTGATTTATTTGTAGGGTTTATGGTATCTGATCGAGGATACCGTGCGTGACGCCATCCACATGGCATGGGAGGTGGCCATGCGTGATCGCTTTCGTCAGTTTTTGAACAATTTAAGAAAAGCTGCCACGAAGAAAGCAGGAGTGTCGGATTTTGACGAGTCATGTAGAGCACACCGACCAGAGTACATTTCATCCCATGTATGAGATGGATTATGTGCGCACTGGTTGAGTGGTGCCTTTTAGAGGAGATCATTGGTGGGGAGACATAATCGGGGGAGACAGGAGGTGACACATCGAGCTGGGATTCATTCTTTCAGTACTCATAGACAAAATCTGGTACGTACATTATTTATAAATATTTTATATAACTATAAATATTAACAGTTTATTTTTTATTCTTATAGGCTGTCGAGCACCCCGATATTTCGGAGTATGACATATATCAGAGGATGTATAGTGATCATGCTACTGGGGAGCTCAGAGGTGATCGTCAGCATCACATCGTGGTCAGTATTATTTCTTTTCAAGTTTAAAAATTAACTGCATATAATATAGTCACAATTTTAATTTTAAATTGAAACTGCAGGAGTCATATGAGGCCGCAGCATCACAGAACCAGCCTGAGATTCAGGCCGAGTCATCAGATCAGACCACTGGCCGTCAGTTTGATGAGGCGGCATGGATGCAGGCCACCCAATATGCCTTCGAGAAGGGCCGGGTAGTTGGTATTAGCTCTCGAATGACTCCCGAAGATTATTATGGCAGTGCTGCGATGTCGGCGTCCAGCTCGATAGGAGCTCGTGCATCTTCATCTGCTACACAGTATGAGGATTAGTTGCGATCTTAAACTGTATTGATAGAGAGTCTTCGACAGGAGCAGGAGTAGATGCGTCAGCAGCAGCAGCAGCATGAGGAGGAGCGTCGACGCCAGCAATAGCTGTACGAGGAGCAGATGAGTCGGTGGCAGCAGCAGCACCAGGAGCAGATGGAGTACATGTAGAGACCCGTAGCCTGACTTACATGGACATTACATTACTTTTGCGGAATACTTAGTACATAACAAAAACACACACACAAGGACCGTAATAGTTTAGTGTCTTTGGAAACTCGGAACGTAATCTTCTAATCCTGGTGAAAGATCTTCAACATCTCCCATAAAGATCTTCCCTTTTTTTTTACCTAAAACCTTTCTTTATATCCTGGGGAAAAGGAAACATAAAAGGGTGAGCTCAAATGCTCAGTAAGGGTAAACAAAAGAAATATCAATCACATAATTTTCATAAGAACATAACTTTTTTGGAAATCTTAACCTGCAAAAGAGAGCATAATTTCATAACATGGGATAAATCATAGTAGTGAAATGAAATCATAACTTAAAACATTACTCATTGTGGCATACACACATAATCATAGAGAATCATTTCTTGTTAGTCAAGACTCATTGCCAAGACTATCTTAGTGGACAAAGTCCCTTTCTGAATCGAGTAATCCTCGTTTCAGTCCTGTTTCACTGAACCGGTATAACCTACCATTCCAGCCATGTCTATCTCATGAGATATAAAATCTTTACTCAATGCATTGGAGGGAGATATAGGTCCCACCCATCTCTTAATGAATCCTTTCTTATGTGTGCCACAAAATCATAAATCATACATCATTGCATAACCCATGTAATAAAAATGGGATTCTTAAACAACATGACATCATAAAACCATTCATATAAGATAAAGGAATTCATAAACATAATTCCATCACAACATAGTCAAATCAATGTAAAAATATGGATAGAAACAGAACCCTTTATTATCTTATATGGAAAATAATTTTGATAAAACACTTGAATTGAATTCTTGAGGAAAATATCCTTTCTTCTTCAAAATCAATTTCTTTTCACAAAACATCATGAAATTTTAAAAGAAAGAGATTTTATTGAAAATAGTCATGAAATATTTTAGAGTAATCTTCATGAAAATAAGGCTTTATAAAACAGTATAAATCCGTTCGTGCCGTATAAGTTAAAAAAAACATTCTTCGTACTTTTGTCGGAAAAGTCAAAAAGTACCTCGTACGGAAAAACGACAAAAGATTCCTTTCATATTCTTTACTAAAAACTCACCTAAGGGTAAAATTGGATTTAAACTATTGAAAGTGGATGGAAACAATATTACATATTGAGGGAACATGGATGTGGATGATAAAATACACCCCAGTAAATACTTACGAATAAACAATCTCGAATAAAAATGAGATTGTGATATTTTCCCTTACCTTAGGTCCGACTTGCATTGTAAGTGTCCGAACCTCCTGTATAATGATTTAAATCATGTTATTGACTTATTACAGAATCATATTCATTGTTATGATATCATATATGGTTCACTTATGACATTATATTACCCGTTCTTTTGTAAATTCCATGTTAAAGAAGCGTTTTGGGTAAAATCGTTTCATTTATCGTAGGTGTTTTGACTTGTTGTTCTTGACATCATTATTACTTATATCATGATTTAATTACTTCCAGAATATAAAATATGATTTATATATCATATATATTCAGTATATATATATATATAATAGGTAGATAAATAAAATGAAAAACACCGTTCATGGAGACGGTAGTCCGTACGTACGCATGAACGCTGTTTTCCTTTCCTTATTGTCTTGAAATGGAAGTAAGTAGATGACATACATATGTATATATATACATAAATCCAGTAGCTTTATAATGTCATATATTTCATTATTATTTCTTATATATACATTATAATCATTCTTAAATGGTTAACATAGAGAATGAATCTCATCGCGTCGTGGAGACGGTAGTCCGTACGTACGCACGAGCGATGATATCATTTCAATAAATATTGAATTGAATTGGAGTGGATTATACAATATATCAGAATCAATATTATTTTGTAATAACTATGTATAGTTATTCTTTACACCATTATACCCATCCATGTAAGGTGGTGGTGGAAAATAGATTACACCACGGCGTGGAGACGGTATTCCGTACGTACGCACGCGCGGTGATTTCTTTTTCCGTAGGATGGATAGATGGTGAAATAAGGTTGTTTCATACTTATAATAACATATCAGTATATGAGTGATACTAATGTTATTACTTCATAATGAAACAACCTAAGAAGAAGAAGTGGAAGAAGAAATAAAGATGAAAGAATTGGTAACGGTAATTACCTCTTCTTTGAAGTGCCTCTTTGAGACCTCCTCTTAGGGCACTAAAATTGGTCTTTGAGGAAGACCAGAACCTCTAGGATTTTTTTTAGGGAAGTGGAGAAGAGATTTTGGCAGGGGTTGGCCGAGCTTGAGTGCTCAAATTGGTGTGAGGAGGAAGGGGGAGGAGGTGTCCTTTTATAGGGGAGGAGAGGGGCACCTTAGGAATTCTTAAAACTATTAATTTATAATAAATCTAACCCCACTTAAAAACCTCCAAAAATGACTCATATTCGAAGATTAGATGAGATAGGGTTGTAATCTCATCAACCAATCAAATTTAGACATGTTTGGATATTATTTTAAACCTTATCAATTAGATTTAACTCTAAGTTAAATAATTTAACTTTTACCGTGTCTTTTTGTTTTCTTTCACTATATGGTTAATAAACATACTATAACATGCCAAACGAACCCCAAATTGTTTATTATTAATATATATATCCTTATCTAAGTCATTTGGCCGAACCTTAGATTTTTAGGAATAAAATAACAATTAATAATATAATATTTGATTTAAAAACTATTTTGTGTCAATTTTGACACTATTTGATATATGATTTTTGTGAAAGTCATAACAGAATTAAATGTTCGAAACAAGTTGATTAAATCAACACTAATATATCATAGTAACCTAGAAAATTAGTGTAATTCATAAAAATTCTCAAATTACATTTATTTTGGTGTTTATAACATCAATTATGTCAATATTTCATAAATAAGATAATTACTGCATCATCTTTGTGTCATAAATTAATTAAATTATTTGATGTCTAAAAATTACAAATAAAATACCATTATGTTGGAAATCTTTTTATCTTTCTAATGAATATTTACAATCGAATTTATCTTATGTATAACCCCATATTACAAATGTTTTAGTAAATAAACTTTGATTTTAACTCTTTTAACTCTTCTTTGAATTAAATAATAATAAATGTCCTAATCTAATCCAAGTGGGGCTAAATGATAATATTTTACACTTAAGGTTGTTTTTGGTCGAGATACACTTGTCCAATAGGATTAGGACATGTGTTAGGGTAATATTAATATCATATTTACCCTTAGTTACCCTATTTACTATTAACCGCGGTAAAAAAAAGTAAAAAGTTACTATTCACCAAAAATTATTTTCATCTCATTGAACCACATTTTAGTCCTTGATATTAACCGTGTCTCTCAGATTTTCGAAATTCCATTCACAGAAGCGGTAAAATTAAGTTTTATGCAAAATTCAGTTTTTAACCTACCACTTAGTGGTTTCACTATTCATCAAAAATTGAAGTTTTTCAGAAAAATGCCAAAATTTCACCCTAAGCTATAATTGATATTCCGAATTCAAAAATGATTTCTATTTTACAAAATTCCCAACATATAAGTTGCATTAATTAATTTTATAATTAAATCCCGCTGTTAAAACAAATAGCGTGTTTTTAAGAAACAATATTTATCAAAAGATTGACACTTGTTTATGTCTAGTTTAAATGTGAAATTACATCCAATGACCAACATTGTATTAAATTGTAAAAATATATTCTAAATATACTTTAAAACCACTCAAATTAATGATTTATCACTATTAATTATTTCGATTAAAAAAGTTGTTTTTAATTATAATTTAGTAATTTTCACTATTCATCAGAATATGAAAGTTATCCGAAAAGTACCAAAATTTCACCTTAGGCTAAATTCGATACTCCGAATCCAAAAATAAAGTTCATTTTGAAAAATAAGATTTACTGGATTTCAAAAAGTGGTTATTACTATTCATAACGGCTAGTTTTAATAATATTTTTATAGCATATCGTTGTTTAGTGAAACTCGGTATTGCGTACTACACACGCTATCGAGGAAGGTCGCGATTGCGTGTAATGCAAGTCAAGTCAAGGATGTGTGTTGTGCAAGCTCCTTTTGGTGTAGCGTACAACACAAGACATTAATAAAATTAAAAAGAATATTTTTTTATAAAATCTTGGGCTGTTACATTCTACCCCCCTTAAAATGAATTTCGCCCTCGAAATTCGTCGGGGTTATAAATGGTTTACTATTTGAAAGTTTCTTTAATAGAAACCCACATCGTAAAAGGGAATAACAAAACTTGGCTTTAAAAACTAAAGTATGAAATGTAACGATTACCCAAATAAACTAATCACTGGGTTTCCACATAGGTGAAAATATGGATATGGAAGAGAAATCTAACCATCATGTTCTGATGGAGAGTGGTAGAGAACATGGCTATGGAAAAGCCAGTAATCACAAATCCATAAATTTGTGACGATCTAAGGTACCATCTGATTCATCAGGTATAAGATCACTAGGACAACATTTTTGGTTTTCAAGATCATTTCCCTAAAGTTGAAAATTTGAATTAGAATAAATACTTACTTTATTTTGATACAATATCACTGTTGTTCGTGCCTTGAACAATTTCCACTTCATCTCTTAAATAAATGAAGTTGAATTTATTATTCGTGAAGTGTTAGCAGATCATGTGATAGAATGACGGGTCATTCCATCTGTCTCAAACAAAAGGTAAGCAAAAGTTATTAAATATACATAAGTCATTCTATAGTGAGATTAATCATATATAGTTCCTAAAATGGACTTATACTTCATATATCATACTGCTTAATATAATAAAACTAGTTTCTACTAAACAGGGACTTCATGTAGGTCAGTGGTAGGCGATAAAGGCCCGTCGCACTTCGGTTGTGGGTTCGATTCCCACAGCCTTGTCCGAAGCGATGGGTTGTCGCCCGTCCTGCAGGTTGTCCTTTTTCTAAAACTATATTACTATAACATCCCATAATATCGAAAAAACTTCTATCCTTAAACAATACTAACTTATGTCCAACATAATCCATTCCAATCTTTAGGCTTATCCATAATACTACAGTCCATTCTCATAACATAGTGAAAACGATTACCAGAGATTTAATACCATCGTTGATCCCCATATATCATAAGATATATCTTGTTGGTCACATTCCAAACATTCAAAGGCCTTAATCTTGTACTCTCTTGAATACCCATTGAACCTTAGTGAAAACTTGAATGCAGTTAAAAGTTAACACTTTTCACATACCGAAATCCTCAAAATTCTATATACTCAAACCATGATATCACTAAGTCCTTATATCAATCATGAGCTCATGAATACTATTAAACATTTCATTTTCTCGTCTTCATTATGCGCATATCATCTTATTTCCAAAAAATATCTCAATCACTTTGAATACCACATCAATAAATATTGCAATACTCAATGATACAACATTATTTTGGAATCCCATTACATAAACACTTAATCATTCCACCACATCATTGTCATATTCAACATTTCCAATAGTGATCGCATGTGATTTCCCTTTGTCCTTTTCCTTCAGTGGTTTCTCATGTTGATCATCACTAACCCTTGGATTAGGGCAATTATTAGCATAATGCCCCATTTCCTTGCACTTGAAGCATTGAAGTGTTGGCGGTGCGTTCTCTGCAGTGTTTGCTTTATTCACATCATTAGAAACCCTTTTTCCATTACTTCGATACTCAGCTGCTCGATGACCTTCTTTTCCACACTTAAAACATTTTCTAGTCCCTTTTAGACAATATCCACCATGCTTCTTTCCACACTTTGTGCATAAGGAAACATTCATCTTCTTTTCACCATTATTCTGAGATTTCTCCTTGAACTCCATCTTTCGTTTCTTGTCAAAACCATGAGATGGATATGTAACACCAACTTCCATTTCTACCATGATAGCACAACGCACAATTTCTTCATAGCTACTGAAGTCTCTTATAGCTAATGCCCTTCGAAGACTTGGTTTTAAGCCACAGAAAAATCGATCAACTTTACTTTCAGGTTGGATGATAATTCCAGAAGCATACCTTGCAAGTCTTGTAAAATTTGCTTCATAGGTACCAACAGATTCATCGTCCCTTTGCTTCAGTTCAAGAAATTCTTTCTCCATCTTTGTTCGAAGAATACGAGGGAAGTACTTACTGAAAAACAAGTTCTTGAACTCTTCCCATTCCATGGACTCAATTTCATCTCTTGGCCTCGTATTCTTGATAAGATTCCACCATTGATCAGCTTCACCTTCCAAACGATATACTGCTAAGATGACTTTATCATGTTCAGAACATTGAAGAACTGAAAATATCTTTTCAGTAGTACTAATCCATTGTTCAGCAACTAATGGATCAGTAGACCCACTGAAAGAAGGTGGACGTTGCCTCATGAAGGACTCAATAGAATATTGTTCCCTTCTCTGCTCATTTGGAAGTCCAGAATGATTCATAGCTTGTGAAAGTTGTGTGAGCATGGCTACAAGATTTTGCATTCCAGCTCCTATATCGTTTGGTTGCTCAGGGGGACAATCATTGCATTGCCCATCACATTCTGCATTAACACGGTTCCTTCGGGTTCCAGCCATCGTCTAAAACCCCAAAAGAATAGTGTGAGAGGCAAAAATCATGCTAGGGAAAACAACATAATAAAGGGGGAGTACCTTCAATATCCAACATCTTAGGTTTAATTCTATGATCGTTAGCGTAATTCTATTACTATAACCTATACGTATACTTATCCCTAGGGACATCCCTAGACATACCTTAGAAATATCTCTAGGGATCTCACTAACGTTTTTGCATCCTAGTTTCCAAAGGTTGACTAAACCTTTCCTCTGATACCAACTGTAGAGACCCGTAGCCTGACTTACATGGACATTACATTACTTTTGCGGAATACTTAGTACATAACAAAAACACACACACAAGGACCGTAATAGTTTAGTGTCTTTGGAAACTCGGAACGTAATCTTCTAATCCTGGTGAAAGATCTTCAACATCTCCCATAAAGATCTTCCCTTTTTTTTTTACCTAAAACCTTTCTTTATATCCTGGGGAAAAGGAAACATAAAAGGGTGAGCTCAAATGCTCATTAAGGGTAAACAAAAGAAATATCAATCACATAATTTTCATAAGAACATAACTTTTTTGGAAATCTTAACCTGCAAAAGAGAGCATAATTTCATAACATGGGATAAATCATAGTAGTGAAATGAAATCATAACTTAAAACATTACTCATTGTGGCATACACACATAATCATAGAGAATAATTTCTTGTTAGTCAAGACTCATTGCCAAGACTATCTTAGTGGACAAAGTCCCTTTCTGAATCGAGTAATCCTCGTTTCAGTCCTGTTTCACTGAACCGGTATAACCTACCATTCCAGCCATGTCTATCTCATGAGATATAAAATCTTTACCCAATGCATTGGAGGGAGATATAGGTCCCACCCATCTCTTAATGAATCCTTTCTTATGTGTGCCACAAAATCATAAATCATACATCATTGCATAACCCATGTAATAAAAATGGGATTCTTAAACAACATGACATCATAAAACCATTCATATAAGATAAATGAATTCATAAACATAATTCCATCACAACATAGTCAAATCAATGTAAAAATATGGATAGAAACAGAACCCTTTATTATCTTATATGGAAAATAATTTTGATAAAACACTTGAATTGAATTCTTGAGGAAAATATCCTTTCTTCTTCAAAATCAATTTCTTTTCACAAAACATCATGAAATTTTAAAAGAAAGAGATTTTATTGAAAATAGTCATGAAATATTTTAGAGTAATCTTCATGAAAATAAGGCTTTATAAAACAGTATAAATCCGTTCGTGCCGTATAAGTTAAAAAAAACATTCTTCGTACTTTTGTCGGAAAAGTCAAAAAGTACCTCGTACGGAAAAACGACAAAAGATTCCTTTCATATTCTTTACTAAAAACTCACCTAAGGGTAAAATTGGATTTAAACTATTGAAAGTGGATGGAAACAATATTACATATTGAGGGAACATGGATGTGGATGATAAAATACACCCCAGTAAATACTTACGAATAAACAATCTCGAATAAAAATGAGATTGTGATATTTTCCCTTACCTTAGGTCCGACTTGCTTTGTAAGTGTCCGAACCTCCTGTATAATGATTTAAATCATGTTATTGACTTATTACAGAATCATATTCATTGTTATGATATCATATATGGTTCACTTATGACATTATATTACCCGTTCTTTTGTAAATTCCATATTAAAGAAGCGTTTTGGGTAAAATCGTTTCATTTATCGTAGGTGTTTTGACTTGTTGTTCTTGACATCATTATTACTTATATCATGATTTAATTACTTCCAGAATATAAAATATGATTTATATATCATATATATTCAGTATATATATATATAATAGGTAGATAAATAAAATGAAAAACACCGTTCATGGAGACGGTAGTCCGTACGTACGCATGAACGTTGTTTTCCTTTCCTTATTGTCTTGAAATGGAAGTAAGTAGATGACATACATATGTATATATATACATAAATCCAGTAGCTTTATAATGTCATATATTTCATTATTATTTCTTATATATACATTATAATCATTCTTAAATGGTTAACATAGAGAATGAATCTCATCGCGTCGTGGAGACGGTAGTCCGTACGTACGCACGAGCGATGATATCATTTCAATAAATATTGAATTGAATTGGAGTGGATTATACAATATATCAGAATCAATATGATGTTGTAATAACTATGTATAGTTATTCTTTACACCATTATACCCATCCATGTAAGGTGGTGGTGGAAAATAGATTACACCACGGCGTGGAGACGGTATTCCGTACGTACGCACGCGCGGTGATTTCTTTTTCCGTAGGATGGATAGATGGTGAAATAGGGTTGTTTCATACTTATAATAACATATCAGTATATGAGTGATACTAATGTTATTACTTCATAATGAAACAACCTAAGAAGAAGAAGTGGAAGAAGAAATAAAGATGAAAGAATTGGTAACGGTAATTACCTCTTCTTTGAAGTGCCTCTTTGAGACCTCCTCTTAGGGCACTAAAATTGGTCTTTGAGGAAGACCAGAACCTCTAGGATTTTTTTTAGGGAAGTGGAGAAGAGATTTTGGCAGGGGTTGGCCGAGCTTGAGTGCTCAAATTGGTGTGAGGAGGAAGGGGGAGGAGGTGTCCTTTTATAGGGGAGGAGAGGGGCACCTTAGGAATTCTTAAAACTATTAATTTATAATAAATCTAACCCCACTTAAAAACCTCCAAAAATGACTCATATTCGAAGATTAGATGAGATAGGGTTGTAATCTCATCAACCAATCAAATTTAGACATGTTTGGATATTATTTTAAACCTTATCAATTAGATTTAACTCTAAGATAAATAATTTAACTTTTACCGTGTCTTTTTGTTTTCTTTCACTATATGGTTAATAAACTTACTATAACATGCCAAACGAACCCCAAATTGTTTATTATTAATATATATATCCTTATCTAAGTCATTTGGCCGAACCTTAGATTTTTAGGAATAAAATAACAATTAATAATATAATATTTGATTTAAAAACTATTTTGTGTCAATTTTGACACTATTTGATATATGATTTTTGTGAAAGTCATAACAGAATTAAATGTTCGAACCAAGTTGATTAAATCAACACTAATATATCATAGTAACCTAGAAAATTAGTGTAATTCATAAAAATTCTCAAATTACATTTATTTTGGTGTTTATAATATCAATTATGTCAATATTTCATAAATAAGATAATTACTGCATCATCTTTGTGTCATAAATTAATTAAATTATTTGATGTCTAAAAATTACAAATAAAATACCATTATGTTGGAAATCTTTTTATCTTTCTAATGAATATTTACAATCGAATTTATCTTATGTATAACCCCATATTAAAAATGTTTTAGTAAATAAACTTTGATTTTAACTCTTTTAACTCTTCTTTGAATTAAATAATAATAAATGTCCTAATCTAATCCAAGTGGGGCTAAATGATAATATTTTACACTTAAGGTTGTTTTTGGTCGAGATACACTTGTCCAATAGGATTAGGACATGTGTTAGGGTAATATTAATATCATATTTACCCTTAGTTACCCTATTTACTATTAACCGCGGTAAAAAAAAGTAAAAAGTTACTATTCACCAAAAATTATTTTCATCTCATTGAACCACATTTTAGTCCTTGATATTAACCGTGTCTCTCGGATTTTCGAAATTCCATTCACAGAAGCGGTAAAATTAAGTTTTATGCAAAATTCAGTTTTTAACCTACCACTTAGTGGTTTCACTATTCATCAAAAATTGAAGTTTTTCAGAAAAATGCCAAAATTTCACCCTAAGCTATAATTGATATTCCGAATTCAAAAATGATTTCTATTTTACAAAATTCCCAACATATAAGTTGCATTAATTAATTTTATAATTAAATCCCGCTGTTAAAACAAATAGCGTGTTTTTAAGAAACAATATTTATCAAAAGATTGACACTTGTTTATGTCTAGTTTAAATGTGAAATTACATCCAATGACCAACATTGTATTAAATTGTAAAAATATATTCTAAATATACTTTAAAACCACTCAAATTAATGATTTATCACTATTAATTATTTCGATTAAAAAAGTTGTTTTTAATTATAATTTAGTAATTTTCACTATTCATCAGAATATGAAAGTTATCCGAAAAGTACCAAAATTTCACCTTAGGCTAAATTCGATACTCCGAATCCAAAAATAAAGTTCATTTTGAAAAATAAGATTTACTGGATTTCAAAAAGTGGTTATTACTATTCATAACGGCTAGTTTTAATAATATTTTTATAGCATATCGTTGTTTAGTGAAACTCGGTATTGCGTACTACACACGCTATCGAGGAAGGTCGCGATTGCGTGTAATGCAAGTCAAGTCAAGGATGTGTGTTGTGCAAGATCCTTTTGGTGTAGCGTACAACACAAGACATTAATAAAATTAAAAAGAATATTTTTTTATAAAATCTTGGGCTGTTACAGTACATGTGCAGACTCACTCATGCTTTAGGGATGGAGTTTCCTCCACTAGAATCTACAGATCCCCCCTCCCCCTCCTTCAGATTAGAGTTTGTTTTTATGTTATAAAGTTTGTTAAATCAAAATATGATTTTTTTTTTCTATTCGTAGTTTCTGTCTCATTATAAAATATTAAAAATATTATATTTGGAAATAACAATATTAATATGAATAATAATATGATTTATATTTTATAATATTAATATATTAAAATTTTATAATATTATAATTTAATTATATTTTATTGTAATATTTTAATTATTTTAATATTTGAATGTAAAATAATTCTATTATTTTTACATTAATTAAAATAACTTATTAATATATTTCTTCATTTATGAATTATAATTCTAATATTATTATATTAATCAAATCATTTATTAATATTCTATTATTTTTTATTTTTGAATTATTATTCTATTATTATTATATTAATTAAAATAATTTATTAATAATTTATTTTTTTATTAGTGAATTACAATTCTATTATTATATTAATTAAAATCATTTATTAATTTTTTATTAATTTTATTTTTTGAATTATAATTGGATTATTATTATATTAATTAAAATAATTTATTTTTTTTATTTTTTTTATAGTATTTGCGACGGGATACTATGCCCATTGCAAATTTTATTATTATTATATTCATTAAAATAATTTAACAATAGTTTTTTATTTTTTTCTAAAAAATATTATTTGCGACGGGCCCGTCACAAATACTTGTTGCGACGGCCCCCGTCGCAAATACATGTTTCGACAGGCCCCGTCACAATTACTATTTTAAAATCTTTTACAAAAAAATACGGAGTAATATTTGCGACGGGAAGGATCCCCTTCGCAACTACTAGCTTTAGCGACGGGCCCATCGCAAATAGTTGTTGTTGCGATGGTGTTTTCCGCAACGGGCGATTTGCGACGGGCCCCCGTCGCAAAAGGCCATTCGCGACGGGATCCCGTCGCAAATCGCCCTTCGCAAATACCTATTTTTCTAGTAGTGCATGCCCTCCAAATCTATTAAAGGTCCAATTGGTGCCCCATAATGAGGTAGATCATTCACCATGGTCACAAAGGAAGAACCCCCCAGGTTCAAATTTTAATTTTTCCTAGGACCAATTCCTTGGCCATATACCTTTTCTTCGAGGGTATCCAGAGTGCTTTTCTCTTTCCCCTTTTTTTCTTTTACACATACTCTCATCATGCCCCTTTATCTTACAAAAATGACATTCTTTGTCCCGCTTGCACTCTGAATTCATATTTCCAAAGGATAAGTAGTTCATACAAAACATTGGATTCCTATCATATAAAATTTCAAGCTTCATGATATCATCCCTTGTTGTAAGAACCAAATCCTCAACAAGCGTAGTCGATATATCAACATCCACAAAGATTCTAGCATAATGCCTAAGCTTCATATTTTCTGTCTGTTGGTCCATACGGATGGGGTTTCCTACTGAAAAACCAATTTCCTATAGGATCCTTGGATGCCAATACATCCAATTTAGCTTGTATATTCTGATCCATAATTGAGCATGAGTATTACAGACATTCATGGGATCAAAATTCTGATCCCATTACTAAACCTTAAGAAAACCAGGGCTCAAGGAGACAGTGCCTTGCTCCATGTTTTCTTCGTACCCTCATCTAAGGGGAAGACCACATTATAGTAACCCCTTCCCATGGCAATCATTCTCCAATCATCAAATCCACAAACATCTGCAACCCTTTTAGTCAGATCCTAAAACTTCCACAGCTGCTCACCCTTAGGAATGATGACTCTCACAATAATTGAGTACCAATAAAGGTTAACACACTCCTCAACCACTTATTGATTGGATGATACATGGGAAATCCTCCCCATCCTTATCACTCTTCCATGTGGGGGTGTTTCAATGTCCGAGAAGGATGGTCCAACCACATTTCTGAAAACTTCTGAAAAATTCATCTTCATCCCCGCAGGTTCATTCAATGAAACTACCTTGATAGCATCACCCTTCTTTGCAAATGAGAACATCTCCTTACGACTAATAGGTTTAGCACAGGTTCTGTCCTTACCATCATGAGAATGGTATGAAGATACAATAGGAAAGAGAGATAATGGGTATGATTTCTTATGATTATGTGATAAGTTCAATCTTTTATTCCATGTTATAAACAAGTATTACTGTAAATTATGATTGAGAATGGTATGAAGATATCTGTGAGATTTAGGTGAACAAAATTGGACAGTTGTAATAGATATCTTTATGTATCTGGGGTGTACTAGTATAAATTTCTGGTGTATAGAGGACATAAAAAACTAGTCTTCGGGGGTTATATTGATGATAATTTTTATTAGATAGATCCAAATGATAAGATATTTTCAATCATGATATTTGTTTTGTCTCAATAGATGAGTTGTGATCTTGAAGTATTCAAAGAACCTAATTGTCTCTAATTATATAATAGAGTCTAGTTATATTATATCTTTTGATTCATCCAAGGAATTTGTCTGTATTCTTAATGTTTTCTAATAGTTTTATGTGTCAACTGGATGAAAATATCCTATCTATGTTTAATATGATAGCCCATTATTTTTTACTCTTTCAAAGAGAAAATTTCACACTAATGAAAAAATCATAAACATAAGAAGTTTCATCTCTTGAGTTATTTTTCACAATAAGGTGATGTTGGATGGAGTTGACTATCCATGGAGAAAAACATGTTAGGAGCCTTAACAATGGTTTTATCTCCATAGATAAGTGAGATCTTGTAAACTAAAACATTTGATCAGTTGGTTTTTGTGTTAGTGGGAGTCTATTGATGTCATCTCCCTAGAGAAAACATGTTTAGTAATTTATTATGTTTTCTATATTAGATAAGTTTTATTATCGCGTTATTTTTATTCTTATTCCAAATATTTTTATGTAATAATGTAATTAGAATATATATCATGATGAGGGTCATAGTAATTCACTTCTATGATTATGGAATAGAGGTCCTGTGACATTATTCTTGAACCTTATTCTAGGGCGGCATGATATTTTCTGATGTGATATAGATAATATATACTATTAGTGATAGGCGGATAATAAGAAATAAATACACTTTCTCATGGTGTTCACCCTTGGTAATCACCGTGATAAGAGTTTATTAGAACATTTCCGTCAATAAGAAATCCACATGTTAATTTTTATAGGATTTTCCTTTATGAAAAATTTTATGTTGATCCACATAATTTAACATTCTCATTAATTAATATTATTAATCACTTAATTCTATGTATTGTTGAAAACTAAGATAACCTATATTCTAGATTAAGTAGGATATATTGGTTTCATTATGATTGATATTTGATTAATGGATAATGTGAGAATGTATACCCATCTTCTGTATATTGAAGGAAGTTAATATCTCAGGCCCTTTGATGGAAATTGAAACACCAAAATAAATCCATATAAAACATTTTTATGGGAGTTTATATTATTATAATGTCAAAAAAGATACATAGAGTATATGTGTTAATGGTAATAGCATGAAACCTACTTGATTTGAGATTTTGTGATAAAGGGATTATATTACATGGTAATTGATCATAAGATGTTGGACATCATTGCGATGTTAACTTTTTTCACTCTTTATTCCTTTACATGTTTAAAGATTATAACCCTTTAATTATGTGGTTACACCTAATTCTATTGAGAAAGAGGTCATGAGGGTCACACACTAAATGTATCTGCAACCCTAGTTATATTCTAGTAATGAATATAAAATGTTAGAATAAATAATACGTATTCATGTTTAGTTGATATGAATAATTTAATATCATAATATTCAAAAGAATAAGTAAGTTAAATAATAATAATAATAAATATTTTTTTTTCAGGTTTTGTGAGTATAATATTTTCAATATTTATCGATAAATAATGTAATGATATTTATTTATTTAATAGACTATCATTATTGATGTATTGGTAAATATGGATGAGGGAATGTATACAATGTTTAATGATATGATTAGAATGGGAAAAGTTGATATTTAATTAAATTATTTTTTCATTTCACATGTAAATATTTTAATAATAATATTTATATTATTAATATTGGACATGTGGTCTATAACGAATTATTGAATTGGGAAGGGTCTTGTGTGATATTATATGACCCCAAACACTCTAAAATAAATATCTAATTATATTTCTTACATAAAATAATATTTGTGTAAAAAAGTATAGATATAGAGTCTATAAATCTCTATAGAGAGATCAATAGATCATTATTCTTCTCATCTTTTCCAATCTAACTATTATGAGAGATCATCAAGAGTTCTTCCACTCAACTAAGAAGAATCCTATCACAGTCAACTATAAAGAACATAAGAAATCATGATTGTCCATGCCATCACCATGTGATTCTAATGTGATTTTTATATATTTTGGTGAACATGTGGATAACCATTAGTGGTATTCCTAACATTTATCCTATATAACAATGAATTTTCAATGGAATCTATTCCACTAATCAGCAATGAACAAATAATTAGAAGTAAGGGGTAATTCCTTGTATTTTCATTAAATAATTATATGTTACATGTGAGGATCCTTTGACTCTAGTTATGTAATTTTTAAATTGTCACGTAATCTAATATTTTTTTGGAAATGATTTTTTTATAATTTAAATCCATGATTACGTTTGATTTATGACTAAATTATGAGTTTATCGTACCAATAATGGATGCTTATGAGGTACCAAGAAACTACATATATGAATTGATTTATATGTTCTTTGTCATAATATATAATGAATTTAAATTAATTAGAATATTTAAATATGATCTGATACATACATTTAATATCATATAAAATCAACATATAACATTTTGAAACCAGTTTATTAAAAATTATTTATTAAAATCATCATTTCCGAGTGTTAGGAGATTCATTTTCAATGTAAGATTTGGTTCTCAAGTTTCATACCTAATATATTGGTAATGGTTCCATAAGATCCAAAAAAATAATAATTATAAAAATTTTATATATTTATTTATTATAAAAAAATGTATAAGCTTTTTATAAATGAATAAATGAAAAATTAACAACATCGCTTCAGGACATGGTAGTCCACACATACACATCAATGATGTTTTCAATTATTTAATATATAGAATATAAAATATATATAAAATATATTATATTATATAATCATAATTATGTCATTAATATCATATATATTCATAAAATAGATCATAATAACCATCCTTATGATGTGTGGTGGAAAGAAAAATACATAGGGTCGTGAGGGGATAACCCTCCATACACATGCACAGTGGTTTTTGGTTTCCATTTTATTGAGAAGGATATGAATAAATTTTATGACATCAATATAATAAAAAATAATTATAATGGATATAATGGTTTAGTTATATTGTAATGAATAAGATAAAATTTATGGTGGTAAAAGTAAAAGAAAACTGAAAGCGTTCATTTAAGATGATTATATTTTCCTTGAAAGAGATATTTTTGATACCAACTTACAGAACCTAGCGTTGGAATTTTGGGAAAAACCAAACCACTTAAATTTAAATAAGGATTTTCGGTAGAGTTTTTTATCGTGTTTTTACATAAATTTCTCATGGCGTTTTTAACAATAGAGTAGAGGTGGTCTATATTTGTTGAGAACGAATGGACACACATGGAATTACCAAAAATATTTACATATAATAAATTATTTTTATTGTGAATTCCAATAAAAGTGAACATTTTTTTAATATAAGATAGTATAAGGCTAAATTTTTTTAATATAATATAATTTTTATAGGTTTTTTTTCATTTAAAATTTTATATTTTTATTTAACCCCTTCATTGTACAATTTTAACCATAATGAAAATAATGGTTTTTTTCAATCATAAAGGGTCCTAATTTTAATTATAAAAATATTGACCCATTGATGGAAAAGGGATAATATTTTAGACTGTTCCTCATCATAAT
The DNA here is from genome assembly GCA_963277665.1 of Viscum album. Lineage (NCBI taxonomy): Eukaryota > Viridiplantae > Streptophyta > Magnoliopsida > Santalales > Viscaceae > Viscum > Viscum album. The sequence continues at coordinate 864,666,645 of OY728148.1, forward strand.
AGTCTTAGTTTAATATTTTTTTTATTTTTAAATGATTCAATATAATATTATTTCTCATAAAAAAATATTAAATTCAATTTAAAATCTATTAGGATATGTTGACTTTAACGACATTGCAATATGTACGAAATTAGAATATGATCTCACTAACCACCAATTATACATTTGTATTAACAATAATATTCATTTTAACCCACATTTCCTCAATATAATATGACATTTTATATTTTTAAAATCTTTTTATTAATTTTTTTTTCTATTTACTAAAGTAATATTTTAGTGCTGCTTAAGAATTTTAGGTAATTACACCATCACGAAAAATAAAACATATATTATCATCATAAAAACAAATAAAATATTTTTAAAATATAAATTTATGTTCATTAATCATATAATATTATACCAATGTGATCATTTATGATAAATAATAATTAATAGAGTGACATTTTCAAATTTTCAATTACCTAAAATAATACAAAGGTCTTTATCCATGTAATGTGCGACCAAGATTCCATATTTTTTAATATATAAATGTGGAGATAAAATAATATCATACAATGAGAAATTTCCATGTTAATAGATTATTTTTAATCCCTATTTTATAGTTTAAACCTTCTTTATCCCATTTTACACTTTACTGAGTTGATACATTTCACAGCATTTACTATTTAGAATTTTTAAAAATATAAGAGACATTTTTACCAAATTTGGAACTCTTAATTATAAATATGGTATAAATTTTTACAAATTCAATTTATATATGTTGAAGAAAATAATATAAAAAAATCCCATGAAATGTGGAAAAAGAACCTTTTTTTAGGGAACTACATTTTTCAATAATAAGAATATCCTCCATTAAAACAATGACTAGTAATCATAACAATATGAATTTGAATTCAAATTGATGGTTTTATAATATATATATTTAATTTAAATCAATTATCAAACTTTAAAACTTTGATTTATTAAAATAAAAAACATTATCCACGTAAAAAAGAAATTTTAGACAAAAGTGTTTTTAAACACAAAGTTGATATTATAAAAAATAAAGTATTATATGATTCCTTTATAATTATTTATATTTTTATTAATTAAATGATATTTATGATAATTAATGATGAAATTAATACAAAAATGGTATTTTAGAGATACTTTATTTAATTAAAAATGATAATTTCTAAAAAAAGTTATTTTTCACTGTACATTTTAAAATCTTTATTTTTAGAAAAATATCTAAATTCCACCCTATGATAATTTTTTTATGATTTTTTAAAAAATGAAAACATTTATATCAAATATAATTTATAAATTATTATAAATTAATTACAATATTTTCCTTTAAAATAAATGAATACCATTTTTTAAGAAAACATTTTTTTGGATCATAAAATGGCATTACTAAAAAATTGAATTATTTTTTCAATAGAATAAATAAATAATTTTTTTTGAGAGGAACATATATATATATATATATATCATAGTTTTTTTGTTCATATTAATAACCTCTAATCAAATATATATGTTATAATGGTTGTTTAAAATAATTTTATATTACATCATTATTTGTTTAAAGTTAGATATTGTGTATTGGACAAGCTATTGAAAATAGTATTATTTTAAAATAAATTATCAAATTTCTAGAAAAAATATTACGTAATATAAAATTGGTATTCACCCTATCTAGTAACTAAATAATTAACTTAAGGAATTTATGATGTTAAAATAATGAGAAACTCGAGATCTCAGCATGAACAATGAGGACATCCACAAATATGAATTTTGTTTCACCCAAATAGTGAGGCACTTCAAAACTGACCTCAAATTCATCCAAACAAGAATTAGTTAATTTTAAGAATTATATTTCCTTCTATATGGGATATCCCATAATGTTAAAATCCACAAAATTCTAAACATTAACAACCAATTCTCCCAAATCTCATCCCAGTTTAAAACCATCAAACAAAAGGTCCCAAAACAACCCTTCAAAAAAAAGGATAAAACCTAATATCGATATCCAGAACCTTAACTTCAAAAAGGATTAAAGATAATCCAAATGAAAAAAAAAATAGGAACACCCTTTAACCTTTAAAACATGAGGGATTGCAATTCCTTAAGGTTCCACACTGGAGAAAATGATTGACATTTACTTCTCAATAGAATTTACCTCCTCTTATAGCAATGTATCACCCTACTTATGCTCTTTATGCAATAGGCTACCCAATAATCCTACCAAATGGAACTAATCAATCACCAGCCATTGTATTCCTAGACTATTCATATTTCAATATATAGACTTTTTAAAATCTATAAAAATATTTTTTGGGTATATTGAAGTAATGATGAACCAAAATATGGGGAAATACCACCAATGAGGATGTGATATTTCTAAAAATCATTCATTATTATAATCCGAGAAAAGGTGAACAAATTTGAGAATTGAGTAACATACTACTTGGCTGATCGCATAACTATATTAAGGCTCACAATATCATGCTCTCACTCTACATTCATAACCTTAAGAAAGATCCTCTGGACAAACAAAATCTGAGAAAACACTCAATACATACATTATCATAGTGGTAAATTTACCATAGACTTACAAATAACATATATTGAACTGAAAATATATATCTTGGAATCTCTGGCCAATGAATCCATAGGCATTCTATGAGAATTTAGGTTAACATTAATCATTTCCAACCCTTATACTACTTCCATCAATCCATTATCATCTCAATAAAAAGGAAGATGTCAAATCATAAAATTTGATATGGGATAAAAATACACCTAGCCTACTACCATAACTGATGGTCTAAAGACATGTACTAAGAAAAAATACCTAAAATGTGAGGCATTTTCCTAATTTAACTATATACACAGAGACTTCTCCAATCCAATACAATTATGAAAACATAAAAATAATTTATACTATAAATGAATGCATAAAATGTATCCCACAACAAAGTATGCTATAATATATTTGAATATTTAAAAAGGTTCCAAATAAATTCCTATAAAAAACTAGAAAATAAACTTAGTCATTCTCATAAGATGGGTACTACTTTCAAAGGAAACACAATAATAAAACTTGGTCTGTTTAGCCCGAATAAATCTCCCCATGTTTTTATATCCCCCCTGAAATTATTAAATGGTAATCTATCTATTAAATATAGAACTCTTTTGGGAATATCCCATGCATGGGCGAGTATAAAAAACTAATAGGAGACCAAAAAATAACCAAACTTAAATTATCATGTTTATTCGACTCTTTAAATAGAGGTATTTCAATATGATATGATAAATAATGATTAATAAAGATATCAAATATACATTCATAAATATCTGTGAGTTGCAAAATGTCTCAACCACTTATAGCCATAGATCAGTTGTGATGGTTAATAGTAACACTCATCTAAGAGATTTGACTCCACGATCCCTGCCATCCATGATAAAACTAAATCGAAAAATTTCCATCATCAGGTATCACTGAGTTAATGGCACATACCCTCCATCAAAGAAGTCAATCTTGTCCAGAAGGTAATTCTCCAAAAATATACTTCTATAGATGAAAATCATCTTAGAGGTCACCTTCATTAATCTTATCCAAGAAGAATAACATAGGTAATTGATATGGTTTATCACAGATACACAATCCATCAGACTAATACCCCATAAAAAGAATTATCGCTTAATTCCTCTCAAAGGGATCATATATCAATACAAATATAGGGTTTAAATTCCTAGGGCTCCCTGGGGGCCACCATAATCTACTAAAAACAACCTCATTGATTGGGGATTGATTCCTTTATAAGTGTTTTTCTAACCAATTCCAAACCCTCTTTATGGAAATCATAAAAGAAATAAGGATTGCAATAATAAGCTAGGGGTTCAATTACAAGGGGTTACTAGGGAGACACTAGAGCCTACTATAAACTTACACCTAGATAGAAGATTAGTGACCATGTAAGTGTTGGTCAGAAAAACACCATACCTTGGGAAAACAAGGACATACAGATCACTCCATTCCTCTTAAAGTGATACATGGCCTAAGACACTAAGAGATATATTAAATAATAGTAATAATAATCACTCCAAATTAATGAAACCCTACCACACATCTTTATATAATTATGGGGATTAATATCAAATAATTAAAAAATTACAACATTGTTTGATAGGGATATATTGTCTCTATATATGAGCACAAAATGTGGAGGAACCATGCCCAGGTGTGATAGAGGAATACTAAATCCATGGAAATATGACCTATTCCTTTTTGAAATGAGGGAGTTCCACCTTTTTATCTAAATAATGAGTATAGAGGACCACCAACTTAGTTTTACAGGGATAGTACCATCTCCACTAATAGAGGACCCACACCCTAGTTCGGCATGAGAGTGCCACCTCCCTACTTTGATTCTCTCTGATGATCCTACACATTTACTATTGTATTAAAAATCACATAATGAATAAACATGATCATAAGATCAAAATGATATTTAAAAATCCACTACAAAGTGAAATTTAAAATTATATGTGGAAAACACTCAGGATAACCTACTTACAAGACAAATTTTGAGTCTCACAAAAGCCTGATGATAACACTAGAATAGTTATCACACCATTAGGATAAAACATCCCACTAAAATTTAATCAGATAGATCATGAATAGATAAAGGTTTCAACCCATTTTTATCCTCATAGAAGACACTTGGGATAAGATACTGAGTTTCTTTAATTAGACAGCCAGTGAAAAAACACATTTTCCCGCATCACGCTTGAAATGTGTTTTGTGGGCCCAAGTTCAAGTATTTAAAAGTTACCTAACATAGTTCTTGAAACTTATTACACAAATTTAGGTTTTAAACACCACATATGTATCCTAAATTTAATACCATAAGAATAAGTTAAATTAGGTACTTGATTTCAAAACAACAACAATAATTATTATAATAATTATATTGGATGTGTCGTTGTATGAAGCCCTGAACCCGAATTTAATATCCCACATTGGTATTGAATTAATTTCCTCAGTACCAAAATCATGATAACATAAATAAATTGAAAATAAAATGACATGTGAATAATTTTTATATTGAAATTTGATTTCATAAAAACAATAATAAAAATATTTTATATTTATTTTAACATTAATTCAAGGGAGAGGGGATTGCGAAAGTCCCTTAAAAAATCCCTCATACGACACCCATGGATATATTTCCTTCATTTCCACATTTAATTTATTTAAAAATATTTACTTTTATTTTATCATTAAAATTTTATATAATAATAATATTAGTAATATACAAAGGAGGATGGAACTCCCCTCTTTACATGTACAATGAACTATGCCACACACTCACCATTGATCCCTACTTTTTATTTTTATATTTTATATATTTTTATTATCATTAAAATAAAAAAATTCTCTCTCACCTCATATTTCACTGGAACTCTACCTTCTACACCGACAATATACACTATTGTCTTCGATGGCCGAATTTCGGCCACTTGTTTCTCGAAATCATCAATTGATACACCTTCAAAGAGATCCGCTGAATTATCCTCAAAAACCACCAACACCTGGTCCAAATTTATGTTTCTATCACCAAAACCATTCCATTTTTGTTTATCAAAAATAAAAATCCAAAATTTTGATGATGATCTTTTGTAACAATGTATGAACACAAAATGAATGGTATTCCAAGAAATCATTGTATCATTATTTAGTCTAATATAATTGTAAAATGAAATGATCAAATGAATAAAATAATGTAATAGAGAGGTGATGATCATCATAAGAAAATAATATTCCATCCAATGATCGATAGGTGAAGAATTATGGTTGATAACATGGAATAAAAAATTAAATAATTTATAAAGACAAATTATATTATCGAATGTTCTCATGCGAAGGAATAAATAAACCCATGATCAAAGAAGATAATTAATCCTTTCCTAATAATTTAACCAATATGGAGAAAACCATAGTTAAAGATCCCTACCTCTATTATGGATTGATTTTTGGAGAATAATTCATCATCTACCGATGAAGGTGATGATAATGTTGTGTTCTTCATTCAAATCATGATTATCCTTGATATAATAATCTATCATTCCCTGATCTGAATCTTCCAAAGAATATTTCCATCCTATTCTCTTGGTTATAGAAAGGGTTTTGTAGCTAACCCATTCAAATCTACCGTAATAGGGTATATATTGATAATTTTCATAGGGTCATTTAATAAAAAAAATAAGTAAATTATTTATTATTTTTAAAAAAATATTTGTACCAAAAATAGGCTTAATCAAACATCCAGTGTCGACCAACCTAAGGTCATGGGTAAGGTAAAACATAAGTTATAGACTAAACCAATATCTTAGATTTTTTAGCTGAGAGTATGTTCCTTATAAATTTTATTATATATAAAAAAGCATACACATTATCTAAAATATATTTAATATATTTGTAATATTAAATCTAGGGTTACAGGGAATTGGAATCATCTGTTGTCTCAGTGTCTTTCTTGAAAATATTTCTTCATTTATTTTAAGGTCTTACTAGAAAAATAACCCCTACATTATTTCATTATCAAAATATTTTCAACCCCCAAAAATCAAAAACTATGAGGAATGGTGGGTATATTTAGCAATTAATGGGGCCTCACAATCCCATGAACTCCCCTGATGGTTTCTTGTGTTTAAAAAAACACACGCATGTAAAATAGTTCTGGATGAATTCTATTTCAATGACAATTCACAATGTTACAGGCTCCTTCAAAAAGAAAACTCCACACTGAAATACCAAATTACACAGTTTTATATTGTACAATTATTCATTCACATAACTACTCTTTTGACACATGTGGAGAACACAATAATAAAAAACAAATATTGTTACAAGTTTATGTGGTACACAACCTCGCTATACTTACATAGTTGTAGAAAAAGTGGAATATGATCCTTAGAGATATCCTTCCATCCTCGTCAAATATTTGTGATCATTGACATGTAATTATATATCAAAATTCATGATCTTTTCATCAAAATCCAAATCAAAAAGTCATCAGTCCACAAAAGGACTCCTGAAATATTTGGTGTAGTTGTCATCTACCTCTGTGTGAAGTAATCCACATTCAAAACCATCACTAGAACCATCCCTCTATTTCTCACATGCTGCAACTCTAACACTAAAGATATAAGGGTACCACTGTAAAATAGAACCACAAATAGACCAAATAAAGGATACTGATCTAAATAATAAGTCCTACAAATTCTATTGTGTTGTCCAAAATGCCTAATGGTATAATAATGAACATAAATCAATAATAGTGTCTCTAGGAAACCATTCTTAGTACATCGACCACTCAAACCTGGAGTTGGTTAAAACCCTTCCATAGGTAAAACTATGAGACCCAATACATCCCCAAAAAATTGTTTCATAACTCAACGATTATGGGGAGTGGATACTCTTCCTCATAATAATAGGTTCTTGTGACACCAATTCACACCTAACATAAAGCCCACATTTATATATAAGGAAAAAGACCATAGGATACCTAGTTGAACATTGATGGTCTTATAAAACTCATTTCTCTACAATTATAAACTTCAATTTTATCTTAAAAATCTCAACGGATTCCATTTGATGTGTTATCATAAATATGGGAGATACCTAGTGTCAATCCATAAATAATCCTTACTCTTGATGTGGAGATAAAACAATCACATTACTTGGAAATATTTCTTCACACTCTAACATTAATAAATTAAAACAACATCTCATATAATTCAGTACTCTAATGTTATCACTAAATGGCTGCTGTGAATTCACTCAGGACCTCCTTTACATGATCTCATCCAACTATTCATAGAATCACACCTTATTAAAGGAGGGAAAATCTTTAGAACAAGATGAAAAACCTACAAAACTCATTCGTGGAAAAAAACTGAGTATTGATGTTAAAAAACTGGTCCATACATAAGAAAATAGAATTGGGTCTCCCCACAACTCTGATGAAATTCCACCAAAGGCTCCCCCTCTCCCCTCATGTTTGGCTATACTGACAGTCGAAGTGTGTGATCAAAAATATTATCATCAGGATTCTACAACCAAAGAGTTGATAAAAAAGTCTCCATTTGAATCATTAATTCTCAAATTTGGGATATAATTTTGGAGAAGTGGTTCATGACTATGTTTGAAACCTACAAATGGGGTAATGAATACAACATCATACCCCAAACTGCAATCAAATCCTTTGCAAGTTCATTCTACATTGAACTGATTATTTATCTTTACAACCTATTTACTACAACCAAGGATTTATTCAATACCGTATCATTATAAACAACCACAATTTGAATATTCAGAGGAACCCATTCACCGATCAATGAAACTATTCACTTTGGGAGGCACTGACTAAACCACATGGTTTTTTATCACATACCATGAGCACATATATGTTGTGGAATTGTCCCACTTCCTATAATACTGTTATTTTTGTGAAACATTCCCACCACATGGCTAAAATGTTTCCGAAAAAATTGTTATAAAAGAGTTTAAAAAATGATTCAAAACATTTTCACTTAAATTTTTCTAATATTACTATAGTAAATGTATAAGGAATAATGATCATACCTCAAAAAACTCATGGATCCTCTACATAACGATCCTAAAGTGCCTATAATATTCCAAGATTCAGACCACCAGATTCCTAAACCTAGGCTAGTCTATCTAGGGTTGGTTTTATAATATATCCCAAGGAATATCCACCTGCAACTATGCCCAGAGGTACTCTATCACACCATCTACCTAGTGATACTTCTTACTCTAGGTTCTAACACATCCTATGTGGTTCTTTGACTACCTCTATAACTATAAAATGAGGGGTAATAAAATATCATGTGACATGACCATATCCATCATAATAATTGAAACATATCTTCCTCAAAGAACATATTTTCTCCTTGAGGTATCTAACAAAGCCACATATTTAGTGAATTTTGTCACATGCCTACTGTCGATGGGTCATGTTAGCCTTACATGCTAGGTGATCCTTACCTAAAAAGATCATGATACGCACTCAAAACATATGAATCATCTTCTAAAACAAAAAGAGTCATACATGACCCATTCTGACTTTTTATATCCACTATAACCACTTCATGTGCATCTATGAGCTGATAAAAATTATAAATAACCACTTGCTAACCATCTTTATGAAATATTACCTCATGAAAAACCTACTTTAGGGAGGCAACATGACTCATTAGGTTGAAATTTCGAATCTTATACAGAAACTTCAATATCTTTCATCATAGAAACAAATTTTATAATGGACATGATAAACCAATGTCAAAGAGTATATTTTTTGAGATGGCTCAAGAATTACATGGAATCCAAAATCCATTCTTATGTGATTCACGTACCAATTTTCCCCCAATAACTACTTCCTATATGTATCGAAGTGATCGTACATTTATTAGTATCTTATTGAATGGTTATGTTCTCCCCCATAGTAACACTGGAGTCCATGACCTAAAATCCATACTCAAAAAATTAATATTCTTCCATAGTTCCCAAACCAAACCTCGCATAGAGAAAAAATAACTTCAAGGATGGAACTCATTATGGACACTACATATCAACCCAAATTGTGTTATAAAACATCTATATAGGTATTCCCTCTAATAAAAATCTATCAAGACTGACCAACTAGGTCTTTACCGGACAGGGGAAAGTTGAGCCGCAACTACCCCAAGCACACCTATATTGGCTAGGGTGTAGAGAAAATAATTGATAAGGAATATATAAAATAGGAGGCCTTTTTTAATTATACATGTATGCACACACACATATCCAATACAATATAATGATGAGAATGTAAAATCAAATGATACCCTAAAATAATGCATAATATCTTCCCCACATCATAGTATGAAATAACGTTTGACATAAAGTACTAGAAATAATAAAATATTGATAAATACAAGCCGATACAAAATTTTAAATTAATGTATCACATGCTTTGAAAGACAAGACTATTTTTAATGAATCCAAAGTATAAACATTGTTCTTTCTAGACCAAACAAACCTCCATTGGATCCTAGTCCTCCAAATACATTATAAAAAGTTCTATCATCTCTATAAGACATAACATGTGTGGTAAGAGACCATGCATGAATGAGTATCACAAAATCTAGAAGGACACCCAAAAATAATAAAACATAAAGCATCATGAGAATTAATATCATCAAACACTAGTTTCTCAATATGAAATATGACATAATTATAACCAATGATATCCAAAATATACTCATTAATGTTCTGAGTCATAGAATGTCTCAACCACTACCATCCATAGATCTTATCTGAGGTTCCATGGTATCACTAGTCTTGGAGATCTCGCTCCACAATACCTACCATTCTTGATGTATATAAACCAAGATATATCCCTCATAATGTAATCCTTAGACAATGGAATATATCATCCATACAAGAGGTCAAAATCATCCAAGTTGAATCGCAACCCCAGCTATACTGCCAAAATGAAATCTCATCCCAACAACCATTCTCATTGGGTCTAGTCAATAAAATGTACATAGGAAACTAAGAGGGTTCATATGAGATACACACACTATCATAATAATTCCCCATCCAGAAGAAGGTTTTCTCCAACCCCATTAAAGGTATTAGATATCCGTATACTGATAGGGGATAAAACTCTTCACTCATTAGGGGAAAACACAACTTACTAGAAATATCCTACTAGATATATTATTGAATATGGTCTACGTGTTGGTCACCCCAATTACAATCCCAACCTTTGAAAAATATGAAGGAAAGAAGGATCACAATGTGTAGGAATGGGGTCAAAGCCTATGAATCATGGGGGGAAAAGAGACTCGACTAGAAATATCCTCATATATAGGGGATCAATTCCCATGTAAGAGTTGGTCACAACAACACCCTGCCTAGCGAAACACGAAGGTCATGAGGATCATGTTAAACCTGTTAGAGGGATACATTCCCAAATCCACATAGGGATATATCAAAGATGGATGAGACAACTGAGTCTATAATAATTCACCCAAAATTATCCATATCTTGATGGGATTTAATCTCTAAAATATATAAGACCCATACCTTGGAATTATAGGGATGTATCATTTCTCTATCGTTGAAAATAATATGGAGGACCCATTCCCTTGTGCGACATGGGCATACCATCTCCATGGAGAGAGGACTTGTACCTTGATGTGATACGAGAGTATTGACTATGTATATACACAATAGGTATGGATGACCCCCACCCTTGTGTGATAGGGTAATACCATCTATATGGATAGAGGTCCCACGTCCTAGTGCTATAAGGGTGTTAGAAAGCTGTATATGGAAACTCAATGATGATCATTACAATTTCATTAAATCATCATGTTTTACCTAAGGATGAATCATGATTAGAAAATGTTTAATCATATATCAAAATCAACTAAAATGGAAATTATCCCATTATAAAAGAAAAACACTCAGGGTAGTTTACTCATGGGACAAAATCCATGATCGGCCAAAAGAAATATGAGTGAACAAGGCATGTCATTGGCACAACAAGATAAAATTTTAGTCCTCTGATATATCTTAACAAATATCCAAGAATATGAAAATAGATCACACTATATTGATCCTCATTGAACAATATTCAGGATATTATATTCACTACCCCAAATGGTCACTAAGTGAAAAAAAAATCAGTTTTCTACATCATGCTCGAATGACGTTTCACAAGGCTACGCCATGAGATTAAAAATGGTTCCCAACACTAGTCTACAAATACCTGACACAATTATATGGTTTAAATTCCATATATTTATCATCAATTTGATACAACAATAATATGGAATATAAGATACTAAATTTAATAACAACAACAAAAATAATAATAATAATAAAATATTTATCATTTGACACTTTCTGGACCCATGCCATGAATCTGAATTAAATATTTATCATTGTTCTTGAATTTAAAACATTAATACCATATTCATGATGCCACTGACATGTCTTTAATATGATGTCGTATAAAGAATTTATGAGGGAATATTTATTTAATAAAAATAAAATATATATATATATATTAAAAATACTTCATTAAAGGGATTGTGGAATGCACTAGCTCCCCCTCCCCTACCTTCTCTCAGAAGACACAAAATTATATCCTAAATTCAAGTTCCCATTTAATTGATTTTAAATTATTTACATTTATTTTTTTATTATTACTTTTTATTAATAAAATATTAGTAAAATGAAGAGGAGGGAACCCTTATATTCACCCATAAAATATATATAGTTTCCCACTTTATTTACCCTTCTTATTTTTAGTATCTTTTATTATAATGTTATTATCATTAAAATAATCATATTTCTCCCATACATTCTAGGAAACGTAAAATATTCCCTCTCTATGAACCCTGGTCTCTATCATCTCTAATGGCTATATTCCATCAACCCTTTTATTGGAAAGATTATTTTCTACACAACAAAAGAGATCCTCTTAATCTGGATTGAAAACCTTTAACACCTGATCAAAATTTGGGCTCACATCATCACCACTAGGACTCCAAATTTTCTCCAAAATCTAAATCTGAACTTTTGACCATGATCTTTTGTGATAAATTCTGAATACACAATGTTATTTATTCCCAAATATCTTTCAATAACCATTCAATCTATTATTGATGAAAAACAACAAAAAAAGGGTGAATGGAAAATTTCACATTGGTGATAGTCATTGATAGCTGATGTGATCCAAGATAATGATCAATATATGTAAAAACACAGGTGATATTATTTAATAAAAAAATAATGTATTAATAAAAATCAAATTATTTAAAGAGATCATGTGATAGAATAAATAAATAGAATATCAAAGAGGATAATTAATCCATTATCAATATTTTAATCAAAAATGAAAAATACATAGAAAATTATTCATATCACAGATAGGGATTTATCATGGGTGAAGAACGAATCAGCTTGATATGAAGGTGGTGATCCCACTGTGTTCATTGTTTGTCAAATGATTATCCTATATCCAATCATTATTTTTTCTCCAGTCTCGATCCACCAACAAAGAACACTCACTTCTTCCTCAAAGATCCAGAAAGTGTTATGCAGATAACCGTTGGTAAACTATCAAAAGAATGTTTTTATAGAGAATTTTAATTATAAATTTAATAAAATGACTAAATTATTTATTTATTATTTTAGATAAACATACTAAAAAATGCATTCCTTAACCAGATATCCATTACTGGCCAATCAAAGGCCATGAATTTGTTAAACCCCACATTCCGGACTCTACTATGTTCATAGATTTCTAATCAAAGGCTCTATTTAATAGGTATTCCATAACTAAAAAAAAGTAAATAGTCTTGATATAAATGTATTTAATGATTTTATAAAATTAATTATGGGCACACCGAGCTTTTGAATCTTTCAATGTCTCTGCACTTGACTTGGAAAACATTTTATCATGTATTTAAATGTATGAATATAAAAAAAATTGTGTTGCTACATAAGAAATATTAGTATAAAAAGTCATTAAAATAAGGTTGACAACAACTACATCCAAAAATCATCAAAACATTTCTCAATCAACCCCCAATAAGTGAGAATGACAATCACAGAAATCCAAAATTGAGACAATTAAAAAATATTTGTTAGGGAAGATACATGGTTGTGTATGATTTTTTTACATGGGTTAGGAAACCTTGTTCCAAATTTGAAAAATTCTATATAGAGGGGATATACCCAAACCACATTTTCACCATACAGTTTCCCCAGACATTTTATTCTAATAGTGATAACTCAATTATTCCTCCATTTTCACCCCAAAATCGAAGATCGGCCACCAAAATTATTTTCATATTGATAGGTGAAAAAAAAATTAATTTAAATAAAGAATGAGTAAAAAATAAAAAAAATCAAATTCAGAATTTGAGACCCATCTCTCTCTCGAAGATTAAGGATATAGAAGAAAAAATCAAACTAGAACCTCCCTTCACTAACCACTCAAACCCCAACAACCATAATATCCTTTATTCCAAGATACATTCAAATAAAAATAGGGATACATAGGAAACATAGACTCTCACTAAATAACTAATCTCTATGATGCAATTTTATAATAAACCAACTCCTTCATCCATTGACATCGCACCTTTCCTCACATGGAACATCGGTCTAAGGGATTTATCAATCCCAATTGGTTAAAAACATGTGATAGATCATAATAATAATTCTATTAGGATAGATTTCTGCCTATATTAGAGATACAATTTTATCTATCATCTATTTAGAGTCTATCATGGACCATCCTTATACTAAACATCTATGAAATATCCATATATAAGAAACTGAAGTAAATAAACATTCTAAATGTTAGTTAACCAACAATGGTGATGCAACCCATTTCCATGAATATAAATATCATCCATAATTAGAAATGAAAAGCATGTAATAAATAGTTACAATATAAAATAACTAATATCTGTTACATCGAAGGATGTTTTGGAAAATACAATACTATCAAAAAAACCTCAATAACCTCGATTTAATCTTAAAACCACCTCCAAACTACCTCTATTTTCTCAACACCACCAATTTACCCCACGTTGGCCTAAATAAAAATACCTGAATATATCTATATATAACCATTAAAGTAAAATTTATTGGATAAATCTAAACATTATTGTATGTCATAACATATCGGGATAGTGAAATACATTTCTTAAGGAAATTAATAAATTCATGATTAAAAAATAACTATACAAATATATTTCAATAATAATCATATGAACAAACTAACATGTTCAATTTCACCTTTCAAAATATTCTATTTATATATTAAAAATTAAAAATTTCACTTTTTAATCATTACACAGGCCACTGCCACTTTTAAAATAAATACCCCTATTAGAATCCATTTTAAGATCCCATAAAATAGACTTCATTTTATAATGGGGTTTCTGAACAACTCTATACCCATTGTTCAAATAAAATTATTAAAATACTCATGGATAAAGAAAAATAATGAATATTTTCAAATTTACAAGGAAAATGATAAATGAAATAAATATAAGGGTTCCACAACAATATCATAAGAGGAAATTATATAATCGAGCTCCATATCAAAACCCCTAATTTCAATGACCCATCATGAAATTGATTTTTTCATGGGGTCTACCCAGGATCACTAATGTATGACACATTTATCTCTACCAATTTCTCTCAAAGCTCAATTGTGGTCATATACTAATTTGAAACTAAAATCATTCCAACTATCCCAGATAAGCCTCGTTGTAAAAGGCACAACCTAGATATCCCAGACACCTTGTACGACTAGATCAACATTAGTAGGGTCATAAATAACTTTTGTAATATAAAAATAAAGCTCCAATATATTATTCAAGACCCCATGACTAATAAATATTTCATTTGAGTGAACACACAACCCAATATGAAGAAGAAATCCCTAATAATCAGCTTTGCCTCACCTATAATACCCTCATAATGAATAAGTATATATATACCATACATTTATGACATTATTTTTTTTACCACACTAGGGGAGAAACAAGAATCACATATTGAAAAAAAAACCCACACAAGGGGATGAACCATAAGAGGAAAGATATAAATATCTTTCACAACCATGCATTTGAAACCAAAGTGTAATGTTGGAATATAATGCTAAAACTAAAATTTAAATTCCATGCATTATTTTATTTCATAAAAAAATTCGGTTGGAATCCTTACAGATGCATTGAAATCACACACAAAAATAAAACATTTAAAATACCCCATTTAAAATACTTTTAATCCTCCTTGAAATAATGTAATAGGAAAAGGAATTCCATTTTCATCAACCTCATTATAAAGGTCCATGAAGTCCTTACAAAACCAATTGAGTTCAACACCACATATTAAAGTAATTTCCTTATTAAAACATAGTTTTCACTCATTTAAATCCAACACCAAATAAAAATCCAACACATGTCATCAATACAATTTCATAAATCCTCATATCCATTTCATAAATTCTTGGCATTCTAAAACAAACAATTCCAAAATAAAACATTGATATTAGAATGGGATACAAAATATTCCAAGCTCAAAATACATTTAAATTATTTTAAATCACCACCCTAGTATAACATATATTCATGTTATTAATAAACACATTTTTATAAAGAAAAATAACACTTTGAATTCAAAAATAAAACAATTATGTAGAAACATGTTCTAGAAATATGTAGAAACCAAGACAAAATGTGTTGAATTATATGGATAAGACCCAAATATGTAAGAATACATCCTCTATAATATATAAATGACTAAAAACTATTTTTAATTATCACGTTCTTTATCACTATAAACAAAATGAACTACTAATTTTGGTGGAAGAAGAAACTTAGGAAACATTTAATGTAGAACAAGAGAGGATTAATAAGAGAATATTTACATTGTAATGTCGATTAAATTTCTAGGAACAAAAAAATATTTTATATGGAATGATGTTAGAGATCCTCTATAGGCTCCCAAGAGTCCTTTAATATATATGGTAGAGGAAATGGATGAATACATTTTTAAAATTAGAAGGGTTATTTTGGTAAAAATAGATTTCATGTGATTTTGAACATGCCACATTGTTTGGCTACATGGTTTTAAAAACCATGAACTTTCCTTGTATAGGACACTAACTAAGTCAAGTCCACCAATAGATTTTTGGATTTATCTATACCATTTTTTATCCATCAAAAACGGATTTCTCTCTATTATATCACCATCCACAAAATTACCAAATGGTTACCCCACAACTATTCTGGTGGACTATAAAAAACTTCAAAAGCTTTGAAAACTCAAATATTTCATCCCAAATGACACTCATACTCGGAACAACCCAAGATATCATAAAATATAAAAACATAATTTGTGAAGTGACATGTGTTTTTCACATTATTGATTTTATAATATTCCATGCTATTACTTGAAAACTGTTCCACATACCTTATACATACTATTAATTTTTATATGTATGAATATACTTATCTTTTTTTAGTGTTAATAAAACAATATATTATTTTTATAATTAGTATCACTTATATATGTTTTGAATAATTTTCATTAGTGGATGGAATATGATTCCAAAATAAATCACCAGAATAATGAATATATAAATGAAATAACAATAGATAATATAGTGATATTAAAACCCCATAATTACCATGTGTGGGATTCATTCCATATAGAATCATTTAAAGTCCTAGATAATTAATAATATTTTAACCTAATATTTATGTTCCCATTGATTATAACTTTTTACGAAACCATGTAATGGGGTAACCTTAATCATTAGGTGCCTTATTCTTGGTGTTTGGTTTGGGTTACACATATCTTGGAATCCCTAACTATTAGGATAGTAGAGGAATTATGTTTAGTGAATTCACTAGATATATTTTTGGATAAATAGTTATGAACTAACCTATCCAATATTTATATATGATATGATTGAAAATAATTTCTGACTATATTAGTCGTCTATTATTTCTATGATACCCAATGTAAGTAATAATGAAATATGATTCCTAAAATACTAATGAATATGCTTAATTGAGAAAGGGGAATAATTTTAGGAGGAGTTCATTTAATTAACATCCTATTAAAATGTGTACATAACATGATAATAATTTGATAAAATATTTTATCACAGATAAATGAAATCATTATTTTAGTCATAAAACTTATGTTTGAAATCATTCATATCTAATGGATAAACATAATGTGATAATTTCATAAGTCCGTTAAATTTTGATATGTTATTAAGATATGTAAATTTTCTTTTAAGAGACAATTCATTTTTGGGTATCTAAATATTGAAGTGGTTGAACACATGTAATCAATGTACAAATAAGAATAAAATGAAGAATCACTAATTCATTAAAAGGAACTTGATACATAGTGACCTAACTAATTTTACCCTCCACTCATGCACTCAATATGATTGATTATTCTAATGACTTTGAGATACTATATATTTTCAAAAATGATTTTTGGGCTTATGAATTAATCATATTATCATTAATGTAACTGTTCTCAATATTTGTATATGCTAAAAAATAAATTAATGGATATTATTATAGTGTATAATATGGGTGGTCATGGAATATAATGTCAATGTTCTGGTGTCATATCATTAATATGAGTGGGAAAATTTTTCATCCAAAAGAATACAAATTAGTACGAGGGTAACAAAATGATTCCTCAAGTAGCTGGCCGAGGTAATTGAAATATGAATGTGTTATCAGGATGTAGAAGTAATGATTCAAGCAGATGTAATAGTTTGAGATAAATAATGGTGTTTTTGGAAAATCCATGGATTGTCTAAATCTATTATTCATGTTATAGAAATAAATAAAATGATTTTGAAGGGAATAAGAAACATAATTAATACATTACAAGTTTTATAAATTTATTTGATTTAATATAAAAATAATAATTGATTTATATTATTGTTTTCATTCATATAATGAATCTAAGAGTTTCAACCACAAACATTTTCATGTACCATAATTTATATGGGAAAAAATATATCTATATAATAATGTCTGTAGTTGTCTCATTTATGTTATATTATAAGTTTATTTTTTTTAACAAGTTAAATTTATTAATAATATGAGATAATGAATTCAACAAACAAAGTATAGAATTTATGTGATTCGATAAAATGTTTTTAAAAAGGTCAAAAAATTAAAATTTCATATTTTTATAATTTTTTATGAATATATTTGTTACAATATAAGAGATGATGTTACTAAAACCCATCAGTGGAATTTTCTAAAGAATAAATATTTTTTTCAAAG
Source organism: Viscum album (assembly GCA_963277665.1). NCBI lineage: Eukaryota > Viridiplantae > Streptophyta > Magnoliopsida > Santalales > Viscaceae > Viscum > Viscum album. The sequence goes on from OY728148.1 coordinate 864,685,566, forward strand.
TAAAATGATCCAAACACATAAAATACATTATATGATATTGAAACAATGGTTTTTTGAATTAAATAGTTGATATTTCCTAAAAAATGGATTCAATATGTTATATAATGTTTTGAGAAGAATATAGTGTGTAAGAAGCTAGTCAGAGTATTTTTGAACATAAAGATGTTCAATGTCAACAAATAAAGTTTTAAAAATTAAAAAATAATTTATTTTTTACTTAATATCATGATGATTTTTGTTTATGTGATTGTAAGATGAAATTTAACGTTTTACATTTAATTATCTTCTGAATGTGAGTAAAAATATTTCCTAAAAGATCGTGATAGTAAAAATATTAAGTGAATTTCAAATTAACCTAAAGGATTTTAGTTTTGGTTTTCAAAATAATAATATAAATAGTTACATTATGTTACCATGGATTTAAAGGAAACATTTGATGAAGTTGGTCCCAATAACGATGATGATGCACTTAGAAATAATTTTATGTAGATAAATGAAGTTGACATCATGAAATTTAATGTTGTGGAGTTAAAAAACTTGAATATGATTAATAAGATAAACATTAATAAATGAATAATAAATTGAATTATTATTAAAAAATTATTTCTCCATATATAAAAATCATTTAAGTTATTAGTGGGGGGTTTTATCTGGAGGTCACATAGAGATATGAGAGGGATAATATATATATATATATATATATAATGGGTTAACAACATTAACACCAAAATGTTTTTATGAAATATTTTCTTTAAATAATTATTATTCTTCAATAGCTTTATATACACACAATTGTGAGACTAAATGAACCACAAGATGCTATCATTTTAAAATCACCATTATACTAAGAAGGTTCAGCCATGGGTTCTAAACCCAGGCCCCAAATTTATTTGAAAAAAAAGATAGTAATGATACAGTAGATTAAGGGGGTGCTTACATGCATAGAAATACACCGTAAACTAATACAAAGCACACCACAGAGTTACCTCTTCCTAGTTTGGCCACGGCCCCTGGATCCTCCCCTATTATTACGCCCTCTTCCCCTTTGCATGCCTTCATTCTCCATCTTATTCAAATCTGAATCCTCATGAGAGGGATCCCTATCCTGTCCAGGATCATTCTGATGTACAGTGGGGTGGTCTTCATCCACTTGCACTACATTAATAACCTGCACTACAATAGGAGACTTCTCATGTAGTTCATCCCCTTTCACCTCTGTGACCTGCTCTGTTTGAGCATCAAAATGAGCAGTCGACTCCTTCTCTGTAGATCCCTCAACATCCTCTTCTGCAGCAGGAGTGAATCTTTTGTTGATACAACCTGCATTCATCAAACCTTCAAGGTTCAGCAAATCAAAAAAAAATCACCATTATATCCTCTTCATTAGGTTAGCTGAAATAACTATAAATAAATTTTTAAAATGTATAATCAATTCATTGGATATCAATTATTTATGACAAATATAAATCAATTATATTTTTTTATGTTTGAGTGAATTAATTTTTGTTATTAAATTAATGAGACATATATGTTTTATATTATTTTAAAAATAATATTGATTTTCATACAATGGATATTTTTGTCGCATGGTATGAAGAAGACCCTATTTGACGTATAAAAAACAATATTTTTTAAAGGATAATTTTACTCCTTTGAATGGAGAACCCATTTTAAATTAAATTTTTTTAAACATTGATAATATTTGTATGAAAACATAAACATGATACTTTGGATCCAGATATAAAAATTTAATTTGGATAAATTTATGACATTTTTATGATAACATTCATGTTTTGATGAATAGAAAAATGCGATAAAATTTAATTAAAAACCACTTTTTTCATAGAGATAATTTATATAGTTAAGTTATAATATAGAACTATTTAAAGTATAAATATAATATATTATTATCATTCAATATAATTTATGTCATTAGCATTAATTTTTCATTTAATTCCTATGTAAATCAATTCAATCTTTTGTAATGTTTTGACATCTAAAACCCATTTTTCCATTTCAACAACGGTTAATTAAGGGTAACATTAATATTATAAAATTACCTTAAGGGATATAAAAATCCAATTGGATGACTAAATTATACCTTTATTATATATTTTTTGAAATGGAATCTCTTTATGGACACTTACCTTGGAATACGACATGAATGTAATAAAAACTAATGAATGGGACATAATGTCACAATCTCATTATATATAAGTATATTAATTTTAATATATGGATAAGTAAGAGATAACATCAACTATTGATAGACTCTGGTACTAATAAAAAATTTACTACATTATATAATTTATTTATAATTTTTAGAGATTAAATAATAACCATTAATGATGACAAAATAGTGATGTAAAATTATTTTATTTTTAGATATATCAAATAAATGGTATTAAATATATTAATATGAATATAATATAAAATAATTAATGTTCTGTACGAATTTTAGATTGGAATATGACATGTTATGAGTGTCTTAAATATTTATTATTGAATTTATAGTCTATTTTGAATTTATTTAATGTCAAATAAATTAATAGTTTCAAAATTGACACTATTGATATTTTATAAAAATAAAATTTTATAAAATTATTTAAAAATCATAAAAATATTTAAAAATTATAAAGTGATAATTATAAGGTCTAAAATGGAATTAAATATCCATTTATTTTCAATTAACGTCTTATAAGTAAATATTCATAAGCATTAAATATTTAAAATGTTATTACCATAATTAAAATTCTATAGAATATTTAATTGTTAATTAACAAAATAGTCCTTAAATTTACATAAAACAATTCCAAAAATTAAGGGTTTTATGAGATTAAAACCCTAAATCAACTCATATTTGTATTTGGGACATTTCAAAGATATTTAATTTCAGTCTGATTTTATTATCAATTAATATTTTTGAGTTTTTTAAAAGCGCCCCTCAACTCAATTATAAATTTTCACCTCCTCCCTCACCTATTCACTTCATTTTGAGCCTTAAATAATGAAAACCCCATGAAATTTTTTCATTTTCAACATTTATATTTTCATTTTATAGGTTCTTTTATTCTTTAAAGGCCAACTCTACTTCCCTAAGAGGAAATCTAAAGTACGTATGTCAAGGAAGAGGTAATCTCTTATATCGATTCTTTCAAATTCCATTCTTATCCTGCATCTTCTTCATTGTTTGTTTCATTATAGTGTAATAAAATCACTATCAGTCATATAGTGAAATGTTTTTATAAATATGAAACAACCCTAATTCACCTTCTATCCATCCTAAGAAAAACGAAATCACCACACGTACATACGTACGACTTACCGTCTCCATGTCATTGTGTAATCAATTTTCCACCACCACCATACATGGATGGGTATGATGGTGGAAATAATAACTATATATAATTATTATAATATTATATTAATTCTATGATAAGATACACTATACACTTCAATACCATTCATCAATTATGGGAGTGATATTGTTTCTCGTGTGTGCGTACGGCTTACCATCTCCACGGTACGATGTGATTTGTTCTACATTATCTTCATTAAAGCATGATTATATAAATGAATTGTTGGGCGGAGAGTGATGGCAAGAGGGGGGGGGGGTGAATTGCCTTTTAAAAATTAACTAACAATTTAAAATCAAAGTAAAAAGTGCAGCGGAAATAAAAGAGGCAAGACACAAAACATGATAACGGAGTTCGGCTTAAACCAAAGCCTACGTCTCCACTCCCAACTCAACCGTTGAGAGATTTACTACCGCTTGCTTTTTAATGGTTTTAGCAAGAAACCCACTAGACTTTAAGGTAGTCTAGAACCTATTACAGCTTGCTTTTAATGGTTGAGCAAGAACCCACTAGCCTTCTTACAGGTGAAGGCTAGCTCACCTATGACTCAAGCATTTTAAAGGGAAGGCTTGACTAACCTCTTCACACCTTGAAGGTGGTGTGAAAACCCAAACAAAGAGAGGATGAGAGAAAGAGGGGTTTGTAGGCACAAACCCAAATTGATTCTCAAAATAAATAAAACAAGAAAAACCGTAATGTAGAGAAGTCTAGGGCGCCAATGGATTGATTGGAGTTGATGAAGAGCGCTCCCAAGCTTCTATGGTGATGCTCCATGGATGTGGAAATGGGTTGGAGCAATTGAGGTTCCTTGGAGGAATGCACCGGAGGTTTTCCAAATGATGAAAAATGTTCCCGTGGGCTTCCGTACGTTTCCGGGGCTTCCTAGTCCTTTATTTATAGAGGGGGAACCCTCAAATGGCCTTTGGGGGTCTTCGGAGCCGTTGGAGAGGCCTTCGGAGCCGTTGGGAGTCAAGTGGACAAGTCTGGTCAAAGCCCAACGGCTAGTTTGACTGGCCCCACCGGCTGACCGATACAGTTCCACCGGTTGGCCGGTGCTTTGGAAAAGGGAGAGGGCTTCTTCCTAGGCACCACCGGCTGGCCGGTGAGGAGGCCACCGGTTGGACGGTGCTGAGACAGAAGCTGAACCTTCTGTCTGGGTTCCACCAGCTGGCCAGTGATGGGACACCGGTTGTCCGGTGGTCTGGACAGAGGGAATGCCTTCTGCCCAGGCACTACCGGCTGGCCGGTGGTCTTCCACCGGTTGGCCGGTGGACTGAAATCAGTCCACTATAAGTCCTTCTTGGCCCAATTCCTTGGCAACCTTTTTCCTATCAACAAAAACACTTAAAACAAGATTAGAAAAATAAGAGAGTGATTTTGATCATGAAAATTAAACCACGAGGGGTACGAGAGGTACAAAAATCTCCCCCTATTTTGATGATCACAATCACCAAAACAAGAAATGTAAAAGACTGAAATGAAAGGCATGCTTTAAAGGATAAAGCAAAGCATGAGGGAAAGATTTTTCCCCCAATCGACCAAGAATTTCTCCCCCTTTGTGATTATCAAAATAGCACGGGGCATAAAACTTGATTGAGGGGAAGGTTTGAAAAACAAGATAGAGATTTTAAACAAATTGAAATTTTTGAAATTTGAATTGAAAGTTTTGAAATGAAAGTTTTGAATTGAAAATTTTGAATATAAAGCAAAAAGGCTGAAACGATCCTAACTCCCCCTAAATAAAAACAACAAATCACCGGGGAGAGGATTTTGAAACCGAGACAAATTTTGGCCCGGAGAGACTCGCTAAAAGGGATTTTTCAATCCATACTTGTCTAGTGGCGGGTCTTCTCCTATGAAATTCATCATTAAAGGAAATGGTTTTGGGCCTTCCATACCGGGCATTTTTGCAATTGCACTCATAAATTAAGTGCCCGAGTTTTTTACAATAGTTGCAAAATTTATATTGGGAGCTCCCCCTTACAAAAATAGTTGGAGCATGGGAAGAGGAAGCTTTCTTGGAATAGCCAAGCCCTTGGGTGGTTCTAGATATGCATTGGGAACCAAGTAACTTGGTCAAATTTTGTTCACCTTGGGTGAACTTGGCAAGAGACTCCCTTAGATCTTTAATGGTTGAATTCAAAGAATCAACATTTGGAATATCTTGGATCTTAAGGGTAAGTTCCTCATTCTTTTTGAGAATTTGTTCTTTATCAGAAATGAGAATTTTATTTTTCTTTTTCAAAGCAATAAATTTGGAATAAAGTTCGTGAAAACCGTCCTCCAATTGATCTCTAGCATGTTGGAGATCCTCATAAGATAAATGATTAAATGAAATTGAATAACTAGAGGATGAGGAGTCGGAAGAGGATACCTCATGAAATGCCATTAGGCATTTTTTACCGTTGTCACTTGAGGAGGAGGAGGAGGAGGATGTGGAGCTATCACTCCATGTGGCCTTAAATGCCTTCTTCTTTTCCTTTTGCTTGGCCTTTTTCTTGTTGAGTGGACAATCGGGCTTGTAATGGCCTTTCTTGCCACACCCATAGCATGTTACCTCGGGCTCGGATTTTTTGTTGGGTTGAGCCTTGCGGGATTTCTTCTTCTTGTGCTTCTTCATGAATTTGTGCATTTTGCGGGCAAGATTCACTATTTCTGAATCGCCGCTTGAAGAGGAAGACGATGAGGAGGAGGAGCTTTCTTCTTTTTGAACTTTGAAGGCGATGTTCTATGGAACATTGATCGGTTTGCCTTCCTTTTCATCTTGCCTCCTCATGGTGATCTTGTAGGTCATGAGGGATCCGATGAGCTCTTCGACCGGCATGTTCTTAAAATCTTTTGCTTCTTGAATTGCCGTGACTTTTGGTGCCCATGAGCTTGGTAGAATCCAAAGGATCTTCTTGACCATCATCTCTGCAGAAACATCATCACCAAGGGACTTTCTCACATTGCAAACATCAGTAAAACGAGTAAACATTTCAGTAATTGATTCTTGTGGGTGCATGGTGAAAGACTCAAAATCTTGACGGTACATATCCAATCGAGTATCCTTGACTTTTTGGTCCCCTCATGGGTAACCTCCAATAGTTTCTAGATTTCATGAGATGAAGTGCATGTGGAAACTAGATTGAATTCATTACGATCAAGGCCGCAATGAAGAGCGTTTATGGATTTTCCATCAAGCTCGAAATTTTTAATATCAGCTTGAGTCCATTTGGATTCATCGGGAGAAGAAAGAGAATAACCATGCATGACAGTTGTATAAATAGGATAACCTATACTTCTAAGAAAAGTGGTCATGCGGGTTTTCCAATAAGTATAGTCGGTTCCATCAAAGAATGGAGTACGACCCAAAGAATAGCCTTCGGGGGTGAAAGAAGTTGAAGCCATCACAAAGGATCTTGAATTTGAAACTGGTTAGGGTATTACTCAAATTTTTCCTCTAATACCAATTGTTGGGCGGAGAGTGATGGCAAGAGGGGGGTTGAATTGCCTTTTAAAAATTAATTAACAATTTAAAATCAAAGTAAAAAGTGCAGCGGAAATAAAAGAGGCAAGACACAAAACTTGATAACGGAGTTCGGCTTAAACCAAAGCCTACGTCTCCGCTCGCAACTCAACCGTTGAGAGATTTACTACCACTTGATTTTTAATGGTTTTAGCAAGAAACCCACTAGACTTTAAGGTAGTCTAGAACCTATTACAGCTTGCTTTTAATGGTTGAGCAAGAACCCACTATCCTTCTTACAGGTGAAGGCTAGCTCACCTATGACTCAAGCCTTTTAAAGGGAAGGCTTGACTAACCTCTTCACACCTTGAAGGTGGTGTGAAAACCCAAACAAAGAGATGATGAGAGAAAGAGGGGTTTGTAGGCACAAACACAAATTGATGCTCAAAATAAATAAAACAAGAAAAACAGTAATGTGGAGAAGTCTTGGGCGCCAATGGATTGATTGGAGTTGATGAAGAGCACTCCCAAGATTCTATGGTGATGCACCTTGGATGTGGAAATGGGTTGGAGCAATTGAGGTTCCTTGGAGGAATGCACCGAAGGTTTTCCAAATGATGAAAAATGTTCTCGTGGGCTTCCATACGTTTTCGGGGCTTCCTAGTCCTTTATTTATAGAGGGGGAACCCTCAAATGGCCTTTGGGGGTCTTCGGAGCCGTTAGAGAGGCCTTCGGAGCCGTTGGGAGTCAAGTGGACAAGTCTGGTCAAAGCCCAACGGCTAGTTTGACTGGCTCCACCGGCTGACCGGTACAGTTCCACCGGTTGGCCGGTGCTTTGGAAAAGGGAGAGGGCTTCTGCCCAGGCACCACCGGCTGGCCGGTGAGGAGGCCACCGGTTGGCCGGTGCTGAGACAGAAGCTGACCCTTCTGTCTGGGTTCCACCGGCTGGCTGGTGATGGGACACCGGTTGGCCGGTGCTCTGGACAGAGGGAATGCCTTCTGCCCAAGCACTACCGGCTGGCCGGTGGTCTTCCACCGGTTGGCCGGTGGACTGAAATCAGTCCACTATCAGTCCTTCTTGGCCCAATTCCTTGGCAACCTTTTTCCTATCAACAAAAACACTTAAAACAAGATTAGATAAATAAGAGAGTGATTGTGATCATGAAAATTAAACCACGAGGGGTACGAGAGGTACAACATGAATTTAAGGAATCAATATGAGATATATTATACTAGTTCCATGATTTAAATGATATAAATATAACATATAAATATTAATAGAAAATTATCCAAAAAAACATGCATAAGAACATTAAACACTTAATACCCGAATAACAAGTAATAGTGAAATGTTACTAACAAACAGATGAAAATATGATCATAAATGTTATTATAAAATTTATTATGATTTGGGAATGAATCAATAACATTATTTAAATCATCATATATTATTTTAAGATACATACATAAGATATCATACCTAATGTAAGGGATAAATGTTTTGATGTATTTTTTATCAAGGAATATTAATTCCTAAGTATTTACTAGGCGATATTTATCATCCACATCCATGATTCCAAAAATTTATTTAAAAATATTTATTATATCAATATATAATTTTCAAAATTAAATTTTACACATTTGTACATTTTTACTAAATGGTATGAATGGAATCATTTTTCGATTTCGGTACGAGGTGCATTTTGACTTTTCCAACAAAAGTATGAGAATAATGTTTTTTAACTTGTACATAATGAATGGATTTTTACAAATTAATAATACCAGATATCCTTTAATATTTCCCTATAATATTACAAGGATATTTTCGTATAAAATTATTTATTCTAAAATTTTGTGGAATTTTGGGGAAGGAAAACATTTTTGAAGAAGAAATGATATTTTCTTTAGGAATTAATTTCATGTATTTTCTCAAAATTATTTTCCAACTAAAATGAAACTCTTTAAATAAGGTTATATTTCTATCCATGTTGTTACTAAGATTTTATTATGTTTATGTTGTATTGTTATTGTGGAAATTAATTTTTTTACATCAATTATAATGGAATGTTGTTTAAGAAACCCATTTTATTTCATGAGTTATGCTATGGTAAATGTTTTTATGTTTTTGTGGAACACGTAAGAATGGATTAATTATGATGTGGGAGGGGAATATATCTATACCAAATTCATTGGATAAATATTTATATCTCATGAGATAGACATTACTGGAACAACAAGTAAATCTAATTTAGTAGTAAAGGGATGGAAGAAGGAGTGAACTTGGATCAGTAATGGGATTTTTCTGTTATGATGTTCTTATAAATGATCCTTAACTAATGGGAAATTATTTTATATGATTATGTGTGTATGAAAATAAATTTCATACCTAATTTTATGACTATTGTTATTACATTTAAATTTTATGATTTATCCCATGACATGATATTATGATCTTTTATATGCAGGATTAGATTTTCAAATGTTATGTTCTTATGAATATGATATGATTGATATTTCCACTTTTTACCCTTACTGAGTATTTGAGATCACACATTTCTTATGTTTATTTTTCAAAGGTAATGATGAAGATTATTAAGTATTATATTACATAAAGGAGATTAGTTTTGAATAAATAATGGGAAGAAAATGTAGATGTTTTATGAACCTGTTGTTTATGTTTCCCAGATTCTAATGATACTATACCTATATGGTCCTACCATGTCCTTTTATGTGTTTCAACGAATATACATAAACTATAATGTAATATCATTATATGTAACATGTGGGTCATTATAGCTTGTATTATAAAAATGGTAAAATTTTCCATTGGAAACTAGGTAGAGAGAACCTTAGTAATAACCCAAAGGATATGTCTATGTATATATTACAATCCAATCCTAGTGTTTTAGAGATTTTCATGAATAACCTAGGATAAAACCTATAGTTTCCTAAATAGAAATTTTATTCTTGATTATGTTGTTTTCCTATTATGATTATTGTTTCTCACACATTTATTCTAGATTTTATTCAATGGTAGGAACCTAAAGGAACCACGTTAATGTTGAATGAGATGGGAAATGCATTTGTTATCTCCCTAAGAAACCAAATGTTATGGGATATGGAATGAAAAATCTTGAATCCATGATCACACTAATTTCTAAAGTTATGAATCATGTAGGAATTCGAAATGAGAAAAAGTGGGAGCAACATTCTGTTTATTTCTTCATGAGACATCATCCACCTTCATTTAGTGGGTGTTCTGATCCATTATTGGCTGAACAATGTATCAGTATCACTGAAAAGATATTTTTAGTTATACAATGTTCTAAACATGGTAAATGTATCTTAGCAGTATATCGTTTGGAAGGTGAAGATGATCAATGGTAGAATCATATCCAGAATATAAGGAAAAGAGATGAAATTGAGTCCCTGGAATGGGATGAGTTCAAGAACATATTTTTAAATAAGTAATTTCCTTGTATACTTTGAACAAGGATAGAGAAGGAGTTCCCTGAACTTAAGAAAAAGGATTATGAATTAATTGGCACCTATAGAGAAATTTTTACAAGACTTTCAAGGTAAACTTTTTGAATTATTATCCAACATGAGTTAAAAATTGATCTATTTTTAGTGGTTGAAACCAAGTCTCTAAAAGGTATTATCCACAAGGTACATTAATATCTATAAATAAATTGTTTGATGTGCTCTCAAGTTTGATATAGTTTTTATAGTAACCCATCAGTCATATGGGTTTGATATGAAGGGAAAAAAATAGAATTCAACAGAAAATATAAAGACTACAGCGAAAAGAAGATGGGTTTTCCCTTATGCTCAATGTGTAGAAATAAACAATGAGGGAATTGTCTTAAAGGTACTATTAAATGTTTTAAGTGTGTAAAATAATGTAATTGAGGAATTTAATTCTTATGTGGTGGGAAAAAAATATCTAATGATGCAAATAGATAAATGGATACACATAATTCACCTCATACTCTTCAATGTTACAAGATCAAAGAAATGGGGAATTATGCCAATCAATGTTCTCATCCAAGAGTTATTGATGTTGATTAACATCAATAAACTCTTTAGTCTAACGAAGATGTAAAGTCACGTGAAATCACTATTAGTGATATAGAGTACGATAATGAAGTGGAGAAAGGTATACCTACCATCCACTCTAAAGTAGAAAATGTTTTATTTGATTCTGGATCGACCCACTCTTTTATTTATAAAGAATTTTCTATGTGTATCACCGTATTACCTAAACAATTATATGTTGATTTATCTATGAAAAATCCAAATGGAACAATAATAACATCAAATGTTTATAATTCTTCTCCTGTTGAAGTTTGTGGGAATGTGTTTCCTGTAAATCTTTTTATCCTTCCTATAGTGGAATTTTATGTGATTATTGATATAGATTATCTTTCTCTGTACAAATATCATATTAATTTAAAATGAAAGGATGTCACATATAATCTTATAGATAAATCTATGTTCATCTATTAATCCAATAATGAATATAACATTACAGTAAAAGTCTCTTCCATCTTATGGATCATGATTCTAATAAATGAAGGTCATTTATCTCAAATGGTTTGGAAGAAAGTCATAATTAATAATACTCCCATTTTAAGGGATTTTGGTGAGGTATTTAAGGAGGAATTGCCGAGACATTTACCAAATTGTGAAGTTGAGTTTTCAATAGAACTCATACCAGGTGTTGGTCCAATTTCAAAGACACCATATAGAATAGACCTAATTGAGCTGCATGAATTAAATATACAACTCTAAGAGAATCTTGATAAGGGATTAATACACCTTAGTGTGTCACCTTGGGGAGGACCTATTCTATTTTTTAAGAATAAAGACAGATCGATGAGGCTTTGTATTGATTATTGAAAACTTAAGAAGATCACTATCAAGAACAAATATACTCTTCCACGCATTAATGACTTATTTAACCAACTGTGCAGAGCTCAATAATTTTCCAAGATAAATATTAATTCATGGTATCATTAATTAAGGGTCAAAAAAGAGTATATATGAAAGATTAATCTATGTACAAGGTATGGACATTATTAATTTTTATTGATACATTTTGGTCTTACTAATTCCTCCACTATCTTCGTGGATCTAATGAATTGAGACTTTAGAGGGTATCTTGATCAGTTTGTGACAGTCATTATAGATGATATTCTCCTCTATTCTATGAGAAAGGAATAATATGAATTTAACATGAGAATTAATCTTAAGACCCTTATAAAAGATTGGATTTATGAAAAATTTACCAAGTATGAATTTTTGCTTCAAAAATTTTTATTTTTGGGTCTCATAATCTCAATATATGGGAAATATGTGGATCCATCCAAAAGGGAGGTTGTTGAAAGATGTTCGAGAGCAACAATAGTAATTGAGATTAAAATATTTCTTGGTTTGTCTAGATATTATTGATGTTTTGTGAAATATTTTTCATGATTATCTAATCCACTCACCAATTTGAACTGGAAATGAGTTATGTTCATTTGTACTGAGGAATGTGAAGAAAATTTCAAAGAGATAAGAAAGAGGTTACCAGTGCACCTCTTCTCACACTTCCTTATAGTGGAGAAAGGTTTATGATATGTAATTATGCATCCAAGAAGGGGGTGTGATGTGTTTTCATGAAAAATGATGTGGTGATAGAATATGCCTCACTAGAGTTGACAATTCCTGACCAAATTACCCAACTCATGATCTGGAGTTATCTATTTTAATTTTTCCATTAAAAATATGGATTCATTATCATTATGGTGAAAGGTGTGGTATTTATACTCATTATCAAATTTTAAATTATATTTTCACCCAAAAAAATCTAAATATGCTCCAAAGAATATGGTTGTATTTGATTAATGGTTACAAATGATCAATACATTACAACCCTAGAAAAGCGAACAAGGTGGAAGTTGTTTTGAGTCGAAAAGAACATTTAAGTTTATCCATGACGAGGATCATGAAAGATCCAACATTTATATATTTGAAAAGGAAGGATTTTGAAATTTTAATGGAAGGTGAGAAAACATATCTTTCTCAAATGAATGTTCAACCATATATACAAGTGAATATTAAAGAGGCATACAAGGAAGATGTATAGATTCAAAACAAGGTGAAAAATGTTCCTAAATTCAAAAATTATTGAGATGAAATAATAAGGTCAAGGAACCGGATTTGTATTCCTCTCATACTAGAATTAAAGAAGAAGTTATTGGAAGAGGCTCATAGTTCTTCATTCTCTATTAACTATAGAAGCACAAAGATGTACAGGGACCTGAAATAGTACTTCTGGTGGGATGACATGAAAAGAGATGTTGTTGAATATGAATCTCGATGCTTGGTTTGTCAGCAAGTTAATGCTGATAGACAAAATTCTAAGGATATATAACAACCATTACCCAAACTAAGATGGAAATGGGAATACATCACAATGAAATTTGTCATCGGACATCACAAAAAATCCAAAGGTAAAAATTTTATCAGGGTTATAGTGGATCTCCTTAAGATGTCGGCACACTTCATTGTAATTATAGAGGATTTCTCTATTGATCATCTTGCCAGGATATATGTAAAGGACGTGGTATGATTACATGGACAACCACTTTACATTATATCTGATCAGGAAAAGAGGTTTACCCCGAATCTCTAGAAATTTCATAAGAATTCTCTGGATACATAGTTATGTGTCAGCATTGCTTATCATCCTCAGATATAATATTAGTCAGAGAGGACAATTTAAACTCTGGAAGACATGTTGATAGCTTTCTCTATAGATTTCAAAGGTGGTATGGATCAACACATACCATCAGTGGAATTTTATTACAATAATAGATTTCCTTATAGTATTTAGATGGACCCTTATGAATACCTATATAGAAAGAAGTAAATAACTCCAACTTAGTGGGATGATATTGGGGAATGAAATCTATTTGGTCCTGATCAAATTTATAAAATGGAAATTAGGTCAGATCTATTCAACAACACAAAAGGGTAGCTCATAATGAATAAAAACGGTATACAAACAACCGAATAATAGACCTAGAGTTTGAAGAGGGTGATATGGTGTTATTATGAATATCACCCTGGAAGATAGTAATGAGATTTGGAAAGAAGGGCAAGGTGATCCCTAGATAAATCAATCCTTTTGAAATTTTGGATCATGTTGAGAAGGTAGCTTATCGATTGGTGTTTCCACCAAATCTATTTCAAGTTCATGATGGGTTCCATGTATCTATTTTGAGAAAGTACATACTCGATCCTTCACATGTACTATGCTCAGAAGTCATACCGCTGGAGCAAGATCTTTCTTATGAAGAACAATCGATAAGGATTCTGGATCATAGTGAAAAGGCTCTATGAAACAAGACAACTCACTTGGTTAAAGTTTTATGATGGAACCAAAAATTTGATGAAGATACATGGGAACATGAGGATATGATGAGGGATAAGTATACTTATCGTTTTGTTTCCATGTAATGAATTTTGTGGGAGAAATTTAGTTTATGGGGTGTATAATGCAACACCCATAAGTTTTTATGAAATAATTTATTTAAATATTTTTTATTCTTCATTCTCTTTCTTTGCACGCAATAGTGACATTAAACGAATCATGATATTCCCTTAATATAAAATTAACATTATATGTTAGCTGTTAGGTTAGCAAGAATAATTATAACTTATGAAAATGAATTATGAATTCATTTTCTATCCATTATTTATGAAAAATATAAATCAATTATATTTCTTATTGAATTAAATTAGGTAATGAAATTAATGAGATATATAAGTGTTATATATTTATAAAATTATTTTTTATATTCATCCAATGTACATTTTGGTTATAGGGTATGAATAAAACTCTATTTGATGTATAAAAACCATTGTTTTTAAAAAGGAAACTTTTGAACCATTGAATAGAGAACCCATTTTAATTTAATATTTTGACACAATAATAATTTTTCTTTGAAAAAATAAACATTCTATTATTGAAAGGTATATAAAAATTTACTTTGGATAAATTTATGATATTTTTATGATAAAGTTCATGTTTTTATGAATAGTAAAAATACGCTTAATATTAATTAAAACAAATTTTTTCATTGAGATAATTTATATGGTTAAATTATAATATGGAATGGTTTTAAAGTATAAATAAAATATATTTTTATCAATAAATATAATTGATTTCAATAGCATAATTTTAACATTTACTTCATGTGTAAAAACATTTAAATCTTTTGTATTGTTTTATCTTCTAAAACATGTTTTTGTATTTCAGAAATGGGATTAATTTTAAATTAATTACTTAAGGTTATATGTTTTTATTTTTGAAAAATAGATTCATTATTTGGAATCATTATTTCAAAATAATGTTAATATGCTACTTTAATTTTTGTTCATTATAAATAGTAACATTGGTAATTATTTTTATTACCATGGATAAAGGTAAATGGGGTAATTAAGTATAAAAATAATATTATAAAATTACCTTAACCCCTATATAAATATTATTTGATGAAAAAATATTACCATTATTATTTATTTTATGAAATGGAATCACATTATTGCCACTTACTTAGGAATATGACATTAATGTATAAAAACTAATGATTGTTACAAAATGTCACAATCTCATTTTATAAAAGTGTAATAATTTCAATTTATGGGTATGTAAGAGATAATATTGATTATATATAGTCTATAGAAATATATAATAATTTCATACATTATATAATTTTATTTATAATTTTTAGTGATTAAATAATTATCATTAATGATGACACAATAGTGATGTAAAATTATTTTACTAATAGAAATATTAAATAAATAGTTGTAAAAATATTAAAATAAATATCATATGAAATACTTAATGTTATCAAAAAATTTCTAGGAGACTATGATATTTTAATAGTGTACTGACTATTTTTTTTTTGAATTTATATTCTCTGTGAATTTTATTTAATTTCAAATATATGAATAATATCAAAATTGACACTATTGACATTTTATAAAAAGAAAATTTTAAAAAATTATTTAAAAATCCTAGGAATATTAAAAAATTACAAAGTGATAATTATAAGGTCTAAAATATCATAAAATATCCATTTATGGTCATTTAAAACCATATAAGTAAATATCCATTTCAATTAAATATTTACAATGTTATTACAAATATTAAAATTAAATATAATAACTATGTGTTAATTAACATAATAATGTTTAAATTGACATTAAAACTTGTCTTAAATTTATTGGTTCATGAGATTAAAACTCTATCTCATATAATCTGCTAATATGGGATATTTTGGATCTTATTAAAAGGGGTGTGATTTTATTATAAAGAAATATTTTTTAGGTTTCCAAAAGTGCCCCTCACCTCAATTATGAAAGGGCACCTCCACCCTCACCAGTTGACTTCATTTTGTGCCTTCATTCTCGACCACCCCTGGCATTTATACTTCTCAACTTTTCAATTTTCATTTTATTGGTCCTGGCCTTCTTCAGAGACCAACACTCATTCCCTAAGAGGTAATCTAATTGAGGTACGTTGAGGAAGAGGTAATCTCTCCTACCGATTCTTTAAAATTTCATTCTTCTTATAATTTATATTCATTAGTGTTTTCTTTATAAATTAATAAATTCAGTATCACTAATATGTTAATATTTTATTATAAATATAAAACAACCTTATTTCGCCTTCTATCGTTCCTAAGAAAAACAAAATCACCGCGCATGCATACGTACGACTTACTATCTCCACACTGTGGTGTAATCTATTTTTCACCACCACCTTACATGGATGCGTATGAGGGTGAAAATATTATTTATATATAATATTTAAAACATGATACTAATTATTCTATATTATACACCATAAAATGAAATACCATTAATCAATTATGGGAATGATATTGTTGCTCGTTCGTACGTACGACTTACCATCTCTAGGGTGTGATGTGATTCGTTATACATAATCATTATTAATGAAAGATTATATAAACTAATTTAATGAATAAGTATGATATATATTATACTAATAACATTATTTTAATGATATCAATGTAACCTAGAAACATAAATAATAAATTATCTGACAAAACATTCAAAAGAACAAAAAGTAGTCAATTCCCGAAAAATGAGTAACAAAGAAATGTTATTAACAAACAGAGGAAAATATGATCATAAATTTTATCATAAAAATGATCATTATTATATAATAATTTATTAACATTATATAAATCATCTTTTTGGTTTTTCAGTTATACATAAATGATATCATACCTAAGGTAAGGTATAAATTTTCAAATCTTGTTTTTATCTGAGATTGTTTATTTGTAATTATTTATTGGGGGTTATATATCATCCACGTCCATTTTTCCTAAATATATATATCAAAATATTCTTTATATCCTTCTATAATTCTAAAAATTCAATTTTACCTATTGGAAATTTTTTACTGAATGGTATGAATGGAATCGTTGTCTATTTTCGGTACGTGGTACTTTTTGAGTTTTTTCAAAAAAGGTACAAGAAGAATGTTTGTTTAACTTGTATGAAATGGATTGGTTTTTAAATATCCATAATATTGTATATACATGAGGTATAACCTATAATATTATAATTTTATTTTTACATAAAATTATTTATTGTAAAATTTTGTGGCTTTTGGAATAAGGAAACATCATTAAAGAATAAAAGATATTTTTCACTTGAATGAATTTCAGGTGTTTTCTCAGAAATTATTTTCCATCAAAGATGGAACTCTTTAAATAGGGTTCCATGTATATAACTATTATTACAATTATTTTATTGTGTTTATGGTAGAATGTTATTGGGGAAATTAATTTTTTTTATATCAATTATGATGGAATGATGTTTAAGAAACCAATTTTATTTCACAGGTTATGATTTGGTGAATGTTTTTATGTTTCTATAGAACTAGAACGAATGTTTTATTTATGATATGGTTAGGATATATATCACCCTCCAATGCATTTTTTAAATATTTATATCTAATTATATAGACATTAATGGAATGGCAAGTAATACTAGTTCAGTAGTACATGGCTGGAAAGATGAGTGAACTCGGTTCAATAATGGATATTGTTCGCTTTAATGGTCTTGACAATGGGCCTTGAATAATATGAAATTATTTATTATATATATGTGTGTATGCCACAAAATTTAATGTATTATGTTATAACTATTGTGATTACATTTTAATTTTATGATTTAACCCATGTCATGATATTATAACCTTTTTTATGCAAGATAAGATGTTCAAATGTTAGGTTATTATGAATATGATATGATTGATATTTAATTTGTTTACCCTTACTAATAATTTGAACTGAACCCTTTCATATGGTTATTTTCACTCGGAAGTGAAGAAGATTATTAAGTATGATATTCCAAAAAAGGAGTCTTGTTATGAAGAAATAAACAAAAGATAATGTAGCTATTTTATGAACAAGTTGTTTATATTCCCAATATCTAAAGACAATATTCCTATATATATCTATAATTTTTTTGTTGTATTTTTTAATGAATTTACATAAATTATGTTTTAAGAAAAATGTTTTTAATGTATGGGTCATTATACAAAACTCTTGAATATATTAGAAATATAAGGCTTATATGAAAGTATATCATATATGAAATGATAAATCAACACATATGTAGGTTTTTTGAGTATTCTAATGAGTTATAAGATTATAGAATATATTATATAAATGTAATATTCAATATATCATTATTTAAAATTGGTTTTATATATGTGTATATTGATATAAATTTCATTAAGTGTAATGATAATTTACCTCTCAATGAAAAATATTTAATTTTAACTATTTATTTTTGTATTGGTGTATTATAGGTTATGATGAAATGATTGGATTAATAAATGTATGATTCTTATATAAACATAAAAAATATGCTCATAAAGCACAAAATAAGGTTTTTTTGGGATGGGTAACCCACTATGTATACTACATGGAGTGTGAAAAAAAATATGTTTTGTATAATATGGGTGTATAGATCATATTTGGATTCCCTAATACCTGAGGATAATGAGATAACTAAATTTATAAACATTATAATTTCATACACTTTTATAAAATCATGGATGATTAGATAATAAAGTGGTGGATGTGCATGTTTTTGACCATTTTATTGGTTAGAGATTAAAAAATATGATATTTTCACTATCATAATATGGAAATAAAATCTATGCCATCAATGGTGATTCATTGAGGGGGTGTCTTAATACAACTAGATAGTATAAAAATAGTTCATATCTATTTACGTGAGATACATGAGATGTTTTATCCTTAATTTTTAATTAAATGTGATATTTATTTTAAAATTATCAGTTTATACTCAGAGGAATGATAATATATAACTTGTATATATGGGTTTTACATAATTTGTGTATAATATTCAAGTGATATCTTACACAAGGTTATAATATGAGAATTCATTATTGCATATGATGCAACTATTTGACATGGGAATAATTATACATTTTTTTGATGGAGATCACGTAATATCCCTTATATATTGAGTATCACTCATTCCTTATTACTATCCTCTATTTTCTTACATTTATGGTTCTGTGTAATTATATATGTTTTAAATTATACAAATTACTACGGGTTCACCAATTTTGGTTAGATGAGTAGGGATTGAGTTTTACTGAAATAGATTCTCTAAAAGTGTTTTAGAGTTTATCTAAAAATTAATTTATATTGTTATTAAAAATATATTGAATATGATGTGATACATAGTAAATTTGATGATAGCTTTCAAAATGTGATTTGGAAAATATCTGAAATATATTTGGCTTTGGTTTAAAATGATATTTTATATGATAATGAATAAGTTGAAAAAACACTACATGAGTGAGGCTTTAGTGTGAATGGGAAATTAAAGAGGATATTCCCCATAGACCATATATCTATGATGCATTTTTACTATATAACTGGTACAAATTGTGTATACTATAATGAATGAAATTTATATTTCTGGATAATTCTAATTTTACCATATTTCAGGATTAGGTGATATCATATATAGTGTATAATTATAATAATAATGTGTGATATACACTAAAATATTATAATCTTGGTTTTTGATTGGTAACAGTTATCATTCAGTAGTAATCCATGTTTTTCTATAATTATATTAAGATGTTTCATATGTTGATCTTGTCAAAAGTTCAATATTTTCGAGAAAAAATTGTGTGAATTGGCCAAGTAATGTTAACTCATGTATTATAATGCATTAGTAAATGCATGTTCACCTGAGGATCATCACTATGGGACTTTCCAAGGGGATTCACCATGATATTGTAAAGACCCGTAAAATTCAAGAGAAATTTTTTCTTAATTTTCTTTGGGATTTTACAAGAGCACAGTTATTGGCGGCACCTGATTCCGAGGCCCGGTGTGCCCGGAATTTCTATCCGAAGTTTTTCTTGGGTACGTTCAGTGAACGAACGAGCAGGAATTCCTATCTTTTGAACCGGTGCTCAGAATCGAATTCCGAGGGCACCAATGGAACCACATCGCCGATAATTGCATAGGAACACCTTTTCTGAAGTTTTGTTTTCACGGGTGAAGTTGTTAAAATTTGTGGAAGTTAAAATAAAATTTAATAGACAAATTTTATTTATCATTCTCAGTGTTTAACCTTTTGGTGGAAGTTGGGTAACCACCCAACTTCCCATGAGAGGTTATGAGGCCGGTGGGGCCCACATGAACCCCACCCCTTCATATTCTCTAACCCCCTCAACTCACCATTAATTTTTGACAACTTATGTTAATTAATTGAGTGAGTTAATCGTGTTGTTTGAAATTAAAAAATCTTAGGTTGTGTTAATAAAATAAGTGTTGAACTTATTTTATTTTGTTGGAATTCTGGTTGTGGGAGACTTTGGGAGAAAAAGAGAAGTCTTGAGGATTCTTTGTTCTTCGACGAAGAACGCGAAGGACGCACCGCCGCCGATGAAGAATGCCGACCTCCGACGGCGGACGATGGAGAGAGATGCCTTCCTCAGAGATCACCTAATGCCAGTGACGTTCCTTCCGTGACACTTTCTTCCACGACGATCCCCTTTTTCCGTGACGGTTAATTCCGCGACAAACTCTCGTTCGATGACAACATTGAGGTAGGGGTTTATGTGTTTTTATTTGTGAAATCTTACATCATCTATCCTCCTTCATTTGGACCGCTTGATATCGTTTAAAGGGAGGGGTCCGGACTGCACAAACACGGCCGACCCTCCTCCCTTATTATTATTTGTTGTTGCGGTTCAAAGGAAAGTGACGCGGTGTCGTCGCATCGCCCGGGAACGAGCGGCAAGGATACGAGGCGCCGTCGTGCCACGAATTTGAAATTTGAACCAAGCCACGACGCCGTCAGCTGCGATGCGATCCATGGATTGGGATGGTCATTTCAGTATATTACACTCATGGTTTTGGAGAACTTTGGGTTCGGCCGGATTGGTTCGTACACGAAACCAACCGGGCCCTCAGAGCGGAAACGCTTATAACATGAGTTCCGAACGTCCGATTTACGTGTCGTCAACTCTGTTGGATTCCTCTAAGTGATACAAACCTTTTGGATTACTCCGCTCGAGGTTTGGACGCATTTGGAGTACGGTCGTGTTGGTTTTGACATAAAACCCAACCGGGCCCATGGGACGAAAAATCCAATAACTCTTAGACCAGGCGTCCGATTGACGACCCGTCAGTGACATTGAGTTCTTATTGACAATACAGAACTTTTGGATACATCAACTATGGACTATGTGTTAGTTGATGTATCATCCCTTCGTCTCATGGAGCGGACCCTCCCGAACGAGCTTGCTGTGTGTGGAAACCCTATAGATGGCTGCGACTACGATGACGATGACGACTGTGCAGAAATCCTTCGTGGATTTGACGATGACGACTACAGCGCTCAGCGATCCTACGTGGATCAGTGCTACCGATCCTGTGTGGGTCAGCGCTCAGCGGTCCTGTATGGGCCAGCGCCTACAGATCTTGTGTGGGTCCGATCCTGTGTGGGTCATTGCGGGGGTTAGTTACCTATCGATCCTTTGTGGGTCATTGCAGGGGTTAGTTACCTATCGATCATGTGTGGGTCTGACAGCTTAGATGAATCAGTGGAAATATCTAATCATCTCTATCGTCTTACAAAGAAGTATACCTGTGTGAGCTGAATCTTGACTTTCAATCCATTTCTTCGATAAGATTGACTTGTTATCCTGTGTGGATTACGATATTCTTTCCTGTGTGGAATGGGTTGTGTTTTCCTGTGTGGACTGGGTTGTACTTGGGCTCGGATGTTGGAGGTGAACAAGAATTGATGACTTAGGTATATGTATGGGCATATACCTAAGAAGTTCCAGATGCTACTTCATGTTTGTATCTTTCCTTTGTGGATTATCCTTTGTGGATTCTGGGAGACCTTCGGGAGTCTCGGGGTCCCTACTGAGTAGCTTATACTCACCCCTCCATGGGCTATGCCCGCACTACGTTGTGTTGGTTGCAGACGACGGACAACGCTGATCGTGGTTGAGGCACGAGGAGCAGGTCGATACCCGGAGGTGGATCACTGGGCGCGGCGTACTCGGAGCGGACGGCGGGACTCGAGGAGTTGTGGAAGCTATATGTACCCACCCTTCAGGTGGGACTTCCCGTGGACGGCTCGAGGCTGCAGCTTTACTTTCAGTTGCTGTTTTCCCTTTCCAGTTGTAATTTACTTTCAGTTGGGTTTGTATTCTGGCCCACTTACTTTTCCGCACTTATTGTTGTACCCAGTTTTTACTTAGTGTTTACTTCTCCTTTCTTGCTATGTGGTGTTTGTTTACTTTATAAATGTAATGCCTTCCCTTTTTACCCGGAATTACACCTTGGTGCTAGTCGCCAGCCCCTGGCCTATGGAAGGCAGGCTTGTGGTAGTCATGGCACGGGCCCCAAGGACGGGTCGTGACAAATTGGTATCAGAGGAGTTTGGTTCCAACACAGAACTTTGGACTCTAATATTTTTCTATGTGAAGCAATAGTGTTAAGTGTATTGGGTGTGGTTATCAGTCCAGGAAGTCCAGTGTTGGTGTGACGGATGACATATCCATACACCAGGATCCTGACTTCTGATTTCCAACTTAATACACGAAAACATTGATTGCATTTTTGTTTCAAGTTTTATTTGTGATTTCTTTATGTCAGCTCACTAGGTATACTGTTTTACCATGACACACCTATTTCTTTTCAGGATGTCCCCACGACGTCAGCCGGCTAGGGTTCCAAGAGTTGTGCGTGACGACAGCCCACCGAGCGACGAGGCCTCGGTACAGGGCCCTTTGACAGCAGAGGCACCGGCGGTACTGCTACCCGCCGAGCCACTGATGCTACCAGGCCCAGCCGCTGACGATGCACACTGGCTTAGTGCACTGCACGATTTTCAGCGTCAGCAACCGCCCAGGTTCCGCGGGGAGACGAACCCTCAGGTAGCCAAGGATTGGCTGGAGGTAGTTGAATGGGTTTTCAGGTTAGTGAGGACACCAGCGGACCTCATGGTGATTCTCGCAGCGACCCTACTGCACGTGGAAGCAGGCAGATGGTGGAGCTTGATGCTCTAGGTGCACGATGAGACATCTCTCCTCTGGAAGGACATTGAGAGCCTCTTTCGCTCGGAGTTCGTCCCAGCCACCCTCCGTGCGGTGTGCATTCAGGAGCTTCTTCAGCTGCAGTAGGGAATCTTGACGGTCGCCTAGTACTTGGCGAAATTTACGGATCTCTCGCGCTACTCAAAAGACATGGTACGAGACCCATTCTTCCGGGCCTGGACCTTCGAGCAGGATTTGAGGTAGGAGATCAGGGCATCGCTGATCTCCATCAGCATTCTGACTCAGGCAGGAGTACTGGAGCGATCCCTTCTGATCGAGAGCTTCCTTGGTGAGCCTACATTAGCAGCGAGACCTACCGCAGGGCAGCACGTAGCAGAGTCTTCTGCAACAGACAGTCGACGGATGACTAATGGGTCCAGGCAGACCAGACCCTCAGGAAGACGACCTCAGGACACTAGCTCAGTAGTGCGGGGCACACAACACGGAGCCAGTCTTTCGAGAGGTAGACAGTGCTACGCATGCGGTAGGCAGGGCCACATGGCTCGTGACTGCCCGATATGTCATGCAGAGGAGCAGCAGACGGTTGAGAGGCCACCCAAGAAGAGGCAGAGGGTCGACCGTGGCGGTCCACAGGGAGCAGGCGGACGAGGCAGAGGGGCAGGCCGAGCAGCAGGTGGTGGGCGACGCTTTGAGGATCTACCACCACCACCACAACGAGGTCCACCCCGACCACAGGGAGCTAGCGGGCATAGACAGGCACAACTCTAGGTAGTGGAGGCCTACGACCACGGCGCGCCTGAGATGATTCGAGGTACCATCTGTGTCTATTCCACCCTTGCTGTAGTTCTTATAGACACCAGAGTGAATCATTCTCTCATAGCCGCTGCCCTTGTTCGGATCTCAGAGATTCTGACGGAGCCGTTGGCTCGATCCTTACAGCTAGAGACTCCTACGGGAGGAGACTCGACGATTACGCACTGGTTCCAGCAGTGTGAGCTTACTCTAGGAGGCGAGAGGTTAGATTGGGATTTTCTTGTAGCGGCATCGAGGCCTTACGACGTCATCTTGGGCATGGATTGGTTATCTACAATGCATGCTCAGATTGACTATATTAGACGCAAGGTGCGATGTGCACGCACCGATGGGAGCTGGTTCACCTTCACCGGTGAGAAGGGAGCCTTCACAGAACAGGATGGACTTCTGTAGAGGAGAGGACAACACATCACTCATCAGTTTTCTAGCCTCATCCTGGGAGAAGTTGACATGCGGAGTCCTGGTTTTCCTACAGTGGTAGATCAGTATGCAGACGTTTTCCCCGATGACGTTCTGGGACTACCTCCTCGTAGAGTGGTAGACTTCTATATTGACATGTACCCCGAGATAGCCCCGATATCCCCTCCAGCATATTGGATGGCCCTCGCTGAGCTTCGAGAGCTACAGGTACAGTTGGAGGTCTTGCAGGGCAAGGGATTAATCCGACCCAGTGTTTCACCATGGACTTCCCCGATATTGTTTGCCAAGAAGGCGGACGGGAGCATGTGACTTTGTGTCTACAATCGTCGCCTGAACCAGGTGACAGTGAGGAACAAGTATCTGCTACCAAGGATTGATGATCTCTTCGATCAGCTCAAGGGAGCACAGTGGTTCTCAATGATAGATCTCAAGTCAGGCTGTCATAAGCTCAGAGTTCGGGATGAGGACGTGCAGAAGACGGCCTACATCTGTCGGTATGGCCACTTTGAGTTCTTGGTTATGCCATTCGGCATAACTAATGATCTAGAAGTGTTCATGGCCCTCATGAACAGGATCTTTCAGCCATACCTTGATCGATTTGTCGTGGTCTTCATCGACGACATTTTGATTTACTCGACGACTGAGGAGGAGCCCACCTACAACTTACGGGTTGTACTAGACACACTCCGAGAGCACCAGCTTTAGGGCTCTCTCTCGAAGTTTCAATTCTGGATACGTGAGGTCCACTTCTTGGTACACGTCATCTCTGAGGTAGGAGTTGCGGTGGATCCTGCGAAGATTGAAGCAGTGCTAGCTTGGGAGCCACCCAAGAGCGTGACGGAGGTGCGAAGTATCTTGGGACTAGCTGGGTACAACTGGAGATTTGGGCCAGACTTCTCCAGAGTTGAAACACCACTATCATCTTTGACAATGAAGGGGAACCCTTTATGTGGTCAGAAAGATGTTAGCAGAGCTTCCAGGAGCTGAGACAGAGATTGACCAGTGCGCCTATCTTGAGGCTTTCGGAGGAGGGAGTTGGGTACGTAGTTTACTACAATGCATCAGGGACCAGACTCGGATGTGTCCTGATGTAGGAACGGGCTGTGATCTCCTATGGATCACGTCAGTTGAGGCAGCATGAGCAGAACTACACTACCCATGACCTGGAGTTAGCAGCAGTGGTCTTCGTTCTGAAGATGCGGCGACACTATCTGATGGGCGATCACTTTATAGTCTATTCTAACCACCAGATTCTCAGGTACATATTCTTGCAGAAGGGCCTGAACCTGAGACAGTGGCGATGGCTCGAGTTCCTCTAAGACTATGACTTTAAGATAGTCTATATTCCTGGGAAGGGAAACGTAGTAGCC
Source organism: Viscum album (assembly GCA_963277665.1). Lineage (NCBI taxonomy): Eukaryota > Viridiplantae > Streptophyta > Magnoliopsida > Santalales > Viscaceae > Viscum > Viscum album. Next base: position 864,711,639 of record OY728148.1, read on the forward strand.
GATTCTCTCAATAGGAGGACGGGCATTCAGCTACATGGGGAGGTGACAGAGAAGCTAGCCGCTTTACAGATATCCTTCATGGATAGAGATAAAGCAGCCTTCCTTCAGTTACTTACAGTAACTCCTCCACTACTGCAGCGGGTCAGAAAGGCACAGCATGGGGACGCCGACTATGAGACACGATGTTCACAAATATCCTCAGGACAGGCACCTGATGGATTCTCTATGGGAGGAGAGAACGACGTCATTTTCAAAGGACGTACCTTGGTACCATTTTCATTACGGGAGGAGGTGCTGAGAGAGTTCCCCACTTCTCCTTTAGTGGTACATCCTGGAGTAGCGAAGATATACCAGGATCTCAAATGACAGCACTAGTGTTCGGGCATGAAGAAGGCTGTGGAAGAGTTTGTTTCTTGATGCCTCACATGCCAGTAGGTGAAGGCAGAGCACTAGGTACCAGCAGGATTGGTACATCCTTTGGTGGTCCCGGAGTGGAAGTGGAACGACATATCTATGGACTTCGTGATTGGACTTCCACGCACTTCCAGAGGTCACGACTCCATTTGGGTGATTGTCGACCGACTCACCAAGTCGGCACACTTCATACCCATCAGAGAGCCAGGCTCAGTGGAGAGCTTGGGACGTCTCAACATTCAAGAGATTGTACGGCTTCATGGTGTGCCATCATCTATCGTCTTCGATCGAGATTCTCTCTTTACTTCCCGACAATGGAAGGGGTTGCAGGAGGCATTCGGGACGCAGCTACGTCTGAGTACCGCCTTTTATCCCCAGACAAATGGACAGACGGAGAGGACCATTCAGGCTCTCGAGTACATGCTCCGCGGATGTGTCCTCGACTTTGGTCGCAGCTGGGAGGACCACCTACCCTTGGTGGAGTTCACGTGCAACAACAGCTACCACTCCACCATTGGGATGGCACCATACGGGGCCTTGTACGGCCGACCTTTCAGGTCACCTCTGTGCTGGACAGACCCTGGGGAGTCAGCACTTGTGGGACCGGAGATGGTCCATGCCATGATAGAGAAGGTCCAGGTCATCCAGGAGCGGATGAGGATAGCTTAGAGCTGGCAGAAGTCTTATAATGACAGGAGGCGGAGGCCACTGGAGTTCGAGGATGGCGACCACGTCTTCTTACGGGTCTCTCCTCTACGTGGTATACAGAGATTTGGCCAAGGCGGCAAGTTGTCACCACGCTTCATCGGACCATTCCAGGTCCTCAGCAGGATTGGCGAGGTGACTTATCGCCTGGATCTACCACCTCAGTTGCACCGGGTGCACGACATCTTCCACGTATCTCATCTGAGGAGATACGTGCACGACCCGACGAATACCATTGACCATGGGGAGCTGGAAATTGATGATGGAGCGACTTTTGTAGAGGTTCTGGTGGAGATCAAGGGTCGACAATAGCGGGTCCTACGTGGACGGTCAATTCCTCTAGTGCGCATCGGATGGCAGCATGAGAACCTCCAGGAGAGAACTTGGGAGCGGGAGGCTTATATGCGTGCTCAGTACCCACATTTGTTCCCCTAGTTTATGATGTATCTTTACGGGGATGTAAAGCCCTGAGGTGGGAGTGGTGTAAATACCCATAAAATTCAAGGGAAATTTTTTCTTAATTTTCTTTGGGATTTTACAAGAGCGGATTTTCTGACGGAACCTGATTCTGAGGCCCGGTGTGCCCGGAATTTCTATCTGAAGTTTATCTTGGGTACATTCAGTGAACGAACGAGCGGGAATTCCTAACTTTTGAACAGTTGCTCGGAATCGAATTCTGAGGGGACCAATGGAACCGCAGCACCGGTAATTGCTTAGGAACACCTTTTCTGGAGTTGCGTTTTCATGGGTGAAGTTGTTAAAATTTGTGGAAGTTAAAATAAAATTTAATTGAAAATTTTTATTTATCTTTCTAAGTGTTTAACCTTTGGGTGGAAGTTGGGTAACCACCCAACTTCCCATGAGAGGTTATGAGGCTAGTGGGGCCTACACGAACCCACCCCCCCTTCATATTCTCTAACCCCCCTCAACTAACCATTAATTTTTGACAACTTTTATTAATTAATTAAGTGAGTTAATTGTGTTGTTTGAAATTAAAAATCCTAGGTTATGTTAATAAAATAAGCGCTGAAATTGTTTTATTTTGTTGGAATTCTGGTTGTGGGAGCCTTTGGGAGAAAAAGAGAAGTGTTGAGGATTCTTCGTTCTTCAACGAAGAACGCACCGCTGCCGACGAAGAACGCCGACCTCTGACGGCGGATGACGGCGAGAGACGCCTTCCTCGGAGATCACCTAACGCCAGCGACATTCCTTCCATGACGATTTCTTCCGTGACGTTCCGCTTTTTCCGTGACAGTTAATTCCGCGACGAACTCTCGTTCGATGACAACGTTGAGGTAGGGGTTTATGTGTTTTTATTTGTGAAATCTTCTGTCATCTATCCTCGTTCATTTGGACCTCTTGATATCGTTTAACGGGAGGGGGCCGGACTACACAAACACAGCTGACCCTCCTCCCTTATTATTATTTTCTGTTGCGGTTCGAAGGAAGGTGACGCGGTTCCGTCACACCGTGCTGGAATGAGCGGCAAGGATGTGCGGCGCCGTCGCGCCGCGCATTTAAAATTTGAACAAAGCCGCGGCGTCGTCGCGCCACGCTGGAAAAACCCGAAGACATCGCGGACGGAGCGGGGCCGCGGCGGAGGGGTGCAACACCGTTGCGCCGCGCCAGACGGACCAAAGACGCGGCTTAATCCTTGACGAAGTTGGGGAACCGGCAGCCGGAATCGGGTCGCCAGAGTCGGAGCAGGGGGGACCGGCCTTGCTGGTCCCGTGGTGGCAGAAGCCGGCCGGCCAGAGTGGGCCGCTCGGACAGGGAGGAGCCGGGGGTTCAAAATCCTTGGCTGGCCGGACGTGACTGGCCCCATTAAGGGGTCGCGGTTACTACAAGCGGGGGGCAACGCCACCCCCCCCCCCCCCCCCCGCCCGATCCGAACGACTCGGTCGTTCGGCCGAGCCACCTGGCCAGCGCGCTAGACCGCCAGCACGTCGGGTTGTGCCCAGGCCGGGCCGCGCCCAAACGGGCCGAACCCAGACCCAGTTCGGGTCGACCCTATTCGGGCCGACCCTGGGGGTATCGGGCTGGGTCAGACCGGGCCCGAACCCCCTAATACTGAACCTCTTTCGGTCGGTTGCCCATAGCTTGAGTTGCGGACCTCTGATCAACACACCGTCAACTGCGATGTGTTCCGTGGATCGAGATGGTCATTTTGGTATATTACACTCAAGGTTTCGAAGAACTTTTGGTTCGTCCGGGTTGGCTCGTACACGAAACCAACCGGGCCCTCGGAGCGGAAACGCTTATTACTTGAGTTCCGGACGTCTGATTGACGTGCCGTCAACTTTGTTGGATTCCTCTAAGTGAGACGGACCTTTTGGCTTACTTCGCTCGAGGTTTGGACGCAGTTGGAGTATGGTCGGGTTGGATTTGACTTAAAAACAAACTGGGCCCCTGGGACGAAAAAGCCAATAACTCTCAGACCGGGTGTCCGATTGACGCACCGTCAGTGACGTTGAGTTCCTGTTGGTGATACAGAACTTTTGGATACATCAACTCCGGACTATGTGTTAGTTGATGTATCAGCCTTTCGGCTTGTGGAGCGGACCCTCCCAAACGAGCTTACTGTGTCCGGGAACCCTAGAGAAGGCTGCGACTACGACGGCGATGATGACTGTGAAGGAATCCTCCGTGGATTCGACGGCGATGACTACAACACTCAGTGATCCTACGTGGATCAGTGCTACCGATCCTGTGTGGGTCCGATCCTATGTGGGTCAGCGCTCAGCAGTCCTGTGTGGGCCAGTGCCTATAGATCCTGTGTGGGTTCGATCCTGTGTGGGTCATTGCGGGGGTTAGTTACCTATCGATCCTTTATGGGACATTCCAGGGGTTAGTTACCTATCGATCCTATGTGGGTCCGACGACTTAGATGAATCAGTGGCAATATCTGATCATCTCTATCGTCTTACGAAGAAGTATACCTGTGTGAGCTGAATCTTGACTTTTAATCCTTATCTTCGATAAGGTTGACTTGTTATCTTGTGTGGATTACGATAGGCTTTCCTGTGTGGAATGGGTTGTGTATTCCTGTGTGGACTAGGTTGTACTTGGGCTCGGATGTTGGATCTGACTGAGAATTGATGACTTAGGTATATGTATGGGCATATACCTATGAAGTGTCAGATGTTACTTTGTGTTTGTATATTTTCTTTGCGGATTATCCTTTGTGAATTCTAGGAGACCTTAGGGGGTCTCGGGATCCCTACTGAGTAGCTTATACTCACCCCTACACGGGCTATGCCCGCACTACGTTGTGTTGGTTGCAGACGATGGACAACACTGATCATGGTTGAGGCACGAGGAGAAGGTCGGTACCCGGAGGTGGATCACTGGGCGGGGCGTACTCGGAGCGGACGACGGGACCCGAGGAGCTGTGGAGGCTATCTGTACCCACCCTTTAGGTGGGACTTCCAGTGGACGGCTCGAGGCTGCGGCTTTACTTTCAGTTGTTGTTTTCCCTTTCCAGTTGTACTTTATTTTCAATTTGGGTTTGTATCCTGGCCCACTTACTTTTCCGCACTTACTGTTGTACCCAGTTTTTACTTAGTTTTTACTTCTTCTTGCTTGCTCTGTGGTGTTTTTTTACTTTACAAAGGTAATTCCTTCCCTTTTTACTGGGAATTACCCCTTGGTGCTAGTCGCCTGCCCCTGGCCTATGGAAGGTGGGCTTGGGGAAGTCACAGCACGGGCCCCGAGGATGGGTCCTGACAGATATATTGTGTGTACATTATTTTAGGACACTTTTAAAATACAATCCTTCTCATAACTATATTATAATACCTATTTTGCACTATTAGGCACAATTATACTAAAGAATATGGATGGTCCCACTAGGAAATCGAACGATTCAGAACAACACATAGATTCTTTCAAAAGGGGGATATATTTTATATACCTTTCATGTGGTCTACATTAAGTTCACAAGATGAGGATTATTGTTGTAACCATTATCAGGGAAAGGTATACAATTTTCATCCATTTAGAGACTACATGACATCATTTATCTTTCATGTTAATTTTTTGATTGGATTTATATATTGATTTTATTAGATTTAATAAATTGCGATTTGATGCTTGGAATCCCATTACTTCTATCAAATGATATATAATTAAATTTGAACTTATATATGTTATTGTAAATATATTTTAAAAATATAAACATTTATAATTTTATATAAAAAATATAATATCATCATTATCATTTATTCATATTGGTGTTATATGTTTATAAATTTAATTAGTAATTAACCACTAAATTTATGATTTTTTGATATCCCTAATAAATGTTCATCATATTGTATTATATGTTTTTAAGACATGTAAATATTAGTATGAGATTATTTTTTTATAGATTTACACTCATGATGCACAAAACATTATTTGTGAGTTCAACGATGTGTTATGTATTCCAAATAGAGTTTCACTAATTATGTATTTAGTATAACAAGGGGAATGTTTTTTATTAATTACCTCTTACATATGGATGAAAAGATACCTAGATTGAGAAAAATTATACTGTGATGCATTTATTACACTAACTTCAAGGTTGAGATTATACGGAGTTGGTTTTGTTTGTTGAAAATAATTCTTCTGATTGAGAGTCAACCAAGATGGGATTTTTCCTATTGTATAATATTTATGACATTCAAGGAATCAATTAAGATAGAATAAGGAAGTGTATATTCATATATAGATAATTTTTATGTAATTTTCGTATTTATTTATATGTGGGACATGTAATGTTCTCGTCTATCTAGGTGAATCAAATGTTATGTGTTCATTTTTTATCCATTTATACTTTTAGAATTTAGAATATATTTTTAGGATATATTATATTGACATAAAATGGTCATTTAGTAACTTAATAGCTCGTAAAAGGGATTATATTATCATTCATGCTCATATATGACATAGATGGATTCCATCAGCATGTAAATAAATGTGTTTGATATAAATCATTACAATTTCCTTTTAAAGTTGAGTATAACTAATGATTTTTAAGATTCCACTCATTGTTTAATGGATTTCATTGATTTATTTTCACATGCTGTTATTTATGATGTTTCATGTAATTAAAATTCATGATATATTTTTAAAAATTTATTTTTAAATATACCCAAATGGAATTTTCGGTATGGTTTCTTATGTTTCTATATAGGATGTGATACTTGGTAATGGTATGATAACTCCATAATGTTTTAGTGGAGTATGGATATTGTTGGAAAGTAAACCTAAATCCTAATCACAACATGATTGTATAAACCATTTCTTCATTTTTTAATGTAAACCATGATATAGTGTGGGTCACATTGACATGATTTAGTGCATGAAAAATAATGAATTAGGAGAAAATTATGGAATTTTATGGATTTCTTACATCTGAGATGAGATTAACAATTTTGAATATCATTTGATGATATTTATATGTTCTTTGATGATAGAATAAAAACCCATTAAATAATAAAATATTTAAATAGTGTTGAAAAAATGTTATAAAAGGAAGGTAATAGATTTAATAATTAAAATTTTATTTAAATATAGGATGATAAAATAATGAATGATTATATAATTGTCCATATTAAAAGAGACACCTAATATTTATATTATGAAGTCAATAATGTGAGATAGTGTTACATAGTTTGTTACCTTGAAACACCAATTTTTTTTCTTCTATTGGTATATTTATTCTTCAATACATTAACAATATGTTAAATCATACCATGTTTGGGAGTATATCATTCCCCAATATTATTATATTATTATAACCCATTGGAACACTTAACAAAATAATTCCACTAGGTGATTCTCTATGATTTTTTGGAATATCATGTACAATATCAAAAATATACTATATCATTAGTGAAAAGGTACATATTCTTTTTTTATTTCATTCAATCTAAAATGAATGGATAGATATTTTAAAAATTGGGATTTCATTGGTAGTATTTTTTGTATTTATATTATTTTTCCCACTAAAACCCCATTAATATAATGAATAATGTATATGATCATAATTTAGGAATAGTTAAGTGTGGATTTATTTGGAGTAGGTATCCCTAAGTTATTTTGAAGTTTTATTTTCTACTGTATGGTCATATATATCACTACGTTCTCAAACAAAAATGACATTATTATGGATACTATATAACACTGTCCTAAACCTAATTATCAAATACCATTATTCATAAGCTGAACACACTAAGACCCCTCTTTATTTGATGAAGATACTATGAGTGAAAACATTAGATCACCTCTAATTGGATAGGGTTTGATGACTGGGAACGAGTGTAAAAATATATAAAATTTTTAACATTACCGTTTAATAAAACACCAAATCACCATTGAAAAGAAATTAACATTAAAATTCATGGTCAATGGATATCCCTCTAAACAATAACAACAAAAATAATTTTTTTTAGGTATTGAAAAAAATAGAATAATGATAAATAAACCAAAAACCATTACACTAAAAACCATAATATAAATTAAAATGAAACACACCATGTAATGTTATAGTAAACATCTAATTTTACACTGAGTACCTGAGATAGAATTTAATCAAAACTCCTTTTTCTTGATCATGCAAACATGTAAAATAATACATATAAATAAGGGGAAATATAAACATACATAGTATGTTTATTTTCTAAATAATATGTTGTTAGTGTGAGAAGATCATACTAGGTAGTGAATATAAAATATTGATAATATTGGTTAACTAACTAATCATAGGTAAATTAAAATGAAAATTTATACCATATATCTTATGTGAATAATTATCTCTATAAATAAAAAATTGGAGAACATTTGAAAAAATGATGTATAAAATCCTTCAATAGTGACACACACTAAAATAATATCATCATACCTCTATAATATTCATTTATTATTGTTACACTAATGAGGATAATACGACCATTTTACAACTATATAATTTGGTGTGTCATTGTTTTTACATTTTAAAAATTAAGAGTAACATTATTGGATTCATATATTGGGTGAGGTTTTGGAATGAATTTTAATAAGTATTGATGAAGTCTTCTTAGTATAATTTTTTATTTTATTTTCTTATATAAGATATTGGAAAGCTGTTAAAGAGAAAGAAGTGGTAAATTCCATAATTATATATATAATTAAAAATATTTTTTTCAAATGTAAGTTTTATAAATAATATATAAAGAGATAATTAATAAGGTTCCATGAATACTATGATATTAAAGATTAGAAGATTTGGAATAGGAATGTATTTCACAATGATACATAATATTTCATAGGATGATGAAATATTCTAGAGGAAGTGTTCCCAATATATATAAGAATCCCATATATATATTAATGAAATTCCTCAACATATGTAATAGGAATTGTCTCATACATAATAAGGTTGATGAAATGGTATAAATGACACATCATCATATAAATAAGGGTAGGGATGTCGTTCCATGATTATGTAAGAAGTCTTTTCCCAATACATAAGATATCTGATGATATAAAGAGTTATCTTATATTTCTCTATAAGAAGTGGTAGATTACAGTGTATGGTGATTTAGAGTTTCTAACTACTACGAATGCTAATGAAAATAAACCGTATGTATTTCAAGGAATATTTTAAATTAGTATCTGTGATAGGTAATTTTTTTAATAATTATTTTTTAATCTTCCATATTTTATAGGATATTATTTTTCTTATATTCTTTTTGTGATATAAATAAATTTTTTGTGAGGTTTTAAAATATTTAAAATTAATTACCATAATTACATGCTTATTTCACCATAAAGACTATATATAATAAAATTTATGAATAGTTCTATTATAACATATTTTTATATTCAAATTTCACATTTTTTTGGAAGAATATCGCAATGTTTTTTGAGGGAAAAAATGTTTTTTCTAATTTCTAAATTCATTGAACTTCCATATTAAATATATAAAATATATCAAGTAAATATACAATAAATATTTAACTGAATATGAGAGGAAGGGAATATATTTTGGACCTAGGATCTAATGGATAGAGAATGTGATTGTGATTATTATTAAAAAATGAAAAGGAAAAAGAATTCTATGCCTATGTGAAGAAATAAAATTTTGAAGATCTCATATAAAGAAGAAGGTAGAGAAATATAAAAACATGATTTCTATGTCAATTTTCTTATTATTGGGTTGTGATGTATGTTTCAGTTCATCTGAATTTCATTGAAAATAAAATAATTTCATTTGACGTTTATTGAGATTAATGTAAAAAAATTGTCACTAAGAACACTCTTAGTGGTTGTAAATTCAACAAAAAATTTTGAACATCTTATTCCCAAGTAAGGTTATAATTTGAGTTCATCTGAGGGAAATATATTTAGTTATATAGATAATGAATGTGTCTATTCACCAATAGTATGTAGAAAGTGTGAGAAAATATGTAAGATTAACTAAGGGGTAACCAAGTTGTTACTGATTCTCAAATAGACATGTTTCATTGACTAGGATTTTATGGTAGTATGTATTACATTTTTAACAGATGACACTTGGTATAAAAGTACAAGGATTTTTATGTGATTAGTTTTCACAATATATTGGATTAAAATATTGGAGCAACATCTTGTAAAGAATACATTGATTTAGTAATATTTTTTTCAATCTCTTATTCTATTTATTATATTGGAAACAAAAATAATAATGTTTCTCCCATGCATGTAAGATTATTTTTTAAAGAATATAATTTTCTTATGTTCCCTGTCTCTATCATTTTTTAGATTCTCATATAGGGGTCTGTGATCTGTGGTTTTGTATGGTGTGTTGGGTGAATTGGATGATTACATATTGTACACATAGTCGAGAGGAATTTCGTAAGGTATGTTTTTTTCTTTATTCTTTATGTTAAACCTATATTGGTATATCATGCATGAACATTATCTATGTGTTTAACTATTATTTCTGGTGATTGTATATTTGGAATATCTCTTATGATTCCAAATAAGTGGTATAAGAGCTATGGTGTGGTCAAGGTTACTTCGTTCCACAAATGACATTTCAATTTCATTAGGAGTTAAAATCATAATCAGATATAGAATAAAAAGATAAAATAAGTATGTTTGATTGGTTTTATGGAATATATTTTCGATTCGGGAAAATATAGATGGAATATCATCTCATTTATAATGAGATGGTTATTATATTAACTAAAAAATGTTCAAAGAAGATGATAATTGTGATTGGGAACAATAGGATTGAAAAATAATTGAATTTTTGAGGATTTAGTTCTCAAATTATGTTGTCTTTAATATCTGGGAAAAGAAAACAATTGTAAACGTAATAATACCATTTAAAAATGTATGAAAATCTAATGACACAAAAAAATGTTTTCATGATGTGTTTATTATTCATTATAGGTTTTTAGTATGAAGAATAACATCTGACCATTTGAAAAACATCATTATAAATTTAGAAAATCTGAAATTTGTGAAGGTGTCTTTTATGGATGATTTTTGGTTGATTTCCCTTTTATATTCACTTCCATATAGTTTAGATGATATAGTAACAAAATTTAGTAATTTCAAAAGATATACAATCGTAGTGTCCAATAAAATTTAAAATTTTATTCTAAATTAAAAAATTCATTAAAGATAAGTGCAAGGTTTTTTTGGGTAATATACGTTATTATGATACATGGGGATAGTCACCTAATAAAAAGATGTATCAAAATAATTCATTAGAAGGCAATTATTGGGGAATAGAAAAAATAAAAAGAAAAGTTGATAGACCCAAGATCAAAATTTTGGATTTGTAGAAAATGTGGGAATAATAAAAATATTTGAAAAATATATAAGGGGATCACCAAAATGGAATATACTTTTGGTAGTTCATATTTCATACATAAATGGAAAGTATTATCCCTCTGTTGCTTCATATACATATTCTAATGGAATCATGGGTGGTTGATTATGGAAAATATTCTTATTCAATGATATAATGTGGATTCATGGTGAATTATATATTTGGTAATTCAACATAGTTCATATATAAAACGATGAATCCTTAGATACTATCAGGAATTTTTATGTACATATTTGAATAAATAATGATGGATTATTGATTATAACATTATTTAAAAACATCCATGGAAAAAAGAAGAAACTCATTATAGTGGGGAAACATGCTGAGATTGGGTATGGTACTACCTTTTACCATGGGGTATGGAAGGTTACCCAACACTCAATAGTGGATTAATAATGAGTTAAATTGAAAATTTTTACTTGACCATAAGTTTAGAAAAAAATAGTAATGGTTTTAAGATCATCTTCTGACTATAAAGATGTTTGGAATTACTGGATCGGTAACTTCAATGAGAATAATATACAGGTTCATATAGCCAAAATAAAATAAATATTTATCAAATGGGAGATTGAATATGTGAATGGTGTGTTCAAGAAAATATGGTTTCCTTCATATTATATAGACATAATCCCATATCTTAGAAGTTATAGCTAGTTTAATAAAATTGCAGGGGAAATATAATTGTTCATTCCTTCATAGGTTCTCTATAATTCATATAATTAATTAATGATACTACATGAAATTTTTTGATTTACTTTCTGAATCATATTTCTGAATATTTTTATGTTCTCTTTAAAAAAATATTTTGGTAGAAAGGGACTAAATTCAAATATTTAAGTCCATTCACACTAAAAATGCTGATGGTAACTCCATATAAAACATATAGAATTAATTAATGAAGAAAGGATTGAGGCATGATAATATATTTCCTTAAAAATAAAATAAAATGGATTGGTTTAATTGATATGTCAATATTTGATGGAGAAATATTAAATTATACAACTACACTATGGATTGTCAAATAGAATTTGAATAGAAGCTCTCAACCTTGTGGTATACCTAGTTATTATAATTTTAATATCGATAATTGTGTAGGAACTTTCAGAGGAGATATTTTCCATTGAATTATATGATTTTTAGCATCATAGATTCTTTGTATGTTTGGATCCTGCTCATTTTGATTCTATTCGTCTAAAAAGTCTCAAGGAATGTCACATAGTTTTTTTTCTTTTTGGATATGGATATGAGAACATTAGGTATAGATTGTAGGATAATGAAAATTAAAAAGTCATTTGAAGATGAGTAGTTCATTTCAAAAAAGGTATCATTTAGAAGGATAGAAAATGGAGGGGAATAAAATTAGTGAAATTAAAAAAAATATTAAAGTCTCATTTGATCTATGTAGATGTACTATAAGATCCTAGGTTTAAGAGAAATCAGATGGGAGAACTGAACGTCTAGTTGTGATACTAGTAGAAGAAATACCAAAAAGAGAAGGGAGCACAGAAGCTCATGTGGGTTCCCTAAAATTTGGTTCTCCTAAAGATAGAGTTTCATATGATTAGGTATCATAAGGAGGATCATTAAGGAGTGGTATATAGTATTCAAATAAGATGAGGATATTGACTACTGTCAAAAGACTAGTTCAATGGTTTTGGGATTGCATGAATTTTCCACTTTTAACAAATGCAGGTCATCCCAAATTCACATAGAATGTGGTGACACCCAGTCACTGAATATAATGGATATTAAAAATGTATAAAGATATTTGTAACATACCATTATAGATTCTACTAAATCGGTGACTTGAGCTGGTTCACCACATGTCCTCAAGTGCGTCTGCTCATAGGCCAATTGAAAATGACTAGAAGTGGGGTCTATGGTGATACCCCAAGGATACATTACACCAATATCAGAGTGCACAACCAAATCTTAATAATAAAACATAATACACATTATATTTTATAGGAAAAATATATAAACTGAAATATAGGGAAACTGAAATAAAATGATATACAATAATTCCCTAAATAGAAGTCCAACACATACAACATCGATCACCCACTAGGTAGATTCTCTTTAAAAGATGAAAAATTTGTAATAAATTAATCAAACTCTACTAAAAAATATTATAAATTAAATATACCTAGTCACTAATACCAAAATACCATCCAAGCTATCATGATCCATCATTTAAACTCAATACGGGCCTCTACTCAACTAGGTGCCTGCGTTAAACATATGGGAGTTGATCTAGTGCATGTGTTCAATGGAAACCTGAGTAGGGTGAGATTAAAATTAAATAGGAATTCACAAATGGTACCTATTACAAATATTAGATAAAGAAGCAGTGTGTGAATATAAACTATATAATAATTATGAAGTGAAAAAAATGATTCATCATAATGAAACAATTATTCATATAGTAACCCAATGAACTTTTCTTTCTAAAGAGACACCCATCAAAAAATGTTCATTGAACCAACAATGTTTTATACACTATTTTCCATTAAGGATTAACATTTTATATTATAGTTTCATTTTTTAATCAATTCAATTTAACACAGTGTTTGTTGGAGTATCAATCAAGGTAACAACAAAACATTAGTTCGTCCAGAGCATCAGTCTTGATTAACCCAAATATGAGGAGCATCAGTCAAACACCATAAACTATATATTCATATAATTTTTCCACAATTTATTTCTATATGGTACACTAGTGTTCATAGTGTCTCATTCTAGAACATAGACCACATATGCATGGGGTCTATCCACCATACCCAAACCATGTAATATATGGTGCCTAATGTGTCACTATTGGTCCTAAACTATGGATAAAGAGCCTTATTCCACCATAATCAAACCAAACCATACATGTTTCTTATAGAATCGGTTTGTCACCAAAACCACATTTATCGAGCATCATTCTTCAATATCATTCCCTCTGGTATTCCATCAGTTTCCAGCGCATCATTCTCACATAGAAACCATGGTATTGGGATTATCATTCTAACATATAAACCATTGTTCTATGAGCGTCATTTTGTCCCATGAACCATGGTTCCTAGAGCGTTAGTTTGACACTTAAACCATGGTTCCTAGAGTAAAATTTCAGAATCTAAACCATTTCATGGTTTTTAAATTATGGAGGTTCTATATTTTGACCCTAAAAAAAGTTCAAAACAAAAAACAAACCCCTTTCGTAAAAATTAATATCTACCAAGGTCCATAAGGGCCTTTATCTCCTAAATAATTCGAAATACATTATTTCTATCTAGTCATTAAAAACCCATGAAGGAATCATCCCATAGGTGAAACCACACACCTATTTCTATTCAACCTTGAAATCTATTAATAAAAACCCTTTCATAAAAAATCCTAATGGAAAATATCTAATTTAAATTAATAACCATTTTAGAATAATGATATCCCCTTTTGACACTGAAAACTATGTCAAAATCTCACATGTATAATTAGAACTATTTCCAAATCCTCTTATGAATTTTACAAAACTCAACAAATAATGAATTACATTTTCATAAGTTAGAACACCCCAAATGTTGCCATTGTTATATTATCATAATAACCAATAAATCCATCATCGACCATTGAAGTTCTACATATCAATCTTGGACCCAAAACTAAAAACCAAAACCATGTGAAAAAATATTCCACATATTGTATTTAAAGAACATATCACATAAACATGTAAATAAGTTATCATGATCTTCGATAAATATCGTTGACCACCTATCACATATAAGAATATTTCCCTAACAATTAGAAAGAACTACCACCATGCTATGCCCCGTCCATGTATTTTCCAAACTCCTCGACTCCAAAATGATATTATCTCAACCACCGCTGATCTAACCTCATGTAATGAGAAAAAAATTAATTAATTCTAAAAATTATAATTAATTCATTCATTAATCCCAATCATTGAATAATGTGGAAATACACACAAGGCAGTCTCCTCTTCATTAAACTCCGCAATACTGCCATAGGTGGTCCAAAAAGGACCTTGAAAACTATTCAAAAGAAATAAACTAAGAAGAAATACCCTTAAAATTACTAATAAATTTATTTAATTAGTTAAATCTTATGAAAATTATGAATAGTCTCATACCTTAAAAAAATATCACGTGACGATATGAGAAAGGCATCTCAAGATCTACTCTATACCAAAAAACAAAAAGACCCCTGAGAAATATATTTTTCCACCATACACTTATTGAATAGTCCACAATATAGAGATTTGAGAACATTGAAATTAGAGTTAAGGAAGTGATAGAGGTAATGACGTCAAAATATTAGAGTAAATCACATATAAAAAAAACCATTATCACATCCTAAATAAAGGGGTTGGATAATCAATTATCCAAATTGTGCACCAACCCTACATCCCTACTATCCAACACCTCATTCCCTTCATTGTAAACCAATAGGGTTAAACAAACTATTAACCAACTGTGATGTCTTTAATGTCTCATATCTGTATAAGGAAATATGATTTGTCTAAAGTCATGTGTATTTTGTGCACCGTGCCTTAGATCCTCAATCACTTCATGTGGTTTTTCTTTTTCTCACATGGTTTACCCAAAAGTAAGAAAAAACCATGAAACTCTACCTCGATCATTTCATAAGGAACTAAAAAACCATTATCATCAAGGCCTCACATAGTTTCTTCTAAACCATGGATACCAAATCATGTACCTACACCAAAAAATAGTTAAACCTATATAAAATATATAGATTAATCTAAAACTCATTCAAACACTTGAGATACCTATGATGACTCATTTCTAATATCCAGTAATATATTTAAATCATTACAACCATAATAATAAAATTTTGAGTTCTGGTTCAAAATTTAACCCATCCAGTAAATGAAAATTTATATTCTTTATGGATGTTTTAACTCATATAGATGTAGGATTTTACAATCTCCCCATGAAAATAATTTTCATCTTCAAAATGTCTTGTTGGTTATCTATACACACCACCTAACCGACATCATTCACCCTTTATATCCAATAGTCTCACTAAATAAAAAAAATCCTAACATGTAACCAAACCACAAACAATAAATCAAAGCACTAAACAGGTCAAAAACCATGCCAATTACTATTTTTAAAACCAAAACACCATGATGCTTTATAACCAATCACATATAACTAAAATATTAATTAATTAATCAATAAATCACACATCTGAGCTTTGGTTATCCCCACCATATGCTATAGCTTATACCCACCATATTCTGTGGCATGGATCCTCCATTATCAAAAAATACTCAACAGAACCTTGAACTCACATTCTTAAGAAACACCCAACGTGGTTCTCATCTTTACACACCCACACGAATGACAATACCAGTCTACATCAACACATATAATCATCCTCAAAACCCTACTAGTGTAGACTCATATCTTCTGTCTTTGCACAAACTAAGAATAAATCATAACTTTCTCAATGTCCAAATTCAGCACCCAAACAATCCAATAATGTATATAATTATATGCAAAATGTGATTTTAAAAATCTCAACCAGAACTCATACACTCAAAAATGTTGGAAATTCCTTTTCTGTATCTTCTATAAAATGATTTTTTTTAATCCCCACAATGCTTTCACATCACCTGATCACAAAAACACCATTCCAAGAGGCATTCAACATTCATTTGAGAAAATAAACTAGACCCCACACTAGACCCACCATGCGGTTCCAGGAACCTTAGAGTACCATTTATAATCCCCTCATGTTCGAAGTCATATCATGTCTTGACCTTCCCTAATTACCGATTACCTAATATAATAAACCATTGAATTTTATCATGCAACTCATTGGTTCCTCCCTTTAATCATAATGACTCCACGACTGTTCATTTATTAATTTTACCAACCTTTGACCATGTGGTGTAAGGGAGTCAACTTAATAAACACCATTTAATCCCCACATAAGAGTTTCATTTTCACTGCCTCACTCAAGAAAATGAAACAAACATAGACTATGATCAAAAAACAACTAATATAAGATTTCGATGTGGTCATCTTTGTCTCACCAATGAAACAAAATAAAAAATCAACTATCACATGTTCTAGGATCCCAAGAACAAAACTCATGGATTCATTGACATCTCGTCCACCATAAGTATCCACTAAAAGACATCAAATTGTTCACCACCCAACATATGTATCCCCTTACATAGCCCCATGATAACCACCTTAAAAGATTCCCTTAACAAACTATAAATGAAACTATGATATTTAGCATGATCATCACAAAAATTACGGTATAATAAGATGGAGTTAATGAATACCACCCCAACTCATCCATTTCCATTTTCAACAATAGTTTTAAGGACATGAATAACCCATCCATAGTCCCCATTATTCCTATCCCACATGAGTATCACCTCACTTTCATAGGTTCTCAATCTTTTTATGGTTATCTTCCCAACTCCATCACTTTAGATGTAAACTCCCATTAAATATAATCAAAAAGACAAATGACATACTGCGTCACCACCATATCATATATCTAGGATCCCATTATTACATAACAGTCACACAAACTTGTGTGACCCAACCACATAATATGTTTACGACTCTTTCAAGTCACATATAATGAAAAATCAACTCACAACTGTAATCCATGGGTCAGGACCTCCCCGTAATCCAATCTCACCCAACATGGAGTATTATTCATGTTTTCCAAAATAAATGGCAAATAAATAAGAATAAATCCTCTTGAATAACCACTGGAGCCCCAAACTTCAATTAGAATATTTCATTATGATCATTGACTCTCATAACACAATCCTAAAGACAAATCTATATCATACATGGCTAAGAACATAATAGGACCTTCCCACAAAAATCACTTGTTCTACGTAAGCACAGACACTCAATATAATTTCCATATCAAGAAAAAAACATATTTATTTTTCTCACACTAAATATATACCCAATATATATAACATGTATGACCATCAAACAAGAAAAACTACACATCCTAAACCACATACCCTTAAGAACATCTTGTATTCCCGAGATAGATCATAACCATCAAGCACAACATGCCTATACAACTATTACCATAGTTAGGAACTCGAACAAATCTAACCTAGTAGAACAAACCCCAACACTAAAAAACTATCCCATAACTGATAATTCTGAAAATAGTATGCTTCCAATTCACCCAAACCCCATACCAATATTCCTCCTTCATGCACCATTTTCAAATATACAAGGTGACTATATGTATCTTACTCACCCAAAATAACACAAAAAATGGATGAAAATTATCACGAGTTACCCTCAAAAGATAAAAAGCACCAACTCCCTAAACTAGAGCCACATCAATAAGATCACTAGGCTCTTCCAACAATCGCTACCAGTCATGTCTCACAACTATTCACTAGGTCAAACCCATAGGTCCACGCCAGGTCATAGATGTTCAAAACTCAATGAGATGAAAACATGCCTTCATCCCAATGTCTCATAATAAATCATACCAAAACACCCATATCTATGGTCTCAAATCCAAAGGACATACAACATTAAACCAAACCCCCACAACCTGGTCACATATCCTTTCTCAACATCAACATATCAAATTTCCCCATAGAGGACCACGACACAAAACTAAATTCAATCAAAAACCACCCAAAAGGGACCATGAATAAAATACTTATTACACACTTACATGCCACAGTCACTATAGAAACTATGCAAGATTATTGTGTTGGCTTATTTATTAGTGAGTATCTTACCAATGAACCATAGAACCTTCCATCAAAATTAAATCCATAAAAATAAAAACTACAAGGCCTATAAAATATGGATCCTAGGAGAAAATAATGATCCATGAAATGATTATTTCCTCTACAATCTAACTTTCAAAAAACCATAGACCACATTCCAATAGGACAAGATCTATATATCCATTATAAACCAGAACCTTGAAACAATATGTTCATTCCCCAAGGTGAAAATCATATAAATCTATTACATCTTAGAGCAATAATTTAATGCCCAACCATAGTAATCGGGACATACAACTAGAAAAAATGAGCATCATGAACAAGTTTTATACCCATTTTAGGCTCTAAATACTTCATATATGTCAAATCTAACAATTATTAAATAGACAAAAATGATTCAAAAATATATGATACCACTTCGTATCATCTCGACCAGTATACTAATAAACCAAGGCCCCAATCCAGTTCAACAGAAGATCTCAAGTGCATATCCTTGTATTGAATATGCTAATGACTAGAAACGAGGGTATAAAGTTATAATTTTAGGAGTATACACCAACATATCAGAGTGAAAATCCATAAGTAAGTAATGAAACATAATAAAAATCAGGGTCTGTGGAAAGAAGAAATAAAATAAATAATTTGTCCTATCATAAAATAATATATAGTAGAAGTCAAAATAGTCATTTTACACTTAAAACATCAATCAAACACTAGGCCGATCAAATATACAAATTAGAAAACTAGAAATAAATACATTAGGATCTACAGCCAACAATGATACATGAAATATACCCAATATCCCATATCATAAAAATATTTTACATATCCTTCTTGAGAATACAAATTCAAACCGAGTCCCATCCACAACATGTGTCGGGGATAAACATATGAGAGTTTTTTTGGGTACACATGTAAAATGGTGGCTCATGGAGGGTGTCTATATGACTCAGTAGGCCACCACCAGTGGTGTATAATGTGAATTCCAGTGGGGATAAATTATATAAAAATAAACTATTGGTTAAATAAATAAAGTAAAACAAAGATAAATCTCAAAGAAACAACACTTTATCTTGTAAACCACTAACCTATGGTTTCTAAAGAGACACACATTACAACCAAATGTGCATCAAATCAAGCCATTGATCAAAAAATATTACATTAGAGTTTATGACTTTACATTAAATTTGATTTCTTTAATCAATTCACATTAACACATTGTTCCTTGGAGAATTAGTGTAGGTATCCAAAAAACATCAATTTCCCTAAATCACATATCTGGCCTGATAGAATTTTGGGTACCATAGTCCAAATCCTTAAATAATTGATGAATATCACTAGTAAATTATTCATTTAGATATGATATACAAGAGAGCATAAAGAATTAGTTTAACACATAAACCATAGATGTAGATAATTATTTCTACATCCCAAAACCTTCCAATACATGGATACTATAGAGTTATTTTAGACCCTAAACTATGTTTGTAGAATATTAGTCCTCCATCCCCAAACCATACCATACATATCGATTTGGGCATCTATCTAGAACCAAAACCAAGGATGTCGAGCATTAGTATGAAAGTAAATTCCACTTGGAATACCATCTATTCCTAGATCAGTAGTCAAACACATAATCCACGATTCTTAGTGAATAAGTCCGACACTCATACCATGGTTCGTGGAGCATCAATATAACACCAAAACTATGGTTTCTAGAGCGCTAGTATAACACCTAAATCATTTTTATCTTTTCTCAATTACTATGTTTCATCGTGATTACCTTACTAAAAATTCAAAACCAAAAGAAACCCCTTTCTAAAAATTTTACATTTACCATGGTCCCTACAAGCCTTTAACCACTAAATAAGGACTTAATTACATCGAATCGTTAAAGAAAACATCATGAAATCACCCCAATGGGAAAACCAAATAGAAATATCCATTAAACATTGAAATCCATTTGCAAAACCAAATTTAATAAAAATACATAGAGTTCATTAACTCATTTTGAACAATTTGAATTTCATAGCTTATATTTCCCCTCTTCGACACCCAAAACCAGGTCCGAACCTCACACACATGATTAGAACCATTTCAAAATCCTCATATGCATTTAAAAAATCTCAATACATAAAATATTCCATTATAAGAGGGTGTGAGACACCATGGTTGTCCATTGGTCCTTTATAATATTAACTAATAAATCCAAAAAGTCCCAAGGAAGGTCTGGATATCAATATAATACCCAAAACTACATACCTAAACCATAGTAGGAAACACAATACACATGCTATTTAATGCACATATAACATAAAAAAGTAAATAAATTATCAATAACATGTGTAAAACTATTATAACACATAACTTTTGAACAATTATTTATATAACACTTCCAAAGCATGGCTTCCTTAACAAGGCCCATCCATGTGCCAACCAATATTCTAGACTCCCAAACAAGATCTTCTCAACCACACAAGCACTATAATCATTTAAAGGAAAAATAATTAAGTAATTTTAACAATTATAATTAGTTAATTCATTAAACCCCAAATATTCATTGTGACAAAAAAACTCATTAGGTGCTCACCTATTACTGAAACTCCAGAAAAATTCTACATGTGGTCCATAATGGACCCCTGAAATAATTATGGGTAAAATACCAATGATAAAATAATATTACAATTATTAATTACTTTTTTAGTTAGGTAAACCATAATATAATTTATAATGGTCTCATAATGAAAAAAACATCATGAAAAAACATACATAAGTCATACTGGAAACTCTTCTATGTGGTCTGACCAATATCCACATGATAAATACATGATTACACCATAATCTAGTTGAATTGTCTTCCAAACCAAAAATACATAGCACAATAATTTGAGATAAGGAAGGGGAGAGGAATTTAAGTCACCAGAATATAATAACTCACAAAAATCACCAATGAATCAGAATGAACACCTACAAAATCATGGGTATGGTGATGTTAGTAGGGTTTGGGAGAACACATGGTTCCTATTCACCAAATAGGGCTAGAATAGGAAGAGTAGACTAAAAATACGACAGAGTGTTTTTGTTAAATACACCTTGTAATAATGTTTCGAGAAGATTCCCGGTTTGATTCATGTTTAGAATAACTGTATTCCAACTAAGAAACCATTACTATCTAAAACCTCTACCCATCATAGTGAATGGTAGTATTACTTACAAATAATGTTGTCATAATGGCTCAATTCCATGACTACATGATCCTAACCAGAAATCGTTCCTCCAAGAGTCAGGTCACACTATCAGCGCCAATGTGTGATCTATAGGTATCCTCCAGTAAGAGTCTCTAAGAGTGATGGTCAATTCCACCTTCCAACCAAAAACCCGATCTCTCAAACAGAACTCACAAAAAATGGAGAATGACTAGAACCTGTGTCTATTATAAAAAAATCCAAAAGAGAAGACATAGATCATACCTCAAATATCTCTTGGAGATTCTTGGTCATAATCCAAATCACAAGTTTCTATACTCGCCCACATCCTTCGACTCCCTGAGCTTGGTGTGGACCACCTGGGGGTGGTTGTGGAAATGCTACAAACTATCTGCCACCACCTACTGCTCGTCCAGCTCATCTACCCTGCCATTATCTTGTGGAAGTCCTTCCTCCAAGAGTTGTCTCTTTCAAGGCATCTCACCGACCAACTCCATCACTGAAGCACAATGGGTTGGACAATCTCTAGAGAGATATTCCCGGACATTTCAACCATAACATTGCCTCTCTTGTGGAATATATTCTCCTTGGTGCTACTCTAGAACCATAGAAACATGTTTATGTGTTTGAGCATGGGTACACCTCATATATCACGTTAATGTCACCTATCATATTCATGCTCCTATAGAATCCTCTAACTCATGATCTATGTTGTAGGTCACATCTATCTTCTCCACTTCTAGGAAACTCTCAACTAATCGGGTTCACTCCAGAACCCCAGCAAATGTCGGAATGATAAAGTGTATCAGCGGCGCTTTAATATCCCAGCGTAGTCCCTACTCGAAAGTCTGGGCCCTTATGTATGGGTCCCTAACCATAAAAATAGAGTAGATGGAAATATATGTGAATATCACCGAGTACTTTGCTACCATCATGCTACCATCTTGTAGGTGTAGTAGCTTTTGTATATGCACAGAGCATAATGTCACCAGAAAGAAATCCTCCGAGAAGAGGTCCTAAATATATATATAGTTGGGGGTCACCTTTTCATGCATCAGATCATCAAGGTCCACCATCTGCCCATTGATCCCAGATCAAAGCTCATGGACAAGATGACCATCTGGTCAAGAGGTGTCCTCAATATGAGAAAGACTTGTGTAACTTACTCAAGTGAACACTTCACCACCTGGGGGTTAGTCTCACCCCTGAACCTAGGAGTTCACTATGTTTGGAACTTTTTTAGAAAACTCAATGTGTGTACATACTCTACATTTAGTGCTGGTAGAAACTACTGATAGATGGGTGGTGGTATAGCTAGTGCACCACCTGGTAGGGCTATCTCAGGTACTGGTCCCTATACTAACACCTCATCGCTCAGTGGAATATCCTTGTGGTATCATCCAAGATTCTTGACTACCAATATGCATGGTTACATCCAGAAAAGTATTGATATGAACCATGGTTAAAATTGTATATTTGGTGAGCTTACTCAAGAAGGACATGGAAATCACAAACCCTTCCAATATGACGAATGTAACATTCATTTACCATTGACTACTTTCCTAATGCACTGATTCGAAAAGAATGTTATCAGAGTCCTAGTGAAGGGATACATCAGCTACCACACCAACACTAGAACCTCTTACTTGAGAGCCAAACTCTAAACAGTGTAACACTATTGCTATGAAACCCAATCCAAGCACATGACATAGTGGTCCTACGGTAGAACCATCCACCACTGATACCAAATTTTCATGACCCGTCCCTTAGGCCCCATGGAAAGAGTACTCCATGCCTGCCTTTCAAAAAACAGGGGTTGGAGACTTGGGTCGAAGCCATTATCCTGCAAATGGGAGAAAGTTTCCATGTACCTGTTTAAATCCACACTCACAACCCCATCCCACATAGCTGAAAAGTATACACTAATACAATGATGCATGTAATCACTAAGTAATCCACAACCAGAGTAAAATATAATGTAATGTACAAGGTTCAGAACTCGGCTAGTATACAAGCCCATAAAAAGAACAATAGTACACAAGTAAGACCCCAAGCGCCTGAAACTCTTCCATTGAGAATCTAACCCGAATGGAAGCTGGAGGGTAGCTACCTAAAGTCATAAAAGTATGCCTCATATATCTTTTCTCATGAGACACTACCTAGTCCTGGTCCTACCTGAACTCTGTCAAAGCATCAGTCATCTGCATAAGACACATCACATGTCAGAAAATACCCAAGAAGGGGTGAGTAAAACAATACTCAGTAGGGGACCCTAAAACCACCAAAGTAAAATATAGGGAAATCCCATAAGGAATTGCACAGTAATCTCTACCTAGGTATATGTCTATATATATACCAAGGTCATTGATCTATACACATCTCATCCATTAAAAAACATAATGTCCTAGCCTTATAACCAGAATCATAATTCTCACCAAGCTCCATGATCTTATCCATCACAACTGCTACCATTTGAGAGACAGAGTAAATCA
The DNA here is from genome assembly GCA_963277665.1 of Viscum album. Lineage (NCBI taxonomy): Eukaryota > Viridiplantae > Streptophyta > Magnoliopsida > Santalales > Viscaceae > Viscum > Viscum album. The sequence goes on from OY728148.1 coordinate 864,736,071, forward strand.
GGTACAAATCTACCATTCCTAATGGTACGTCCGAGAGAATGTTCTGAAATGGGAAAATTCTATTAGGTTCAACTTTAGGGCCTAAAAATAGAGGTCCAATCATCTCTTTATTTCACCCCAATGCAAGACTATGTATACCCATGTGAAGAGGACTGCTCCTTGCCAATTTTCTAAGTTTAGGGCGCACTACTCCAGACAAACCAGGGATACCTCATTTACTTCTGTAGGGAGTGGACCACACCTGAGTCTCGTTGAGGGATCACTTGATCCTACGTATGTAATGATCTCTTCATGTGAAGGGGTCTCTACTTGTAGTTTTGTCCTTCAATTATGGGAGATCCAACTCTTATGGAGTACCCACTCCCCGTCGCTACTCAGAGACGGGGGAGTACTACTTTGTATGTGGGGACCTGCTCCATGGTTCCAATAGGGGATTAATACTCATGAAGGACCTGCACCCTATCATGATAGGGGAGTACAACATCATATATCGAGGACATGCACCCTACCCAGTTGGGGAGTACTGCTCTGTGACTAGAGGACATGCACCCTAGTAATAGGGGGTTCCATCTATGGTAGTTTATTCACTATGGGGGACTCACACCCTAGTATGTTAGGAGAGAACTAACCCTAGCCTATAAGACCCACTCCCTGGTAAGATAGGTAAGTATTGATTCTACCGGAACAATGAGTTAGGAGGACCTTCACCATGGAACGTTTGGGGAGTAACGACTCTAAAGAAAGGGAACCCCCTCCATGGTCCCATAGGGGAGTATCTAATCTTCCTTCATGAACATCTAAAAGAGTCTATTCCTTTGTCTTTAATGGGAGTAAAACCCTCATAGGAAACTACTCAAAGGAAATGAACCCGCACCTATGACGTGGGGCGTCCAATCTCTACCTATGTAGAAGGATAAGCAGTACATGTTCCCTGAGTTGTCAAGGGTGCAACTGTCCTAGAATCTCTTCAAGATAAATACCCCAAATCCACTGACATTCTACTTGTATCAGGATGGCGTACTCATCGAATCAATATGCCTTCCTCTAAATTCCTAAAAAACTCACTTAGAGTTTCTCAAAAGGATGATCTCTTTAGAAAGTTCCAAACACAATAGACGGATCGTCAAACAAATGATACATTTGAATGTTATGGGTTTTTTAGGGACGTGAGGGACACTTGGGTCCATATTTGGCCTATCCTAGTCAGACCAACCCAACCCGACCTGCTGGTCCGCTGAGCCATTGGTATAGCCTACTGCCGGAGCAGCCTGCCAGCACCAGCCCGACCCATTATAGAAGGCCAGTTTTTCAGCCCGAACATAGCTCTACTACATCCATCTCACACCACGTAGATATAGAGGGAGCCACCTCTCGGGTCAACTGGTCCTCTTACACAGATCAGGTATGCCTACAAAACCTACATCTTTCTATGGGTCCAGGTCACGCTACGGCCAGAGTCATGGCTCCTCTATGTGGGTAGACATGTAGCATGGCTGGTGTCGCCTCAGCCATATACCACACCGACAGATTCCTCCATGGGTCACCACACGTAGTCTAGTGGTCTGTTCATTTATTTGTAGGGTGTTCGAATGTCCTCGGGCTACGTTCTTCATCGCTTAGGGTTCATATATCCATTGCAATCCCTTCATCCAGAAAGAGTTAGATGAAATATATCTCATACACCGCCTCAATCTATCCATCATCATCGAACATCTATCGTTTTGTATCCATTCCAGATCCAAGATATCAGATAATTGAGCCAAGAATAGTTTTGCAATGACTGAACATTCCTCAACCCGTGATGAATGCAAAGCACACCGGGTAAAATAGTAGAAGAAATCCACATCAACCAATGTGTGGAACAAACCTTCTCTACCATTCATCAAGGATTTGATCCACTTATATTAAATGTATTAAATAAAGAAAATCAAATATATTTAAATCATGAATCGATTAATTCCCCAATGTTAAAACCGATAAAAATACCTCCCACAAGAACGAATGATCCACGAGACAACTTATTCATAGATTGATTCACGTTTTTCAATTAAAATCAAGAACGGTAAAATAGAATAATTATATAAAACCCCCTACCTAGTTATTTGATCACTTGAATACACAGATTAAAGTAACATTTCCATGTCGATCTGTGTCCCGCTAGCGTTGGGTGATTCATCATCAATGGTAAGAGAACCTCCTACTGCTCCATAGGGAAACTCTAGGGTTATGACAATAACCTTGGATTTCAGATAGACGTAGGTTTAATAGAAAACATCATTATATCATAAAATATTTTAATTTAAGAATATTTTAATGATGTTCACATCTAAAAGCTAACATCTTCATCGGGCACATGCGAGATGATGATAGGCCATGCCTAAGATAATTTCATAGTTTTGAATGCAATGATGCCCTCATATTTTCCATTAGGGAATCCTTCTGAATGATTTTAAAGTCAAAAGTTATCTTCCCATGAATTTTTAACTGAAAATTTAAAATTATTCAAATATTTACTTTGGGTACATGAGGCATTGTAATCACGTCCCGACTCAGCACCATATCATGAAATTTTCCCAAATAGTTTCTAAAAATAAATTCATGAAGAATCCAAGAAATTAAATTCTCCCCACATTAATGATTTTCATCCCTGAAAAATAAAAAAATACTACACTTAAGGGAAGAAAATTGAGTTCATAAATGGTCCATGCACTGCTCACAGACACACACATCGAGGAACCACCAAGATCGACCACTCTCAGGTGCAGCTTCTTCTAGGCCAACATCATGAAATAAAATGAACATGTTTCCATAGACATGACAAGTGGGAACAAACCAAGAGCTACTGTATATCTACAGTCATGGGGTTTAGCATCTCCCCTCCACACTAACCTGATTTAGAAACATAAAGAACCCTATTGTTCACATCCACCCATAGATGAATTGTGTTGAGTCCTCTACAAGCGTTACATTTTCAAGGTTGAGATTGAAGACATAGGGATATTTTGAATGAGATAGGGCTAACCACGAGTGAATTCTTGGTATTACTAGGACCTTTATCTACAACCTATAGTGGCCACACAACTTTCTGAAATAGGAACACTACCACACTCACTACTGGCATCCCCGCTGAGTATGGATGGTATGACACCATCCATACCGCAAATACATCACGGGGTCTAACTCTGGAACCACAAAACTATCCTAAGTAGGACTCTTTGTTGGAGTCTACTTAGTTTTGTGCATTCTTACCTTTAACCATAAAGGAAAACACTTTTTTACTATCACTGACACACCATATCCTTTTCCTAGTATAATAAATCTGGGTATGAACGGTAGTAGTCCATAAAAAAGTATGAATTTGTAAGGCCTCGACGACATGACTAAAATATCCCAACCACAAGTATCTCCTCCAAGATTCATGTCACATTATCATCATTATTGTGTGATCTAACGGTATCCTCCAATACAAGTCTATAAGAATGTGTTTCAATCCAAGTGTCCAACTAGAACCTCTAAATGTCAATTAAAACTCATAGAAAAAGGAGAAAGTATAGAACCAGTGTCTACTAAATTGAATTCCAAAAGAAAAGACATAGATCATACCTTAAATCTATCCTAGATATTCATGGTCATAATCTTTGACTGCTTGTAGTTGTACTCTCCCACATCCTCTAGCTCCCTAATCCTTGTACAAACCACCTTGGGGTGGTGGTGGAAATGATGCAAACTGTCTGCCACCTCCTACTAGTTTTCCAACTTCTCTACTGTGCCCAACATCTTGAAAAAATCCTTGAAACAAGTGATTTATCTACCAAGGAAGCTTGCTGGTCGGCTACCTCTCAGTTTCATGGTGGTAGTACAATCTCTAGAGATATGCCCCCATCTGTTTGAAGCATAACACAACCTATCCTGCGGCTGACCTGCTCCTTGGAGATGCTCCTAAACCACAAACCCACATGTCTATGTTCGGTAATGGTTATGCCTCTTATGTTGTGACCCCTTCAACTGTCATCTGCTAGATCTAGTAGACACCTCTACCTCTTGACCATTACTGTAGGTCACATCCATCTTCTTCACCACTAAGAAACACTCAACCACTAGGGCTCACACCAGCACCCCATCATATGTCAGAATGTTAAGGGGTATCACTGATGCCTTTATATCATAGTTTAATACATACTCTAAGGTTTTATGTCAATGTATGGGACTCATTCAATATCCATAGAGTGGCGAGAAAGATCTGTGAATCTCACTGAGTACTCATCAATAGTCACACTGCACTACAATAGTTGTATTTTTTTATCTATATGCACAGAGCATAACATCACCATAAATAATACCTCCTTGAATAGGTGCTCAATGTCTATCTAGATGACGGTCACCACATCATGCATCTGGATCTTCAATCTCAACCATATCTCCACCCATCCCTGAAGAAGACTCATGGCCACGATAGACATCTTATAGAGAGGCATACTCACTAAGAAAAATACTCTTGATACTATCTCAATCCATTCCCCAGCCACCTGGGGGTTAGTCTCACCCATGATCCTATGAGGCCACTACCTCTAGAACTCATGTAGTGCACTCAGCCTGTGCACATCATCTACTTGTTTCTTTGGTAGCGACAACTGATTGATGAGTGGTGGTATCCCTCGTGCACCACCTGGTAGAGATATCTCGAGTACTAGCCCTTTTACCAATGCATCAATGCTTGAAGGTCCATCCTCATGGTCTCGTCTAGGAATCACGATAGGAAATCTTCGTGGTGGAATCAAAAAATGGATCGAGATGAACCATAATTTAATGATAATATCTGGAGAGCTAACTCAAGAAAGACATGGAAATCCCTATCCAATCTTATATGATGCATGTGCCATTCATTTCCTAGTGACCATTTTCATAATGCACTGAGTCGAAAAAAAATGTTATCTATGTCTAAGTGAATGAATTGATCATCCAATGCCCTAATTCTGGAACCTCTTTCCTGGGATACAAACTCAAAACAACTTAACACTATCGCTATGAAACTCAAACTAAGCTCATGACACAATGGTTATAAGGTATAACATACCTCATATGATACTAATTTGTCCTGAACCAGCCCTAGGGGCCCATGCCACAACTACCCCAAGCCTGACTCCTAATGTCCAGGGGATGGTGATTATCATTGAAGGAGTTATCTTGCAAATGGGAGGCATTCTCCAAGTACAAGTACACACACACAATCACAACCCCATCCCACAGAGATAAAAAGTAAACACTAAGTAAATGATGCATGAAATCACTAAGTAAACCCAAGACATAGTATAATGGAAATTGAAGTACAAGGTGGAAAACCGGTCCAGTATACAAGACATCCAAAGGAAAGATAGAACATAGGTAAGACCCCAATTCTCTGAGACTCGTCTACCGAGAACCCTATCTGAAGGGTACGTGGATGGTTTCCGCCTACAGTCGTAGTAGTATGCATCATATGTCTTCTCTCATTGAACACCACCTGGTATTATATCTCCTTGTACTCCATCAATGCATCAGTTATCTACACAAGACACATCATGTGTAGACAAATCCCATGTAGGGGTGTGTAAAACAATACTCAGTAGGGAATCCTAAAACCACAAAGGTAAAACAAAAGAGAAAACCGAAAAGGAAACACACAACCAAATCTACCCAGATATATTCCAAAGAATATACCAAGGTCATCTAGATATACTGGTCTCATCCACTAAGAATCATAAGGTCCTAGCCTTATAAACAACATTAGTGTTCTCAATGATGTTCCAGGAGCTTATCCATCCCTGGTGGCACCATCCAAGAGATACACTCCATCAGGTACAACTCTACCATTACTAATGGTACGTCTAATAGAAAGTGATCCATCGAGAACATTATATTAGGTACAACTCAAGTTCCTTAAACTAGAGGTCCAGTCATCACCATATATCACCCAATGCAAGACAAAGGAAACCCAAGTGAAGAGGCCCACTCCCCACCGCTACACTCAGTTGAGGAAGTACTGCTCCAAAAAAACCTTTGATACCTTAGTTTCCCCATTACAGATTGGATCATACATTGGTCTTCTTGATGGAGTACTCGCTACTACATAGGTATTGATCTCTTTAAGTGGATGGGACCGCTCCTCATAGTTGTGTCCTATAGTCTAGGGAGATCAAAATCTTATATAGGACCTTCTCCCATTGCTACTTGGATACGGGGGAGTACTACTCGATAAGTGAGGACCCACACCCTAGTTATAATAGAAGAGTGAAACTAGAGAAAGACCCACACCCTTGGGGTACTACATTGTATATCAAGGACCCACATGCTACCCTTTAGTGCAGTAAAACTCAGTGACTAGAGAACCCACACCCTTGTACTAGAGGAGTAATGACTCTGTCAGTTTATTCACTATGGGGGACCCGCACCCTAGAACGTTAGGGGAGTACTGACCTTAGGATATATGACCCTATCCCTTTTATTATAGGGGAGTACCGACTCTACCAGAACAATTCGTATGGAAGACCAGCACCCTAGAAATGTAGCAGAGTAACAAATCCAAAGTTAGGGAACCAACTCTCTTGTCCTACAGGAGAGTTTCTACTCTTCCTTTACAAGTCATCTTTAAGTACCCATTCCCTAGTATAATAGGGGAGGAACACCCTCAGAAGAAAATACTCGAAGGAAAAAAACCCAAAAGCATGATGTGGGGAGTCCAGTCTCTATATATGTATAGGGATAGAGAGTACCCACTCCCTGAGTCATCGAGTAACCATCATTGAATCTCTTCAAGTAAACAACCTCAGCTCTGCTCAAAGTATGCTTTTATCAAGAAGGCCTACTCATAAAATCTATAGGTCATCCCACATATTTTGGGAAAATTACACTATATTATCTCAATAGGAATGTTTCAAAACAAGGGAACCAACTCCACAGAAAACGTGTCGAAAGGGTGCTATGTTTGAAATTTACGAGCGTTTTTATAGAATGAGGACCGGTTGGGTTTGGGTCTGAACCAACCCTATGAAACCGACCTAACCCGACCATATCAGACCTACTCGAGATTAACTGATTCTAACCCAGCCAATATTGGATAGGTTCAGCCAGACCTACGGGGCCACAGGTCTGACCCGCTACTGGCCAGGCCTGCCAGCACCAGTCTAGCCTGCCAAGGAGGGCTGGTTTCTCCAGCCCAGATGAGGATCTTCCATGGAAGTCTTGCACTAGACAGTGCCAATATGTGACACCTCCCTACCCAACTAGTCCACTTATGCAGAACAAGTTTTCTGGTGTGACTCATTGCCTGTTGCTGGTCCAGGTCACACCACGGCCAGAGCCGTGGCTACTCCACATGGGCAGTCATGTTGTGCAGCATCCACCTCCACCACTACTGTGGTGTGTCGTCGTCGGTATATTCCTCCAAGGACCACCCTACATGCTTTGGTGTTCCATTCATCGATCCATAGAGTGTTTCAGAGTCCTCATATTGTGTTATTCAGTGCATGGGGTTAAAATCTCCATTGTTATCCCTTCCTCTAGAAAGTGTTCTATCAGTGGCATTTCCCGCACCACCTCAATCCATCCATCATCATCATCATTGCACCTTTGTCGTGCTATATCCACTATAGATCTAGGATGTCGGATCAATGCACCATGAACATTTGCATAATGGTTGACCATTTTTCAACCTGTGAAGAAAGTGACAAACAAAGGGTAAAATAGGAGAGGAAATCCACATCAATTAAACTGGGTAATGATCCTTCACCGCCATTCATCATGGAGTTGATAAAATCTCATTATAAGGAATAAACAGAGAAAATCAAATATATTTAAATCCTGAATGGACTAATTTTACAAAGGTAAAAAAATAGAAAACCCTCCCACAAGAAGAAATGATTCGTGGTTCAACCTATTCTTGGGTTAATCCACCTTCATATTTTAAAATATATAACAAGGAAATAATGGAATTAAATAAAAACCCCAACCTTGAGTTTTGATTTTTTAAATATGTATATTGAATTCACGTTGCCACGTCGATCCTTGTTCTACCAGCATTCATTCAATCATCATTGCGGCAAGAGATCCACCTCGTCCTCCTTAGGGAAACTCTAGGGTTATCTCAATAACCCTTGATTTTTAAAAGCGGTTGGTTTAAAATAAAAACACATTGCGTCATAAGATATTTGTATTTATGAATATTTAAATGATGGTCACATATCTAAAAAATAACTTCTTTATCTGGCTCACACATGAGATGTTAGGCCTTTCCTAAGTTAAAGTCACAGTTCTGAACGCAACGGTGCCCTTGGATTTCTCATTCAGGTAGTCATTTGAATGATTTTAAAGTTAAAATTTATCCACTCTAGTATTTTAAACTAAAATATAAACATTATTCAATGATTTATTTCAGACACACCGGGCCTCAAAATCACATTCAATCTCATTACTCTGTCTCGGAATTTTCCAATATAATTTCTAAATATTAATTCAGAATAAATTTGTTCCATTACATAATGAGTTTTAAATATAGTTCCACTTCTATAAAGAAAAACATGTAGTTTTTTTGAAAACATACACAAACCCAATGTAATTCCTTATATCCTCAACCACACCACACTGTTTTACATTTTTATAACATGGTTAACAATAAATTGTGCTCAAACCAAAAGAATCAACCGTGATTATTTCAAAATAAATGAAAACCCCTATGTATCAAGGTGTCATGTTATTTCCCTCAACTGTGCACACTAATCAGTAAACCCCAACAAGAAATGATCAAAACTTCTAAAAAATAACTAGAAGCCTCTAAAAATCATCCAAACACCCAAGATACCTCTTCATACTCATTAATAATATCAAAAAATCCTTTTAATGTATTCCATTCCCCATAATCTCATTTTGAGTGTTTCTAAAAACATATCCCTTCTAGTAAATGAAAAATCATATTCCTTCTAGAATTTTAAACTTATACTGACAAATGATATAATAAATTAAATTCATAGAAGTTAAAAAATGGTAATTAACTAAATAAATGGATGTTTAATATAGACTCAATAATAAATGGGTTTACCTAAAAAATTATGTGGTATATATAAAGAGTGATTATAGTGCATTACTAGTGGGAATTGGATTTTAATTGAAGTCAGGTGATGACTTCCACAATTGGTTCTCATTGCTAGTTAAACATTTAAATTACTAGATATTTATTATTATGGTGGAATTAGAATATATATAACATTAATAGATGTTTATAAATACAACCATTAAAATGGCGATTTGTAGGAAGATATTTGCATGAGGAATCCAATAAGTTTTATGTCACATGAGAACCCAAATTTGTGTTGCACATTAAATAGTTGTATTTATGGACTAGAGAAGGAACCTCAACAATTGAATCAAAAATTCAATTATTTTTTGTTGAATGGAATTCTTCATAGGTCCATCATAGATCACTACTATTATAAGATTGAGCAATGTGTTAGTAAATTCATTAAAAATATAGAAATTTTTGAATGACATGCTTCTAGTTGGTCTATAATGCCTATATTTTCCGAAGTTGAATATTATGTTGGTTGGAAGAATTAATATTAATCATAAAATCCATGGTAATAAAATCATAGGTATCAATATCTAGAGAGACATGAAGAATATAAAATTTTATTATTATAGAGGGACTACATCTATAAGATCATTTAAATATTTGGGATGTTTATCTGTAAGCCTGTATGGACTCATATTGCTAGAAATTTTATTTTTTTTAAGAAAGATAATCATGTAATAGAATATTAAGACATCTACATGGAGAATGTTTCTTCTAGTTCAGTGGTAGTAAGTCTAATGTACATGATGATTTTAAATTATATAGATATATTGTATATAATGAGAGTTGTATGTTAATTTATATCAAAAACAATAAAGGTACACTAGGAGGATGTTATATGGATCATTTGGTATCCAAAAGAGTTAATAGGTATATCCTTATTTTTTGAAAGATGATCCCTTGTGATTAATTTTTTAGGCAGACTTTAATTAGGGATTTAGATGCCTATAAGAGATCAAATAGTTTAGTGTTTTCCTTTATAGGAATAATGGTCATCTATATGTCAGACTGGTAGTAGATTGTTACTCTAAGTGCAACATATGAAGAATGTGTAGTTTCAATGATAGCTGGGAAAGAGATAATGTGGTTAATGATGTTTCAGAAGGTTATTGAGGGATGTTAGTAAGTATGAGTTCTTTTCTATTATATTCAATGTTCAATCTACTTGGGTAGAAATTAAATATTCTTTTATTGGACAAATCATATTGACTTAATGTAATGTTTCATCAGAAACGTACCATATAGAAATGATCTAGATATTCAAAAGATATCCTGATTCCAAAATAAAAAATACATGACCATTAAGATAGTAGTTTAATAAACTATAAGGTAACACCACACATCAGTGGGATATGGAAGAATAGTAAGGGAAATGGAAAATTATTGTGTTCTATAATGGAATGGAAAGGTGATGTTTTATAATGTATGGAGAGTTACTAATGACACATAAAATAATTATTATAGATAAATATTTTTGGGATTTTATGTACATTTTATTTAAAATGGATATAATTCATCATAAATTCAAGCCATAAAAAATTCTATGGTATTGAAAAATAGACCCTGACAACCGGAATGACCATGGTTGAACTAAATTTATTAAAAGTTAATAAACTTTTGATGATAAAAGAGGGTTGTTCTCTGAGTTCATCGGAATGTGATTGAGTCAATTTGTTGGATGATGTGTTTTATAACTCATCGATAGTTGGAAATAATCAAGAAAAAATATGATAGTTTAACTAAGGGATCATAGAGAATGTATTCAAGATTATATTGAAATGTTTTGTTGACTTGGATTTCAGGGGAGAAGGTATTAACTGTCACCCAGAGGACATGTAACAATCTATGATTTATATTCATTTAGTTTATAGTATATTCAATCGACTGTGTCTCAGATAATAAAAAACACACACAACACCCATATAAAAATCCACATATTTAAATTATATGACGAATATAATAATTATTAAATAAAAATGTTACAATTAATTAAATTTTTTACATATTATCATTTGTATGTTATTAGTATTTTTTAAAAATGATTCATTTCAAATGAAAATTTAGAAGGGTTATTTTATTTATAATTATAAACTAATATATCAATATTTAATTATTTATAAACTAATGTGAAATTATATGTAATATAATTTATTTTTTAAATGGAATTTTTTAAAGAAGTCTTTCTTTAAATATTTTATTTTCAATTTAGAATTATCTTAAAAATTTTAGAACACTAATTTCAAAAAAATAAGATAACTATTTTATTAAACATTTCATTACTATCTTAGGATAATATTTTGTGATTTTTATAAAAATAATGATTTCTAGGTGAATATTGAAAAATTTCATCTTTTTAAATTACATGATTTTATCGAATTATTAATTTATAAGAATGAATTTCCAAATCATTAAAGTATTTTCTATGAGAATATATATATTTCATAATATTTTTACAAAAAAATATTTTATATTTTATATCTTATTTTATATGATTCAAAAAAATGCATTTATTATATTATATATTTAGTATTTTAAAATTATTTTTATCATTTTTATAAATTTTATTAAATAGGGATTTCAAAATTTTTATAACTACTCAAAATTTTGTATACAGTAACATGTCATTTTTGGTAGTAAAGGAAAAATATCCTTGTTAGAAACATGTTTTCAAGTATAAAAAACTTTAAAAATGAGTAAATTTAGAGATAAATGGGAAGAAAAGTTTATAAAATGTTTTAATTGAGTGTTTAAGTAGTTTTTTGACCTTATTTATTCTAAAATACATTTATTATTCACTCAAGAGACATTTCCATTCAGTGTTACTTCCCATTATTGAAATGATTTTCATATTTAAAAAAATCCCATCCATTTTCACTTATAAAAGGGGAAATCAATTTCTCACATAAAATCACATTAAAACCCAATTTAATTGGTCTAAAATCTACGAAAAGGGATCCTAAATATTATAATCCACCATCAAGAGGTTACTTTAATCTCAAAAGTCCATCCGTCAAATTATTAACATCTTAACAAAGGAGATAATTCAAGTAATGTGGTATAAATCCATAACTGATCCATTCTCATTTATTTTTTATTAGGTGCACATATTATTCCTCAAATTACATAAATCTTTCATAAAATGACATCATTAATGTAACAGATATATATTTTATTACTATTGTTGAAAAATCTTTAACCAATCTCTCTTTTTTCCATTTAACAAAAATGAAAATGCTAATTGTGTGTGTGTGAGGAATACAACCACCATGAAGTAAAATGTTTATTCTCCTCACTAACATAAATGGATGATTTTAAAAAGGAAATTTAATATATAATAATTATTAAGATAATTATTTAATATTTTTATATTACATACCATGTTACTGCACTCTACATTTCTATGTGTACAAAATCATCATCCATGGATTGATGTATTTCAATTTTCACTTCCACATTTTATATATGTTTATAAGAATGGATTTAAAGGATAAATATTCTTTTGATGATATGACTAAATATTTTGAATTAAAAATTGAATTACCTATTGATGAGATCAATGATAAATAATCATTTTTAAATAACAAAATTAAACAAGAAAAAAAATAATAAAAAAATTTATTCATATTATGTAATAATTTAAAATACATTATATATTTATCTAAATTAATAAAATTTAGATGTATATGACTAGTGAAAACTAAATATAATCATCATGATTTTTTTTGTAATTATATTGCAAAAATAGAAGCACATAATCATCCATTAAGAATGGCATGTTTATGTTTTGGTTGGTTTAACCACCCACTTAAAAAATGTTATGAATTTTATCCTGGAAGACTATGGGAGGATAATTATTAATTGAACAAGATATAAATATGTTGATAATTTTTTTTGGTTTTGTAATAGAAAGAGTATTTTAACAGTCACTAATTATGAAAAAACCCTATTGTTCTGCAGTAATCACCAATAAATGATTTTTATCGATTTCAACTTCAATGATAAAGAATAAAACCGTCATGAAATAAATTTAAGACATCATACATTATAAAAATCATTTATAATAGTACAAAATTGGTCTAATAATGATGAAATATATGATAATAATAAAAAATTAACTTATATTACAAAACATGTTTGAAATTATTTGATGGATAGATTGGCTCAATGTTCATAGATTTTTGTTTTTATTTATAGAAAATAAATGTTTTAACAAGTTCGATAGTGAACTCTAAAATAATAGTAGATATTGAAAATATAAAAAATCACTGTATATATTTATCTAACTATTATAAGTGGGAATTAAAAAATGTTTTAGGTTTAAATAATGATCCTGGGAATGTATTTAATAAATTTAATTTGATTATTCATGAAGTTTGTTGAATGTGAAGAACTAATCCTGACCATGGTAAGGGATTCCATCTGAAATGCCTTTCATTTTGGTTTATTTTTCATTATGAAACTTATATATTTTATGTGTTTTATATATTCTGAATTTATATACTATGTCATGAAAGAACTTTTATTCTTTGGGATTTAGGTTCGTTTTAAATCTCCATCTTTTAAGAGGTTTGATTTAAATTTCCCTTACAATGTAAGGTTTATTTCTAAAATATAGTTCATTTAGGATTAAATTTTCATACTCAATACATTTTATATACTTTTTGTAAATTTTACCATATGATTGTAATTTATGGTATTTCCTTATTTACCTATTGGTATTTCCATTTTTAAAACAAAAAACCCCTTTTTCAAAATTATCTCACTCCATGAAATATATTTCATGTACGAGACATTAGTTACTGAAATTTATTTTATTTGAGTTATACTTTTTTATAATAAAATTTCAAATTCCATTGTTTGGATATACGAACATATATTTTTATTATATATCGTTTTATTATCCTATTTGAGAAAATGAATTTTCAATTAGGGAATTTTTTTCACTCTTTTTACAATGTGAGTTTTCATCAACGGTAATTTGAATATTATAAAAAGGCTCGCTTTTTAATAAAATGATTTATCTTTGGCCCCACAATTCTTATTTAAATATTTATGTCATTTTTAAGGATCCAACGATTTATATTATTTCTAAATGTAATTTTTTAAAATCATTCATCTCACTTTTTGAAAAATTTGTTTTGATAAATCATATATATGTTTTTATTTTACAATAATGGTAAAAAATCATTTCTAAAATCACTTTAATGTTTTAACCTCCATTTTACTTTTCATATAATATACTATTTTCACTAGTGGGATTTATATTACATGATTTATTTTCTAATAAATATATATATTTATAATTTGGGATACTGAAATAACATTATCAAATAATTAGATTCTTGATACATTATTAGGTGATATCACTAAATTAATTATCTTGAAAAAATATTTTTAATATTTGTAAATATATTTATTTTTTTCCTATTTTTTTTAGGGATAAGTTCTTTCTCTAACATCCACCTCTTTTCTCTATTTGACTTTTGTAAAATTATTCTCTATCAAAGATATGATCCCTCATTACCATTTTTAAACCTAACCACAAAAATGAATATAAATAAATTGTTCTTCAATTCCATTACTTTTTAAATACCCTATTTTCTAATTATTTGTTTGAAATATATACACCACAGTTCCATACATCCATATATTAGGGAAAATATTATTTTAACTGTATACCCCTTATCTATGAAGTGTAAATATTATTTTCTTTATTATATTCAGTAAATCTTATTTACATAGAATGTTACATGATATCATTGTATTCCCATTTTCTTTATATGAGTTATTTATGATGTAATTAATGTAACATATTTTCCTTCCATGAGTTTATTACTATATTTAATGTTTTTTACTTTAATTTTAAGGTTTTATGAACCCCACATTATTTCCCTAGGTTCTTAATGCCATTGTAACTAAATTATTTCCAAGTAGATCACATTATTATTGAATAATGATGGGTCTGGGCCTATATCACCCTCCATTGAATTGTTTTATGTTTTGTATCTCAAGATATAAGTATTCAAAATTATATTTTATTTCTCATAATAATGGGAACTAATATAGTGGTTCATGAATGTAATGTTTAGTATTCATATATATGTTCCATATTTATATGATATAATGGTTTTATATAATTTTAAATATTATGATATTCTCTGAGGGATCATTCTTAATTACTCACCCATATATAATGTTTTAACAATATTTATTCTAGATTTTAGGATTTATTATTTATTGTATAAATGTTTCTTATGAATCATAATTTTAGCCATATACTATTTTTTTGAAATTCTTACGTCTAACGAACCTCTCTTTCAATATATTCTTATAACATAAATTTTCAAAAATACTTAAAACATTATACAAATAGACTCCCAAATACCTTATTAGTCCAATTCCTTAAGAAACAAATAAACATAAACTATGGTACATATGTGAGAAACATTATCTCCCACTAGGTTCTCCTATACAAGAACCCCTTATAGACATATTATATATAATATATCCTTATAACATGGAGATGGAAACATAAAAAGGGGGTGAGATCAGATACTTAGTAAACATAAAATAATAGATATATAAGCATAAAAATGAGAATAAGAGTACAATAACATGATCATAACACTATATGATCATAACCTATATATCAAAAATCATACTAATAAATCATGACATAAAGATCGAAACTACATAATACATGAATCATAAAATAATAAAGAGTAAGTCCATGAAATAATAGAATAGAGTTAATTCATGTAATTGTGGTATATATATAAACATAGAAAATTATATGTCATGAATTCCTACCAAGACCTTCATAACATGTTAGATATAGGATATGGACCATCTACCAACTATAGGATTATTTTGAAATTTATGTACCATATTATTTTCAAGATTTGGCTATAACCAGTGCACCCAATTATTTTAAAGCTTGGGATAAAACCCATAATCCTATATTTTTTCGGACATGGGCTTCAACTAGCATGCCTTATTATTTTCAGTATTGAGCTAAAACCCATCCACCCATTTTGATTATATAAAACTTTTAATTAACCAATGCATTGGAGGGAGATATAGGTACCAAACATCATAATACAAAATTATTCATACATGTTCCATAATATTAAAAACATTCATCATATAATGACACATAAAAATTGATGGGTTTTATAGAAAATATTCATAACTAATGAAATAAATATCATTATAATTTTATCACATCATATCCTATATAAAATATATAGGTTTTCTAATCATTTTATTTAATAATAACCTATGAAAATAAGTAGGACTCAAAATTATATGACTTTTGGAAATGAAATGGGTGTCATAATAATAATTCAATATTAACATAAAATTTTCAAGAACTAATATGAATGGTACATTAGTATCATGAGTAACATCAATGAATGCCTTATTAGATGGAAAATAATTTTTAAATATCATTTAAAAACATTTCTTGATGAAAAAAAATCATTTCTTCTATGAAATTTTATTTTTGAAACAAAATTCATTTTGAAATCTATTTTAATAAAAAATTAAAAACTTATAAATAAATAATGAAAACATTCTGAGAACTATTTTCCTTGAAAATAATTTGAAAACATATTTTAAAAAAAATTATTTAAAATTCATTGAAACAATGAATTTTTATAATTTTTGGAAACATATTTCATTAAATTTTTTTTTAATCTTCTTATGAAATCGTCAAGGGAATGTCTGTCGTAACTATGGATAAATCCATTCACATTGAACATTCCATTTTTTACTGTAAAAACATTATAAATGTGTATGACTAAAAAATTAAAATAAAATTACATTTTAAATCCCCTCTTGTAACTTTGGAAAAAATTTATTTTAAATATAATTGTAATATAGTATAATATTTTTGTAAACCTTTTTGAAGACATTTTTTTGAAGGAACAAAAATTTCCGACAGAAGAGTGGGCTATGTTAGGCAATCTTAAAAACACTTTATTATCTATATTATGTATCAATAAGTGGAAAAATGTTATCGATACATGTATATATAGTGGATAAATATATGATAATATAATTAATTAGTGTTTTTAATAGATGGATCACAATTCTTCATCAAAAGAAGTATAATCATAAACAATCTCAAGAAGTGATGAGATTGTTTCAATAAACTATTACTAATTTTTAACATTGGACTATAATACCTATGTAATAAAATGAAATTAAATGAATCTTAAATTATCATGAATATAAGGATATTTATTATATAACATGTTAAGGTAATTGTATACACCTCATGGAAAAATAAAGGTGGATAACATTGAATGTGTCTGAAATAACAAAAATTGAGACAAAAATAATTTACTGATTTAGTATCATTTGAAACATAACCCCATGAAAGAATTATTATAAAAGGGATTTTTAAAAACCCATATATTAAATTAAGTTAATTATAAAATAAATTTATGGGTAGTACACACAACACACAAATTAATGGGTGCTGAATAAAGCGTGTATCACATAAAAATAAAAAAGTGAGATGAAGTTCCCATACCTTGTGTTTTGACTCTCTTAGTACTTGTACAAACCTACTATTTAATAAATACCATTTTATTATAAATATTTTAGAAAACCAAATTATTATAAATAATACCATATATGTTTTTATTGTTACTATATGTTACCCACATGTTAACTATTTCATGTTACGATTATGCATTTGGAATTATTGGATTTCTTTTTTAGATTGTGTCATAATTTGTTATAAATGTTCTTCTTATACATATATCATGATTTACATAATTAAAAACATGATATAAATATAATTTATAATAATTAAATGTTTTTTTTAACAATTTATATAATATACAAGTATGGAAAACACTATTCATGGATATGGTTGGTTGTACGTACGCATGAACGAAGTTTCTGATTTATTTTTGTGTCAAAAGAAAGATAAAAAAGGACTAATATTTATACGATTATATAATATCATTACTTTATAATTATTATATCATATATATATATATCATATAATTTCAATAAATACATCCTTAATACATTCTATTTTTTTTGTGAATGAATCACTTCAGTTTGAGGGGTGGTAGTCCACATTTCCTCAAACGAAATTATCATATTTACAGAAGATATAAATCATAAAGGTGTTATCTAAATAACAATAAATGAAAAGAAGAAAATTATAAATATTATATATAAATATATTTTCCATCATAATTTCCAAAATTTGAGCTAGTAATGAAACAATTATCAATCATCATTTTCTAAGGAAGCAGTTCACTAGACATGTAAAGACTATGTTACCCATTAGGTGATAATGTGTGTAAATGTTGGGAAAACCCATATAATAACATCATAATAGTATATTGAGGAAGAATTTTTTGTTATAAAATCATGTAATAATACGTTTTGAGTGGGTATAAAATTGGAAAAAATTGGTTTCATAGGTTTTAGGACTTGTGGGGGGAGGAGGCTTTTTTACTGTGGCTGAGGCGTGTCACTCTTGGTATATTTTGACAAGGAATTCCATACACAATTTTCACATGTCATGTTGATCCAATAATGGACCCAATTCAATAAACGTGATGATAGGGTTGAAATGTGGCCTAATAATGACTTTTGGACAAGTTTTTTAGTCATTTAGGCCTTTAATATTAAGATTTAGGGCCTAGTTATGCTAAATTTTACCTTAGTCAATGTAATTAATTTTAATTACATTCTTCTATATTTTCAGTCAAAAACTATGTTGAAATTATTTGAAATTATAAATTATGGTTATTAAAAATATTTAATATGTTTTTCTAAATTTATAAAATATAATTATTTGAAAATAATTTTAATTTAATTTTATAATCGGGTCGACAAAGTGGGATTTTAATAAAAAGTGGCAAAACGTTTTCTACATTCTTATACCCAATTTAAAAGTGAAATTGATTCCAATGAGGCTAATTGGATTAATTGATAGTAATATTATCTTATTATAATCATTATCCAATTTAAAATATAAATAAACCATATAAATAAATTTGATGAAAAAGTAGTTTTGATTTAAAATTCAGTATTTTTCACTATTCATTAAAAAAAGAAACATCGCAGAAAAATACCAAAAAATTTAACTAAAATAATAATTATGTTAGTATATTAAAAATGAAGTTTATTTTGACATATTAATTCTATAAAGGTTCCAAAAATTGGATTGAAAATTGGATCCCCATTGAAAGGTGGTAAAAATGCCATTATAAAATATTGGTTTTAAGCATTAAATTGGGTTTGTTCTTATCATATGTATATAAAATATATTTCATTATTATAAAAAGTAATTTTTTGAATATATAAAATATATATTAGATTAATATAAATCACTATTTATAATTCATATAATTTAATAGTGTAAAACAATTTTATGACCATAAGAATAATAATATATTCCTTTAACTTTTATCAGTTTTAATATTCATTTACAATTAATCAGTTAACTAGGAAATCATATTATATTTCTATAAACCAAATAGTTTAATTAATTAGTTAATAATATTCATAAAAATAATATAATGGGTATGTTATATCATACTAAATTAAATGATAACATTTACATAATATATTTTTTTCAGTAAAACTCAGTATTGTGTGTTACACAAACCATCGAGAAAAGTCAATCTTGTGTGTAAATTACTATAACATTGGTTTCCACATAGATCTTGTCAAAAAACAATTTTTTAATAATGTTTGATAACTTTTTTACATATAACCTAAGCCATATATAGTTCTTTATTATGAACTATTTTCATTGTTCCGTGGGATGAAAATTCTAAAAATGATTAAAAAAATTTAAAAACAAATATTTCGAAAAATATTGGGGTGTTACATTCCACCCCCATTGAAATGAACATATCCATTTAAATTCAACTGGATTATCAAAGGTTTAATACTTTTATGTTCTTTTATTATAGTCCCACATCATAAAAATGAACACTGAAACTTCCTTTGAAAAAATAATGTTAGATCCATAATGGTTACCCATAGTAACACATAACTCGGTTTCCATGTAAGATTCCATAGGTGGAAAGTGAATAAAAAGGAACATGGAAGAGAAATATCACTACCATGTTCTAGAAAAGTTTTATAGAGAACTTGGTGAGGAGAAATTTAACAATCCCAAAGCCATAAATTGATGATTATATATGAGACCATTTGATTCATCAGGAAAGAAGTCACTAGGATAACCTTTTCAGTTTTGAGATTATTCCCTAAGGTTGAGTAATTTTCATGAGAAGTTATACATACATGATTTCATTTCATTTAATAATTATAATCACACCCTTTGGTTTTCCATTGACATATTTCCACTGCATCTATTAAAATAAAAAATGAAAAAGAATTTTTTATTCCTCATGTAATAATAGATCGTTAGATCCATGATAAGTCATTTAATCATTCATTAGTTAACACCAACACTAAGTTGTTAGAAAAAGATATCAAATATGCATTAACCCTTATGTGGTGAGATAATACATTAATCTCAAAAACATTATTTGATGTTTAACTAATAAATTCCATAAATGGTTTACCTAATAACCATTAAAAAATATAATTCATCCTTTCGTCCTTATCTATGCTCTTATCTTATACCAAAACAAATTATTGGATACATGGGGTCATACATGCGCCGATAAAACATTAAATTTAATTTTATAAAATGAAAATCCTGGTAAAATTATGTCATCACATGAATATTTATTAAAGGATAGAAAATAATACAATCATACATATTATTTTTACAAAATCTTAGAGAAAATTCCACAATACGAAGTTCCCCAAATATCAAGGTTCAGTTCATCCATTGTGATGGAATATACATTCCATTTTTCATGTGTCTTTAAAGGATTTTGTCATTGATCACCATTATTAACCCTTTTATTTCGGCACTTTTGGCCAAATGAACAAAATCCATTCAATTTAAACACTAGTGTGTGGTAGGTTTATTCTATAGATTTTTATTATTATTCTCTTCATTAAATATATATTTCCAATTAATCTGGGATCCAGACACTCGATGCCTTTCCTTTCTACCCATAAAACATGTACATTTCCCATTAAGACAATTTCATCAATGCTTAATTCCAAACATTGATCGTAAAGGAAGGATCATCTTCTTATCTTTGAGGTTTTTAGATTTTTTTGAATCATAGTATTTCTATACTTATTAAAATCATTATATTGATATGTATCTCCAAAATCAATTTCATCTTTTACTGCACAACAAAATATATCATAATTTCTAAAAAAGTATCTTCTGTCCAACATGCTTATGATACTTGTATTTAAAAAACTAAAGAACGTATTAACCATACTTTTTTTGGTTGGATGGTAATTATAGAAGAACACCTTTAAAGGGTGGGGAAATTAGACACATAGGTACTTATTAATTCATTATTATTTTTCATCAACTCAGGAAATCATTTCCACCATCATATAAAGGACATAATAAAATCAATTTTTGAATAGTATTTTCTTAAACTATTTCTAATACATCGATTCAATTTCATTATTATTCCTTGTATTCTTGGTTAGAGTCCACCACCTGTATAATTCACCTTCCTGCTGATATACAGACAAAATGATTTTCACATGGTCCAAACACTAGAGAATGGAGAATATATTTTCAGTGGCACTGATCTTATGCTAGAAAAAAAGTGGATCATAATACTCACTAAATAAGGTTTTAATTATCTCATTAAGGACTCAATAAGATGATATTAACTTTATTTATCAATTCTAATCTCCGTATGATTAATATATTAGAAATATGTGTGGGTATAACAATTTTGTTATTCTATCACACACAGAGTTTGGATGATCAAGAGAAAAATCCATTCTTTTTCTATTGAAGTCTTCATTAAGGTGGTTCCTTTAGGTTCTATCCATTTACTAAAACAAATATCATAGAGTAAGAATCATTTTTCATAATCCAGAACCACTTAATAATGAAAAACCACTTAAATGATATCTATATTACGAAACATTCATTGATCTATAAAACCCTAGGTTTATCCTTGTTTATTCAAAGACTACATATTTTTACATCCCTCATTATGTTTAGTAAATTATTTATTAATTCCCAAAGAATATCCTCCAAGAGTTTCAAACTAGGTCTGTTGTAAGGCTAGTTATCGTGTACCAGATTACCTAGTGTCTGGCCCAGGAAATCTTGTTAGAGTTGTTACCCAAAGGTAAATAACTTCCAAATCCACATCCATATATTTTATTCATACATGGATTCATTTCTATGAAACCACTCACTCTTTCCATTACCAAAATTCTATGTCATTTTCCTATAATTTTCATTATCCTTAAACTTGTCCTTAGACATGTCCATAGAGTTATCACTAAGGTTATCTCATCATAGTTTCCAAAGGTTATCTAAACCTTCCATATGGTACCAAATTTAGTTAAACTCACTTTTCCTTCATTGAAATTACATAACTATTGTTGAATACATAGAAATTTATAAAAACTGACAACCAAAGACCGTATTAGTCTTGTGCATTTGGAAATAAGGAAACATAAACACCGGTACATAGATGAGATATATTATCTCCTACATGGATCTCCAAGAATATAACCCCTATTATACATATCATATATAAAATATATCCATATAACCAAGAAAAGGAGACATAAAAATGGGTGAGCTCAGATGCTCGGTAAGGGTAAAAAAGGGAGATATGTAAGCATAAACATGATCATAACAATATGGGAACATGATCATAACATTAAAAGATCATACATGGATTACCAAAGAACATAATCACAAATAATTGAATAAATCCTATTAGATCATAATACAATAAGCGAAATGTAATCATGAAAATAGAACATTACAACATAAAATAGAAGTAAGCCTTGTAATTATTTCAGACACATAAATATAGAAAACCCTATATCAAGGATATATACCAAGGCCTTCATAATATGTTAGGCATGGGTAATGACCTATGTACCCTATTAATTTTGGTATTGGGATACAACACAAACACCCTATTAACTTCATTCTTGGGATATAATCTGTGAACCATCTTATTTTCAGCCCAGATCTTTAACCCATGTACCTTCTTATTTTCAGGCTTGATCTATAACATGTCTACCCTAAGATCTAATATACAATTTTTCATTACCCAATGAATTGTAAGGAGATATTGGTACCACCTATCATATGAACAATTCGTACATATATGCTCTATAAGATAATAACACTTTCATCATATCGTGACCCAAAAAAATAAATGGGTTTTATAGACAACAATAGTAACCCATTCAATGAAATGGGTATCATTAACATTTCATCACATCATTAACTCTGGAAAATATATATGTTTCTTATTATTTTCATTAAATCCTAACCCATTAAAATAATTTGGAATCAATGAATATAACCCATGGAAGAGAAATCAGTGTCATAATAATCATTCCATCAAAAAAAATTCATGAGAAAATATGAGTGGAACCTTTAGATCATGAGTATCATAAAAAAATGTCATCTTAGATAGAAAATATATTTTAAATAAATTTTAAAAACATTTATTAATAAAAATATCCATTATTTTTTGAAAATTTCATATTAAAACAAAACAACTTTTGAAATTCATTTTCTTAAAAAAACATGAATACATATAAAGAAATCTTGAAAACATTTTGAAAACCATTTTCCTGGAAAATACCTTGAAAATTTATTTTGAAAATAATTTATTTTAAAATTCTTTAAAAAAATAATTTCTTGAATATTTGGAAAATATTTTATTTAACAGATAATTTTTTAATATTTTAAAGGAAGATTCAATGGAATGTCCTTCATAATTGAAATAAATCATCACACACCGAACAATCTTTTTCACTATAAAATGTTTAGAATGGTTCCTCGATCGGAAAGTGAAAAGAAAATTCTTTATTAAAAACCCTTTTTCGTAAAAAGGTAAAACATGTGTAAAAATTACCTCTTAAAGTCATTGGATAGTAATATAATTTCATTTTAATACTTTTATAATCCATTTTTTAATGTAAACCAGATCTTTGAATAAAGATTTGGTAAAGTATGGATTTTTAAAAAACACATTCTTAATTATTGGATGTACTAAAGAGTTATAAAATGGAATTTATACACAAATATATAGTGAATATATAGATGGGAATAGATTATATGAGTGTTCTTAACAGATGATCCCTAATATCTTAGGTGAGGAAGAATAATTATAAATAATCTCGAGAAGCTATGAGATTGTTTCAATAAACTCTTACTACTAGGTAACGTTTAACTATAATCCCTGTGTAAGAAAATGAAATTAACTGAATATAAAAATATAATTAAAATAATTAAATTCATTATATTACCTGTTAATTTCATTTTGTAATCATAATGGAATAATATAGGTTCATAACATGATATATGTATAAAAAAAGAAAATTGCGACCAAATGACTTTACCGATTTGGTATCTTTGGAAACGTAATCCCCATAAAAAATACAATAAAATGGATTTCTAAATTCACATAAATTTACACTTATTAATCATATTATACATCCATTGGTAGTACAAAAATCACAAAAATAAATGGGTGGTGGTTAAATAATGTATGACACAAAAATAATATGTGAGATGAAATTCCATTTCCTTATGTCTTGAAAATCATTGTACTCATTCAAACATACTGTATGATAAATATATGTTTATTATTAACATTTTATAGAATAATATTAATATATATAATATGATATATGGTATTATAATTACTTAATATTTCCCTGTTCATAAAAATTCTATTTTATGGTTACGCTTCAGATAATATTTGTATTGTTTTTCGATTGTGTCATAATTTGTTATATCACTGGTCCTAATAAATATATCATGATTTCAAGAATATAAAAAAATAAATATAATTTCTATTCTGTATATATTTATTATAATAACATATATAATATATAAGTATAAAATAGAATACCCAGTTCAGGGAGATGGTAAGTCGTACTTACACCTGAATGTTGTTTCCGTTTTATTATTACATTGAATGAAAGAAAAAAATTGAAATATATGTATACATTATTATAATATCAATAACATAGAATTGTTATTTCATATATATCTAATTATTTCACAATACACATCCTTAATATATTCCATGTAGCTTTTGAACAAATCAAATCACATTGAAGGGGGTAGTAGTCCACAACCCCTCAATTGAAATTATCATATTTACACAAGATTGAAAGAATAAAGGTATATTCTAAATAAAAAATATAGAAGTATAAATAAATTATAAATATAATAAATAAAATATATAAGTATAGTGTCCATCATAATCCCCACCCTGATAGGTCGTAAAGGAAAGTTAAAAAATCATCATTTTGTGAGGTGGTAGTTTGCAGTACACATAAAGAGTATGTTCGTTACCCATTAGATGGAAGTATGTTAGTGTAAATCAAACACATAACACAAAAACTCATTGTATATTGAGGATATTGGCGGTTTTATACATTCATGTAAAAGAAAATTTTTAGGGTGTATAATATGAAAATAAAATAAAAGAACTTGAGAAAGAATGTTGCCTCTTATTCAGGTTACCCCTTTATGTTCGTTCATATTTTTTTATCAAATCTATTGGATGAATATAAAAAATATTTTCTTGTATATATAAAATATATATTACATTAACATCACTCAATAATTACATTTTATTTAATTTATTTTGTTAAAACAACATTGTGACCTTAAATATAATATTATTTTCATTTATATTCAATCAGTTTTTATATTCATTTCTAATTAACTGTTAACCTATGAATTCATCAAATAATTTTTAAAAACATATATTCTAATAAATTAGTTAATAATATTCACAACCACTAATTTCATGGCTAATTTTTATCGGATTATATTAGACGATAACATTTTAATATTATAATATTGTCTTGTAAAACATGATATTGTGTGTTAAACAAGCCCACAATGAAAGCCAATATTGTATTTAATGTATTCTATCCTCGATTTTCTATGTAGATAATTTTAAAAATTATGTTATGTGTAGTACAAGATAACTTGGTGGTTTTTTCTAATGCAATCCAAACATAGTTCTATAATATAAAAATTTTTGCGTCATGTGTAATGAAAAATCAAAAAATGATTAAATTAATCCAAAAATGTTTTTTAAAAATCTCAGGGTGTTAAATCATGTTTACCCATACTGGGAATATGATCAAACCCATTGATTTTATATCCACCAATATATGAATATGTGTATTATATGTGAGATTTGTAGAAGGGTATGATGTTTTAGAGTTGAAAATTTATGAAGAAAGTTTGAAATGTGTTGTAAAATATAATCATTATGTGGGTAATTCACCAGGATACTAAAACAACAGTTCTACATTTTGTGTTATAAGATTTATTTCTAAAATATTATTAATGTAAAATATTTTCATATATGTATTTTTTTTATCTTGAGATTTATCGGTTGTTACTAGATGTGTGTTTAGTTATTTTATTGACTTGTCTAGATAGCTTTAGTGAACCCATAGGGATATGTTTTGGTAGATTATAGATTAATTGGTAATACATTAAATTACATCCTTATGTAGATATTGGAATGTGAAGGTGGTTGTGGCATATATTCACCTAGGGGTAATCCCTTCGAAAAATGCCAGTTGGGTATTGACTTGATCATCACTCTGGGGCATGATGAGTGGACCTAAGAATACAAAAGTGGATAGACAGTTTTGTGCAATATAATTTTGAAATCACATTTTTTATAAATCATTATAAAAGATTTATTTCCAAATTATTTTATGGTATTAGGTTACTATGTATGAGAGAACACATCTAAAATTATCATCGAAAAAATCAAGACTGTTATAGGATAAAGAAAATGTTGGACCCTCTTTGATATATTTGTTTTAACAATCACAAATCATGGCATTTTACAAATCATGATCACTATTATTTTATATAAAAAATGATAATCATATCAATGAGTATTTATAAACGAACAAATTCTCTCACGTTTTATAATAAGTCAATAACATAAGGATGTTTATGCTTCATTACATTTACAGATATAAATTTACATATAATTATGAATGTCACATAATCTGATATTTTTCTGTTTAAGACAGATGCATTGCATGTTTTTCAGAGTCCCTGACACGGATTGGTTCGAGGATTCACCGATGGATGACTCACTAATGATGACTCACCGATCGAAGATGTCACTGATCTAAGAAATCACTGATCGAAGAAGAAACCTTTGTTGGACTCACTGATAGATAAAATGTAACACCAATGGGCAAGTCACCGATGATCGGTCACACCGATAGTTCAAGTGACTCATTGTTGAATGACTCACCAATGGGCAATGAACCATTATTTAAATTGACTTATCGATGAACGAGTCACCGAGGGGAAACACACTGATAGTTCAAAATGGGTCACTGATGATGACTTGCTGATTCCCAAATAGACCAATAGCATAAACAACTCCCTGATACCCAGAGTCACTGATATCGATATAGAGGACAAACAGATAAAGGGATTCACCGATGCTAATAGTCTAAGGCTAATGAATCACAGATACAAGGATTCAATGATGCAGACAGAACAATGCTAACAAATCTATGCCAATAACTAACCGATACTTATGAATCAGTGATAGTCAAAATACTAATTTATTAAATAAAATTAGTATGTAATGGTCATATTTAGAAAAATTATTTTTTCTAACATTAATTAATATTTTATGTAAGGTATTCAAGAGATAGTATGATGTACATACACATGATGAGATCTTCATGATTGGTGGAATTGAGAGTATAAAAGAATTAAAAGCTATATCAGAAAAGATATGGGGAAATGTGTATAATAGTAGCAATAAATGAAAATCCAACAAACACCTACAACCCTCGATCATACTTCCAAATTCCCAAGAATTCAGAATAAGAACATATGGGGAGATCAATAAGTGAACCAAAACCTACTAATCTAATTAGTAAATCCTTTAACATGAATCTAAACACTTCATACTCCAAGAATCCATACAAAAAAACTATGATAATTTATTTTGGAATCAACTTCCAGAAGAAGGATTCAAACTATAACTCCACTACATCAAACGAGACAAGAGATTCATTACATAACACATTGAGATTTCTAAACTTTTTAGACATCCATAGCTCTGTTGTGATATTTTATTTACATTTATAAGCAGTTTGTGTATCTATATATCGTAAACATACTGACTCTTATGAATAATTGGAGGATACTTGTTATCCTCAAACTCACACTCTATTTATCCATTTGTATCTCATGTAGAACTGTGGAAGGGGTCAAGTGTGACCTATTTGTTGTTTTCCCAAAAATAAATGTAGTAGAGGTCAAGTGTGATTTGGAAATCCATGTTTTCTATTGTAAAACCCAATTAAGGGTGTCAATCAAACTGTTTATTAATTTATACTGATTTGTGGAAGGTTATGACCAAGTGAAGAGGACTAAGTCTCAACATGAGGCTAAACCTCTTTTTTAATTTCTATTATGTTTTTCTGCTATTTTATTTTACTGTTTTATAAAAAATTTCAAACAAAATCATACTCCTATAGGCGGTATAGTAAGTGTTTATAATTATTTTGAATTAATATGTTAGCTTCAAAAGTTGTATTAATCTTTAGATTCGTATATCTGAGAAATAATCAATATTTTGAGAATGTAACTGAACATTCAGAACTCCTAAAAATTCACTACAAACTGACTTTGATTATATTTTTATTGGGGGAAATTTTCAAAGATATTTTTTAACATAAATTTATATATATATACTCAATTCACCCCCCTCTTGAGTATTCTACTCCAACACATTTGGTATCATAGGATTAAGAATTTTTTAGTTTCCAATGTTTTTTTACTTTTTCATTTGTGATTGAAGTTGTATTAAAAATATTTTAAACTTTCTGTTATTTCAAAATTTTTATCTATTTCATATATGTTTCAAATTTTTATTATAGACAATAAATTATAAGGATCTCCTAAAAATATACCTCCTTTTTTCAATGGAACAAATTATGATTAGTGGAAGCTCAAAATTAAAATACATTTAGAAGGACTAGGATTTGAGATCTGTACTACTATTGAATGTAAATATTCCATTCATGAAATAGCTATAAATAATCGGGATGAACCTAACAAGACTACCTATAATAATAACTATAAATTAATGAATTCTTTATACTAAGCACTATAAGTTGTATAATTTAATTTCATTTTTACTTGTAAAACTGTGTATGAGATTTGGGACACTTTCTATGTTTTACATGAGGGAACCTCTAATGTGAAATAGTTGAGATTAAATACTTATACTATTAAATATGAAAATTTTAGAATTAATCCTAATAAATATATTTTTGATTTGTATATCATTTTCAATGATATTTTGAATACCATGATTTATTTAGAAAGATTTTTCACAACAAAGGAATAAATCATGAAGATTTTGTGATTCTTACTAGAGAGATGGTGAGGGACATCAGTATCTATAAGAGAAACATGCGACAATGATAAAATACTAGTGGAAGAACTAATTGGAATATTAATTTTGTATAAATAGTAAAAAAGGTAAATAAAGAGGAGGAAGAGTCAAATAGGAAATATATAGTGGTCAAGACTACCACTTCCAAAAGAAATGACAAAGAGAAACTTCATGTTGTTGTTGAGAGCACAAGTAATGAAGAATCTGATTCAGAAAGTGATGAAGAAATGGCCCAGATGTCAAGGAGATTTAGATAATTTTACATAAAAAAATATCATCAAGAGATAAAACATTAAAGGTACATATGAAAACAATGGAAATTGGAAAAAGGATTTAAAAATCCTGAACAATCAGAAGAAATATTTTGTATAAATGCAAGAGGAGAGGACATGTCAATGCTGACTGTCCAAAGATAAAATATAAAAAAAGTATGAGAATAAATATATGAATTGAAATAATGTATAGAAGGCCACCTAGAGTGCATCCGAGGATAACTCTGGGGAACTAGCATCATCTTATGATGAGAAATATGACATGGAAAACATGTGTTTTATGAAAAACATCTTAGTTATCCTTAGACTATCCTACACAAAATTCTTATTATTGTCAAAATGAAAGTGTGTCTGAGAATATGATAAATAATAAACTCTTTAAATACTATAACATGCTGGAAGAAACATGTAATGAGGTAAAATATAAATATAAATCTTAAAAGAAAAGTATGCTCTTACTTAATTATTAAATCTAAACTTAATAATGAAATGAGATGAATACTCAACTACTAAATGAAAACAATGAATTAAAAATGTCTAATGAACAATTGAATAAATATTAAGAGATGTTTTCCAATTAAAATGATACTATTACTCAAATTATTATAGAACATATAGCTCATATGTACACTTCTGGTATTGGATATCATCTTAGACAAGGAAATTTTTCAAAAACACATTTTATGTCTAAATCTAGAAAAGCTGCTACTTTTCCCAAAATTAACAATTTTATTACATGTTACAATTCTAAAAAATCTTTTTTATGTCATGCTTCCCTGGGCCAAATATTTTTTATTTTTCCAATAAATTATTTTATAGATAGATCAATCCCACAAGTCAGTTGTGGGTTCTTAAATAATTTATTACTAATGTTTATTTACCCAGAAAAATATCCGTACCAAAATATTTACTAGGATGAATTCTTTGGTAGGTAAATTTCCAAAAGAGTTCTTATACAAGAAATTAGTACGTATACAATGGTTGTTCAACACACATGATATTTTACTACACAAGATTCAATAATTTCATCAAGATTGATGGAGGACATGTCACTTTTGGGGAAATGGTAAAGGAAATATCATCATCTAAGGCCATATTGATAACCCTAACTCTATTTCAATTTTCAATGTACTTTTTTTATGGGTTAATGTATAAATTTCATAGCAAACCCCAATATTATGGTGATTGATTTATTGTAAAATTTTAAAAAGATGCATTCCTTTTTTTTGATAACATGAATAAATTAGTATTTACTACTCTTAGAAATTATAATGTATAAGATGTAAACATTGACACACTAGCATCAAAAAAAATTCCTAGGTTCCTTTCACAAAGAGTATTAGATTGGGCCCAAAAGACCATGAAATTATAATGTACACTCCATTAATAAATTAAATAAAAAAATCATAGTTAAAGAGCTTCACAAATTAAAGTTTCTAGAAAATAGAGTATTCAGTCATTGTCAAAAAATTAAACTAACACAAAATCTATTTCAAACCATTGAAAGAAGTTAAAACTTCTCAACCTTTCAAGTTGGTTCACATGGACTTGTTTGCACCATATAGAGTGTCAAGTATCAATGGTAATTGCTATGTTTATGTTATTGTACATGACTTCTTCTAGGTATACTAGGACCATTTTATTAGATCGAAAATGTAAAGCTTAATCTTATTTTACCAAGTATTCTAGGATAGTATAAAATCTCAGTGGAATTAAAATTAAATCCTTGAGAATTGACCATGGCCATGAGATTGAAAATAAAGTCTTTGAAACTTTTTTCTCACAATATGGATATAGTAATAACTTTCCAACCCCTAGGAAACCTCAACAGAATGGTGTTGTAAAAAGTTGAAATAGAACCCTTCAGGAAATTTCTCGAACTATTACCAATGAATATGACCTACTGAATTATTTTTAGGCTGTATCTATTAATACAACTTTTTATATAATAAATAGAGTCTTAATCAGACCTATCATCAAGAATACTCTTTATAAGTTGTGGAATAATAGGAAACCCAAGGTAAATTATGTTTTTGGGTGAATTGTTATATTCTAAAAACTAAAG
Source organism: Viscum album (assembly GCA_963277665.1). Classification (NCBI taxonomy): domain Eukaryota; kingdom Viridiplantae; phylum Streptophyta; class Magnoliopsida; order Santalales; family Viscaceae; genus Viscum; species Viscum album. The sequence goes on from OY728148.1 coordinate 864,768,069, forward strand.
ATAATCTAGATAATTTGGCCACAAAATGTGATGAAGGAATATTCCTTGGATATTAAACATCAAGAAAATATTATAGAGTCTTTAATAAAATATCCAATTATGTGGAAGAATCTCTGCATATCAAGTTTGATGAAACATATCCACATGAACCTAATACCTCACTAACAAATTATGAGGAGGATATGTCCAATATGGATATTAATTAAAAACCCTTCAGTCATCCTATAAATGAATCTATTAAAACATCATGTTCTGGACATTCCCTAGATCCTAGACTTAATGAACTAGAACCAAGTGATGAACCTGAAATAACTAGCCCAACTTTTACTAGACCAAAAAACCCTTAAAATCCTTCCCATAGATGATGTAGTCGGAGATATAGATAGAGGAACAAAAAATAGATATTATTTGAAAAATTATGTTGAAAATCAAGAATTAATGTAACAACATGAAAATGAAAATATAATTTATACAATTGATGATGAATTTTTGGGTTATGGCTATGAATGAAGAGCTTAATCAGTGCGATAGAAACAATTTCGGGAAGATTTTTTATTAACCATAACATACCATGACCATACAAACTAAATGGGTGTTTATAAATAAGGTATATGAAGATAGAAATTTAATTATAAACAAATCTATATTGGTTTCACGAGGATACAATCAATAAGAGGGATTTGATTATGAGGAGGAATTTTCACCACTATCTAGTCTTGAGGCCATTAGAATCTTACTTACCTATGCATCACACATAGATTTAAAACATTATCAAATGGATATTTTAAGTTCATTCATAAATTTGTATATAATTGAGGATGTTTTTGTCGAACAACCCCCAGGTTTTAAAAACCAACATTTTCCAAATTAGGTTTTCAAATTAACTATTGCATTATATGGTTTGAAACAAGCTCCATGAGATTTTTCTTATATATTAAGTAACATTATTATTTCTAAAGGTTATAAAAAAGGAGTTGTATATCCAAATTTATTTATAAAAATAATTTCAAAAGAAGTTTTAATAGGTCAAATATATATTGATTATATTATTTTTGGATCTTTTAAAAATGAATTGTGTAATTATTTTTGACAAATGATGCAATGATAATTTGAAATGAGTTTGATGGGTGGAATTGAATATTGTCTTTGATTTAAAATACTTCAAAACAAAGAATTTATTATTTCAAATAGAATTTAATATACTAATGTTATTTATATAAAGATATGTATTTGATAGTATTAAGTATAGTGAAAAACCTGTGAGTTCTACATATAAGCTAGATCTTAAAAAAAATGGGAATTTTGTTGATCAAACTTCTTATAGAGGAATGATTTAGAGTTTTCAGTACATAACTAAAAGTAGGAAAGACATAATGTTTTGTGTGTATGTGTTCAAAATTTCAATAAAACCAAAATGAGTCACATTTAAATGATTTTAAAATCCTTTTCAATCACCTCAATTATACATATAATTTAGGATTATTCTACCCAAGTGAAAAACCTTTTGATTTGGTCAGTTATTTTGATGTTGACTTATGTGGATGTAAATTAGATTGAAATACCACCTATGGAAGATGTTACTTTTTGGTACAATCTCTAATTACATGGTGTAGTAAAAAGAAAATTTTTGTTTCATTATCAACTACTGAAGCATAGTATATTGTCGGTGGTAGTAACTGTGCACAATGATTTTGAATGAAACACACTTTATTCGATTATTTATTTCAATTCAGACATATCCCCATAAATTGTGACAAAAAAGAGATATTAACATTTCAATGAAACCAATTTCTCACTCAAGAATGAAACATATTAAATTAAGACATCACTTTTTGAGAGATTGTTATCCGAAAGGTGATATAACTCTTCATTTTACTGGGAATAAGCATTAAATTTCTAACATTTTCACCATACCCTTACACTTAAATAGAATTATCTAAATCATACATGAACTAGGAATGATCAATCTATAATAACTATCTATCCTTATCCCATTTTAAAAGCCTATTTTTTAGTCAAACCAATCAAGCGAAACCGATTAGTGACACCGATCAGTTGAAACTGATTTGTGAAACACATTGTGTGAAACCGATCAGTGAAACCTATTGTGTAAAACTTGTCTATGAAATCTATCAATGAAACCGATTGTGTGAAACCGATCATTGAAACAGATCATGTATAACTAATCAGTGAAACTGTTCGAATGAAACCATTCTTGTAATTCTGATCACATGAAACAGATTGTCTGATACCATTCGAATAATACCAATATTTATTGGATCTTTATGGTAAATCTACTATTCTATTTTAATATAAAACAACACAGTTTAATTGTTTTAATTTTCCCTTTATTTTATTTCATGTTTATGTGAAGTAAAATCCCTAAATATTAAAATTAATTTCATCCACACTTCGGCCTTTCACTACCATCACTATACCTTTCAATCCTACGACCTTTCGACTGCCTACATTGAACCCGAACCTTCACAATGAATTGAACCAAGTGGGAAATGGAGGAAATTAGTGAATCAATTATGGCCAAGAATTAAAAAGGTGAGTGTATTAGTGTATCAAGTTTTATGAATATATGTTTGGGAATTTATTTAGTAGCTTTTGAAAATGAGGTATCAACCGAGTGGCTATTATAACGAAAGTTGCTATTGCTAAGAGTATTGGAATCTCAATGGTGGATCAGTTGGTTTTCAAATAATGAATGAACATTCTATGCCCATACAGTACATGAGTTCTATCTCAATCAGAAATATTATTTGGAAGTAGCTGAGGAGGCTCAAATGAAGTCATTAGTATAGGGAAAATAAATTTATTTTTCTTTGAATGAGCGTGATGACTGTTTAGAGATGTCAAATGAGGGCATATTTAATGATTACTAGGGTATAATTCCTCCAACCTTAATTTTATTTTAAGATTAAAATTATTTGAAAGAATTGATTGGAAATGAGGAATTGGGGAGAGAAACATCTATTGAACTAGTTTGAGATGCTAGATTACTATTCAAGTTCATTCAACAACAAATCCTCCCATGGAAGGGATATTTTTATGATTTTAAATATCATGATTTTTTAATGATTTATATGCTTAAAATGGAGTGATGGTGAACTTATGAAGGTATATTATGGTACATATTGGTGATATGATCAAAACCTCCAAAAAGGAACATGTTTATACTAACCAAGGATGATCTCTACAATGCTAAAGATGATAAGTTTTGTTGAAGATGGAGAAGAAGTGGTTACTTCCTGTAGTGGGGTTTTACTACACAAGGACATTTGAAAATGGATGAATATTTTTGGGAACCATTAGAAGAGATGTTGGGTAGCTGATTAAGAGAAACAATATGAGGATTAAAATTCCATAGACCATCTTACAAGACCAAGGGATCAAGCTGATATAGGTCTTAAACATGTTGAGCATGTTTTTTATTCAGATGAAGAGGGAGCTAAACCTTAGCTGCCAGGAGAATATAGGTCTCCTACAAATGATATGAGTTACCCAGATATAGCTAAAATCCCGAAAGACAAGTCATATAGACCATCTAGTCCACCATTAGATTTACCCTCATGAGAACCATTTTTGGGTGATGAAGAAGAGGAGGAGACTGAGGTCTCTGGAGTTGAAGGATATATAATAAAAACATATGGTGAAGATGATGAGGAGGAGGAGGAGGAAAATGAAGGTGACCATGTATGTGAATCACTAAAATCTAAAAAATATGGAGCCTATTCTGGTGAGGTGTAATTACATATAGTTGATGATGGAGCTGATAGATAGGAGGATGATGACATTGTTGGATAGGATTTTGTTGATCATGCTACTAGGGATAATAGAAATGGTGATAGACCTATTCGTCCTAATGATAATCAAGGCATCATTCAGGATATTAATGATATAATTGAAGGAGGTCTATAGGAAGAGGAAGAAACTCATAATTCACCTATGCCTTAAATTTAGGGAGAGCCTCATGTAGCTGGAATGGTTGGAGTTCAAGCAGAACATGAAGCTACAATAGTACCAGTGCCTTAGAAATTTTCTTTAGCTAGAGTAATATAAGAAGAAAAATATGAAGCTGAAGTTGAGAATGATCCTCTAGGAAGAAGTGTAAATATTGACATAGACTATAGACTGGGCCTGTGCTGGTTAGTGGAATATGAATCAAGGTTATATGCTATTTGGGTTGGATTATCACTCAGATGAAGAGATGGTAGCTCATACTCCTTCTACTATACAAGTTGTAGTGGAATAGATTACTCCAAATTCACCTATATTACCTCCTGGTGATGAATCTGTTATGCCTGTATTGCCTTTTGACAATGTCACCAAGTCTAATGTTAATCAATTCAATGTATATATATGGAAGTCAGAGAATTTTTTTATTGGAGTTTAAAATTATGCTTCAAATTACATGTTTATTTCATAGGTCAATGCTACTATGATTACAAGAATGGTGAATCATGAGATTCATCCTATCCTAATCACTATAACCCAGAAAATTATTACCAACAATATAATTCTGATAGAATAAGTTAAGAGAATGAGTACTGAATTTGAATCTCAGAACACTGATTTCAAGACCACACTTTTTGGTGTAATGTAGGGTCATAAGAACTTTGTTACACATATACTGAGTGAAGATTTGAAAGAGCTAAAGGATTATATTGGCGAGATGATTTCTAGTCCCTCTATTTTTAAAGGCACTAAACCTGTTGTTGCTGATATGAAGTCCCTCATGACATTGATGAGGGAAGAGCTCAGGGGTATTCAGAGTGAATCCTATAAATAGACCCTTATCAAAGTACACAAGAACACTGATATTGTTTATAACATGGTTAAATAGTATACAAATGAAGCATCTGTTACTCAAAATGAAATTAGTGAAAAGGTGGATAATTATTTATCAAAAATATAAACTAATCATGATTTTATTAAAATCATTATGTACTTGGATGATAACCTTATGATTCCACCCATGATAGAGGAATTCATGGTGAAATTGGGTAAGTTAAAGGAGTTTAATGTTACTTTGGAAAAGATTGTGGAAAACAAGGAGGATTTTGAAAAGGCAATGTCGTATGGAGGTGAAATAATCAATGATTTTATCATGCGCTTGAAGCCATACTTACATGTGCAATTTGTAGAAACAATTGTCCTTGTATCTACTTCTATTGGGCCTCATTCCCTACCTCCTGCTCAGATAATAGTATCTCAAGACATATCTCAGATTATACTGGTGATTCAAGAGAAACCTCAATGTTGTGTTTTATCAGAGAGGATACTGAGACATGCATCTAATGTTCCTATAAGTGTTTCCTTAACTGGTGTTTCTATTAGACTGTCCCTTCCTACAGCCAAAACACTATCTCCTTCACCTTTAATTTTTTCCTTCAGATAAAGGGAAATCCCCTCAAAATCCCAAGAATTAAGCTGTGGATGAATTTGTTTTAGGGAATTGTACTTGTGTTATTTAAGAAAGTAATTTTTATATTTATATTAATTTGTTCTTTCAGAAATATCAAATTGACTTCCATATGTTTCCAATTATCTAGGAATTCTCTTTATGAATCCATTATGTGTGTTTTATCTATTTTATCTTATCCTAAAAGGGGGCGAAAGATCTGTATGGCTCATAAAGATATGGATGGAGAACTCTTCCATAGTAAATATGGAATGTAATCAATAGAATATATATATATATATATCCAACCATTGATACAAATCACTCATACAACATGCTAATGGGGAAAATGAAAATACTCTAATATCCCCCTCTTAAAAGGAACCTTCTATATATGCCATATGATACAATAATTTAGGAGGATATTTAAAGGAAATCCCTTATAGTAATATTGAGCATTCATACTCACTGTTTATATACTAAGTCATGTAATTTATATTCCAAAACACTTTTTATAACTCATTAATTCCATGATTTGGGATTATCAAAAGGGGGGAGATTGTCAGATTCTCGATGAGATAGTTGTATTAATTATCACAAACCATTCCATTTTACAGATCATGATAATTCATATTTAAAGTTATAACAAATGTTAATCAAGTCAATGATTATTTATAAATAAATAAGTAATGTCACATGGTATAATTCGTCTATCACATATGGATATTTATGATTCATTATATTTTTAAATGTATATTTACTCGTAATTATGAATGTCACTTATTTGATATTATTCTGTATAAGACAAATGATTTGAATGTTTTTTAGATTCCATGACTCTGATTGGTATGAGGAGTCACCGATGGAAGACAGAAGAATGACGAATCACCGATCGAAGAAGTCACCAATCGAAGAAGACACCAATTCTAGACTCAATGATAGAACAAACGTCACATCGATGGACAAGTCCCCATTGAACAGTCACACCGATAGTTCAAGGGACTCACCATTCGATGACTTGCCGATGGGTGATGCACCCTTAGATTAAATGAATTATCAATGAAATAGTCACCAATGATGAATCATCGTTTCCCAGATAGAAATATAAAAAAATAAATCACTGATATCGATAGTCACTGACCCATATGAAGAGGTACTGCCGATACCGGGAGTCATCACCACTGACAGACCAATGCTGATAGATCGATTCCAATGACTCACCAATACCAGGAGTCACTGATGCTGATAGAATTATTTCAATGACTCACTTATATGTATGAGTCAACGATAGTCATAAAAACGTTTTTTAATTTATTAAATCAAATTTATATCTAACGGTCATATTTTGATTAATAAATCTTTCTGACATTAATTAATGTTGTATTCTTGATATTCAAGAGACTGTATGAGGTACATGCACGTGGTGAGATCTTCATGTCTAGTGGACCTCAAAGTATAAAATAATTACAAGTTGGATCATAGACAATAAGAGTAAATGTGTAGATGTGTAGCATGAAAAGAAAATCCTATAGAATCCTGCAACTCTCGAGAACACTTCCAAAATCCTAGGAACTCAAATGGAGAACACATGGGGAGATCGAGAAGTGAACAGAAACCTGCTGAGCTAATTATTACATCTTTCAACAAGGAGAAAACCACTTCATACTACTGGAATACATACCACAGATACTATGATACATTGTTTTGGAATAAACATCCAGAAGAAGGACTCAAAATACAACTCCACTACATCAAATGACTCCAGATCTTCATTTCATAACACACAAACACTTCAAAACCTTTCTCTACATTCATATCTCTATTGTGTTCTTTTATTTACATTTTCTGAGCAGTGCGTGTTTCTGTTTGTTATAAACATACTGAATCCTATGCATTATTGGAGGATACTTGATATCCTCAAACTCACACTCTATTTATCATTTTTTATCCCACATAGAACTGTGGAAGAATTTAATTGTGGACTATTTTCTATTTTCCCATGAATAACTACAGTAGAGGTCAAGTTTGACCTGGACAACCTTTTCTGCTATTGTGAACCCCGATCTAAGGTGTGTATCAAACTATTTTTTAATTTAATCTTATTAGTAGTAGGTGATCACCATGTAAATAGTATTATTTCTCATCTCGAGACTGAACCTATTTTTTTAATTTCAGCTATGTTTATTTCTATTTTCTTTTTCTGTTTTATAACAAATTTCATTCAAATAAATTCATACATTGATAGTTAGATAAGGAAGTGTATATAACTGTTGTGAATCAGTATGATAGATTAAAAAGTTTATTTATTCTTTAGATTATTATATCAGAGAACTAAACAATCTTTTGAGATAGTAACTGAACATTTAATTCTCTTATAAATTCACTACAAACTCATTTTGATTATATTTTTATTTGTTGGAAATTTTTGAAGCACCTTTCTTAAACAGAAATTTTTATACATACTCAATTCGCACCCATCATGAGTATTATACTCCGACCAGAACCAAATGTGACATAGTTAAAATGAGATCATTGTCATTATAATGGAATGTTCTATTAGAGAACACATCTTGCAGATTGGTTTTTAATTTTCATATGATCATTTAATCTAATTTTACTAGATATTATCATAATCATTTTAGTTTTTTTCTTTGTTTGAAACATGATCATACAAATATAGGTGATAAGGGTATGTATCGATAAAACATTATATATTATACCTTAATGATTGGATAATACATAAATGGTTGATAATTTTTTATATACATGTTATGATTTAAAAAGTTGAGTTTCCTTATACTACCAAATTTAACGAGGTAGTTATCTAAATAGAAATTAAATATGGATACTCATATTAGTTTTCATTATTTATTGATATTTATTGATTATATTTTATTATGTCCAAAAAGTTATGAGAATTATGTGGATCATATAAGGATTTTTTATTAGAAATTACACTTTAATGTTTTTATTAAAATATTAAATGCAATTAATAACTATGAAAACTGATTTTATGATGATGTTATATTTACAGGAATAACTATTGAAAAAAGTGATTGGGGTATGAATAAATATTTGGTTAAATATATTATTGTTTTTTAGTTTATAAATTTTTGATTGATTTTGAGAAAAGTGATTTAGATTGTGTTTATATACATGAAATTGATACTCAGTTTATTGAAAAAAATCCAACGCTATTTTTGGTAATGTTTATATATTTTTCAGGATTATGATATATATGAATTACTTTTTTTTCATTATGAACTTCTAGTTAATACATTTATGGGTTAAATATAGAGTAATTATTTAAAGGAATATATAATATCTTTTTGTTGAATGTTTTGAATATGAAAATGGATTTTCGAGATGTATGATATGGACAACATATGATTAGGATTTATATATACTAGGGAACATGATTTTATGAATGGTTAATATTATTTGGAAAATATTAAGTAACATTATATAGAATAAGAGAGTAGGAAAAATTTCATGATATAAGTTATATCACAAATGAATATTATTTCATGAATATCGTCACCTACTTATATTAGTTATGAATAAATAAATATATGAGTACCCAATTTTTTTAATGTGGAAATGTACCAACTTGTGATTTTGGATGTTTTTAATTGATACTATTATGGATATCTTATGTCCCACACAAAAAATTACTAACGCAACATAATATTAAACCACACCATGAAATATTCAAATTTCATGAAAAATATATTCATTAGTAAATAAAAAATAATCATTAAATAAAATAGTTACGTATTATTATTTTACATTTATTACTATTGATAAAAAATTACTTTTTAAAAATCATTTAAAATGGGTATTGAATTTATATTTATAAACCAATATCTCAATACTTGATTATTTAAAAATATATATGAAAAATACTAAAGACACATTATGTTTTAAAACTACTTTTTATGTTTTTTTATATATTCCCTTTTTACAAAAAATAAAGAATATAAATTTTATAATTTGAATTTTAAACGATAATGTCACTATTTAATTAAAAATTTTCAAATTATATTAGTATGAATTTTTGGGATTATTCTAAAAATACTGTTTTTTAGGTGAATAGTGAAATATATAATTTTCTCATGTAAATGAGTTTTATGAAATTATTAGTATATAAGTATGAATTTTAAATTCACAAAAGAAATATATAAGGCCAAATATGTTTTTATAATTTAAATAATAATTAATAAAGAGGTTTATATATATATATGACATTTTCGAATTTAACTTATTTTTTCAAAAAAATAAATATATTATACATTTAGTATTTTGAAATTAAAATTTACCTTTTTCCGAATTAGATATAAAAAACTATTTTTAATAATTTTAATAATTAAATCCAAAGTTTTCAATAAGGAAAATATTTAGCATAACAGATAAATTACCTAGGTTGAAGCATGTAATTGTCTTGAAAACCTAAACGTAAAAAATGAGTAACCTAAGAGTTTAAAAGACATTATTTAATAAAAAATTATTTAAATTATTTTTTTGAGGTTTTTATAGTCTGTTTGTCTTCCCTATTCCATTATTTCTCAATATTAGAGCCAAATTACTAGATAATGAATACCCATTACAGAAATGTTCTTGGATTCACAAAAACTCTATCTATCTTGGCTTATAAAATGGGAAATCCATTTCTCACCTACCCTCACACCACCTCCCACTTAGGCCATACAAAAATATTCCCAAAAAATATCAGAAACGTTCATATACTCCATCCCATTTTCCATTTAGGGAAGTTAGAAACATGAATATTTCATTTGTTTGTACTCTTGCCTCGATGAACTATCATGTTCATTTTCCATCATCACCTAAAATGGATGGTTTAAAAAGGGTATCATAATATATAAATATGATAACTATAAGATAATAAATATTAATAAATTTTAAACAGTATTAATCATATCTCATGTTCTATAAAAACAATATAACCATCCATGCATATGTGTGGACTACCACATCAATGGATTCATGTATTTCGTATTTAATTACTCTAATTATTGGATGGTTATATAAGTGGTTTTAAATGATAATTTTTTTTATTATAGGAATAATATTATGTTATTAAAAATTTAAATACCTTTTAATGATATTAATGATAAACGATTTTCATATAATTATCCATGTTAAAAAAAGACAGCTAATATGAAAATAAATTTATTCATACTATTTAAAATTTTATTTTGTATTACATAATAATATAGTTAATTATAATTAGAATATATCACACTAATAAATCTAAATATGATCAATGTGTTTCTTTTTTAATGATATTTCAACTATACCAGCACATAATCATCTATTAGTCATGGAGTGTTCATTTTTGGGTCAGTTTAACCACCAACCTGAATTCTGTTATGAATGTATATCTTGAATGACAAAATGAAATTAATTAAATTAAACACATTATATATACATTTAAATAGATATTTTTGGATGTTTTGAGTGTGGAAAAAATATAATACTCCACTTTAATTATGAAAAAAACTTTTCTTTGACAAGAATCACCAAAACATGCTTATCATTGATTTCATTTACAAGGATACAGAATAAAACAGTCATAAAAAATTTAAAAAATCATAAATTATTATCAATCAACCCCAATAGTTATTTTAATGTTATAATAAAGATTAAATTTGAGATAAGAACAAATAATGACACTAATATTACAAAACTAGTTTGAAACTATCAATATTTCTTACATTAGATACTGAAAATAGTTAAAAACTAACTATATATATGTATAGAGTGATTATAAATGTGGAATAAAAATGGTTTTATTAATGTATATAGTTAAATTTTATATATTTAATAAACTTAGTTTATTTATTAATGTTATTTGGTTTAAGTGAAGATTGAATTAGGACCAACGTAAGGGTTTTCATCTCAAATTTCTGTCATTAAATTTTTTTATTTATAATGCTTCTAATTTATAATGTATGATGTATATGATGAATAACATTAGTATTATATCATGAAATACATTTAATTCATTATTATTAATTATCATTTTAAATATCCCTATTTTATTAAGTATTTAATTAGTTGATCGTCATCCTGTAAGGATTTTTGTTAACACAACTCCCAATAATTTGTTTATAATGGTTCTTCTTCATCATCAATCATATAATTTGGAAAAATAATTTCAAAAGATTTTATTATATATTATTTTATCTAAAAATTATATTTATTATATTTTTTAACAAAAAAACATTTTCAAATGTTTCTTACATAAAGAAATATAATGTTCATAATGGACATTGGAAACCAAATTTTTTTTATTTGTGTTGTAATTTATTTCTTAACATTTATTCTTATATGGTTTTTTTCTCCCTCCCAAATATTATATTATATGATATTTCATAATCATCCTTTTGATAATATTTTTTTAAGAAATGGAATTTTTGATTACAAATTTACAATTTTAGTTTTTAAAAAATCTAATTAAAATGATTTATAAGGGTTCCTTTCATAATTAAATTTTTTTATTTGGTTCCAAATTTCCAATAGAAAAAATTATTGAATTATCATCGATACATTTTTATTGATTATTTCTAAATGTCAAATTTTAAAAAATATTTCATTTATCCTTTTAAAAATTAACTGTTTTATGTTACATGTATGATTATATTTTACATCAATGTTAAAAAATGTTATCTAAAATTTATTTTATGTTTTAAACAATATTTTTCATAATAAAAAGGTGTTTTACACCTGGGTTTTTATGTCACATTATATTTTATTTAATAAATATATATACTTATAATTTTGGTTAAATAACTTACATATAAAATAATTTTATTCCTTATCCCTTTTTGTGTGATACTGTTTGAACCATTGCTTTTCAATTATTCTTTTCATCTATAACAACATCCTCTTACTATTATTTTATAACTCTGATGTTATTTTAATTTTATAGGTACCCCTTTATTTCTCCTAATGACATGTGTAACCTTATTATTTATCAAATATATTACCCATCACATCCTTTGTGTTTTGAAGCCATCCATAAAGAATTGGTTTAACTTTTCATCCAATACCTTTACATTGTGATTGCCCAATATTCCTTTTCATTGATTGAAATGTGTTAATCTATTATCTATACATCGATTGATAGGTAAAATTATTATCTAAACTGTATACCCTTTATCTATACATTGTATATACTATACACATTATTATGATAATTGGATAATATTTAAATGGTATGTCACTTGCTGTCAGTGGGTACCCATTTTCAATCAATGATTATTATAGTAGTGGATATCCATATCAAGAAGCATGACAGAGAGTTGAAATGTGATTCATGTTTGTGGGGGAAGATATTGTGTAACCTTAATTGAAATATGATAAATAGGTTATCCAGATTTCTTGATCTGGTGTAAACTAAGATCTATGGCCCCATGAATTTATTGGGGATACAAAGAGAAAGTTATTTCATTATATTTTATGAAAAATATAACTAAATATACTATATCATGTTCGTGAATAATATGAAAAAATTTATACAGTGCATGAAGAAGTACAATGGGCATGTGGAAAAGGAAACTGGTCACACTAATAAATTAGATGATGAGTTACTATAATAAATTATATGCCCATTTAAGTTGGGGAATTATTATAAAATATAAAATTACAAATGATTAATACAAAATACATACTTCAGAACAAGATGAGGTTATTTAATGGAGTAATTGAATAGTCAACAATATATAGAAAATATAGATTACTGAATTTGATGACACTCCATTATTTTAAGGTTGTATTTTTAGTGTAATAGCCTGGGTTTTTGAGGTCTATTACGTTGTAAAAATCTGATGTTGGGTGTTCTGGGTGGTCTAGGAAAGTCTTCGAGGCTTCTCTGTGAAGTTGGGTAGGCCTACCAGTAGCCTTAGCGTACTGGTAGCAGGCCTACCTGTAGCTCGGCCTACCGGTAGCTCGGTCTACCGGTAGCTGCAGCCTACCGGTAGCTCAACTACAAGTAGCCGTCAGTCTACTAGTAGCTCGACTACCAGTATCTTTCATGCTACCGGTAGCTCAGCTACCGGTCGCTGTCAGCCGCCGGTGGCTCTTGGCTACCGGTCACTCTCAGCCACAAGTCGCTCTCGGCTACCGGTTGCTCTCATCCAACGGTAGCTCTACCCGGGTTTTCCATTTGCACCTCCTTTTGGCGAAAATTGGGTTTTAAATCCTATTTTGACCCGTTTAAGGTTATTTTAAAGCCCAGTAACACCCATCAATGGCATTTGATTAAATAACGTGTGTCAATTTAAACCGCCCCCAAAAGCGGGCACCCTTTAATGACGTGTGTGTATCTCAACGACGTGGTCAACCCATGACCCCGCTCCTTACGCGGTTTTGAGTCTTATTCTATGTATCTTAACCGTCCAGGATTTATAACCTAAAGCTTCTCCCGACGTTTCTTTTTTTCGATCACCCTGCCATCGGAGTACCTTCACTGATACAAGTTTTTGTGTCCCTGGAACTCCTGATACTCAGACGACGAGGACTTAACATCGATCCTTGACCAATCAGGTAGGGATTCTTCCTTCATCTCTCCTTTATGTGTATCATGCGTGGTGGGTAAGCTACTATTTTTGCAGAATTGGATTAACCAAAATTTAATGAAGATAATAAACGTATTTTAAGGGGGTGATCGATGATGCTGCTCTATTTTCTCCTCTTTCATGATTAATGATTATGAATTGTGTAAGCTTAAGCCTACTGAAAATCATGTCCGTTGGTGGTCTTTCTCTTTGCACTAACGAACCCTTACCTCTGGTTGTGTTTAAATGGATGGTTTGGTGTTGTGAACCATTTATATGTAAAGGAATTTGGTTAATTACGTACATCCAGCTAAATAAATTGAAAGCACCAGGATCAATCCTTTCTGTGATAACCCCTGTTTAGGCACAACGAAGTTGAAATCGTGGATTGTGTTAAATATTTTAAATTTGAAAATACCGGCATGGTCATGATTTGTGATTGTGGCAGTAGTTCGGTTATTTTCATTCACGAGCCGATTGCTGGGTGATGTGGGTGGGGGATGGGATCCCCTGTGGTTAGGGATTCACTGGTTATGAATCTGAGGCCGTGTGGATACTTGATTATATCACGAATTGGGGTGGGATCCTATGTTGTTGAGAAACCATTGCCTCTTGATTTTGGGGACGTGGGGCTGTATCTTGGGGGTTTTCTTTGGTTCCAGTACTTCGAGTGATCTCACTTATCCCTCTTTTGTTGTGACTTTATAAGAGAACCGAGTGTGAATCTGAAATTGCTATTGGCTGCAACTTTTTCCTTATTTTGAGCTTATGTTGTCAGATTCCCAGTGGTGCAGAAACTTATTTAAACATTATTACTGAACATGGAAACAAGGATTGGACAAATGGGTTTTGGTTTGGTGTGAGTTTTGACTTGGACCAGGTGTTGAGTGTGTTCTTTAGCCTGGCTGAAGAAAAACCTAGATTGGGTGAGTGCTTGTTACCTATACATATACTTGTAGTTTTTTGTTTCTTATTCACGCCCCACCCAAGTTGAGAACATAGTGTGTAACACCCCTATTTCATGGGGGAGGGTGTTTTTTTCCAACACTTCTATTAGTGGATGGATATTAGCTCCTTTCTGCTCCCTTTCTCAGATAGCCCAAGTATCTTCGGGCAGGTTGTGATGGCCTGAAGTCCATTATTAGCCCAAGAATCTTCGGGCAGGTTAGTGTGGTGGTTGGACCAGGTGTGTGTGGGAAGGTGGTTTCCCAAGTATCTTTGGGATGAGGCCCAGGTATCTTCGGGCGTGGCAGTGGTTGTTCTGGCCTAGGTGTTTGCAGGCATGGTTACGTGTGATATTTGTGGCCCAGGTGTCTGCGGGTGGGTTAGAGGTTGTGGCCCAGGTGATTCCGGGCGGGGTTTGGTAGTGGGACTGTGTGAGGTTATGGCCTAGGTGTGTTCGGGTGGGGTGTGGCAGTGGGACTGTGGTGAGAATGGCGGGATTGGTGCGATGTGTAAGGATGTCTTCAATAACCAGTGGGAAAGTGGCGTGGGGTACCCAGACATCGATGTTCTATTACTATACTTTACATGACTTGCGTTATTTGGGGAGTGTGCCTTGGTGAGGCATGGGTTGATAGTTTACCCTGTTAGGTGTTTGGTTATCTCTTTTTCCACGGGGCATTAGCATGCCTCCTCACTTTTTCACGAGAGTATTTGTTTTTCCCTACTGAGTATACTCGTATGCTCACCCTACATATATAAACTGTTTTCAGGTTTCTAGGAGGACTTTAGGGATCGTGCTGGACCATACTAGCTTGGACCTTTGGGACAGTTTCTGTTGATGTTTTCCTTCTTTCGTACTTTACCTTTGTAGTCACTTGTACCTTGTGGTTTTTACTTTTGGAACATGCATATGGGAATGGGTTGTTTTGGATTTACTTTCATTTTTTTTTCAGTTTTGGTGTTTTGGGATTCACTACCTTATCTCTCGATCCTATTAAAAGAAAAAGGGTAATTCCTTCCATTTGTTGTGTAATTCTATACCCTTGGTGCTGGTCACCACTCCTGGACCTATTGAAGGCGGGTTTCAGGGGTCATTATCTCTCCTTCAACTTAAAGAATGGAGGGCCTGGTAATCTGCTGACCCTTCCCTCCTTTTGGTGAAGGCAGGTCGTGATAGAATGGTATCAGAGGCAGAGGTTGAGAGATAGGATGGTCTCTGGAGTTAGGCACAGTGATTATTACATGGGATGTTAGGGAAACAGTGTTGGGTGACCTTGGTGCATGAATTAGGCCAGGTAAGACCAGCTAGGACATAGGATTTTAGGGCCCCCCGTGATCCGATACAAGGACTCTGGACCTACCGAACGACCAAGTGAGGCCACTCCGATTGCAGGGTAGAGACCCTAGGAAAGGTACATGCCTAATAATGACCTGTGTTCTCGTGTTTAATGGGTGTTTTGGGAACTTTAAATAAATAAGAATTTTAAGAAGTTTTAAGCAAAATATTCTGCACTAATTGTGCTTGGGCATTCCTTGTTTACCTTGCAGCTATGGCACCTGGGAAGCGACCACGTGCGGTGAAGGAGATCGAGGCCCATGAGGCTTCCATGGCTGATAAACAGAGAGCTGATAGAGGGGAGGAGGATGACCAGGGGCAGAAGACGCTTCGGGCCTTCCAGTGACAGACCCTTGAGAAGTATGAGGGCAGCAACCCTGACATGTAGACGAAGAGATAGCTAGAAGAGCTAGTGATAGCTTTCGTCCTGATTCAGGCCTCGACCAAGTACTGGGTTCCTCTGGCCGTCAGCCAGATGTGAGGAGCGACACATCAGTGGTAGACGCTTTACCTGGGGGAGAGGAGAGAGGCTGAGGTGGCATGGGTGGATTTCGAGAAGGAGTTCCGGGCGGAATTCATCTCTTCTCTGATGAAGGAAGAGAAGTGGAAGGAGCTACTCTTCCTCCAGTAGCGGAGTATGTCAGTAATGGAGCTTGGAATCAAGTTCAAGGACCTCTTATGTTTTGATCCGGAACTCTTTCCAGATGAGGAGTCTCGGGAAAGACGTTTAGAGGAGGCACTCCGACCCTCCCTCCAGTACGTTGTTACCCCCTTCACCCTGCCAACATACTTGGCAGTCCAGAAGAAGGCCGAAGTGGTGGAGAGGGTGCACAAGCTAGGAGGTGTATCATGAGAGGGTATCTAGATGGGATCATCGAAGGGGAATGCTTTCATCACCAGACCACTGGCATCAGGACCCTCTCAGTTCCGACCAGCAGGGGGCAGGCCACAACTGTTCTAGTTCTGGTCCCCTGGTCCTCGCCCTTTCCATTCGGGCCCAGGGCCGAGGTGCTTTGTCTGTGGGAGCCATGTAAATCTCCGGAATCAGTGCCCCGACCGAGTTCAGTATGGTAGTGGCAGACAGGCCCAGCACCCGCCCCACAACCAGCTTCCAGCTAGTCCCTTCCAGCAGCAGCAGCAGGGGAAGCGAGCCCCCGCTCCTCCAAGGGAAAACATTGCAGGAGGAGGATGAACTTAGGGAGATCCTTAGGGACCTCAACTAGGGCGTGGTCAGGTAGGTGGATGACAACCAAGAGGCAGAGGAGCTGGGCGCAGGCAGTTGCACGCTGCGGAGGCAGCAGTCCCAGCAGGACCGGAGGTCGTTGGAGGTACGATCAGTTTGTTTAGCACCCTTGATTATGCCTTGTTCGATACCGGAGCTTCGCACTCCTTTGTTGCAAACAGTCTAGCCCGTGCTTTGGGTCTAGATTCCGAGAGAATTCCAGTTACCCTGGTTCTGAGCACACCAGTCGGAGGTCATACCGACTTGCTATGTGTTTTTCAAGGATGCATACTAATGATAGGGCCACATCAGTCAGTCAGGAATCTACTACTGCTACAGATACAACCATATGATTTCATTCTAGGCATCGACTGGATGTTCTCTATGGGTTCTATCATCGACTATTTAAAAGGAAGGGTTGTGTTCTCAGACTTCGGTGGCCGACGTGTTACCTTCACCGGCGAGCAGAGTGGCCAGAAGGGCAGCAGGCGAGAGGAACCCCTCCTCTTTTTGTTAGCTGAGCTGTCAGTAGTGTCAGTGGATGCTGAGATGGTTGAAGTACTGAGGTTCATCAGTGAGTTTATGGAATTATTTCCTAAGGGGGTAACGACTCTACCCCCTCGACGTGATATCAAGTTTGGGATAGACTTGTAGCCCGGTGCTTGTCCGATTTCGATGTCCCCTTACCGGATGGCACCTTCAGAGCTACAGGAGTTGTGGATTCAGATTGATGATTTGGTGAAGAGGGGTTTTGTTCGACCAAGGGTGTCACTATGGGGTGATCCAGTCTTGTTCGCAAAGAAGGCGGATGGTGGTCTTAGGTTGTGCATAGACTACAAGAAGCTGAATCAGGTAACGATCAAGAATCGCTACCCTCTTCCAAGGATAGACGATCTCTTTGACCAGTTGAAAGGTGCAAGATGGTTCTCGAAGATCGACCTGCAGTCTGGGTATCAAAAGTTGAGGGTAAAGGAGGGTGACATCACTAAGATGGCATTCAGGTGCAGATATGGACACTTTGAGTTTGTAGTCATGCTTTTCGGTGTTAGGAATGCCCCAGCTGTGTTCATGGGGATTATGAACTCCATCTTAAGGGAGTACCTAGATCAGTTTGTAGTTGTGTTCATCGATGACATCCTAATCTATTCAAGATCATAGGAGGACCACGCGGAACACCTAAGGATAGTTTTGGAGTTCCTCCGACCGCACCAGCTCTATGGGATGTTGTCAAAATGCAAGTTCTGGATGTTAGAAGTGATCTTCCTTGGGCACATATTGACTGAGAAGGGGTCAGAGGTGGACCCATCAAGGGTTGAGGATGTTGTTTCTTGGGAAGCACCCAAGAACGTGGCTGGGGTTCGTAGTTTCCTTGGGCTGGCAGATTACTACCGAAGGTTCGTACCCAACTTCTCTCGAGTTGCGGCACCTTTGACAGCCTTGACCAAGAAGGACTAGGTTTTCATGTGGAGTGACCAGTGTGAGGCAGCCTTCAGCTATCTGAAGGAGAAGTTGGTTAGTGCCCTAGTGCTGAGACTACCAGAAGAAGGGGAAATGTATGAAGTTTTTTTGTGATGCTTCAGGGCAAGGCCTCAGGTGTGTGTTGATGCAGCGATAAGGGGTGTTCTCTTATGGGTCTAGGCAGCTACGCCCGCATGAGTGTAATTATGCCACCCACGATCTGGAAATTGCAGTGGTCATTTTCTCACTAAAGTTATGATGGCATTACCTCATTGGAGAGAGCTATGTGGTCTTCACGGATCACAATATCTTGAGGTATGTCTTCTCCCAACATGACCTAAACTTACAACATTGAAGGTGGATGGAGTTCCTCCAGGATTACGACTTCGAGATTTCCTACACTTCAAGAAAGGGGAACGTAGTGGCCGATGCCTTGAGTAGGAGGTCGCAGAAGGTTGCGGTCCGAGAGTCGGCAGACGCTTGGAATGCGATGGAGGAATTGGATGCCTTTCACCTGGATGCAGGGATGGATAGTGGTAGAGGTTGCCTATATCAAATGACAGTACAGTCTTCTCTGTTGCGGAAAGTGGAGGAGTCTCAGTGGGGAGACCCAGAGTGAGAAGTGATGCACGACCGAGTTGACTAGGGCAATGCTCCAGAAGGTTTTATAGAAGATGGTCAAAATCGAATGCTCATCTGGGGGAATATGTTTGTTCCAGAGGCGATGCGCGGCAAGGTTATTAGTGAGTTCCACAACTCACCCCTAGCGGTACACCCAGGAGTTTCCAAGAAGTACCAGGGTCTGAGGAGGTGACACCTTTGGTGGCCCGGAGTAAAGCGAGCAGTGGCAGAGTTTGTGGCCAAGTGCCTAGTTTTTCAATAGGTAAAGTCTGAACACCGAGTTCTAGGCGGCCTGCTGTAGTCTCTAGATGTCCCCGAGTGGAAGTGGGAGGACATCTCGATGGATTTATTCATGGGACTACCCAAAGTTCAAGGTGGGTATGATACCATCTGGGTATTAGTGGACCGGTTGACGAAATCGGCTCACTTTCTGGTGATTAATGAGTCATGTGCAGTAGACGCTCTAGCATGGAAGTACGTGGATGAGGTGGTGTGGTTTCATGGAGTTCTAAGGTCCATAGTCTCAGATTGGGATGCACGGAGTTTGGAGAGGATTGAATCATGCATTTGGCACCCAACTAAGTCTTAGCACTACTTTCCATCCCTAGACAGATGGACAGACAGAGCGCACCATCCAGACCATGGAGGATATGTTGCGGGCATGTGTTCTGGACTCGGGAGGATCGTGGGTGTGACATTTGCCTTTGGTAGAGTTTTCTTAAAATAATAGCTATCACTCTACCATTGGTACGGATCCATTTGAAGCCTTGTATGGGAGTCCATGCCACTCACCTGTGTGTTGGACTGAAGTTGGAGAAGCGGTCATCCTTGACCCGGAGGTGGTGCAGAGCACGACGGAGAAGGTTCAGCTTATACGGGAAAGGATGAAGGCGGCCCAGGACCGACAGAAGTCGTATGCTGATAGCAGGAGAAGGCCCATGGAGTTTGAGGTTGGAGACCATGTGTTCTTGAAGGTCTCCCCTTAGCGTGGAAAACAGAGGTTTGAAAAGGGGAGTAAGCTTTCTCCCAGGTTCATCAGACCCTTTGAAGTGTTGCGGTGGGTCGGCGAAGTGGCTTATCAGCTAGCGTTACCACCACCGCTACTGAGGATACATGAAGTATTCCATGTGTCCCAGCTTCGTCGATATCTACAAGACGAGTCCCATGTCATCGATTGAGGAGAGTTAGATATCGAAGATGATGCAACCTTCATGGATGACCAATCAGGATTGAGGATCGTAAGGAGAAAGTGCTTCATGGATGAACCATACCCTTGGTTCGTGTGTTGTGGAGGCATGGTGGCCTGGAAGAGAGAACATGGGAGTGGGTTGCCTAGTTACGCGTTCAGTACCAAGAGCTGTTTTGACTTGTTTTTTTTCTGATCCTTGAGATATTATACCGTGTGCTTTAAATATGGAATGCTTGTGCTTTATTACCTGCTCTCTATGTGTGTGTGAACAAATATGTGATGATTGGAAAACCTAACTTCTAATAAGGAAGCATTAGTGTGGATGCGATTAAACCTGTGCGGGTGAGTCCATGCCGCCCAAAGTGGATAATATCCTGACATGTAGGAGGGGTATTGTTCCAAATTTGGGAAAACTCATGGGTTTTCCCCTGAGAAGTATCTTTAGAGGGTGGTTGTTCGGACCCCCACTTTTCTCCATCTAGTATATTCTTATATTCTCAGGGACGAGAATAGTTTAAGAAGTATCTGATGTAATGACCCCGGTTTTTGAGGTCCATTACATTGTAAAAATCTAATTTTGGGTGTTCTCGGTGGTCTGGGAAAGTCGTCGAGGCTTCTCGGTGAAGTTGGGTAGGCCTACCGGTAGCCTTAGCCTACCTGTAGTAGGCCTATCAGTCGCTCGACTACCGGTAGCCGTCAGTCTACTGGTATCTCGGCTACCGGTAGCTGTCAGTCTACCAGTAGCTCGGCCACCGGTGGCCCGACTACTGATCGCTCAACTACCGGTGGCTGTCGACCACCGGTAGCTCGGCTACCAGCACTAGTCGTCCACCGGTAGCTCTCAGCTACCGGTGGCTGCAGCCTACCGATACCTCTCGTCTACCGGTTGCTATCAACCACTAGTAGCTCTACCCGGGTTTTCTAGTAGCACCTCCTTTTTGAGAAAATTGGGTTTTAAACCCTATTTTGACCCCTTTAAGGTTGTTTTGAAGCACAGTAACGCCCATCAATGGCATTTGATTAAATGATGTGTGTCGGTTTAATCCGCCCCTAAAAGCGGGCACCCTTTAATGACATGTGGGGTATCTCAACCGCGTGGTCAACCCACGACCCTTCTCCTTAAGTGGTTTTGAGTCTTCTTCTACATATCTTAACCGTCCAGGATTTATAACCTAAAGCTTCTCTCAACGTTTCTTTTTCTTGATCACCCTGCCATCAAAGTACCTTCAATGAGCCAAGTTTTTGTGTCCCTGTAACTCATGCTACTCAGACAATGAGGACTTAAAATCGATCCTTGATCAATTAGGTAGGGATTCTTCCTTCGTCACTCTTTTATGTGTATCATGTGGGGTGGGTAAGCTAATATTTCTGCCGAATTGGATTAACCAAACTTTAATGAAGATAATAAATAGATTTTAAGGGGGTGATCGATGATGCTACTCTGTTTTCTCCTCTTACATGATTAATTATTATTAATTGTGTGGGATTACGCCTACTGAAAATCATGGCCGTTGGTGGTGTTTCTCTGCGTACTTAAAAACCCCTACCTCTGGTTATGTTTAAATTGATTGTTTGTTGTTGCGAACCCATTCTGTGTAAAGGAATTTGGTTAATTATGTACATCCGACTAAATAAATAGAAATCACCAGGATCAATCCTTTCTGTGATAACCCCTGTTTAAGCACAACAAATTTGAAATCATGGAGTGTGTTAAATATTTAAAATCTGAAAATACCGGCATGGGCCTGCTTTTTTTGTGGTAGTAGTTCGGTTATTTTCATTCACGAGCCGATTTCTAGGTTATGTGGGTGGGGGATGGGATCCCCTGTGGTTAGGGATTCCCTGGTTATGAACTTGAGGCTGTGTGGATACTTAATTATATCACGAATTGGGGTGGGATCCTCTGTTGTTGAGAAACCGTTGGCTCATCGAATTTGGGGATGTGGGGCTGTATATTGGGGTTTTTATTTGGTTCCAGTACTTCGAGGGATCTCAATTATCCCTCTGTTGTTGTGACCTTATAAGAGAACCGTGTTTGAATCATAAATTGTTGTTGGCTGTAACTTTTTCCTTAGTTTGTGCTTATGCTGTTAGTTTCCCAGTGGTGTAGAAACATATTTAAATATTATTACTAAACATGGAAACAAGGATGGGACAAATGGGTTTTGGTTTGGTGCAAGTTGTGACTTGGACCAGGTGCTGAGTGTGTTCTTTAGCCTGGCTGAAGAAAAACCTAGATTGGGTGAGTCCTTGTTACCTATACATATACTTGTAGTTTTTTGTTTCTTATTCGCTCCGTACCCAAGTTGAGCACTTAATGAGGAACACCCCCATTTCATGGGGGAGTGTGTTTTCTTCCAATACTTCTAATAGTGGCTGGTTATTATCTCATTTCTTCTCCCTTTCCCGGATAGCCCAAGTATCTTCGGGCAGGCTGTGATGGCCTAAAGTCCATTATTATCCCAAGAATCTTTGTGCATGGTAGTGTGGTGGTTAGCCCAGGTGTGTGCAAGCAGGTGGTTTCTCAAGTATCTTCGGGATGAAGCACATGTGTCTTCGAGCGTGGCAGTGGTTGTTCTAGCCAAGGTGTTTTCATGCATGGTTACGTGTGACAGTTGTGTCCCAGGTGTCTCCGGGTGGGTTAGTGATTGTGGCCCAGGTGTTTGCGGGCGGGGTTTAGCAGTGGGACTACGTGAGATTATGGACCTAGTGTGTGCGGGCGGGCTGTGGTAGTGGGACTGTAGTGAGAATGGTGGTATTGGTTTGATGGGTAAGGATGTATTCAATAACTAGTGGAAATGTGGTGCGGGGTACCCAAACATCGATGTGTTATTACTATACTTTACATGACTTGACTTATTTGGGGAGTGTTCCTTGGTGAGGCCTGGGTTGATAATTTACCCTGTTAGGTGTTTGATTATCTCTTTTTCCACAGGGCATTAGCATGCCTCCTCACTTGTGCACAAGAGTCTTTGGTTTTTCCTACTGAGTATAATCGTATGCTCACCCTACATATATAAACTGTTTTCAGGTTTCCAGGAGGACTTCAGGGATCTTGCTGGACCGTACTAGCTTAGACCTTTGGGACGGTTTCCGTTGTTGTTTTCCTTCTTTCGTACTTTAACTTTGTAGTCACTTGTACCTTGTGGTTTTTACTTTTGAAACATGAATATTGGAATGGTTTCTTTTGGCTTTACTTGCATTTTTTCAGTTTTGGTGTTGTGGGATTTACTATCTTATCTCCCAAACCTATTAAAAGAAAAAGGGTAATGCCTTCCATTTGTTTTGTAATTTTATAGCCTTGGTCCTGGTCGCCACTCCGGGCCCAATTGAAGGTGGGTTTCTGGGTTCATTTTCTCTCCTTCAACTTAAAGAAGGAAGGTCTTGGAAATCTGGTGACCCTTCCCTCCTTTTGGTGAAGGCGGGTCATGAAATTAAGTCTTAGTGTAAACTCAAAACATGGATTCCATAAACCGTAAAGAATAATTAATTCCACATGAAGTGCCATGGGATGATTCCATAACTAAATCAATTATTTATTTTTGGAAGACGATGTTATATTTATAATAAATTAATTATGAAAAGAAAATATGGTGGTGTGGCTGACAATATAATATTCACAACATACACAATGAAGAGTAAAGACTACAAATTATACAACAAAAGGATATGAAAAAATATTTAGAATAATGTTTTCAATATTATAGAGGATAAAGATACATAAAATTATAAGAGTTGTAATAGTGAGTTGATCTGAAAAGATGATGAAATCTATATGATTAGGATGATGAATGAGGAACATCAAATTATGAATACTTATAATCTAAATCAAAGGAGGAAATATATTATAAATAAATTAGTAATTTACCATAACAAAGAGGTAGGTTGGTGAAATTTTATCCATTAAATATAATAAGAGATAATGTAATAGTTAATCATTCATGAGGAATTAGTGAAAACGTTTCTATTATCCACTATAGAGTCAATATCATATAAATAATAATAATAAAATGATACATAAATGAAGAGTTATATTATATTGAAAATAACTAGACAATATAGCTTATGGAGATACATTAATTCCATAATCTTATTGGAATAAATTGTATCGTTAAAATAATGTTTGATGAACATGGTAATGTGGTTCAAAATATGTCTCAAATGGTATGCAAATGATTTATTCAAATAGAGGGTGTGGATGTTGAAGAAACCATTTCACCAAAATATTTCATTGAATCAATAAGACACTTCCTGGCAGTGGAAATAAAATGTGGCTATATTATTTTTAAAATGGATGAAAAAATAACCTTATTGAATTGTTTATTTATGTGGGAGGTTTACATTGAACAAATATTGGGTTTCTTGATTGGATTCAATGAAAAAAAATGTTTATTTTAATATATAACTTTATCAAATTTATCTGAAACCATATTCATTGTTTTCTTGGCTTGACTCATATCTAAATAAATATGAATTAAAAAAGTATAGGGATGATCACATTTTATCTATGAATACACCAAAGGTGAAAAACTGTGTGATGCTGGTCTGTGTAAAATGATATAGTATATCGGGGATATAAAAAATCAATTGATTATATTCTCAATATAATGTGTTCAAATTTTGAAATTTCAATGATTATTGTGGTCAATTATTTTCATGGATTTCAGGTGGTTCAAAAAGAGATATACTTTTATATATGACCGATATCAAATTCATTTTCACATGAAGCCCAACATACATAGCATAAAAATTTGAAGTCATTATATCAAACAATATATAGGAGGATCATTAACGGTTTTCCATAATTGAAAATAATTCATTTAGATATCATTTATGATATTGTCATGGAAACTGAATATTATTGAAATATTAAGTAGGAGGAGCTCGTGAAAGTGGAGACAATTATAAAATAAATTTGAGGAAGTATCCCTTATTGTATAAAAATCAATACATATTAGGAACATGAATTAATAAACTTTTATGTTGCTAACTTAGTAGGAAATGTGGTGGATTTAACTTGGAAAAATTTTTTGTATATTTTTCATTGTCACTTTGTGTATAGGATGGATCAATAGAAATCCACCAGATAAAACTTTTAGTATAAATGAGTTATAATATATCATAGTAAATAGGGAATGAAAAAAACTATTGTTGATGAAAAAAACAACGAAAATGTTTTTGTGAAAAAGTGAAACAACCAATTATAATATTTTGTCTCAAAAAATGATGAATCTTTCTTTGAAAAATCTAATTCATCACTTATGAACCAAATAAATTGTGATAAAGTTTAATTTTATAAAATAAAAATTTAAGAAATGGGTTATCAATATAGATAATGTTAGGAATGATCAATATGTTGTATGTAACATGACTAATCCCTCTGTAACACTATTGTTTGAGAGGCACCATTTCAATCATAATTCCCAAACACCTCCTATTACCGGAAGAGGATTGAAAATTTAACCTTCCCACATGGTTCCTAGTGCTATAATTGGTTTTTTATTTGATTTCATGTGATTATATTACTGTGAGATTTATAATTATGGGGTTATAATATATATAAGGAATATTATCATTGGATAGCAGGTCTTGATCTGAGTTTTATAGACAACACAATAGGATACATCTTTTTATTTGATTTTCTACACTGATATCTAGAACACATTACAACAACCCATATCTTTAATATAGTTTAATTTATGATTTATTACAAAAACACGAACATAATAACCAAAAAGTGTAATCAAAAGAAAAAACTCGTCTCCATTTATTAAATGAAATAAAAGAAAAACAAGGAAGTGGATGGGATCAACAAAAGGGTCTTTATCCAATTAGGAAAACAACGTTAATGATCATAATATGACATGTCATGTTCATAATCATGCCATAATCACTTTCCCATTAAGAGTGAGAATTACCATGGTTTGGAAATAAAATAAAAATGATGAAATTAATTCATGTTAGTCATGATGAATATCAAGGATTCATTAAAGGAGTGAAAATAAAAAACATGAATATATAATCATGGTATTAAATTCAAAATTTCAGGAAACGTAGAAGTGTTGAAATAACATAAAACATTAAATCATAAGAATATGTTAGGATAATAATTGATACATAATAACATATTTTTATTTTTATACCCTTTAATGCAACATACATGGTATATGATGAGTTAAAAAAATTACCAAATGCATTAGAAGGCTGTATAATTTTGGACTCACCTTTCACATTAAAATCATGTACATGCATTAGTGTGTCATATGGATTATACAACATAACAATTCCTTTAATAAATTCCCTTAACAAGAATAAGGGGTGTGACAAACATACATATAAGTCCCCAATCCATGAGTGATGTGTTTTTATAGGATAATTATATTGACCGGAAATTGGGATGTGTATTCAGAATACAAAATTTTTTCATGGAAAATTGTGTGATAATTTTTGCAGTATAATAGTTGTACATAATACTTCATGGATGGTATTAATGAGTTTCAAATAAATTATATCATTACATTCAACTCAAATGTAAAGTCAAATGGATGTGTGAAAACACATTACAATATAAAAATTGGAAACCAAAAGGACTTAGTAAAAGTAATGTACATGGAATAAATGAAGTGGGGAGAGTCATTTACTTTGAGGGGTTTCTAAAAAAATATTTAGAGGAAATTATAAATATATTGGTAATTAAATATGAGAGTTTCATAGTGGGATAGGGATATTAACTACATGATCAATGTGTTTTTAGTGAATTAGAGTGGGGTAAAAGGTGGGTATTTATAATAAAAGAGATATTAACTACTAACAAATTTATAAGTACAATTTTTCACTCTATATAATAAAATAATCCCATCCAACCCCTTCCCAAGGTTATTATTATAGATTTTTTATTTTAAATATTTTATAAGGACAAGAACCGAATATATTGAAATAATATCGTTGGTGACCTGAAGGTGATACTAGATCATAAAAAATTGATTTTAAAAATGTAAAATATAAGATATATCTTGGAGTATTCATTAAATGTTTATGAAATTAATAAAATAACTTCATAAATAGATAATTTAAATTTAGAAATATATTTTTTGTCATTTATCCATTTTATAGAATTTATTACATCATTTTTGTTATATTGTGATTTCCTAATACATACTGTATATTTATAATGTTTTTAAATTTTAACCAATTATTCGACAGTCTCTGAAAATTAGGAAAAATTAACAATAGGGTAATTTTAACATTATAATTTCAAAAATGATATGTAACTTTACAAAAATAATTTTTTAATATGATAATTAAAACATTAATATAAAAATACTTATTCTCTAGAAAATTTTAGTTTTTACTACACTAACATCTTTTTATACATTATCAAAATTCTACTAGACGTCATTAAATTATATTACCATTTATATTTGTATAAATTATTTTTAAGAATAATACTTCATGAAAATATAATTTAATTTATAATTATTGATTTTATAAAAAAAATTAGTAATCAATATGTTATATTTCCATAAAAAAACAATTTTAGTTTCTTATTTTCAAAATATAATTTTTATAAAACTCTTAATTAAATAATCTGTACATAGAAATAATAAAAATGGATACATATAGTCATTGTTTTATATGTACTAAAATATATAAATTCATAATAATAGGGTCTAGATACATACCCATTATTAAACCATCACACACCCTTTGTGTAAGGTGTTTGATGGTGGTTCTTTCTTAGGTGGTTCAGTGAACACGGTTTGAGTAATGATGTAAATAAATTTGAAATTCATAGGTAAATTATTACTTTCATGTTTTAGTTATCAAATATCATCTAGCGCTTGGTCTGAGAAAATTCCCAGGGATTCTTCCTCCCTCGGAATCTATGATAAATTAGTTTCATAGGGTATGATCCCACTATATAATGCCATAATTTCTTACATCTATGTATAATATTCTTTATCATAACCCTTGATATATACTAATCATAATCATTACAATACAATGTCTTTATTATCAATGTTTAGATGCTTAATATCCTTTTCAATACAATATACTATATTTTATAATTTATCTAAAATAAATAAATTAGTGAATGTGCATTCTATAAATATATTAGATGAAAAGAAATTCATTCAAAACTCAATTTCCATAATAAAACAGTGGGTCATTATACACATATGAATAGATAATATGGAAATGAATCTATTATAAGTATCTATAAAACAGTTCACTTTGAGGAAAAGGATGATATCTAATTTGAAAAATAGAAGTCTCAATTTATTTTTATTATCAAAGGTTGAGAGTAAAAAATGGGATAACATTGATTAAGGTTGATAAAATAGGGAAACTTATGTGAAAGAACAGAATAGAAAATCAAAAGGTGAAGAATGTTATAACCAAAACATTTGGTTTTAGATTTTGTTCAATTGTTATAATTGTGAGTCAATTATATTTAGATCCATTTATTGGGAGGGATTTTGTAAGGAATATAGATAATTTTAGTTTTTAAGTGCAGGTTAGAGAATTTTGAAAAGTAATTTCAAATTTATGATATTGGGAACCGATGAAGAAACATATATTGAAAAGTTCAACAATTTTGTACAAACAAAATAAGATATATTTCATATATAATATGTCTAAAATATGTGGAAATATATATGTTATATATTACCTAAGTTCATAAAATATTAAAGAGTTGCATATTAGTGGATGAAAGAGGTTCACAATGATGTATTATATATTTTAGGATGACTAAATATGATAGATGAAGTGTTCCATGTATACACAATATTTCTATATTCACATAGAATTAGTTCAACATCATTTTCAATAGCTGTGGTCTTATATATATGATTTCTAATGGTACATAGGATATTATAAATCATCTCTATCATTTGTAAAGGGTTTCTGTTCGTTGAATACATAAGATGTGTGTTCCCAATATGAAAAATATATGATGATGTCTGTGGTCATATATATTGTCTCTTGAAGAAGTAGGAGATTGTCCTGTCAGGATGTAGAGTTTTTCACTGCTATGAAAGGTAATTACTATAGTCCATATATATTTAAATTAATATAAATAATATGAATTATTGATTGATAATTTAGTCAAAATGGTTTTTCAATCTTTTAGATCCTCTGGTGGAGGTGGTGGGTGATCATTGAGATACAATTGACGGTTTAATAACATGTTTTTTTTGTGTTTCTAGAATTTCTTATATTGACTAAGATAAATCCATGAAGATTTCACTATAGAAAATGTATGCATTCATATTTATGAATAATTCAATGTTAAAATATTTTGATGAAAAAAATATTATATTTTTCATGAAGGTTTCTAGGATGATTTTTTGGATTGAAAAGTGGATTTTTTTGGGGACAAATTCATTTATTTTAAATATTAAAATTTTAAAAAAGTATTCAAATATTCTGTTAATATTTAATACAAAATGAGAAGTATGTAATGATGCCAGGCATAGAATACTTATGGAGAGATATAGAGGTAGTAATGATTATAAAATAAAAATATAGGGAATATAATATGGTGTGTTATTGTAGAGAAAATAATTATGAATGTGTTTTATCTTGGGGGCGGAAAATAAAGTTTAACACACACATTTTTTGTCGATGTTCTTATTCAAATTCATGAAAAATATTGTAAGAATCCTATGAGTATAATTTACTTTGCAATCCATTGGATCAATGAAATTTATGAGAAGTCAAGAAGAGTAATATATCCTTGTACTGATAGTATGTTTTTCCAAAAATAAAATAACATGAATAATGGATAGTGCTACATTCTAGTACATAAATGCTTATTCAATGTATTCTCCATGGATTACCCCTTAGTAGTGAACCAATGAAAACATGTCATTGATACTTTTATTTATATACTTTCAAGTGTTTTTCACTTGTGTAAAGGTTGTCAGGTTCATCATCCACTTTCCAACCCATGGGAAAGTTATCATTTGTGATGAAAAGTTACCTATATAATTAACTGCACATCATAAAAAATTTTACATATTATTTTAATCAGAAAAAATACAATAACCACATATATATACCATCAATAACAATACAAAATCAGTATCCACATATAAACTATAATATTTAAAATAAAAACACAATAATAATTATCATATATCTACCACTAACAACAGAATCCATCAATAAAACATCATTATCAACAAAAAATTTATTCATGTACAAATGTTAGGATAGTTTATACTATTACTCAAATAATATAATTATAAAACACAATAATAAATTGTCCTCACCCACAACTATAGAGAACAATAATACACCCTCTTTTTTAATTCTTTGATAACTATGATCTTTTATAAAAACCCGAAAAATAATGTTCATTGGTCAACACATGTATTACTAATATATTTAAATTAACAAGACCATATATATTTTTACAATAAAATGAAAAAATAATACCCTCTACTTAGACCATTATCAAATTTGGAACTATAGAATAATCATGTGAGAAAATAAATATTGTAAATGTTTGTGTCCTCATATCAACCCCATCATAATCTATATTAATACTATAAAAAAATTATAAATAGATTAGTCAAATATTCTTTTCCTAAATCATACAATGAATTGATACTATTTAAATAAAATACATCATGAATTACTATATAATGAATTAAGAGAAATTCAATGAGATTTATAAACTATATATAGATGAGGAAATAGAATCCATGATATCTAAGAACTTCTACAAATTTGGGGTTGTCCTGTATTATCCATTATCAGTGCAAAAAAAAAAGAAATGATATAGGGGGGCATTAAATAGTTCTAACAAAAAATTACTGATAAATAGGGGCCTTTATCATCTTTAAAAAAGCCCTGATAATGCCCCCATTATTTTCTATTTTTATTATCAGTGATAAATACCCCCTCTATTAGCAATTTTTTATTATCACTAATAATGTCCTCCATTTATCAATGATAAAAAACTGCTCATAGAGGGGGTGGGGGATTTATTTTCATTTGTAAAAAAGTGCTGATAAAAGCAGTCACATTATCAAAACATTTTAGTATCATAGATAAAAGACATCATGTATTAGTACTTTTTTCTAGCACTGATAATGGGAAAACTTCATAATGTAAGATAAATAATTTGTATTTCTATATTAACATATAAAGGTATTTAAATCGACATAGATACATTATATTTTATTAAATTTGATTTATATATGGATAAATTCACATTTACACTTAATATATAAGATATTTAGTGAAAATTGATTTAAAAATAATTATATGAAGATATTAATTAATAACTTGAAAATTATTATCATGTAACTGTTATTTAATAACAATAATATGATAAAAATCAACAAAATAATTACCATTCTAAGATATGTTTAAATCAGGACTTCAACTTCAAATGGACATAACATTTCAACTTAGTGTCCATTTAAGCTCTACCCCATATCAAGTTGATAAATGTGGGGAGATCTACGATGTGTGGACATAGGTGTACCTTATTCTTTATTTTTGAGAGGTAAAAAGGCATATAAGGCCACTAAAACACATTATTTAGTTGGTTCAGTTTTTTTAATATTATATAGTATTTCAAATTCATTTAAAAGATGATTTTTCTTCTTTTTCAGCAGGGAATAAATTTGTTAATGGGGATTACATTCATATAGATATTATGGATTCTAAATATTATCATTTTTTATAATGAATCATTATTTATAATTAAATAGATACATATTTTCTTATATTTACTAGTTATAAATGAGTTGCATAAATGTGTATTTAAACAAATTTACATAAATATTTATTTTTAATATATAATCGAAATGTATATATATATATATATGAATATGTATATGTATAAAAATGTATATTTATTGTTTATAAATACATATGTTCATGAATTATTAAGTATATATAATTATATTTATATTCTAATATATGTAAATGGATATTAATATACAATATATGTAAATAAATATTCTTATGAATATATCACACACACTAGAAACATATATTTTGTAACTATATTCAAAAATAATTATATAAATATATGTATAAAAAGGATGAGTTTCTATGTTTGTATGTATATAATGAAATATATATATGTATAACAAAACAAACATGGTGTAATGTTAAGGGCATTGTTATCACAAAAGGAGGTCTAAGAATCAAATCCAAAAGTGCGCAAGGGTGAATTGGAGGAATGGAAATTTTAAATCAGTGTTCTAGGGTCTTTATGACAGTTGAAAAAATGGAGTAGTTGATTCACAGCAGAGGAATACAAGGTTTGTTTGGAGGGTTCTAGAAAATCTCTTACAAAGGGTGGAGGGATGTGCTGATAAAGGGTGTGGGAAACAACTTGTTTTTTTAAAAAAATTGTGATTAATTTTTTTTATAAAGGACAAATTTATAAGGGGATTTTTGTGTTGATAAAAAGGGGTTTTGAACATCCCTTAGATTAAAAGTGTTTTTTGGCATGGTTAATAACAATATCTGTAGCTGTTAAAAGTGCAACATATTGTAGCGAAAACACCCCCTGATATATGGGATAGTTAAACAATTATATTTATTGTAGGATACCTTTCAATCATTATATATATATATATATATTGATGATATATTAGAATGTCCCTATACAAATATTATATAACCCATGTGTAACTCTATCAAATACTTTATCTATAATTAATTAGTGAAAAAAAATTATACCATCTAATCTAAGCCCTTTAACAATTATTTTATTGATTCCAAATGAATCGTCTATATCAAAATAATTTCCATTAATTTGTATTCCCCTACCACTTAGAACACACTCACTTAGAATTTAATAACTAATTCATGTATTCATTATAGTAATATTATGATCAATTATTATTTTTTATGAATATCTCACCAACGTACCTATGTCAACATTTTTCCATTATTGTCAACCTATACAATATTTACTATAAAAAATGTAAATATTTATTATTTTTATTAGAATTAAAAAAAATTAAATTCTCTATTAGTTAAATTATTATGAAAAAATATAATATAATATATTGAATAAGATATTTTCTTTTATGTTGAGATTATATTCAACCAGAAATAAAAAACCCCTTCTTAATAATAACCAATTAATAAAATATAGATCCATTCCTAAATATTTTTTGATATTAGGTGAATATCATTCAACATAAATTAAAATATAAAAAATATAATATATCTCATATAATTTCCATAATATGAATTTAATCATTAAAATATTAATGCATAATGAATAAATATTATGATATCATGTTTTAAAAATTATTAAATCATCTAATTATCTAATTCATCAATTCTTTAATTTACATTGATTTTATTTGTCCACCATATATATATAAATTATTATTTACTCATATAGGATATTTGTTGGGATGTTTATATTCAAATTCTTGAAATATTTGATGATCCATGGTCTTTATCTTACCATCCAGAATAGATTATTCCTTACATAACATTTATTATTTCACTTTCCTCTAGTCATCCATCACACCGTAAATGTATACAATAATTTCTATAAATGAATATAGTGGTAATATATTTTTAGTATTCTGGTAATTTATTCACCCCATGATCCCGTTAACAAATATTATTCCATCTCATCTTTCCCCTTAATGGTTCAATCACTACGTTTCAACATTAAATTTTCATAGCAATATGATAATAAAAATTCTTTTCCACTAAAAGAACTTTATGAATTTCCAATATTGGTTCCACTAATTTACCAATCCATTTCTTCAAATATCATCACCAAAATAACAATAAAATTGAAAATGTGGGGTCCACCCATTAACTAAACTATTTATTCTGTTGTCTTCGCAGAATATAATTACCGCTCTCTTATTATATGTAAGTCTAATAATAATGGGTGGTGGGTGTTTAACATTATGATTTGAAGGAAGGTGGTGGCCTCAATTCTTTGATGATATAATATTCATACAATTCATGGAATTATTTAATTTTATTCAAAAAAATGTGTGGGAGAAAAGTTAATGCTAGAAATTAATTAGATAAGAATTAGATCTTCATAATGAAACGTGAAATAAATTAATATTTATTTATTTATTATTTTGTATATATTATTACAAGAAAAAAATATACACACCTAGGAACCCAGTTAGTGGAGACTTATCTCTCCCTATAATTGATGAAAAAACCACTAGAAATATTTTATTACAATTTATTTCTTAAATCTGTAAAGATCCTGAATTTCAATGTAATTTTTTTAATTAAATGGAAATTTTGAGAGTCTACGAGAATTTATGGAACAAGATTCTGAGACCTGGTGTGTCTGGAATTAATTTCTGGAAAACAATTTTGGGTATGTTTAGTAAACATATGAGTGATTTTTAATAACTTTTGAACCAGTGCTCGGAATTGAAATCTGAGGGCACTGTTGAACTCGTAGTGCCAGTTTTCGCTTAAGGATACCTTCACCATGACGGTAGTTGATCAATGGTGAAAGTTAATTTTTTTGGTTTTTCATGGAAATAATAAAATAAAATAATCTTATATTTATTTTATTTGTTGAAACCCCCCTCTACTTGAGTTAAGGTGGTGGGGAACACCGATGTCCTTAAAGCCTCCCAAATTTGAATTTAGGGTCGAGGACCACCCGACCACTCTTAATGGGGGAGAAACCTCTCAACTCCCCC
This sequence comes from Viscum album, assembly GCA_963277665.1. Classification (NCBI taxonomy): domain Eukaryota; kingdom Viridiplantae; phylum Streptophyta; class Magnoliopsida; order Santalales; family Viscaceae; genus Viscum; species Viscum album. Next base: position 864,803,513 of record OY728148.1, read on the forward strand.
AATTAATTCTTTGGGTCAACATAAAATTAATTGTTAAGTTGCCAATTAATTTTATGTGTCAACATAAGAATTAAATATTATGTTACCAATTAATTTTATGTGACAACATAAAAATACATGTTAAGTTATTATTTAATTTCCGTGTTGGCTATTTCTTTTCTCCTCGGTGGAATTGGGGAAGGGATTGGAAAAAAATAATTGGGAGAGAACTTGAAGGATTATCCTCTCCAATGAAGAACACCAACAAAGAATGTCAATGAAGAACATTGACTTTGATCTGACTTCTTACAAAGGATGTTCGTTAAAGAGAAACATATTCAATGTCAATGAACTGACAATCGAGGGAAACACCGATGACACTGATGTCCGTCTTTTACCAATGATTCGTCTTCTTCCTCGTGACCTCGTCGATTTCATCAAGCGAATGACATATGGGTTTATTTTCTGAATGATAATATTTCCATGTACTTCCCTTTTTAATACAAATAATGTGGATGATTTCATTTTTGGGATTGGGAATAAATCATTGCGGGAGGTTGTAAATCTTGACATTATTTTATTCATGTTCTTGTTGTGCCATATCCTACCACCATAACGTGGAGGGTACGGGCCAATAAAAACATGGCCCAACCCCTCTGCAAATCTTGTGATGGTTTTTGGTGTTAAATGCGAGGAAGGCGACGACGCAATGACACCGCCCCGCAGCCACCGTCGCCTAGTGACTTCCGCGCCCTCACGACACCCCCACGTTTGAGCCGCTCCGCAGAACCCACAACCACCATGCCTCGCGGCTCCACCAACTTCAGCCCCAACATGCCCCCCTTTTCGCCGCCATCTGGGCTGAGCCATCACCACCATCCAATGAGCCACTGCCGCCATCTTCCGGGCTACCGCCACCATCCGCAGGGCCACCGCCGCCGTTCACTGTGCCATTGCCGCCATCCACCGAGCAACGGCCACTCCGGCCCACCCTCCTGAGGCCGAGTTTCCCTACGGTCGGGCCGCTCTAGCCGAGCCACCCCAAGACTTCGTCGCTCCGTCCGAGCCACCTAGCAGTGGCACCGCTCTGGTCGAGCCGCCCTGTGGCTGCGTCGCTCTAGTCGATCTTCCCTGTGGCCCTAAGCTACTCCAGCCTGAAGTTCCCAGTCAGGATCCAAGTATCACTGAGAGGGGGAGGGGTGAATCAGTGATACCTTTTTCTTTTTTAGGTTTCCTTATTTTTGAAATAAACTTCACCTCCTGTTAAAGAGTTTCTTCCCTACTGAACACACACTACCACAAGAACACAAGATTTACATGGTTCACTACTCAACAAGAGTAACTACATCCTTGGTATGGTAGGGAAACAATCCAGTACCACACAAACCACTAGAAAACAATCCTTTTATGTGGAATACAACAATTAGGATATACCCTTACAATCATGCAGCACTTTGAAAACAATCCAGTAGTGTGTATGCTTCCTCTTAGCACAAAAATGGTAATGTAATGATTCTGTGCTTCTTAATGAAATTTCACAAATAAAATCTTTAAAAAACAATTCATCACTTTCCTACCCACATGCTGGTAAGAACCTCCTGGTGAAAATAGCTTGCATGCCATTCCCTTCTTGCATGCCTCCCTGCTTGTGCACCTCCCTGCTTAGACCCCACTTGTTTATGTGCCACTCAGCTTGTGCTCCACCTGCTTGCATTCCACCTACTTCTGCACCACTAACTACATGTTCTCTACTATTGTGCATAGCTCACAACGTGCGCGCCAGTTTTGGATTATGCACAACACGCTTCTTGATAACACCATCCTGCTTGCACGCCTCTGATAACTTGAATACCACTTCTCTTGCACGCCACCCTACTTGTGAGACACCATAATTGTGTGCCACCCTACATGAGCGACTTATAAATTCTCCTCAGCTTGTGCGCCACTGACAACTTGCGCGCCACTTCACTTTGTGAGCCACTTTCTACTAATTGCGCGATCCGAGATCAAATATTTTCCTTAAGTGTTGAGCATTAAAAACTAAAGAGGCTTTTCTTCTATTTATAGGCATTTTGGGGACCTGCATGCCACCTACACTTGCCTTCCACTCCAGCACTTGCGTGCCACTCCAACACTGGCATGCTGCTCCCACACTTCTACACCACTCTAGCACTTGTGTGTCCTTCCTTCACTTGCATTCCATTACATCACTAGAATGAAACTTTCTTTCCTTTGTCATATTTTGATATGATGATGTTGAAATTTGACTTCAGCACAAAAAACACTTGTGCTCCACATATACTTGAGCACCACACTTGCGCGCCACTTTTGACTTGCACACAACTTTATTTATTTTTCCAAAAACACTTCTTTACTCTCCCTATCCTTCATAAGGATTGCATCACATGTTCTCCAAACTTATGATATTTTTGAAATACAAATCCACAAAGCATCTTCATTGTTACAATGGAACTTACTGAAACTTTCCTATCTTCCAGTAGCATCATTCCTTCCAATCAAAATTGAATATGACTGGCATAATCATTTATCACCCTTTCCATTGTAATGCATGCATCACAAGTTATCTTGACTTATGATATTTTTAAAATACGTATCAGCAAAGCATCGTCTAGTTTTGATGGCCTTTTCAAAGTGAATTTATTTAGCTTCTTTGATGACAAAAAGCAACACTCTGTAAAAGAAATATCTTCTTACTTACTTATTCATCCTACTTGGTCCCAACAATCTCCCCCTTTTGATTTTTTTGTCAACCAAGATTCATAAATCACTAAACTTTTAAACTTTAAGAAACGGGTTACTTATAAAAAATTCTAAGGCTACTTGAACTAACTCATTGTAGGAAACAAGAATTATTGACAGCCAAAACCATGTTGTCAAAAAGCAGGGACTATAAAATCTAATGATCATATCTCCTCAGTCATCTTCAGAACATCTTTCAAGATTTTACTTCAGAATTCAAAACTTATTCAACATTCTTGGAAAACAAAATTTTTTCTTACAACCTTCCTACAACCACTCCAACAAACTGTTAGTATAGTTCACACATATACACACACATACATGTTGGATTCACAGCTTACCCACAACTCCCCCTTTATGTATGCATATATAAGGATAGATTAATGAAACAATTCTCCCCCTTGACCCCACTAAGCAAAGGCAAGATGAGAGTGGGAACAAAAACATGTACCTTAACCTTGATGAGGAGGTTGGAAACCCATGTTCAACCTCAATTTTGCAAATGGTTGTTTCGGTAAAGGTTTGGTGAATATATCAGCAACTTGTTCAGATGTAGGAACATACTCCAGACTTAATTCATTCTTCTCCACCTACTCTTTGATGAAGTGGTACTTTAGATCAATTTTTCTGGAATGAGAATGTTGTACCATATTTCTTTTCATATTGATTGCACTCGGATTTTCACAACACAAGAGAAATGGTAGCTTTACGTAAACAATTACATCTTCTAACTGAGTCTTCATCCACATTATTTGAGATTCAGCTTGAGTAGCAGAAAAATACTCCACTTCAACTGTGCTAAGAGTTACTTAATTCTATTTCATGGTACGACAACTAAGTCAAATTTTCCCCAGAAAGAAAACTCGACCAGATGTGGATCTTCAATCATCCACATCTTCTTCCTAATCAGAATTAGAATACCCAAATAAATCAATATTTCCTAAGACATCATACCTGATTCAAAAAAAAATTGTGCCTTTGATAAATCTAATAATTATTTTTTTAGCAATCAACTGTGACTATTTAGGATCACTCTGATATATTGCACATATAGTGATAGCATAGACGATGTTGGGTTTTGAGGCAGTCAAATACAAAAATACTTCCAATCAGATTTATAAACTCTTTCTGATCAACTTCCTTGCCTTCTCTGTATTTAGACAACTTGGTTCCCACTGAAATTGGTGTGGAAACTGATTTCAAATTTTCCATGCCAAACTTCTTCAAAAGTTCATTCGCATACTTTTCTTGAGACAGAAAAATGTGATTCTTCTTCTGTGAAGTTTTTATCCTAGGAAAGTACTTCATTTCTCCAAGAGTGGACATCTCAAATAACTTATTCATCTCCTCAGAAAATTTTTCACATGATCTTTCATCATTTCCTGCAAATATAATATCATCGACATAAACAATAACAATCAGTGAAAACTTTTGACATTCGTTGATGTAGGGATTGCTTTCAACTCTCCCTTTCGTAAAATTCATCTTCTTTAAGAAAGTATCTAATTTATAATACCATGCTCTCAGAACTTTTTTTAGCCCATAAAATTCATTCTTCAAGTTTACAAATATCTTTCACCCTTTCCAATAACAAATACACAAGTTTTATCAATGTATACTTCCTCGTCAAAGTCACCATTCAAGAATGAGGGTTTTACATCCATTTGAAATATTTGGTAACCTCATTGTGCAGCAATGGAAAGAAAGATTCTGATTGTTTTTAATATTTCCATCGGAGAAAAGGTTTCATCAAAATAAATGCCTTCAATTTGAGAGGACCATTTTCAATCCAATATTGCATTTTTCTTATTACTTATCCTTCTTCATTCATCTTGTCCTGGAAAACCCACGTTGTACCAATAATGTTCTTGTTGTCTGGCATAGGTAAGAGTTCCCAACTATTATTCTTCTCTATCTTATCAAGCTCTTCATTCATAGCATGAACCCATTCTGGATGCTCAAATGCTTCATTTACATAATTTGGTTCAACTTTCGAATAAATAGTATTATGTGATATAGCATTCATTGTTCTACTTGTTTGTACACTCTGATTTTTATCTCCAATAATATTTTGAGCCTCCACTTTCTTCCTCAACCTAGGATGAGTTGTTTGAACTCCATCCTCATCACTCGAGATCTCTGATTCAGATTCCTCTTCTTGAGTAGGATTAACATAGTCTGCAACATTATCAAAATTGTTAACAAAATCTTATCTATCATGCTCAACTTCCACATCAACATATGATTTCTTTTCTTTCTCATCATGTTCAAAAAAAATTATATCTGAAGAATAAATAATTCTTCCTATTTCATTATTGAGGAATCTATATCCTCTTTCTTATAGAGAATATCCATGAAAAATTCCATCATCTCCTCTTTGCTCAAATGTTCCCAGGTTTCCACCTTTCTTCTTTATAATACATGGACTCCTAAAAACTCTCAAGTATTTTAGACTTGGAGTTTTTCTATAGAACATTTCATATGGAGTCATATCTATGGTTGGTCAATAGAAACATTAGTTCTGAATATACTCATTAGTGGTCATTGCTTGCATCCAATAATAATGAGAAAGATTTTGTTCAAGTAACATAGTTCTCCCCATTTACCCCAGACTTCGATTCTTTCTTTTAGTAACCCCATAATGTTGAGTTGTGTATGGTTAACTGAACTCATGCTAAATTCCATGTTTCTCGAGTTAACTTACAAACTCTTAATTCTTATACTCTCCACCATTATCAATTCTCAACTTCTTCACCTGAATACTCACATTCATTCTCTTCTTTCCTCTGGAAACTCGGAAACATTTTCAGAGCATCAGACTTATCTCTCATGTACATAACACAAGTAATGCGAGTAAAGTCATCAATGAATTTAATGAAGTACTTATCTCCATTTTTTGATTTCTTCCTCATCGGTCCACAGATATCGGAGTGTATGAGTTCCAATGTTCTTTTTGAGAGAATTTCAACTATCTTATGCATATAGTTTTTGATCTTCCATTTCTCACAAATAGTGAAACACCGATCTCTTCTTCTTGATAAATCATGCATATCTCGGACACTATCTTTCTTTGATAACTTCCACATATTTCTCTGACACATATGTCCCATCCTTTTATTCCATAACTGATTTTCATCCACTACACCCATATAAAAAGAGTTATACACTTCAAAAACTTGGAAAAATTCCCTCTTGTACGTTGGCCTCTTGTAACTATATTTCCATTATTTTTAATTTTTTTTTAAACATACATCTTCTCTGAAGATAACTTTGTTTCCCTCATCATAGAGTTGTGAAACACTAAGAAGGTTATGTTTCAGCCCATCAACATATACTGTTTTCTAGGATTCCATCTTTTCTTTTCCATTGATGGATGATCCAACACCTTTGATCCTTATAGATTCATCATTTCCAAATGTCACTGTTCTTTCTTTGAAGTCTTTCACATTCTTCAGCATCATTAATTCTTCTATCATATGAGAGGAACATCCACTATCAAGAATCCATGGACATTCTCCTTTTTTATATTTCAAAACAGTTTCGACAACAAGAGATTTTTTTTCTTCCTTTTCCTCCACTTTCTATTGTGCTTCATCCAATTTTCAAACCATGTAAATGTGTTCTAGCTAGAAAACCATGCAATATTTCTTTTCAGACTTATCAGACCTGTCCCTTTTAGCTTTTAAAAACTCTGGTTTTTGTGAATTATTAAGAATCTTTTGTTTCTTTGGTAACACACTAAGGAAACCCTTTGAAATATGTCCAGGTTGATCACATCTTTCACAAATAGTTTCCAATGGCTGGAACCTATTATCATCTTTCACACGAGTCTTATAAGATATATTCTGAAATTTATTTTGATACTATTTACTTTGAAATGATTGACTCCCCATCAATCCTCGTCTTTCAAAACTTGTGAAATAGTTTTAATGTTGTTGGTTGAACCAACACATATTTTCCATGTGACTGAATCCACCACAATATCTGCAGTAACCATAGAAAGAATATTTTCCTCAGATACGTCTATACTAACCAGATATGTGAACACACTTTTCAACAATCGTTTTAATAGAACTATGTTGACCATAAATCTTGATTTATTAATTTGTAACTCTCTTCCTCGCGTTTAAATTTATCAGTACCAGAAGAATTAGATGTCTTTCTTGACTCATGATTTTTATGCACTTCTGATTTTTTAGCATTGCTGCCTTTTGCCAGATACATGGTATTTATAGCCTTGTTTTTATCAGAACTAGTTCTGTCTTTCATTTCAACCTTTGAAGGTATCTTTTGTGGATCTTTATTATGTTCATTCTTACTAGAACATTCAACAACTTCTGATATGAGATTTTTAAAACTGATACTCATTTCTTCATCTTTATAATGTTTTGTTTGAAAAGTTCCAACTCTTCTTCTTTTGCCATCAACTTTACTTCAAGATGATTAGTATGATTTTTTGCATTCGCAAAAGAATTCTTCAGATCATCAATCACTTTTTCCATATTGATTTTCTCATCAGTAAAACCTTATCTATTGTTTAATGCATAATTTTCATTTATCAACTTCTTGTTTTCCTTCTCAAGCCTTCCGATCTTTCTCAAACATTACTTCAACTCATCTTTATGATAATGTTCAAGTTTAGTTTCTTCTTATTCATTACTACTTCTATCATAATCATCATTATTCACAGTTGAAAAAAGGTACTGTCTCTAGCTTTCTCAGCAACAAAATTTTCATATCCAGTCTCACTATCATCATCTTCTTAACGTTTAGAAAATAAGTTTCTTTTTTTTATTTGAGGAACTTTTTATCCTTACCTCTTCCATAATATTTATCTCTTCCACCCTGTTTCTTCCATGAACTTCTTGGGCTTCTGTATTATTCATCATTGTATTTATATTAAATTTTTTGAGGGAAATTAACCACAAAGTGGCCAACAGATCCACATTCAAAACATTTCTAACGGAGTTTCCCTTTGTATTTCCATGTGCCTCTTTGTATTTCCCTTTCCTTTCTTCCTTGAAAGAAATTTCTCTATTGGATTTTGCTTTGATCTTCAGAGTATTATCCCTTATCATATCATAAGTGATGAGAGTACTATGAAAATAATCCAGAGATAATGTTTCATGGTCTCTATCTTCTAATAAAGACACTTTAGCATCAAACTTTTCTGGAAGAATTCTCATGATTTTTTTGACAACTGTAGAATCCTCCAACATTTCACCAGGAAAGATGACGGTTCTGATAATATCATTTATCCTGGTAATGAAATCCCCGACAGATTCAGATTATCCCATTTTCAAGTCTTCATACTTCAGTCTCCAGATTTGTAGTTTTTCCTTCTTCACATTTGTATTTCCTTTATAGATATTCTTCAGTTTTTCCCAAATTCCATTGGTTGTAGAAACTCCTTTCACTATTAAAAATTCACTCTCAGAAAGATATGAGACTAGCGCATTTTTATATCTTCCATCATTCTCAAGATTCTTCTTATAGACAAGAGTAATTGGAACCATGTCATTAATAGTAGGAAATACATCTGTTGTAGTTTCAAGAACTTCATATCCAAGAGACATAAGATAAGAAATCATTCTTTCCTTCCATATGTGATAGTTCATTCCATAAAAAATCATAATCCTCTTACTATTCGGGCAATTTAGATTCTCTATCACAACTTCTCTTCAACCACTTCAGTAGAGAATAAACAAAGGGAACCTCCCTCTGATACAAATTGAAGTTCCCAGTCAGGATACAAGTATCACTGAGATAGGGAGGGGTGAATCAGTGATACCATTTTCTATTTATATTTCCTTCTTTTTGAAACAACCTTTGCCTCCTGTTAAAGATTTCCTTCCCTACTTAATACACACAACCATATGAACACAAGATTTACATGTTTCAATACTCATCAAGAGTAGCTACCTGCATGGTATGGTACGAAAATAATCCAGTACCACACAATCCACTAGAAAACAATCCTTTGATGTTGAATAAAATGAGTAGATTATACCCTTACACTCATGTAGCACTTTGAAAACAATCCAATAGTGTTTTTCTCCCTCTTAGAACAAATAGGGTAATTTAATGATTCTGTGATTATTAATGAAATTTCATAAATCCGATCATTCAAAATATTTCTTCACTTTCCTACCTAAAAGCTTGTAAGAACCTCCTAGTGCAAATAGCTTGCATGAAACTCCCTTCTTGCACGCCTCCCTGCTTGCACACCTCCCTGATTGCGCGCCACCTGTTTGCACGCCACTCAGCTTGCGCACCACCTGCTTGTGTGCCACATGCTTTCGCACCACTAAATACTTGCGTGCTACTATTGTGTACAACTGACAACTTGCACGCCAGTTTTGGCTTATACACAACATACTTCTTGAAGACACCTCCCTACTTGTGCTCCTCTGACTACTTGCGTAACAATTTTTCATGCGATCCACCCAACTTGTGTACCACCCTACTTGTGTGCCACCCTAATTGTGCACCTTATAAATAGTCCTCATCTTGCGTCCCACTGACAACGTTCATGCCACTTCTGTTTGCATGCCACTTTATACTACTTGTCTGATCAGGGCTCAAATTGTTTCCTTATGTATTAAGCACTAAAAAATGAGGATGTTAGTCATCTATTTATAGGAATTTTGGTGACTTGCATTCCACCTACATAGGTGTGCCGCTCTAGTACTTGTGCACCGCTCTAGCACTTGTGCATCACTCCAGCAGTTGTGCTCCGCTCCCGCACTTGCATGCCGGTCCATCACATGCCCGCCCTTCCTTCACATGCATGCCATTCCATCACTAGCATGACACTTTCTTTCCTTTGTCATATTTTTATATGATGATGTTGAAATGTGACTTGAACGAAACACACACTTGAACGCAACATATACTTGTTTGCGACAACTACGTGCCACTTTTGACTTGCGCGCCACATTCTTTAATTTTATAAAAACACTTAGTTACTCGTCCTATCATTTATAAGGATTGCATCACAAGTTCTCCAAACTTATGATATTTCTGAAATAAAAATTAGCAAAGCATCATCATAGTTTCAATGGAATGTACTGAAACATCCCTATCTTTCAGCAGCATCATTCCGTCCAATAAAAATTTTATATAACTGGCATCATCATTTCTCCCCCTTTCCATCATAAGGCCTATATCACAAGTTCTCATGACTTATGACATTTGTGAAATACATATCAGCAAAGCATTTTTTGGTTTTCAAGTCCTTTGCAAAATTAATTGATTTAGCTTTTTTGACAACAAAAAACAACTCTCTATAAAAGAAAAATCTTCTTACTACCTTATCCGTCCAACTTCACCCCAACACAGCTGAGCCACCCTGGCCGAGCCGCCCTGTGGCCTCACGCCGTCTGTGACCGAACCCCCCCCCCCCCCCCCCCCCCCCGCGACCTGGTGGACTGCCCAGTGGGTCGGGCCGTTGGGCACGGGCTGAACCCAATGGGCCTGGGGACACTACGGGCTGGGTCAGACCCAGTAGGTCTGTCTGAGTCGGCCTAGGCCCATTCAGGCTGGTTCGCTTCGACGGTGTCAGATCGGACCTGGGCCCACTGTGACCCATTTACACTCTTTTGGCCATAACTCTGGCACCAGACGTCTGTTTAATGAACCTTCAGTGGAACTAGAAATCATGGAGTGATATAGTCCCATTGAGTATACCTCACTAGAGTTTTGTATTAAGACAGAGAATAGTTGGGTTGGATCGACCACAAATCCAACTGGGCCCCCGAGATTAAAAGGCTAATAACTCACAGACCGTGTATCCGATTGACGTGCCATATGTTGCATTGAAAAACCTATGACGTGTCTGGCCTTTGAGATGATTTTTCATGGGAATTCATGGAAGTTAGAGTGTTTACCAGTAGATTGTGGAGAAGATCCTCCAGGAGACGATCAAGCATAGTGTGGGAACCCAGTCATTGGCTAAGACTTGATGACTGCTGACCTTTTCGACTTGGAGTGACTTGACAGGCCCAGTAGGGAGCAGCTCTGTGTGACACTGAAGACCCATGGTGGGGAGCTCCTTTTTGTGACATGGCAGTCCCACAGTACATGACATGAGGATTACCTCTACAGGCCATAGTGCGGAGTGCCTCGGTGTGACGCGGCCCACCCATGGTACTCGATAGGAGGAGTACCTCAGCAAGTCATGAGGGGGAGCACCTTCATGTGACGTGGCAGACCCATGTTGGGGATCACCTATGTGTGACATGGCGGACCCAAGGTACTCGACAAGAGCAGTGCCTCAGTAGTCCGTGTTTTGTTGGAAGCACCTCTGTGTGACGAGACATGCACACTATACTCGATAGAGGAGGGGATCTCCAACAGCAGAGGTTTTCAACGATGTGACTTGGGATGTTACTTGTTACTACCTATAGAATTATTACTAGTGTGATCTGATTCTTTATTTCTATGTTTTCCTCATGATTGAGATGTTTTATTGATAACATAGGTATATGTATGAGCATATACCTAAGTAGGGTAATCTGTTGATTTCATACTTTTTGTTTTATCTTTGGTGGTTTTGGTGAGACCATGAGGGTCTTGGGGTCCTTATTGAGTATCGTTATACTCACCCCTATGCGGGATATTCCCACGCCTTCTTGTGTTGGATGCAGATGATAGACAAAAATGACTGAGGTTGAGACTTCTAAGACTGCCCAGTGCCCGAAGGTGGACCATACAGCGTGTCAGTACGAAGAGGAGACGGGTGGATGTGGAGTCATGAGGAGGCAATATGTACCTACCCTTCATTTAGGAACCTCGAAGGATGATTTAGTAGCTATCTTCTATATTTATTAAATTGTTTTGTATTTCAATTGTACTTGTACCTTTTCTATTGGTCTTCTATTTCAGCAACTTTACTTTCATCACTCTTTGGGTTATACAGTTTGCTTGTTTTTGTATCTAACTGTGTTCTTGGTTACGTGAGGTTATAGGTTAAAAAGGAAATTCCTTCTTAGTTTTAGGTAAAAATCCTTTCGGTGCTTGTCTCCAGCCCTTGGACTATGGAAGGCGGGCCTGGGGTAGTCACAACATAGGCCCCGGGGGACGGGTCATGCAAATTGGTATCAAAGGAGTCGGTTATACCGCAGAGCATAGGACTCTGATATATCTTTCAATAGAAATAGTGTTAAGTGTAGTTAGTGTGGTTATCAGTTTAGCGAATCTAGTGTTGGAGTTTAGGCTGACATATGCATACACCCGGACCCTGACTTCATATTTTGACTCAGTGCATGAAAACACTGATTGTGTGTGTGTTTTGATGAGTTTTATTTGTTATATCTTGAGTAAGCTCACTAGGTATAAATTATTAACCATGGAACACCTGTTTCTTTTCAGGATGCCTCCACGTAGACATCCATCTAGGGTTCTGAGAGTTGTACACATTGATAGCCCACTCAGCGATGAGGCATCGGTGAAAGTACATTTTCTAATAGAGGAACTAGTGAAGGCACCGTCGGTACCATTACCCGTTGGTCCACAAATTCCACTAGCCCCAATAGTATAGAGTGCATTCCTCTTGAGCGTATTTCACGAGTTCCAATGCCAGAGGCCACCCAGGTTCTGGGGACAGACAGACCCACAAGCGGTTGAGGATTGGTTGGAGGTTGTGGTGAGAGTCTTCTAACTCTTAGGGACACTAGCAGATCTCTTGGAGAAACTTGATCACAACCTTCTACAGGATGAAATGGGAAAATGGTGCGATCGTGATGCTCCTAGTTCTCTATGAGGTGAATATTCTCTGGGAAGACTTTGAGAGCCTGTTTCAGGCAGAGTTGTTTTCTAGCGACTCTTCACGTAGTATGCAAACATGAGATTCTTCATCTACAGTATGGCAGCATGAATTTAGATCAATACTCAGGGAGGTTCACTAACCTCTTACATTACTCCACATATATGGTGTGGGACCCATTCTGTATGGCCTATACCTTCGATCAGGGTCTCAAGAGAGATATAAGGAATTCAATGATCTCACTCAGCATCCTGACATAGGTGGAGGTGTTTGAGAGCGCCCTCTTAGTGGAGAGTTTCCTTGCTGAGCAGTCACTAGTAGAGAGACCCACCACCAGTCGTCACATAGTGGATTGTTCTATAGCTGGCAGAATACATATGTCACAGATGTCGAAGAGGACTAGACCTAAAGGTTCACGACCACATGACTTAGGGTCAGTTGTGTGGGGCACACGAGACAGAACCAGTCAGGCAAGGATCATCTAGTGTTACTCATGCGGCGGGTAGGGTCACATGGCTCATGACCATCCGACCCATTGTATGGATGACCAGTAGACGGTCGAAGGACCACCCAGACAGAGATAGATGTTTGACCGAGGAGGTCCACAGGGAGCAGGCAGACATGGTAGAGGAGCTGGCCATGTAGTTGGCGGTGGGAAACGATTTGAGATGTTACAACCACCACAACCATGAGGTTCAACCCGGCCATAGGGAGTAGGTGGAAAGTGGATAGATCATCCCTAGGAAGTTGAGGCTTATGATCATGGCGCTCTCAAGATGACACGAGGTACGATCTACGTCTACTCTACCTTAGCTGCAGTACTTATAGAAACAAGTGCAAGTCATTATTTTATTTCTACTGCCCTCATTCAGAGATTGGAGATTCCAATAGAGATATTGGCTCAATCCTTACGGCTAAAGACTCTTACGGGAGCATATTCAATGATTACGCATTGGTACCGGCAGTGTGAGCTTACACTAGGAGGCGAGAGCTACGACTGGGATCTCCTAGTAGCGGTGTTGAGGCCATAATATGTCATCGTGGGTATGGACTGGTTATCTACAGTCCATGATTATATAGACTATATTAGGTACAAACTGTAGTGTTTATGCATGGATGGGGCCAGGTTTACCTTCACCAATGATAAGGGAGCCTTTGCAACATTGGATGGACTTACCTGGAGGAGAGTGAAACTAATTATTAATCAGTTGTCTAGACTTACCCTCAGAGTTGTTGATGTGGAGAGTCCGAACTATCCTTTTGTGGTGGAACAGTACACGGATGTATTCCCTAATGATGTTTCACGTCTACTTACTCATAGAGATGTTGACTTTTTACAATGAATTGTACCATAGTAGGACACTGATATCTACACCATCATATTGGATGTCTCCCGTGGAGATTAGTGAGTTACAGGTACAACTATAGGACTTATAGTGGAAGGGAATCATCCGGCCCAGTTTTTCCCCTTGGGTAGCCCCGATTCTGTTTTCCAATAAGGTGGATTGAATCATGAGGCTTTGGGTTGACTATTGGAACCTGAACCAGGTGACTATGAAAAATAAGTACCCACTTCTAAGGATTGACAACCTCTTTGATCAGCTGAAGGAAGTATGGTGGTTCTCAAAGATATACCTTAGATCAGGCAACCAGCTCAGAGTGCGGATTTAGGATGTGCAGAAGATGGACTTTAGATGTTGTTATGGCCATTACGAGTTCTTGGTTATGCCATTTGGCATGACCAATGCTCCAACAGTGTTCATGGGACTCATGAATAGGATCTTTTAGCCATACATTGATTGATTTGTAGTAGAATACATCAAGGACATTTTGATTTACTATGCTACTAAGGAGGAGCATGCCTATTATTTTCAAGTAGTACTGGACACACTCCGAGAGCACTGGATTTATGGTAAGATTTCAAAGTTCTAGTTTTGGATCCGAGAGGTTCATTTTCTGGGGCATGTCATACTGGAGGATGGAGTTGCAGTGGTTCCAGTGAATATTGAGGTGTTATTTTCTTGAGATCCACCCAGGAGTGTGACAAAGGTAAGAAGTTTCTTGTGTTTGGTTGGATATTACCAGAGGTTTGTTCCCAAATTCTCTAGAGTTGCAGCACCACTATCAGCTTTGACAAAGAAGGGGAAACCCTTTTTTGGCCAGAGAAATGCCAACAGAGTTTTCAGGAGCAGAGGAAGAGGCTGACTAGTGACCCCATCTTGAGGATTCCATAGGAGGGTGTAGGGTACATAGTTTACTGCAACGTATCAGGGACTGAACTTGGTCTTGTCCTGATGCAGGAGCAAGTACTGATCACATATAATTCTTGATAACTATGAAAACATGAGCATAACTATGCTACCAATGACCTGGAGTTATAAATAGTAGTCTTCTCCTTGATGATATGGAGAAATTATATGATGGGTGAGAGCTTTATAGTGTACTCTGAAGACATGAGTCTCAGGTATATCTTTTCTCAGAAGGATCTGAACCTAAGATAGCGACGTTGGTTTGAGTTTCTTCAGGACTATGACATCGAGATAGTCTATAATCCTAGGAAGGGGAATGTTATTGTAGATGCACTTAGCAGGTGATCTGGTATACAACTACTAGGTGAGGTGATGGAGTAGTTGTCCTCTTTGTAGATATCTGTTGTGGATCAAGATGGAAAATCTTTTCTTGAGTCTTTTATAGTCACTCCCCCACTTATTCAGCGAGTCAGGGAGGAACAATGTGGGGATGCTAAATGTGAGACACGATGTGCTCAGATATCCACAAGACATGCACCAGATAGATTTTATGAAGGGGTCGAGCACATCAACCTCTTCAAAGAAAGTACCATGGTACCAGTGTCACTTTAGGAGGTTGTTTTGAGGGAGTTCCACACCCCCCCTCTAGTGGTACATCTAGGATTTTTGAAGCTGTACCAGGATCTCTGACGACAACACTAGTGGTCGGGAATGAAGAAAGCAGTAGTAGAGTTTGTCTCTCAGTGCCTCACTTTTCAACAAGTGAAGGCGGAGCATCAGGCACCAATAGGCTTGGTTTAGACTTTAGAGGTCCTAGATTTGAAGTGGGATGTGATATCTATCGACTTCATGACAGGACATCCACGTACATCCAGGGGACATGACTCGAATTTGGTGATCATCGACCAACTCACCAAGTTAGCCCACTTCCTACTGATCAGAGACAAGGGTTCAATAGAGAGCATGGTATGCCCTTATGTGGAGGAGAGTATATGGATACATCGAGTACCCACAGTGATTATCTCCGATCATTGTGCATGTTTTACTTCATGGCTAAGGAAGGGGTTGCAGGAGGATTTTGGGATGCAGCATCGTTTGAGAACCGCCTTCCATCCTCAGAAGGATGGCCAGACTGAGTGGACCATTCAGACCCTCAAGGACATGTTGTGTGCGTGTGTAGTCTACTTCAGTTGTAGCTGGGAGGATCACTTTCTTTTGGTGGAGTTTTCAAACAACAACAACTATCACTCCACCATATGGATGGCACCTTTTGAGGTGTTGAACAAGCGACCTAACAAATCACCTGTATGTTGGACTGACCTATGGGAGTCAGCACTTGTGGGACCAGAGATAGTACGGGCTACCATAGAGAAGGTGCATATCAACTAGGAGTGGATGAAGACTACACAGATCCGGCAGAAGTCATATGCTGACAGGAGATGGAGACCTCTAGAGTTTGAGGATGGCGACCACGTCTCTCTATGGGTCTCACCTCGATGAGGTTTATGATGATTTGGCCGAGGCCGAAAGTTATCTTTGAGATTCATCAGACCTTTTCAGGTCCTTAGTTGATTTGGTGACATGGAATACTGCTTGGATCTTCCACCTCAGTTGCATCGGGTGCACGACGTCTTCCACGTATCCCAGCTGACGAGATACGTGCATGACCCTTCTCACATCATCGACCATGGAAAGATGGATGTTGACAATGGGGTGACTTTTATAGAGGTTCTAGTAGATATTGTGGATAAATAGGAGTGGGTCCTTCATGGATGGTCGATACTTCTGGTGTGTGTACGCTGGTAGCATGGGATGCTCTAGGAGAGCACATGGGAGCGGGAGGCTAAGATGCATGCTCAGTACCCCCAATTGTTTACCTAGTTATGAGTTGTGTCTTATGGGGGTGTAAAGACCTGAGGAGGGGAGAATGTAAAGACACATGATTTCCATGTAATATTTTTTAATTAAATGGTTATTTTTCGAGTCTGTGATAATTTACTGTGCTTGATTCCGAGGCCTGGAGTGCCCAGAATAAAATTATGAACTAGTTTTTCAGGTAAATTTAGTAAATGTATGAGTGGGTTTTTATAACTTTTTAATCGGTGCTCAGAATTGAAATTTCAGGGCACCATTGAACTCTCAACACCAGTTTTCTCTTATGGTGACCTTCACCTCGACGATAGTTGGTCGAGGGAGAAAGTTAATTTTTGGGTTTTTCAAGGAAATACTAAAATAAAATAATCACACATTTTATTTTATTTGTTGAAACCCCCTCTCCTTGTGTTATGGTAGTGGGGACCACCCAAGTCCTCAAAACCTCCCAAATTTGAATTTAGGGGTGGGGACCACCCGACCCCTCTTAATGGGGGAGAAACCTCTAAACTCATCCAATTAACTCTATGTGTCAACATAAAATTAATTTTTAAGTTTCCAATTAATTTTATGTGTCAACATAAGAATTAAATGTTAAGTTAACAATTAATTTTATGTGACAACATTAAATTAAATGTTAAGTTATTATTTAATTTTGGTGTTGTCTATTTCTTTTCTCCTTTGAGAAATTGGGGAAGGGATTGGAAAAAGATAATTGGGAGAGAACATCAAGGATTATCCTCTCCAACGAAGAATGCCAATGAAGAACGTTAATGAAGAATGCCGACTTTGACTCCGATTTCTTCCATGAGACATTTGTTGATGAGGAATGTCTTCAACATCAATGAACCAAAAATTGAGGGAAATGCCGATGACAACAACATCCATCTTTTCCCAACGATTCATCTTCTTCCTCGCGACCTCGTCGACGTCATCCAATGAACAACATAGGGGTTTATTTTGTGTATGATTATATCCCCATGTCTTCCATTTTTTTTAAAAAAGAACGCAAATGATTTATTTTTCAGGATTGGGAATAAATCATTGAGGGATGTTGTAAAGCTTGAAGTTATTCTTAATGTTGTTGTTGATCCATATGATACCGCCCTAAAACGGAGGGTACGAGCCAAAAAAACGTGGCCTGACCGCTCTACAAATCATGTGATGATTTGTGGTGTTGAACCCGATGAAGGCGATGATGCAATGGCAATGCACCACGGGCACCGCCACCTCATGACCTTCGTGCCGTCGTGGAACCCCCGCCGCCGAGTGGCTCTGTGAAACCCATGGCCCCTGCGCCCTGTGGCTCCACCACTTATGACCCCAATGCACCACCCACAACCGCCGCCTTCTAGGAAGAGCCGCTGCTGCAGTCCGGGCCAAGTCGCCGCCACTGCCATCTGTCGAGCTGCTGCCTCCGTCCACCGAGCCATCGCTACCGTTCACCACACAGCCGCCACCGCTGCTCCGACCGATCCAACTGCGGCCAAGCCACCCCGCGGCTACGAAGCTCTGGCTGAGCTGCCCCGTGGCCGCGCCTCTCCTGCCGAGACACCCCGCGGCCGAGCCACTCCGGCCGAGTTTCCCCACTACCACGCCACTCCGACCGAGCCGCCCCATGGCCCCGAGCTACTCTGGCCATGCCAGCCCAGCCGCGCCGACCTGTAGCCTCACATCGTCCGCGGTCGAACCGCCGTGGCCCCTCGCGGCCTGCCGGACTGCCCAGCAGGCCGGACCGCACCCAATTGGTCAAGCCGCACTAAGAGATGGTTCTGAACCTACGGGTCGGGCCGGGTCAGCCTAGGGCGGGTTGGGTCGGGTCAGTCGGACCGGGTCGGGCCAGATGCATGCCCACTATGACCCATTTACACTCTTTTTGTTATAACTTTGGCACCATATGTTCATTTGATCAACCGTCAGTGGTGCTAGAAATCTTGGAGAGAGACGATCCCTTTGAGTATACACCACAAGAGATTTGGATTAAGATGGGAAACCGTCATTTTTTATCAAACTCGAATCCAACCGGACCCCCGAGATTAAAATGCTAATAACTCACAGACTGGGCATCCGATTGATGAGTCGTCTCATACGTTGAGACCCCTATGACATGATGGATATTTGAGATGATTCTTCATGGGACTTCATGGAAGCTGGATTATCGACTAGTATATTATGGAGTAGATCCTCCTGGAGATGAGCGAGCATAGTGCGGGAACCCAGTAGCTAGAAGAGACATTAGAACTGCTGACCTTTTCGACTTCAATTAACTTGACAGGCCCTGTGGGGAGTGCCTTTTTGTGACGCAACAGACCCAGGGGGGAGCACCTCTGTGTGACATGGAAGAAACACGGTACAGGACCAGAGGATTACCTCAGTAGGCCACTGAGTGCCTCGGTGTGATACGACATACCCACGATACTCGATAGGTGGAGTACCTCAGAAAGTCATGAGGGGGAGCCCCTCTGTGTGATGCAACATACCCATGGTGGTGAGTGCCTCTGTGTGACATGGAATACCAATGGTACTCGATAGGGGGAGTACCTCAGCAGTCAATGTTTTTTGAGAAGCACCTATGTGTGACGCGGCAGGCCCACTATACTCGATAGAGGAGGTGATCTCCAGTAGCCGAGGTGTTCGACGATGTGACTTGGGATGTTACATGTTACTTCCCCATGAATAAATCCTGGTGAGAGCTGAGTCTTTATTTCCATGATTTCCTCATGATTGAGATGGATTATTTGATAACTTATGTATATATATGTGCATATACCTAAGTAGGGTTATCTTTTTATTTCATACTTTTTGGTTTATCCTTGGTGGTTTTTATGAGACCTTGAGGATCTCAGGTTCCCTAATGAGTATCCTTATACTCACACATGCATGGGCTATGCCTGCACCTTGTTATGTTGGATGCAGACGATGGAAAATGTTGACTGAGGCTGAGAGTACCAGGGCTGGACGGTTCCTGGAGGTTGATCATACGTGTTGGTATGTAGAGGAGACGGGTGGACGTGGAGTGCTGAGGAGGAGATATGAACCTACCCTTCATGTAGGAACCTCATAGGACTATCCAATAGAAGTCTTTTCTCTTTCTTCAATTTTTTTAGTATTTCCGTTGTACATGTACCTTTACAGTGGGGCTTGTATTCTGGCCCCTTTACTTTTAGCACTTTTTTGGTTATACAATTTTTCTTGTGTTCATATCTTACTGTGTGCTTGGTTACATGAGGTTACAGGTTATAAAGGCAATGCCTCCCCAGTTTTATGAAAAATGCCTTTCGGTGCTATTCGCCGGCCCCTGGCCTATGAAAGGCGGGCCAGGGGTAGTCACGACATGGGCCCCAGAGGATGGGTCATGATAGAAATCAATGGAACAAAATACCATTACATAGTCAAAAAAACCAATGGCCAGAAGGCCTAGTATGTTTCAAAAATTCCAAATGGATAATATTTCATAATTTGATGTCACTAGTCATTTTTTTCAATCATTAAGGGGAGGTATAGGGATTGACCCACCCGGGTAACATGAGTAGGTGTGTGTTTGTGGTTTGTAATACCCACCAACTAAAGTAAAATTATTTTTATTGTTGATGTTTTTTTTGTTTTTTTTTTGTTTTTTTATTATTATGTGGTTGGTGAGTAAGGAGATTAAATAAAATTAGGGTATATTGGATTAATATTAAGGGTTATGAGGCTCTTCATAGTGAGACCTAAATTAATATAAAATAGTAAAGTTTAGGAAAAAATGGTTGATTCAGAGGTATTTTGAATAGTCCCTCCATGAATATTATTGTATATGAAGTAAAAAATTAAAATTGAAAATAAATATTGTGACTTGATCTTAGGTATCATTAAATATTTCTTTTTGGGTGTTGTTAATGAGGTTGAGTACTATAAACATTATTATGGGAGCATGATGATCCCCAATTATGGTTGATTTATATTTGCATTATTCATTTTTTATTTGAAGGATAATCATTTTTATATAGTATTTTATCGATCACTATAATTTTGTAATATATTTTGACTTTTTTAAAGAAATGTTAGAGGATTAGTCTTCCATGTTCACTGCTCAACCATTTCTAAATAGTTTTTATAAAAATTGAAGTATTTGGGGAATATATAATAGTTATAGGATTATCAGTGTATTTATATTATTATAAGTAGTAATAGTAGTAGTATTAATATAAATTAGGTTGATGGATTATAAATAGAAAAAACAAACATAGAAAATGCTTATTAGGGAAGCCAAAACTGGATCATATTCCTCCACAATTGTATATCCGTTTATCAACCAACCCTCATTACACTTTTAAATGAACAAGTTCACCCCATGATTTAAATAACCCAAGGGATACCAATTAAACAAATAACACATGTACCTTTTATTTCTAAAACAATTCCCCCTAATGAGGGATTTTTTATAGCATAAAAATTGTATTTTAATCCCATTGTAATCTATGAATGAATGAATGAATGTGAATTCATACATGTTATTTATCAAATACACATATAGTGGAACACCACCACATCCATAATTCATATTTTCCCTATAAACATTGCACCCATGTTGCATCCCTATAAAGTCATTCAATTCCAATACATTCAAGATTCAAGTAAATTAAATTCCCCCACCCTTTTATCAATACACATGAAACACCATCCATGTTCCCACACACAAATCCATATGAAAATTCCCCTTAGTGAGAAAATTGTGAAATATCTATATAATTGAAGTTGGATTGGTTCTGAACTCTGAAATTTATAATGTGATGTCATGGATATAACCAGAAAGATACATACCTCGTATTTCCACGAAATTCAATATGATAAAAATCATATAAATGACACACACATTTACATAGGGTCCATTGGAGTTGCCCATCCCCTATGGCTGATCCACCTCCATTGACACATTTAATTATGAAGGTCTATAATCCTGAGTATTTTTGAATATGGATTGATTTACAATATCCCATGACTTTCCATGGGCTTTATTATTTTCATTATATGACCACACTTCCATTCAAAATCATTTATCTCCACCACACATCACAACACTATCATGTCACGTTAACCATACGCATGATTCATGAACATTTATACACAAAAAACCTCCACATAGTTTTCATGTTTTATCATGGCTACATTTGTAATTATAAAAATTCATTACCATAATGCTTTCATGGATCAAAATATTCTGTTTCCGCACCACCTACATGTTTCCAAATGACTCCAAACCACATCAGATCTACAATCTATAATAACCTCCAATTGGTTATCTAGTATTTACAACATGATAAATCTTTATTAATACTATGAATCATTATTTTATCATTAAATTAATTTTTATGTAAAAATCCATCATAACCCACTTCCAAAAGGACATATTCACATAACAACAACAACAAAAATATTAATAAATCTATATATATTTTTTGAATTAGAAAATTAATGATAAAATACACACACCAGAACAATGTGCTATTAGAAAATATCAACAAACCCCACCCTATTAAGGGTGGACATACCTCCAAATTCTATCATTTTATTACAATAAATTAGAATACTAACACACTAGTTTTCAAAGGATGAATAAATAGTGTCCAATGAGAATTTTGAAAAGTTTTTCTGGGATTTAATAGTAATGATATAATTATAATGATGACGGTAATGATAATGATGATGAGAACGACAATAATAATATTATTATTATATTTGGGCGGTGGGGATTAAATATAATGAAATTGATCCACACATGAATTTGAAAGGCTTAAACCTGAGACCCCTCCCCAAACACATCAACAATAACAAATCCACTAGTTTTAACCCAGTAGGGATAATAGTAATAATAATAATAATGATCATCATCATAATCATCTTCATCATCACCATTAGGTCTTAGAGGATATAAAAAAATAGAAGGAACACAACCTCCCAACATATCAAAAAGGACAAGCCACACCCCTCAATCGGTTGACCCATTCTATCATCGACCATTTACAATTATTGAATAAAATTGATAAATTAATTTTTATCCCCAGGGGATATTTGTTAAATAATATCTTTATTGTACCCCTTCAACTATTTTAGTACATGACTATAATACCCTCACTACTATAGTAATGATGATGATGATTATAATGATAATGGTATAAATAAGGATGATGATGATGATAAAAATAAATGTTTGGTTGATGAGAAAGAGTATCATACACATAAAATCAAAAAAATGAAAATAAGTATTATGATGATAAATTAGAATTATAAATATGAGTTTACATATCACAACAAAATTTGTAAATATTAATATGAAGAAACCCAATATTTAATCCAAATAATTAGAAAGAAAATAATGATTACACTAACTTCCTGGCAACAAATTTTTCCAATAAAATTTCCATACATATTTGTGCTGTAGAAAATCACATTGTATTCATTCATAAAATCCAATAAATCAATAAATTATAAATAAAGAATCATTTAATCCATCTTGATTTTATGTTTAATCAAACAAAAAACAAATTTTGAATAAATCTAAATAATGAAAGGACCATACCTATTTACATAACACATATCAAAGAAGGCATTATGAATATTATATGTTGATATGACCCCACCCATTGCTAAAAATTCCCTTCATAATGTAACCCTCCCACCACCAAATAAGATATGTAGAAGCAATATATTAGATGAAATTTACTGAAAAAAACTTTTTGAAGCATCCCATATTCAAACTACCCAACATTGCTGCATTTATTAAGGATAATAACAATGATTAAAAATATTACTATAATAATGATAATGATAATGGTAATGAAAATGATATTGATAATAATAATGATAATGATAATGATAATGACACTGATAATAATAATGATAATGATATTTACAATGATATTGATAATGATAATGATAATTAAAATGATAATGCTAATGATAATCAACAATTATATGAGAAACAGTTTATTTTTAGGATCTCAAATGGATGTGTCTAATACATTGGGGGGTGAATCATTTTTGGCAAACTTTTTATTCAAATATAAGCTTTTATACCCTATAACTTCTTCACAAGTTCAATGAAAGGGTTTATCTCATTTTTTATCTATTTCTCTATCTAATTGTTGGTTAGTATACAGGGAGATATAAATAAGAAATAATCACAACAGGAACATTAGATTTGTTAATTAGGTTCACCTCTTAAACGATGAATTTGTCCCTAATATGTCTTGACTATTATCACACATGTATAATATACTTTTTATTTTCTAATGATGCATGAGAATGGGTTTGGCCTTAGACCAATAATCCTAAAACATTCCAGCCAAAGAAAAATGACAAAACTAAACTCCTCTTTATAAAGATACTAGATTTGGCTTCTCCATGGGATATATTCCAATAATTTAATTCATATGTCCCACCTAGAAAATTCTATAATTTCAACAATGATGTGGTATACCAAAATATTTTTTGGAATCCTACAATAGAATATTGTAGAATAGTTGTCTCATTTTCTTGGCCTATTATAACATATGATATAAGCATTATCCTATATAGTTTTTCTTAAACGTTAATGTTTTTAATATAATATCACAAAATCTTTAGTATAAAATATATTATTTGATACAAAATAATTATTCAACTTCGTATAGTGTGAGGATCCTTCCTCGATACGTTGATAATACGCAGAATGTTGTATTGATAAAATAACCTCACATATTTTTCCATTATAAATATATATATTCACGGGTTGTGTGAATATATTTTCATATGATATTCAATGTATTTTATTATTCTTCTTTTTAGGTCTTCAAAATAATTTAAAACCAAGATAACCACATATAAATGCACCAATATTTGGAGTTATATCTTTTAGATGATATCCAATTTATCATATACTTCCTTCTCATAAATTTTTTCCACAAAATATGTATGATAGAATGATTTCATAAACCTATAAGATCATATATATATATTCACAAGATTTTTGATCTATCATTTTCAATAAAAAACTTTCCCAAATTATTCTACATTTATATCTTCTATAATTATAGAAAATACCTTGGGATATTTTTATAATTTAAAAAATAACTCCTTAAACATCATTATGTTTTATTCTCCACCATGTAATTTTAGTATGAAGAACTCGTATTTATTTCTATGTGACCATTACCTCGACTATGAAACTATTGTGCCTCACTATTTATCACATTTAGTTTATCAAAAAACGATTATCACCATTTCAATATGGTCTCCACCAAATTTCTATTTTATAGACACTCTAATCTAAATGTCTCCCAATTGCTTAGTAAAATAGCTTCCCATATTGCATATCTATATTCATAATTCTCTTTCACCATATTCAAATATATACCTAGTTGTAGTGTATATTTCCTTTGATCTTATAAAGAATCATGAACTCTATTGTGATGTTTGAATATACTGAAATGGTCAAGAATATTTTCAATTTTATCTCTTATTATTTAGATGTTAAATTCTATAAACTCGATTAAATTATTTTAATCAAGTGAATTTCTAAAATTTTTCTAAATAATAATTCATATGTAAATTGAAATCATTCAAATTGATAGATTAATTAATAGTATGTAGGTCAAAAAATGAGTCATACAGAAAGGGTAATAACTCATACATAGTCTTTAATTTTTTTAAATTTGATTGTACTTGTGTTGAAATGAATCATACATATATGTAATAAATGAATCATATTCAAATTTTTATTACCTCAAATGAAGAATAAACATAGTATTTTTAATATCTTCTGACCACTACCAACCATATCAAAATATTATCAAAATTTATTCAACCAATATCAAAACAATGAATTCATTCATAAGGAACCATTTTTTATGAGAATAATGGTAGCAATAGAATGATTTTCATGAAACTGAAGATCATAAACACAAATGTTTACACACTGACCAAACTAGAATTTTGCTTATATAATTTTATTATTATTTTCTATGTAAATAATTGAATAAACTCAAATCACCAATAATATTTTCTATTATATAAATCAGAATTTAATAATCTAGTCAAAACATAATCATATATCTTTTCCACACAATCTATGATGGAAAAAAACTTCCACACATAGTATATTCATTACAAATACTTTGAAAACCTAAAATTAATTTCATCACACATGGAAAATTTACACATTACTTCTATGATATATTACTTCATATCATATCGAAGTCGTCCATATAACCACATTCATTAATAAATTATATAAAATAGCACAGAAAGTGAGTCCAACAATCCCCTCTTCTATACATTTTATCAATACTAATGATAAAATATGAATGTCATTATGAAGGGACCATTTTACTATTTTTCATTTCATTATATACCCTTATATATAATAAATACAAAGTTGAATAGGGGGATTGCATCAATTTTAATGACATGTTCCATCAGTATTTCTAATAATGGATAACATGATCTGTGACTAGTGTAGAATAAAAGAGGGTTTTATTAAGAAAAAAATTATTTCCATTCCTCAATAGATAATAATAAAACCTAATAATCATAACCAAAAATCATCAAGAGGTTGTTCATATATCCTCTAGCTAAAAAAAATCACTCATATTTATGACCTTAATTTTATTTGTCATAACAACTGGAGTTCCTATACTCATTTCCTTAAATAGGTTAAAATCATTGAAATATATATAATAGTTTATTGAAATCTATCCTATGATATTCTTATATTTTATTCTTCATCAATATCACAGATAAAAGATACCCCCATAATATCATATTTTATTCTTGTAAACCATGGATGAGAGAGTTGGAATACCTACAAATTTAATGATAATTTTCATGAACATTCCACTGATTGTATATTTCAATAAGATAATTTTTGTCACTACTTCTCTAGTTGAACTACCCTTGTGGGGGACTTCTTTATCTTTAATTCATCAAGGTAGAGAAAAAAATTAAAAATAATAAAAAATTATTTATTTTCAACACATTTATAATATATAATCTATCTCAATTATATTAGTTAGTTCTCCTTTTTAGAGAAAGACTCACATTCAATTCCATAAAATTAAATAATAGTAATAGTGCACAAATATTAAAAGATTGATGAGTAATAACTTATTTTATTTTACAATGGAAAACGAGGTTGATAGTCTCTTCTCAATCATGATACCCTTTCTTTCTTATCTCCTTCCCTAAATGATTTATTCATATGTTCTCTTTTATTTTTCAACATATCATTTTATTTTTTTTGCATGTATATTTTACCACTCTTCATGTTTGGAATATTATTTTTAATATATTAAGTTAAATTACATCCTTCACCTAGTGAAATATCCATATTTTTTCCATGATATCTTCTTTTTCAAGAATGATTTTTAGAGATTCATTTGAAGTTTATATAGCGTATTTTCACCTTCCACACATCACTTCATGAGTTCATAGGATACATTCATATAAAAACCTCTCATGAAACATTCTTTCTCATTGATGTGGAATATTTTATTTCACTTTATCACATTAATTCACCTATAATTATTCTATTTTTCTTACCTTTTCGTGATCATTTGAAAAATTGATCATATATTCATGGATATGTGCCCAAACATCAATTTTCACCCATAAAAATGTCAAAAATGTTTTTTTAATGACATAAAAATTGTTACATCCATGCAATAACTTTTTATTGTTTACAAAATTTATGACACTTATAAAAACACTCATTGATTGTTAAATAAATTACATAGTGTTTCCTCTTCATCCATAGAAGAACCAAATCACCCTTTTTGGGGATTAATTCATGTTAGACTTCTTAGATCTTTTTTAAATGTGTTTTACTTTTTTACCATATATGGATGAATCATCATGATTATTTATATTTTTGATATTATTTACTTTAAATAATTTCATACACTCTTGAATGATTTGTTCTAGAATGTCCTTTAATTATGACTACCTTGATTGTAGACACCACATAGATTATTTTAATTATAAATTATGTTTTGAATGGGGAAAATATTCTTATTAATTTTTTGTTGTTTCACAATTTATCCTCCTCGATTTATCCTCATCTATACATCTAGACATTTATTTTTTATTAAAAAATTCTAATATTATTTTCCCAACCCAATACAACACTATCAATGGAAAACTTTTCCTTCTCTTCATCTTGGGAGAACAATATTCACAAAGAAGGATACATTCAATTTTTCCACATTTTTAACTCTTAAAAAGGATTCCTATAGTGAATAAAATATTCTATGATTAGATATTCATACCATAGTCTTGGTGGTGGGTTTACCAATAATTTTATTTTTCCATGTTTGTATAATTTTTAAGTTCTCACAGACATTTATTACAAAAATATATTTATTATAATTGTAAGATTCCATTTAATATAGTATATTCTGTTTAGATCCTACTTGATATATACCTTCATGTGATCCATGGTTTTTTATACCATATTATAAAGGTATTTTAGCATAATGATATTACTTAGAGATGTATAGAAGGGAAAATTATTTTCCATGTAGTTGTGAGGACTCAAATTTTTACCTTTTTTAATTTAAATGTTTAATTCTCAACACAAAATAGTTTATATTGAGGCTATTTTCATATAATTTAATGATATTATATATCCTCAAATTCACATCACATCAATTAATGTAATAATTATGAATTTTATTTTTTCCATGCATTGTATTATCAATATAAAATATCTATTCATCTTGGATCATTAAATGAGTATTCTTGTTATGAATACAGGTTTTTTTTTCTAATTATAGTGATTGGGAATTATCATAAATACTTACAATTAATTCTTCATTATCTTGGATTAATTTTAAAATTCCATCTCAAATATAGTGAAGTCTTAATAAATATATTTATAGAATTCTTCTATATCATTTATTGTACTCAACCATTCCTTATAAAATATTTATCTTCATTATTTATGATTCTAATTTATGGTATTCATGGATCCTATTTTTTTAAGAGTTTTATAGAAATAATATTCATTTTATCCAAATTTTTCATGTGGTTTTAGTAATTTTTCTCATTTTGGGAAACGACCTCATTTATGTTGCTGATATAGAAAAAAAAATAAAAGTAGCTACATCTCTATGAAGGTTCTATAATATCTTCTTAAAGTAAGAAATAGAATCATGACATGACTTATCACAAGATACTTCAATGATATGATCATAACCAATTTTACAAGCCTCATCTATAAGAAAATCTTGATAAGTTATTTTCTAGTTCTTATTCTTATAGAGATAGTCAACTACCTGGGGTAAGACTATTGAATTTTTCCCCGCTAGATAATTTTGAAACCATGAATTCTTAATCCAGGAATTATTTTTCTTCATCGAGACATTCAAATGGGGAAAATATTTCTTCTCTATATTTATATAATGGGGATTTATTACCATTAATAGTTTTTTTTTAAAAAATTATTTATATAGATATTAATAGTAAATCTACATAGATTATTATCAATTATTTGAAATTCATTTTCTCTTTATTTCATTAATGGGTCCTTACCCAACTTATTTAAATTTCCTATCATTAATTTCATTATTTTCAAATAAGGAAATAATTTTATGATTTATATAATAACGAAATCATATTATTATTGAAATATGAATGTCATGGGTAATTTTTAAGACAATATGAAGAAAAAGTTTAAACATTGATAAAATAAGGTATCTAATTAGAGGTATGATTTAATGTTATAATAAATTTTTTTATTTTCTTAAAATGAAAATGGGATCTATCCACCACTATGTGTGGTGGGGGTGAATCAATTCTGGAGTACTTTTTATTTCAATTTCACTTATATCCCTTGTCACCTATTAAATTTTTGGTGAGTCTTTCTTTTTTATCTCTTTTTTCACCTAACCATAGGATGGTATTTATGTATATGTAAGCAAGAAATAAATACCAAAATAACACTAGTTCTCTAATGAGGTTTAACTCACTTGAGATTACTATGTCCCTGGTATTTTGGGGTTTTTACTCAATGAATACAACTTCATTCTTATTATCAAATCAAGAATGATAAATTGTGTGGACATGAAATCATTATCCTAGTATTTAATAGACATAGTGAAATGGAAAATTTCAACTGATATTTATAGAGATACATCATTCAACAAACTTCTTATGAAGTTGACCAACCATTGAAAATCTATGTCCCTATTGGATAATGAATGATCTTCCCCATCAATCAAAAATATCAAGTGAACGACATTAATTTTATTCATAATACTATAGTAGAATGTCGTATGTTGTCTCTATCATCTTATCATTATACTTGAATGTATTATATAAATATTTCCTAATCTTTTTATTCTTCTTCAATGTGTGGTGTATACATTCACAACACCATTAGGATCTCATTGTTTTTTTCAAAATAAGAGATTCGACAATTGTTTGTAGTGTTGGATATCCTCTTTTGATACCTTTATATTAACCATAATGTTTTTTTCATAAAAGAAACTCATTTCATCATCATATCCAATTATATATATTCATAGTTTGTATAAATTTAGTTTCCCAAAATATTATCTTTTTTTAAATATCATTCTCATTCAATCTTGAAACTCATTTAAAACATAGTTCATACCATGTTAACACCAGTAACGTCTTGGATATAGATTTCATTTGATATATAATTTATTTTAGTAATATTTCTCATAAAATGAAACCATAAAATTCATAGGTAAAAAATTTTAATTGCTTCTTGTGATTATAAATAAATATTTACATGTATATAGATTCTCTATTAGTAGTGATTTATAATCTTTATTTCATATCTATCCACTACACAAATCTTTTTGGAAATGATCTTTATTCTCAGATACTAGAATCATAGAAAACACCCTTTAATATTTTTTTCATTGAATAAAAAATCATTTTTTGATTTTATGTAGAATTCTTCATTATATTCTTACAATGTGGATAACTCATATTATCTTCTAATTCACAATGTCCTCGACTTTGATGTGATTATATCACTCCATTTACCATATGTGTTTCATCAAAATAAAATAGTAACCATTTCAATGTGTCCAAATCTAACTCTAAATATTTAAAATACCCCCACTTGAATGTTTTCGACTTGCACCGTGAAAGAGATTCCACTATGGT
The DNA here is from genome assembly GCA_963277665.1 of Viscum album. Classification (NCBI taxonomy): domain Eukaryota; kingdom Viridiplantae; phylum Streptophyta; class Magnoliopsida; order Santalales; family Viscaceae; genus Viscum; species Viscum album. The sequence continues at coordinate 864,834,293 of OY728148.1, forward strand.
GGTTCCATGTTTACATTACTATTTCACTATTCTTAATTCTGTATAGACAGGTGGTGTGGATTTCAATTGATCATAGAAAAAATAAAACCATTATTTTGATGTTTCATTCAATTTAGAATAGGATGTTCATCATATTAATTAAATTCCCTTTTACATAGTATTTAAAATATTCAAACAAGATTAAATTATTTTTATATAATGATGTTCATGGATTTTCTAGAAGAATAAACTGTACCATACATGAAATCACTAACAGAATTATTTCAATGACTTCTCTAAAGGTCAAAAATGACTCATATATAGAGTCTAATGACTCATAGTCACTTATTTAATTTTCTTATTTTGAGATAAAAATTGAAGAAATGAATCATACACATATATAGGAAAAGTGAACTATTTACATTTTTATTCACTCATTTATAAAAGACACAAAGTCATATTATGATTTCTCAACCAAGAAAAATATCTCAAATTATTATCAATACTTCTTCTACCTATCTCATCCCATAAAATAATGCATAAATAATAGTGATTTTGGTTACTAAAGGTATCTATAGAAAAAATTTTACGAAATTGATGATCATAAACACTAATGTTTTTACCCTCACCAAACTAGATTTACCTCCCATAATATCAAAATTCATTTCCATATGAGTCATGAGAGTAAGTCGCATCACCAACCATCTTAAACATCATAGAGATAGACCATTACTTATCTATAGGAATAATTTATAAATATATATATTTCATGAAAATTAGTGGTGATAACAAATATCAAGGAATAAATATATTAATTGCACATAACTTGTGAACCTAAACTTCTTATCATCATTATTTTGAACAATAAAATTTCCTCAGATTATGTCTTACTGCATATAATTTTTCATATCATACATGTATCCACCATCATTAAAAATATATATAACTCAAAAAAATTGGTTCAAAAACTATATAGAACCATAACATGTAATTTATCAACAAAGATAAAGAGTACGATTAATGATTTAGTATACATGTATATACATACCATTTTATAATAGACAAATACAACAATACTATTTCAAAATTCAACGTAAAATAATAATAATTACATCATATTTATTTTATAACTTCATTTAAGTCATTTAGAAACATTTACCCCTCTCTATTGATATGTGAAACCATTTTATATAAATAAAAGACATTTTTGGCACTTAATCCATTCTTAGAAGAGTTACTATGAGATAATCCTTAAACATTGCCTTATACTTTTGAAAACCACCATTGATCCCCTCTTAGTCGATATATTTTCTATACATTCCATTTTGAATACATCAACATAATAATTATAGACCAAATATTAGATTCAATTATAATAATATACTAAAGGTATTGGCAGAATGAAACTTTTATAAAACTATGATATGTTTTGATGATATAATCAGACCTCACATTCTCAAGAGCACTAATATGATCCACTGATAAAGAATTTGAACCAAGATGGAGTTTGTTTATTCTAAAAATTGTTTCACCAAAATAGTGTAACATTAGTATCATAATTAATATCTCCCAAGATATCCATAAATAAAGATCATCTAGAGAGATTTTACCCTTTAAAACTATGTAGATTTCGTTATATCTAAATTTATTGGAAACATAATATAATCTTACATGTATTTTTTTATGAAATTTATTACTAAAAATTATTTCCATAAATAATATAATGAGTGATTCAAGATCATCAAACACATGATAATAAAAAAAATGTATTTTTTATTTCACAAACAATTTGTTTTAGAAAAAAAAGTGAAAAATATTCATACAGATCGTATATTTACCAAAAAATAGAATCAAAATATATATAATCTATTTTCTTATAACACTAATGTGTTCATCATTTATGAGATATTTATTAAAAAATATACATATGATAATCTTCCTTGATGTTTGGATATGTATCCTCAAAAATAATTCATTCATTTTGGTTAATATCAGTTCCAACTAATTGATAAATGTAATAAATTTTGATTGATATTGAAAAAAATATTTCTATACACTAACCATAATATTAAGATGATCATGATAATGATCATATGTAATAATAATTGTAATTATTATAAAATAGAAAACATTATCTAGAGTAGATCTTGGATATTACATAAATAAAATTATATAAAATTTAGTAATTATGTTTTTATAATGATATTTGTTTATAATAAGAAACAAATCATTAGGAATGACCTCAAAATATTATAAATCACTACAAAAAACTTTAATCTATAAGATATTATTCAAAAAAAATTACACCTTATATTTTATGTGATCTTTGAATTAAGAGATGAAAGAAACTCTAGGAATAATTTCCATTGTTTTTTATCCTCTATGATAGATGGATATGATTATCTCAAATAGGAATGATAATAACTAATGAATCAAACTCAATCAATGGGTTAGTCTAACATTATATTTGTAACTTTCATTGCACTACTCAATTTGTATATCATTACTTTGAGGACTAATTTGATTCCACATGTTTCAAAATGGATTTCAATAATGTATCAATCTTGATGTTTGGAAATAGCTCCATAAAACACCAATCCCAGATTCCCATTGAGTACTCTATAATATTATTCCAAGATCTAACTTGAAGCATATGGTTGTTAAACAATTTCAAGAGTAATAATTTTATTTTTATGATTTCCAATAATGATAATATTTATGAAAATTTCATGAATGGAATAATTTAGTTTATTTGATGTACTAATTCTAATAAAACTGATTATCATTACTATCAATTGATAATCCTAAAACCATTGAGTTTAAAGCATATTGAAAAGGATATTACATAGTTTTGATAATAAAAAATAGATGATAAATTTCTTTTTAGTTTGTATGAAAAAATTCCAAGATATAATACCAAACAATAATAAAAATATAGTGGGCCACTATAATGAAAAATTCTATAAAAATTATATTATAGACAACTTAATCTATGTTGAGTTTAAATTTTGAAACCAAGAGATATTAATTTTATGATTTTTTTAAAAAATAAAACCCAAATTTTAATTGATAATCCAATTCATAAAATTCTCACACACCATAATATAATAATATATATATTAATATAAACCTGTAATTTACCAAACTTTTACAGAAAATTTCAAAATATTTATACACCATAACATGAATATAAATATTTATTTGGGAATAATATCAACAGTCTCAAAAAAATTATTGTGAAGTGTACCTATATAGTTTTCTATCTAGAAAATAAATAAGATTAAATGATTTCCATATATACAAAAAATAATATAATTTTAGAATCGAAGGATTCTTCATATGAAAATATTTAGGAAAAAATATAATATAGATTCTAAGATTTTAACCTCATCAAAAACTCAACCTTGCAAAAAATAATATTATGAGTTCTTTAATTAAAAAATATCCACATGAATTGGGGTTTAATAGAGTCATTAAACATTCAAACATTCATAATACCAAGACTCACCTCTTTAATATACTGCTTTTTGTAAATAACTATGAAATATTACCAATTCATTCTCCAAGAAATTTCAACTTCATATAATGAGTTCAATACATGTGTTGAGAAATTTTTTTGGTTCAATAAACCTTTTTTATACCATATAAGTGTATATAAAGTTGATTATATCTTAAAATTTAACAAGGTTTATTTTTAATACATTGATAATGATTTCCTATTTTATGTTTTCATTTAATTTTTTATTTAGAAATATAATTTTAGATAAGAATTTATCCTTTGGTCTCTATTAAAACATAGGAACTCTGAAATACATAGTAATAATGAAAACATCACTAAACCATAAATATTCATTATATTTACCTTCCTTGTAAGGAAGAATCCCTTTCTAAATAAAATATAATAATTATTCCTACTAATGAAGTTAATAGAAAATCCTCATAATTACTATTGAGTTCATTTATATTATTTATTTTATTCCTATCCCCTTGATAGAAAATAATTATTTCATCATTATAGAAATGATGAAGAGTGTTTATATGGTTAAAATTAGATTGAGTAACTTTTGACCAATATATATCCACTAATTTTTGGATGCAGAAATCTAAATATTCCTCTACAATACAAAATATGATTGATTATATGGGATCACCTTTTATAATAATTTTAAACATGAAATTTACCCATTGAGAGAACAATTTAAAAGTATAGAAATATGAAAATAATCCTCAACTAATCAATAAAACTTTCATTGAATCTGAAATAATTGAGAGAACCAAGATAAATCGTAATTTATCATGTTAATGTATTTCATTTCATATTGTTTTATTATAATTTTCTTACCTATTTTTTATTTACTAACAGGATAAAAACATTCAGATATATTTATAAGACATTCATAATTATGCCCCTCTTTAATAAATCTAAACTTATTCATAGGAATATCATTATTGATGACCATAACATGTCTTTTGGCCAAACATGTAAAGACCTAGAATCATCCATGTAATATTTATAATTATATGGGAATATTTCACGTTTGAAAAATTTAACGGTGTGTGATATTGAGGCCTGTTGTGCCCATAATAAATTCGAGAACTTTTTTTTGAACGTTCTGAAAACGCATGAATGACGGTTTGTATCTTTTAAACCTATGCTAGAGATTTAAATATGAAGACACATTTGAACTCACAACACCAATATTCTCATAGGGAGACTCTCACCACGACCACAGTTAGTCGAGGGTGGAAGTTAGTTTTTTCAGTTTTTTTAGTTTTTCATGGGAGAAGAAAAATAAAATCAATAAGATTTTCTTTTTGTTTTCAAACCTCCTTTTTGAATTTTGGATGTGGGAAACAAACGAGGGTGGCCAAGAATTTAAGGCTAGGCATTACATTTTTGGTTATATAATTTATTTAACCAGTACTCTCTTTAATTAATAAGGTGCATTAAAAATAAATTAATGAAACAACTTGTTAATTAATAGTTATTTTATTAAATCTTCTTGAGGGAATTAAGATTTTTTTTCTGTTGGAAAAGTGTGAGGAGACCTTTGCTGGAGAATCCCCCAATGAAGAACATCCTCTAACAAAGAAAATTCTGTAGATCAGGAATGAGGATGAAGCCTGAGCCCGTATTGGAAATGTGTTGCGGGAGAGATGAATTTTCGAATCCCTTTCATTGAAATTATCCTCTTCCACATGACACCTCTAAAAAGAAAAAGAGTTAGAGTTTGGTTATTATTGTCTTCGTGGTTTCACATTGCTTCAATTCTCTTGAACCACTAGCTTCGAACATAATGAAGAGGGTGCAGTAAAAAAGAACATGGCATGATCCCTCTACAATTCTTCTTTATTATTTTGTTCTTTGTGAGCCATGATGACGACAATGGCACAACTGCACCGCTGAAGGAGAATGCGACCTGTCGGCCGCTGTAGAGAAAGGTGGCGGCCAACACCCAACCGGCCGCATAGAACCGGGGAGGCACGTGTCCGCACCGACGGTAGTGAAGGTGGTGATGACCCATCGGCCATGGAGGTGGGAGGCCAGTGGATGGTAATTTGGATGGCCGCGTGAAGGTAGGCAGTAGGCGTCCACACCGCTGGATGAGCAGGCGACCGCGACCAATCAGAAGTGGCAAAGTAGGGTAGAGGCCAGCATCCGGCTGGCCACGTGGTGAATCAGCTACATGTGTCCGCACCACAAGAGCTAGAGAAAGCGGCCTCATAGACGTGGTGGTGGTCGGAGAGTTGTCGACATCCGGCTGGATGCGATGGAGCAGCGGCGTGTAGTCGCGCCGCTAGATGGAGGGCTAGCCATTTCAGCCGATCGCGTCACGATGAACGGGACTGCTCCGGCAGGTCCCGCGTGCCAACCCAGCACCACACCAAACCAAACAGTCCATTGGACCATATCATTCACCAAGGGGTTCCATCCTTTCTGGATGGAGGCTAGGGTAGACCTCACCAAAAGGGGCCACCCTAGTCGTGGGCTGCAACGCGGGCCGCCCTGGGGGCCATCCCAGCGGGTAGGGCCACCTCTTCGCAGACCGGGCGAGACCACGGCCTGGCGGGTTGGGACTGCATCGGCCCCGCCTCTCTGGGCTAGACCCGAGTCAGGCTAGGTTGACCCAAATCGGGTAAGGTTTGCCTAGGCCAGGTCAGACCATACCCGGCCCCATCTGGACCCAGATACACCTTTTTTCCAAATCTTGAGAATTAGGCATCTGATTGACGAACCGTCTGTGGTGATGGAATCTTTGAATCAAGGAATTCCTTTTTTATACTCCACTAATGTTTTGGATAAATATGGAGTATTTATGGGTTGGATCAAACCCAAATCCAACCGGGCTCTCGAATCTAAAAGGTTAATAACTTACAGACCAGGCGTCCGATTGACGCACTGTCTATTGCTTTGGGTTCTTTATGACGTGTAGGACCATTGGGATACTCCTTCGTGGGAATTATTGTTATTTTAAGTATCGACTGATGACATGATGATTAGAACCTCCTCGAATCAGGTGTGATTTTTGCAAGAACCCTGTGGCTGGCTGTACTTGAGGAGTCTTCGGATCCTGTGTGGGTCAGCGCTCAGCGATCCTTTGTGGGTTAACACATACCGATCATGTGTGGGTCATCTCTAGATCATGTGTGGGTCATCTCCAGATCCCGTGTCGATCATCTTCAATCCTATGTGGGTGGTCTCTATACCCTTTGTGGGTCATCTTCGATAATTAGTGGGTCATCTCCAGATCATGTGTGGTTCATCTTTGATCCAGTGTAGGACAACAACAATGGTTCTCGATGAATTAATATGATCTAGCAAGACTGCTAATCATCCATAATTCCTTACTTATGTTATACCAACAGTGAGATGAGTCCTTACATTTGTGGTACACTTATGTGTGGTGATGCCTTCGTGGTATTCTTCTGTGTGGTGTTACCTTTGGGGTATTCTTCCATCGCATGTTAGATGAGTATATATTGATAACTTAGGTATATTTATGGATATATATGTATTTAGTTCTGATAACTATTTCTTCGTTCTTTCATATCGAGGTTTTGCTTTGTTGTTTACCCTTTTTAGATTTTTAGGGACCTTTAGGGGTCTTAGGGTCCCAACTATGTATCATTATACTCACCACTGCAAGGGATATTCCTGCACCATGTCGTGTCTTTTTCAGAAAACGGACAACGCTGACTGAGGACGAGGGTACCAAGACCGGAGGCTACATGGAGGTAGACAGTTAGATGAGATGTACTATAGAGATGACCATTAGGGAGCTGTAAATACCCTTCATGTAGGATCTGTGGCGGGTGTATAGAGGAGATATTTTCAGTCTTACTTGTACTTTCTATTTGGGATTGTATTCTGACCCATTTACATACTGTACACACCCTTTTACTATATAGTTTACATTGTTATTGTATATTGTTGTGTGCTCAGACTATGTGGTTTGTAGGTTAAAATGGAAATGCCTTCCCAATTTCAAGAATATGAATTTCCCATGCTAGTCTCCATCCCCTTGCATATGGATAGTGGGCTTGGGGTAGTTACGACGTAGGCCTCGAGGGATGGGTCATGAAAAATTGGTATCATAGGAGACGGTTCTACCGAAGAACTAGGACACTGATCTTTACTATGTGGCAATAGAGTTATGTGTGATAAGTGTTGTTTTTAGTTTGGGGAATCTAGTATCGGTGCGATGGAAGACGTATCAGTACATCAGGACCCTGAATTCTGATTTCCGAATTAGTACACAAAAACACGGATTGCATGTGTGTTTTTGAAAAGTTTTCTTTAGAATATCTTTGAGTCGGCTCACGAGGTATAACTTATTAACTGTGGCATACCTGTTACCCTTCAGGATGCCTTCAGGAAGCTAGCCAGCCAGGGTTCCTGGTAGATTACACGATGATAACCCACCAAGCGATGAGGCTTTGGTATAGGGCCCCCTTACAGTAGTTGTACCATCTGGTGCTGTATTAGTAGCACCTCTACCCATTCGGCAGCTGGTTCCACCATCTCCAAACGCAGAGGGTGCATACAGCATGAGCTTGTTGCACGAGTTTCGACACCAAATGCCACTAACGTTCCAAGGAGAGACCAATCCATAGGTGGATGAGGACTGTCTGGAGGACATGGTTAGATTTTTTCAAATCATAGGGACACCAACTGATATCATGGTGATTCTAGATACCAGTCTTTTTCAGGCATCAACAGGCAGATAGTGGAGCTTGATGCTACAGGTTCACGATGAGGTCACTCACATCTGGGAGGACTTCATGATCCTTTTCAAAAAAGAGTTCATCCCAAAAAGCCTATGCTCTATGAATATATAAGAGCTTATCCAACTTCAGCAGGGCAGCATGACTGTGGATCGGTATTCAGAGATGTTCACTGACCTCTCATGATACTCCACTGACATGGTGTGAGACCATTTATTTAGAGCCCAAAACATCGAGCAGGGGATACCATGGGATATTAGAGGGTCGATGATTTCTCTCAAAATTGTGATGCAGGAAGTGGTGTTAGAGTGAGCACTCTTAGTGGAGAGATTTCTTGTGGATCACTCATCGACAGTGAGACCCACCACTAGATGTCACGTAGCAGAGACATCTACTTCTAGTAGCAGACAGATGATGCACATTTCCAAGAAGACCAGACCTACAAGTGGATGATCGCAGCATATAGGGTCGGTTGTGTAGGGCTGTCTAGATAGAGTAGGATAGGCGAGGAGCATGCAGTGTTACTCATGCGGCGGGCAGGGTCACATGGCTCGTGATTTCTTGACCCGCCATACGGACAACCAACAGGTGGTTGAAGGACTTCCTAGGTAGTGGAAAATAATTTATCTATGAGGTCTGCATGCAGAAGGTGGAAATGGTAGAAAATCATGATATACAGCAGGTGGTGGGAGACAATTCGAGGTTCTACCGCCAAAACCTATAGGTGGTCCACCCCAACCACATGGAGTAAGTGGATAGGGTCAAGCCCAGCTTCTGGTAGTTAAGGCATATGACCATGACCCTCTGAAGATGTTTATAGGTACAATCTATGTCTAATTCACCCTAGCTGTAGTTCTTATAGACACATTTGAAAGTCACTCTTTTATTTCCACAACCCTTTTTAGGATCTCAGAGATACCAGTGGAGCCATTGGCTCAATACTTACATCTAGGGAATCTTATGAGAGCATATTCACTGACTACACACTGGTGCTGGTAGTGTGAGATTACTCTAGGAAGCAAGATCTTCGCATCAGATCTCATAATAGTGACATTGAGGCCTTACAACGTCATCTTGGTTATGGATCAGTTATCTACTATCCATGCTCAGATTGACTGTATTAGGCGCAAAGTGTGGTTTGTTCGCCTGGATAGGGCCAAGTTATCTTTCAATGAAAATGAGGGAACCTTTGTAGTATAAGATTAACTTACCCAGAGGAGGGTTCCACCAATCACACATCAGTTGGATAGTCTTACAATTAGAGCGATTGATGTTGGGAGTCCGAGCTATCAAATAATGGTGGACCAGTACACTGATGTTTTCCCTGGTGACATTTCAGGCCTACCCCCTTGCAAAGAGGTGGACTTTTATATCTAATGGTACCTAGGATAGCACATATATCAACAACAGCATATCTAAAGGTTCTCACGGAGCATTTGGAGCTGCGAGTACACCTGGAGGACTTACAGTGCAAGGGGTTTATTATGCCTAGTGTTTCTCCTTGGTCATCCCTAATTTTGTTCGCCAAGAAGGCATATGGGATTTTGAGACTATGTGGGGACTATCGGTGCTTCAAACAGGTGACTGTGAAGAACATGTACCCACTAATAACTATTAATGATATCTTTTTATCAATTGAAGGGTCATGATGGTTTTGAAAGATAGACCTCCGGACAGGCTATCACCAGCTCGGGGTGCGAGACGAGGATTTGTAGAAGATAGCCTTCAGATGTTGGTATGTCCATTATGAGTTCTTGGATATGCCATTCAGCATAACCAACGCCCCAGTAGTGTTCATGGGACTTGTGAATAGGATCTTCCATCCATACCACGATCGCTTTTTGGTAGTCTTCATCGACGATATCCTGATATATTCTACTACAGAGGAGGAGCATGCCTATAATTTAGAGATAGTTCTAGATACAATATGAGAGAACCATATTTGTGGTAAAATCTAAAAGTTCTAGTTTTGGATATGAGAGCTCCACTTTCTGGGACATGTCATCTCAAAGGATAGAGTTGTGGTGGATCCAACAAATATTGAGTTTTTGATTACTTGGGATCCACCCAAGAGTGTAACAAAGGTGTGGACTTTCCTGGGTTTGGCAGGATACTACCAAAGGTTTGTGCCCAACGTTTCCAAAGTTGTGTAACCCTTATTATTGTTCAAGAAGAAGGGTAAAACCTTCAGGTGATTAGAGAGATGTCATCAGAGTTTTCAAGAGCTTAGACAAAGACTAATGTGTGCCCCCATCATGAGGCTGCCAGAGGAGGGTGTTGGGTATGTAGTCTACTGCGACACATCTGGGAATGCGAATGGATGTGTACTGATGTAGGAGCAAGTATTGATCACATATAGTTCTTGACATTTGAGAAAACATGAGAAGAACAACACTACCCATGAACTAGAGTAGGCAGCAGTGGTCTTCTCTATGAAGATGTGGTGAAATACCTTGATGGGAATAAGTTTTACAGTCTACTCTGATCACAAGAGTCTCAGGTATAACTTCTCTTAGAAGGACCTGAACCTGATATAGTGACATCATCTTGAGTTCCTCTAGGACTATGAATTTGAGATAGTATATACTCCTGGGAAGGGGAACATATTATCAGATGCACTCAGCATGAGATATGGTATATTGTTGATGAGTGAGTCGATGGAGTAGTTTTCTGCTTTTCGGATATCCTTCATGGATCGATATGTAGCAACATATCAGTATTCTCTGACAGTCACTCCCCCACTCTTTCCGCGATTCAGGGAGGCACATCTTGGGGACAATGACCGTGAGGCTCGATGTTCTTAGATATCCCTAGGACAGGAACCTGATGGATATTTTGAAGGTGGGGAGCATGTCATCATATTCAAAGGACATACTCTGGTACCACAGGAGATAAAGGAGGATGTGTTGAGGGAGTTCCATATGTTTCCTCTAGCGGTACATCCAGGAGTGGCGAAGATGTACCAAGACCATCAACATCAACACTACTGGCGGAGAATGATGAAAGCAGTAAGAGAGTTTGTCTCTCGGTGTCTCACTTGTTAGCAAGTGAAGGAAGACCATCAGGTTCTAGTAGGATTAGTTCAGCCACTATAGGTTTTAGAGTAGAAGTGGGATGGAATTTCCATTGACCTTGTGATAGGAATTCGACACATGACTAGGGGTCATGATTCTATCCAGGTGATCATTGACCAGCTCACAATGTATGCCCACTTTCTACCTATCAGAGAGAAGAGATTTGTAGAGGGCTTGGGATGCCCCTATGTACAGAAGATTGTGTGGCTTCATGGGGTTCCATATATGATTGTCTTCGATATTAATGCACATTTGACTTACCAGCTATGGAAGGGGTTGTAGAAAGCGTTATGGACACTGCTTTGGTTGAGCACCACCTTTCATCCTCAGATAATTAGTTAGATAGAGAGGACCATTCTAACCCTTAAGTACAGGTTGTGTGCTTTCATCCTTGATTTCAGCCATAGATGGGAGGATTGCTTGCCCTGGGTGGAGTTCAGATAAAACTTTAGTTATCACTCCACTATCGGAATGGTTCCATTCGAGGCTTTGTACGGTCAACTTTACAGATCACCACTGTGTTGGACTGACCAAGGGGAGTCAATACTCTTTGGACTAGAGATGGTACAAGCTTCCACAGAGTAGGTGCATATCATCCAAGAGTGGATGAATACTACACAGAGTAGGGAGAAGTCTTATGTTGACAGTAGACAGAGAATATTAGAGTTTGAGGATGGTGAAGATACATTTTTTTGGGTCTCACATCGATGAGGTTTGTAGAGAGTTGGCAAGGGTGACATGTTATCTATGAGGTTCATCGGACCCTTTCAAGTACTCATCATAGTAGGTTAGGTGGTTTACCACTTAGATCTTCCCCCTCAGCTGCACCAGGTGTAGAACGTTTTCCACGTATCTCACTTGAGGAGGTACATGCTTGATCCCCCGCACATCAATGACTGGGGGGAGTTGGACAACGAGGATGGGGTGACATTTTAGGACGTTCTAGTAGAGATTGATGATCAACAGGAGAGATTCGTATGTGGGTGACTGATACCTCTGGTTCACATAAGATGGCAGCATGGGAACCCCAAAAAGATAACTTGGGAGCAGGAGGCTCAAATTTGTTCTTAGAACCTCCACTTGTTTCTTTAGATTGGGTTGTGGCTTTCAGGGGCTCAAAGCCATGCGCTGGGGAGGATGTAAAGACTTGGAATTTTCCATGTAATTTTTTTAATTATATGGTAATATTTTGAGTCTGTGAAATTTGACGGCGCATGATTCTGAGGCCTAGTGTGCCCAAAATGAATTCCTGGACTTTTTTTAGGTACATTCAGTGAACACATGAGTGGTGTTTTGTAACTTTTGAACTGGTGCTCAGAATTGAATTCTGAGGACACCATTGAAATCACAGCACCGATATTCATTTAATAAGACCTTTACCTAAACCATAGTAGGTTGAGGGTGGAAGTTAATTTTATCAGGTTTTGTGGGAGAAAAAAAGTAAAATAAATAACATTTTATTTTTCTTAATGAAATCTCCTTTTTGAATTTTGGAGGTGGGGACCACATTAGGGTGGTTGGGAATTTATGGCTGGGCATTAAATTCCCATTTACAAAAATTATGTAAACACAAATTTCTTTAATTAATAGGGTTTATTAAAACTAAATTAATGAATAAAATTATTAATTAAGAGTTTTTCATTAACTCTTCCTAAGGGAATTGAGGGTTTTTTCCATTATAAAAAGGGAGAGGAGGCGTTTTCTATAGAATCCTCAAACAAAGAATGTCCTCCAACAAAGAACTTTCTCTGGATCAAGAAGGAGTATGATGTCGGAGCCTGGATCAGAAACCTGTTGCGGGAGGGATGAATGTCGGCATCCCCTTCATCGACTTCATCCTCTTTCTCACACCACCTCCAATGAGAAAACAAGGTCAGGTTTGTTTATTAATGTCTTTAGGGTTCCCTATTGACTCAATTCTCTTGAACCACCAGCTAACAACATAACACGGAGGGTGCGGTCCAAACGAACAGAACATGATCCCTCTGCAAACCTTATATATTACTGTATTCTTGGCAGGCCGCAATGATGGCGGTGGCACAATCGTGCAACCCATGGAGACCAGGGTCCATCGGTTGTGGAAAAGAAATGTGGTGGTCGACACCCAGCTGACCACATGGAATCGGGGCGGCGCGCGTCTGCGCTGCCGATAGCGACTCAGGCTGCGGCCTGTCAGCCGTGGCGGTGCACGTCTGCACTGCCAGTTCAGTAGGAAGCCACGACTCGTCAGTTTTGGTAGAGTAGTTTGGCGGGCGGTATCTAACCAGATGTGTGGAAAAACAATGGTGTGTCTCCCCACCACCAGATAAAGAGACCATGGCCGCTTTGTCGCGGCGATGTTTTGAGGGTGGGTGAAATGCGGCTGACCCCACCATAAGGGGCTACCCCAGTGACGGGCTGCACTATGGGCTATCCCAGGGGGCCACGCCCAGCAGGTCAGGCCGCCTCGTTTCAAACCAGGTCGGTCGGACCGGGTTGGATCGAACCCTAATCCAACAAGGCCCTCAAAACTAAAAAGGTTAATAACATACAGACCAGCAGTTTGATTGACATTCCCTCTATTGCATTGGGTTTCTTATGACATGGTGTACCTTTGGGATACTTATTCGTGGGAAGTTGTGGTAGTTGAATTATTGACTGATAGCTTGAGCAGCAAAACCTCCCCGAATCAAGCGTGATTAGTGCGGGAACCTTGTGGTTGGCTATAGTCTTGGGATATTGTGTGGGTTAGCACTCAGTGATCCTATGTGGGTTAGTGCATATCGATCATGTGTGGGTTATCTCTTGATCATGTATGGGTCATCTCTAGATCCTATGGGGTCATCTTCAATCCTGTGTGGGTCGCCTCAAGATCCTATGTGGGTCATCTTCGATCCGGTGTGGTTTGTTTTCAGATCCAGTGTAGGTCATCTTCTATCATGTGTGCGTCAACAACAAAGCTTTTCGACAATGTAATATGATCTATCAATATAAACAATCATTTATACTTCTGTACTTATGTTATACCTAGTGTGAGTGGAGTCTTTAACTTTGTGGTACACTTATGCGTGGTGATACCTTCGTGGTATTCATTTGTGTGGTGTTGCCTTTGTGGTATTCTTCCCTAACATGTGATATGAGTATATATAGAAAATGTATGTATATTTATGGTAATATACCTAAGTAGTTTTTGTGACTATTGCTTTGTGCTTTGAGATTGAGATCTTTATTTGTGGTTTAACCTTTGTGGATTTAGAGAGACCTTCGGGGGTCTGGGGGTCCCTACTATGTATCATTATAATCACCCTTGTATGGTCTACTCCTGCACCTTGTCATTACTTATGTAGATGATAGAAAATGATAACTGAGAATGAGGGTACGAAGACTGGAGGCTGCTCTATGGTGGACCTTTAGACGAGACGTACTGTAGAGATGATTGTTCGAGAGCTATACCTACCCTTCAAGTAGGATACTTGGTGAGTGTATGTATGAGATGTTTTCTGTCTTACATGAACTTTCCAACTGGGCTTGTATTTTGACCCCTTTACTCGCTGTACACACTCTTTTACTATATAGATTAACTTGTGCTTTTATCTTTTTGTGTGCTTGGACTGTGTGGTTTGTAGGTTAAAAAGGCAACGCCTTCCCAGTTTTAGGAATATGCCTTTCCTATGCTAATCGTAGCCCATGGCCCATGGAAGGCAGGCTTGGGGTAGTCATGGAACGGTCCCCAGTGGATGGGTCGTGACAAAACACTTACTAATGATTTTTAAAAATTATATGCCTAGTAGAATAATTCTAAAATGATGAAACTAAATACCATTTTATACTTTTGGGGATAATTTCATGAATTATAAATAAATACTTCATTAAGATAACATTATTATGATTTTTCTTCAATATGTTTCTAAGCATCTAAATACACAACATCCAAATTTTTCTAATCGAAAAAGTTTAAAAAATATATAGTATTTGTCAATTTATTATGTTTTAACTAAAGATAACTTCATTAATATCTTAACCATGAAAAATTATATATAAATAATAGATATAATCTTCATTTATCATTACAATAATTATACAATATTTATTAAAGATGAATCTTGGATCATAGTCATATAAAATGTCCCTACAATATTCATTAATACATATCAATTAATCCATCCATTAATGAATAATGTAATTATCTACCATTAACCAAGTTGGAAGCCGTAAAAATTAATATTTTCATATAGAATTAAAATATGATTCATCTCAATCCACCCCATACCACCTAAAGTTGGTATTTTTTCCATAAAATTATTATTTAATAAGGAATAAATCAATTTAATAGTAATATATAAGACATTATTAATAATGTTATAATAATAAAAATTACTACAACTCATATTCTAAATCTATATCATATTTTACACTAGAATAGAAATTTCAAAATACATAATACCAACAGACTCTTTAATCCATTCCCTTAGCCTATTTTCAATTTTTTTAAAATTATAAAATAAGAAAATGAATCATGCCACACTAAAATGAATTATCAACCTATGTAAATTAAAATTTATTATGGAAGCCTAAAAAACACATTATTTTAAAAATCAAAGGGCTTTCATGGACTTTTTAAAAAAAATTAACAATAATTGGATGATTCTATAAATTATATGAAGGGAGAGTAATCATGTTCATAAAATACTAAAAATATTGGGTGAATCACTAATAAAATATCTCTCTAACTTGTTAGACACCACCATTTCAGTATGCATCTTAAAACAAGTATACTTGAATCCAATAATATTCAACATTAATAAATTTTTTTTATAAAAAATATTTATATTCTCTAATATAAATAAGTATAGTTATAATATTTTTAATCTCATTTAATCTTATTAAAATTTTAAAATTATCAAGAACTAGACACTAATTAACAATAACCTAACACAATTTTCCTATATCCTTCTAAAAAATCCATTATCGATACCTATTATATATATAAATAGTGGAAAAAATGTGATTTCTGAAAAAAGTAAAATTTAAGAGATATCATATAGATAATACTACAAAAAATGTATTAATTCTAAAATGAATGATGATAACTAACCAAAAAACATTAACATTATCGAAAAATCATAATCAGCATTATTTTTATTCCAAAAATGTGGCAAGAGCACAGAAATACAAGAAACATGAACAAATAAATAGGAAAAAAGAAAAAAAGAACAAACATAGAATGACTAAAGAGGCTTGTAGTAGTGGAGCCCAAGGGTATTACTTATAACCTGAATGTCCCCCTCAGGCCACAAAAAATTTGTGTTCAGGAATAATTTTATATAGTAGATTTTAATAGCTATGGAAGCAAGAGGATATGCAACCACGTTGCCTTATCTCCATGTATGTAGGACCTAGGTATTCTTGCCAAGAAGACCATTACACCTTCTGATAATGTAAGAGATTGACCATGGAGTATTCCCAGTGCCTTGAATGGAGTTGCAAATGATGTTGGAGTCTGTTTCTACCTCTACTACATCTATAATCATATTCTAGAACTGGTGAAACCCCATTATCATGAACATACCTTTTTCCTAGATAGAATGAAACCCTCTATAATGGTTTGTAAAATCCATGAAAATATCCCCCTTGGAGTCATGCACTATAACCCCTCCGCACATATCACCAAGAACACACCATCAGCGTTTTGTTTCAGACCAAAATCTGGAGGGATCCAGTGCACCCATTATCCCTAAATATGTCCACTTTTAGGGTTTTCCATTTGAGTATTATCTTGGAGCAGACTCAGCATGTGGGAATCATGGAAATTTTAAAATAAAATCACAATATTGGGTATGAGGTTGTAGGTTTTGGTGATAAGATCATGCCTAGTCATAGCTACCCCCTCATGGAAGAAGGTGGTTCATTCATGCCATATGCACGAGCACGTGGTTGTGAATACTAAGACTTATGCTGCATTCTTGAGGCCTACATCCCCCACACCATGGAAACAAAGTTCCATGAATGGAATTTCATGGTTTCTATTGGATGAAAAATCCATGTAATTCCCAAATATGGACCATGTTCTATGCTCCTAATTACCTGCAAAGAAAATAATCCTCATTTTTTCCTCATGGCGGACCTACAAAATGTGCATCTAGAACTAAAGGGGATACCCAACGATTTGACATTATCCTTGGTTGGAATGGTACGGGTCAAAATTCCCCAGATTATGAAGTTATATTTAGAAGGAATGAGTTTAGACCAAATAGTATAAATCCTACCATTCTTTTGGTATCGAATAGACATTTCACAACAAAATCCCTTTATAGATAAGAGTCTACGCTAGTGGAAGTGAGGATTAATTTTTTTCTCTGACTTTAGATCAATAAGATCAAAGTAAGTATATTGGTTCTCATTGAAAACTACCTCAGTGCAAGTTATGAAATTTTCGGCCTTCCTAGATGAGATATTATGGGCTAGGCAGCCTAGGAAGCCTAGTAGAGACCCCACATAATTATTATTCCTTAAGGAAATGTCCCCTTTCCCCACAATCCATTGGGAAAGATGATGAAAGAAAGAAATATGTGGGTAGATCATTGGCCATAAAGTGAAATAAAATCTAATTTGGATCTCTTTTACTTCCTATGCATCTAGTTACCATGGCCCTACCCCAAGGGGTTCATTCCCCCACCACCTCCATTGCATATTTTACATTAAAGCAAGAAAGGGTGTCATAAATGATCCCTACGTTGATACCCCCTTCCATGATTGGCATTTCCATTATCTCCTATGAAGCTCAATGCTATTTTCCCTCTAAAGTAAAATCCAAAATAAACCCCAAAAAGACATTATTGATATTGAATATTACTATTTTAGGGACATTAATTACTTAAAGTGCATGAATGGGAATAGTCGAGAGAACACTATTCCCCAGAGTGATTCATGCTCCAATGGATAAAAACTTGTTTTTCAAATTCAAGATCCTACTTGTGGTACTGCTCACAATATTATAAAAATGTTGAATTCACATCCTACCTAAAGACATGAGGGTGACAAGATACTCCAAATGGATGTTCACTCTCTACATTCCAACCATGTTTCATATAGATTTATCCAACCTATCTAAACATTGTTTAGGGAAATAGATGTCACCATTTATGTTTCTTTTATCTAGCCACTCAAGTTATAATACTACTTAAGAATCATGTTGATACTATAAACTAATTTGCTACTGGAGTACAAAAAAATAAATGCGCCATCTAGAAACATGAGATGAGAAATGTACATAGGACTGAGTTTTCTCTTATAGGGGAAAACATTACCCTTAAGGTTGGTCCTATTAATATGAAGATTAAAAATATATAGGGAAAAGATAAAGATACTCATAGATAAAGGGTCACCATGTCTTAACCCACATGTTTCCATAAAGAATCCATAACTACTTCCCAAAAAAGAAACAGCCAACCAAGATGAACTAAGGAACCTAAAATTAAATCAAAAGCCTAGAAGAAGAAACCTATAACTTCTAGAACTATATTGATAAAACTCTATTCAAGGTTGTCATATGATTTATCCATATAATTTTTTATTTCCATGTTTGAACCAAGAGCCTTACGGTTGAGATTTCCAATGATATTTTGACCCTGGGGGATGGCAACATAAATAGTATGGCCTTTGAAAAAATTGTGTTTCTCTTTAGAAATCCAATTTGAATGATATAATGATAATATTATATTAATAACACTAGCGATGTATTTATAAAGAATGTTACACATGATCACCATCTTATAGTGATGGAGCGAGGAGGGGTATTTTATTTTAGGAATGAGTACCATAGTGGTTGGGAAAGCAACCCGAGATAGGATCCCTCCATAAAAAAAATCTTGGATGTCAATAATCAGATCCTTACCCACCACCAAAAATAAATATCTATGGAAGGATCCCAAAAATCTATCTACTCCCATGCACCTTTCTCATTTAATACCATTAGAACCTCACAAATGTCATTATCATCAGGTGCATCTTCGATAGTCATGTTTCTCTCCCTAGAAACACAGTTTGGGATGACCTACATAAACTCAAAAAATCCTCCTAGGAAACCATCAGGAATTATAGGATACATTCCAAAAAGGATCCTCTAAAAAAGAGAGTGATCCATTCCTATCATGATTTCCAAAACATATGGGTATGATCCATCCATGAACATGATATTGGGTTTATTAATTTGCCTTTTTTTCCACAATGCATGCCTGTAAATATCATGTGTTCATATCACCTTATCAAAGCCATCTTATTCTTGAACATTCCCAAGCCTCTTCTTCTTTCTTCATGGTCATTTTATCCAAAACATCAGTGTGTGTGGATAGCTCAATAAACACCAGGTCCTTCCAATCTCCATCTAAGCTATATTATAGGTGATCAATCTTCTTTTTGATAATATTCATATCCTGCATGCAGGAACGGTATTTTTTCACCCACTCTTTATGATGTCATTAAAGGCTTCTTAGTTTATTGTGATGGCTAATCCATGCATTCCCCTATGAGGAGTGGGACCATGAATCCCTAAAGATCTGAAATAATCCAATTCATCATTCCCAATGGTGTGAGAAAATAAACTAATCACTATTCACTTAGTTTAGAGGCAAATAGATGAGTAAGGGTGAGTGATCTAAAATGCCTCTTATAATATGGGAAAACTTTTCACCAAGGTAAGTAGAAATTGAATAGATATTCATCAAACATCTATCATGACGACACCTAGTGGGCTTCCCCCCTCCTAGAGTATTACATTAAATGAAATGGCCATCGGTAAAGACCATATCTATGAGACCACTATTTTCTATGAATTTTAAAAAGTCTATTCTAAAATTTATGAGAAAAATAGTTCACCCTTTTTTCTCTTTCGAATGAGAAATAAATTTAAAATCTCCTCCAAATATCATTGAGGGGTCACCTAGGTCGAATTTTTAAAGATAATGTCATAAGAGTTCTGTTTTTTGGACAACACAAATACCACAAATGAAGGAATCAATCAAAGTAGTCGTACCTATAGTCACATTGGTATTAATGAATAGATCAACATTTGGTATTAGATCCACTACTATGTTGCTTTTCCAAAAAAAACCATATTAGTCTATTTAAAGGATTAGAATGCATGTAAACCTACATCCGAATTCTATAAGAAAAAGTACCTATATTAGAAGAATCCTTATTAGGGTTGAGTACTACAACAATTGAGATCCTAGAATTCTGAACGTCCATTCCTAAAAAATATATTTTCACTCGTGTACTTAATCCCCAGTCATTCTGGATAATCATAGATAACATTGAAAACAAGAGCTCTCTGGTTTTGGCCTCAAACAGATAAGATTTTCTTGATGGCAGGATGAATAAATCATTTTAATCATGGACTGAGAATGATTATACACACCTTTTCCCTAGGATACAGTTATCATGGTAGGGTAACAAAACTTTAGACATCATTTTGAGACTCTCTGGTTATTATTAGAAATCTATGGAGATACCCCCATGTTATTTTTGGATGTACATTGGTGGAATTCTCTATGAATTATTTGCATAGTATATGGTCTATGGGAAGGGGTCATGTACACCTCCATAGAAGAAGGAACATGAAACATGGAAACCAATCCTTCCAATAGCATCCCATCGATATCGACTAGTAGAAATGGAGGTTGATCAGAAGGCCCCAGATCTCTGATGGTTGTAGAAGCCAGAGAACATTCAATGAAAGCCTTTGTCACGACCCATCCTCGGGGCCCGTGCCGTGATGACCCCAAGCCCTCCTTCCATAGGTCAGAGGCTGGCGACTAGCACCAAGGCGTAAATCCTGGTAAAAAGGGAAGGCATTGCCTTTGTAAAGTAAACAAACACCATAGAGAAAGAAATCAGTAGAGGTAAACACTATGTAAAAACTGGGTACAACAGTAAGTGAGGAAAAGTAAGTGGGCCAGAATAAAAAACAACACTGAAAGTAATGTACAACTGGAAAGGGAAAACAGCAACTAAAAGTAAAGTCGCAACCTCGAGCTATCCATTGGAACTCTCACCTGAAGGGTGGGTACAGTTAGCCTCCACATCTCCTCGGGTCCAGCCGTCCGCTCCAAGTACGTCCCGCCCAGTGGTCCACCTCCGGGTACCGACCTGATCCGCAAGCCTCAACCGCGATCAGCGCTATCCGTCGTCTGCAACCAACACAATGTAGTGCGGGCATAGCCCGTGCAAAGATGAGTATAAGCTACTCAGTAGGGACCCCGAGACCCACGAAGGTCTCCTAGAATCCACAAAGGATAATCCACAAAGGAAGATACAATTACAAAGCAACATCCGAATCTACTTTGGTATATGCCCATACATATACCTAATTCATCAATTCTAGTTCGGCTCCAACATCCGAGCCCAAGTACAACCCAGTCCACACAGGAAACCAAAACCCAATCCACACAGGAAAACATAACGTAAATCCACAAAGGATAGCACAACACAATCCAGATAGGAAAGCAATACAGGATTCAGCTCACATAGGTATAATTCTTCATACGACGATAGAGATGATCAGATATAGCCACTGATTCATCTAAGTCATCGGACCCACAAAGGATCGATAGGTACTAACCCCTGCAATGACCCACAAAGGATCTGACCCACACAGTATCGATAGGTAACTAACCCCCGCAATGACCCACAAAGGATCTGACCCACATTTGATCGATAGGTAACTAACCCCCGCAATGACCCACACAGGATCGGACCCACACCGGATCTGTAGGCGCTGGCCCACACAGGACCGCTGAGCGCTGACCCACACAGGATCGGGCCCACACAATATCGGTAGCACTGATCCACGTAGGATCACTGAGTGCTGTAGTCGTCATTGTCGAATCCACGGAGGATTCCTGCACAGTCGTCATCGTCGTCGCAGTCGCAGCCAGCTCTAGGGTTCCCGCACACAGCAAACTCGTTCAGGAGGGTCCGCTCCGTGAGCCGAGAGGCTGATACATCAACTGACACGTAGTCTAGAGTTGATGTATCCAAAAGTTCGTTATCATTAACAGGAACTCAACTCGACAGACGGCGCATCGATCGGACGCCCGGTCTGAGAGTTATTGGCTTTTTCGTCCCAGGGGCCCGGTTGGTTTTTAAGTCAAAACCAACCCGAATGTACTCCAACTGTGTCCAAACCTCGAGCGAAGTAAGCCAAAAGGTCCGTCTCACTAAGAGGAAACCAAAAAAGTCGATGGCACGTCACTCAGACGTCCGGAACTCATGTTATAAGCATTTCAGCTCCGAGGGCCCGGTTGGTTTCGTGTACGAACCAACCCGGCTGAACCCAAAGTTCTCCGAAACCTTGTGTGCAATATACCAAAACGACCGTCTCGATCCAAGGATCGTATCACAACTGGTGGTACATCGAACGGAGGCACGTAGCTCATGTTATGGGAAACAGACCGAATAGGTTCGGTATTAGGGGGTTCGGGCCCGGTCCGACCCGGCCCGATACCCCCAAGGTCGGCCCGAACCGGGTCGACCCGAAACTGGTCTGGGTCCGTCCCAACTGGGCGTGGCCTGGCCCGACTGGCGTGGCCCGGCCCAGCCTGGGCGCGGCCCGTCCCGGCCTGGGCGCGGCCCGACCCGGCTGGCGCGGTCCGGCCCGGCCTGGGATCGGCCCGGCCTGGCGGCCCGGTCTGGTGGACCGGTCGGCCTGGCGTGCTGGCTCCAGTAGGAGGCTCGACCATTTGGACAATCGGATGGGGGGGGGGGCGCCTACACACCGTTTTGAAACCGCGATCACTTTATGGGGCCGCTCAGCTGGCCAGCCGGGGGTTTGTAACCCCCGGATTTTCCCTTGACCAGCCGACCCACTTCGGCCGGCCGACTTCTTCCACCACAGGACTGGCGACGATCGGTCCCCCTTGCTCCGACGCCGGCGGCCCGGATCCCACCGCCGATCTCCCTGCTCTGCAACGGCCCGGAACCGGCCATGACCTTAGTCCGTCCAGCGCGGCGCGACGGCGCCGCGCCCCTCCGCCGCAGCCCAACTCCGATCGTGGTGATTTCATCGTTCTCAGGTGTGGCGCGACGGCGCCGTGCTTTTGGTTCATCTTCAATGGTGCGGCGCGATGGTGCCCCGCTTTTGGTTCGTCTTCAACGGCACGGCGCGACGGCGCCACACTTTTCCTTTCCTTACCAATTCCTGCGTGGTGCTTCGGCACTGCGTTGCCTTGCTCGTTCCGCAACAATTAAACCAACAAGGAGGAGGAGGGTCAGCTATGTTCGTGCGGTCCGACCTCCTCCTATTATTATGATATCAGGATGCTCAAAAGAAAATGGGAAAACGACGGAAGTATTCACGAACTATCAAATAAAATAAATCCCTACCTCAACGTTATCGTCGAACGAGAGTTCGTCGCGGAATTAACTGTCGCGGATGAAGAGGATCGCTGTAGAAGAATGCTTCACGGAAGGAACGTCATTGGCATTAGGTGATCTCCGATGGAGACGTCTCATGCCGTCGTCCAACGTCGGAGGTCGGCGTTCTTCGTCGTTGGTGGTGCATTCTTCGCGTTCTTCGTCGAAGAACGAAGAATCCTCAAGACCTCTCTTTTTCTCCCAAAGTATTAAGACAACAAAAACCCAACCATCATAAAATAAGTCCTTCCCTTATTTTATTATCATAACATAAGAATTTGAAATTCAAAAGATAAGAAACGAACAATTATTTCAGTGAATTAATTGTAATGATTTAACCGCCCAAATTAATGAGGTGTTTCTTAACCAAAATAAACGCACGGTTTGACTTCATTAAAAAGGGGGGTGCGGGTGCGTTGCATAAAAGGAAAGAAACAGTGGGGCTCGTGTGGGCCCCACCTCACAAATATCCTACCAAGTGGGTAGGATATTTTGGGTCCCACCTTATCCGATTAACTTAGGTTAAGCCACTTTAAGTGAAATAAAATAAATTGTCGCACCACTTTTATTTTATTCCTTAACTTAACCCCCAAAATTAAAAACCACACCCGAGCAAACAAAACTCCGGAAAAGGTGTTTCTAAGCAATTACCGACACTGCGATTATATTGGTGCCCTCAGAATTCGATTCTGAGCACCTGTTCTAAAGTTAGAAAAACCCGCTCGTTCGTTCACTGAAGGTACCCAAGCTAAACATCGGAAAAAGATGTCGGGCACACTGGGCCTCAGAATTAGGTGCCATCAGAAACTGCATTCTTGTAAAGTTCCCAAGAAAATTAAGAAACAAATTTTCCTTGAATTTTACGGGTCTTTACATTACTCCCACCTTAGGGATTTACATCCCCGTAAAGATACATCATAAACTAGGGGAACAAAAGTGGGTACTGAGCACGCATCTGAGCCTCCCGCTCCCAAGTGCTCTCCTAATGGTTCCCGTGATGCCATCTGATGCACACTAGAGGGATCGACTGTTCACGTAGGACCCGCTCCTATCGATCCTCAATCTCCATTGGGACATCCGCAAAAGTCTCCCCATCATCAATGTCCAGCTCCCCATGGTCAATGATATGCATCGGGTCATGCACGTATCTCCTCAGTTGGGATATGGGGAAGACGTCGTGCACCCGGTGCAACTGAGGTGGTAGAGCCAGGCGATAAGCCACCTTGCCAATCCTGTTGAAGACATGGAATGGTCCAATGAAGTGTGGAGACAACTTGCCGCCTCGTCCAAATCTTCGCAATCCACGTTGAGGTGAGACCCGCAAGAAGACGTGGCCACCATCCTCGAACTCAAGTGGCCTCCGCCTCCTGTCAGCATAAGACTTCTACCGGCTCTGAGTTGTTCTCATCCGCTCCTGGATGACCTGGACCTTCTCCATCATGGCCAGGACCATCTCTGGTCCCACAAGTGCTGACTCCCCAGGGTCTGTCCAGCACAAAGGAGATCCACAAGGTCGGCTGTACAATGCCTCATATGGTGCCATCTCAATGGTGGAGTGGTTGCTATTGTTGTACGTGAACTCCACCAAGGGTAAGTGGTCCTTCCAGCTGCGACCAAAGTCAAGGACACATGCACGGAGCATATCCTCAAGATTCTGAATGGTCCCCTCCATCTGACCATCTATCTAAGGGTGAAAGGCAGTGCTCAGACGTAGCTGCGTCCCAAACGCCTCCTGCAACCCCTTCCAAAGCCGGGAAGTAAAGCGAGCATATCGATCAGAGACAATAGATTATGGCACACCTTGAAGCCATAAAATCTCCTGAACGTAGAGACGTCCCAAGCTCTCCACTAAGGCCTGCTCTCTAGTGGGTAAGAAGTGTGCCGACTTGGTGAGTTAGTTGACAATCACCCAAATAGAGTCATGACCACTGGAAGTGCGTGGAAGTCCATTCAAGAAGTCCATAGATATGTCTTCTTAATTCCACTCCGGGACCTCCAAGGGCTGTATGAAGCCTGCTGGTACCTGGTTCTCTACCGTCACCTACTGGCAGGTGAGGCATCGATAAACTAACTCTGCTACAATCTTCTTCTTTAACGACCACCAGTGCTGTCATCTGAGATCCTGGAACATCTTCGCCACTCCAGGATGTACCGCCAAAGGGTAATTGTGAAACTCTCTCAAAACCTCCTCCTTTAAAGCAGCTGGTACCATGGTATGTCCTTTGAAAAGGACATCATGCTCTCCTCCCACGGAGAATCCATCAGGTGCATGTCCTTAGGATATCTGCACACGCCGTGTCTCACAATCGGTGTCCCCACGTTGTGCCTCTCTGACCCACTGCAGTAGTGGAGGAGAGACTGTGAGTGACTGAAGGAAGGCTGCTCCATCTCTATCCACAAAGGATATCTGCAAAGAGGCTAGCTGCTCTGTCGCCTCCCCAAGTAGCTGAATGTCCGTCCTCCAGTTGAGAGCATCGGCTACCACATTCCACTTCCCAAGAGTATAGACTATCTCAAAGTCTTATTCCTAGAGGAAATCGAGACATCACCGCTGTCTCCGGTTCAGGTCCTTCTGAGAAAAGATTTACCTCAGACTCTAACGTTTAGAAACGACTGTAAAGCGCTCGCCGATCAGATAGTGTCACCATTTTTTCAAAGCGAAGACCACTGCTGCAAAATCCAGGTCATGGGTAGCATAGTTCTGATCATGCGGCCTCAACTGACGTGATCCATAGGCGATCACAACAGGCTCCTGCATCATAACACATCCGAGTCTAGTCCCTGATGCATCTCAGTAAACTACGTACCCAACTCCCTCCTCTGGTAGCCTCAAGATGGGGGCGCTGGTCAATCTCTATCTCAACTCCTGGAAGCTCTGCTGACATCTTTCTGAACACACAAAGGGTTTCCCCTTCTTCGTCAAAGCTGAGAGTGGTGCCACAACTCTGGAGAAGTTTGTCACAAATCTTCGATAGTATCCATCTAGTCCCAAGAAAATCTGCACCTCCGTCACACTCTTAGGTGGCTCCCAAGCTAGCATTGCCTTGATCTTCGCAGGATCCACCACAAATCCCGCCTCAGAGATGACATGTCCTAAAAAGTGGACCTCATGTATCCAGAACTGACACTTAGAGAGCTTTCCATAAAGCTGGTTCTCTCGGAGTGTGTCAAGTACAACCCGCAAGTGGTAGGCGTGCTCCTCCTCAGTCGTCATGTAAATCAAAATGTCATTGATGAAGACTACGACAAATCGATCGAGGTATGGATGAAAGATTCTATTCATGAGGCCCATGAACACTACGGGAGCATTGGTTATGCCGAAGGTCATAACCAAGAACTCATAGTGGCCATACCGACATCTAAAGGTCGTCTTCTGCATGTCCTCATTCCGAACTCTGAGCTGATGATAACCTGACTTGAGGTCTATCTTTGAGAACCACCGTGCTCCTATGAGCTGATCGAAGAGGTCATCAATCCTCAGTAGCAGATACTTGTTCTTCATTGTCATCTGGTTCAGGTGACGATAGTCGACACAAAGTCGCAAACTCCCGTCCGTCTTCTTGGCGAACAATATCGGAGAAGCCCAGGGTGAAACACTGGGTTGGATGAATCCCTTTCCCTTCAAGCCCTCCAACTGTACTCGTAGCTCTTGAATCTCAGTGGGGGCCATCGGATATGCTGGAGTGGATATCGGGATTGTCCTGGTGTACAGATCAATATAAAATTCTACCTCTCTGCGAGGAGGTAGCCCTGGAACGTCATCAGAAAAAACGTCCGCATACTGATCCACCACTGCAGGAAAACTAGGACTCTGCACATCAACTGCTCCTAGGATGAGGCTAGACAACTGATGAGGGATGGGTTGTCCTCTCCTCTGCGAGATTTCATCCTGTGCTGTGAAGGCTCCCTTCTCGCCGGTGAAGATGAACTTGCTCCCATCGGTGCGTACACATTGCACCTTGAGCCTAGTACAGTCAATCTGAGCATGGACTGTAGATAACCAATCCATGCCCAAGATGATGTCGTATGGCCTCAAAGCTGTTACAAGAAGATCCCAGCCGAAGTTCTCACCTCCTAGAGTAAGCTCACACTGCCGACACCGGTGCATAACCATCGAGTCTTCTCCCGTAGGAGTCTCTAGCCGTAAGGATCGAGCCAACGGCTCTGTCGGAATCTCCGAGCTCTGAGCAAGGGCAGTGTCTATGAAAGAATGACTTTCTCTTATGTCTATAAGAACTGTAGCAAGGGTGGAATAGACACAGATAGTACCTCGAATCATCTCGGGCACACCGTGGTCGTAGGCCTCCACTTCCTGGAGTTGTGCCTGTCTCTTCCCGCTAGCTCCATGTGGTCAGGGTGGACCTCCTGGTGGTGGTGGTGGTAGAGCCTCAAAGCATCGCCCACCACCTGCTACTCGGCCTGCTCCTCTGCGTCGTCTGCCTGCTCCCTACAGACCGCCATGGTCGACCCTCTGCCTCTGCCTGGGCCGCCCCTCAACTGTCTGCTGCTCCTCTGCACGACGGGTCGGGCAGTCACGAGCCATGTGGTCCTGCCCGCTGCATGAGTAGCCTGCCTCTCGAAAGATTGGATCCACGCTGTGTGCCCCACACTATTGAGCCATTGTCCTGAGGTCGTTTTCCTGAGGGTCTGGTCTGCCTGGACCCATGATTCATCCATTGACTGCCTGCTGCAGAAAACATTGCTACCTGCCGCCCTGCGGTAGGTCTTGCTGCTGATGTAGACTCAGCAAGAAAGATCTCGATCAAAAGCGCTCGCTCCAATACCCCTGCCTAAGTCGAAATGCTGAGGGATATCAGCTATGCCCTTATCTCATGCCTCAATCCCTGCTCAAAGGTCCGGGCCCGGAAGAATGGGTCCCGTACCATGTTTGTCGAGTAGCACGAGAGATCGGTAAATCTCACCGAGTACTGGGCGACCGTCTAGCTACCCTGCTGTAGCTGTAGATGCTCCTGGATGCGCACCGCACGGAGGGTGGCCGGGATGAATTCCAAGCGGAAAAGGCTCTCAAAGTCCATCCAGAGAAGAGATGCCTCGTTGTGCACATGGAGCATCAAGCTCCACCATCTTCCTGTTGTCGCGTGCAGTAGGCTCGCTGCGACGATCACCATGAGGTCTGCTGGTGTCGTCACTAACCTGAAAACCCGTACAACTGCCTCCAGCCAATCCTTGGTTGCATGAGGGTCCGTCTCCCTGTGGAACCTGGGCGGTCGCTGGTGCTGAAACTCATGCAGTGCACTAAGGCGACATGCATTTTCAGCAGCTGGGGCTGGTAGCATCAGTGGCTCGGCGGGTAGAGGTACCACCAGTGCCTCTGCTGTCAAAGGGCCCTATACTGAGGCCTCGTCGCTTGGTGGGCTGTCGTCACACAAAACACTCGGAACCCTTGCTAGCTGCTGTCGTGGGGCCATCCTGAAAAGAAATAGGTGTGCCACGGTCAAACAGTATACCTGGTGAGCTGACATAAAGTAATCACAATGAAAAACGTGAAACACACATTCAATCAATGTTTTCGTGCATTAAGTCAGAAATCAGAAGTCAGGGTCCTGGTGTACGGATAAGTCTGCCGCCGCACCAACACTGGACTCCCTGGACTGATTACCACACCCAATATTCTTAACACTATTGCTTCACATAGAAAAATATCAGAGTCCAAAGTTCTACGATAGAACCGAACTCCTCTTATACAAATTTGTCACGACCCGTCCTCGGGGCCCATGCCGTGACTACCACAAGACCGCCTTCCATAGGCCAGGTGCTGGAAACTAGCACCAAGGCCTAAATCCCGGTAAAAAGGGAAGGCATTGCCTTTATATGTAAACAAACACCACAGAGCAAGAATGAAGTAGAAGTAAACACTAAGTAAAAAATGGGTACAACAGTAAGTGTGGAAAAGTAAGTGGTCCAGAATACAAACTCAAACTGAAAGTAAAGTACAACTGGAAAGGGAAAACAGCAACTGAAAGTAAAGTCATAGCCTCGAGCCATCCACTAGAACTCCCACCAGAAGGTTG
Organism: Viscum album; assembly: GCA_963277665.1. NCBI lineage: Eukaryota > Viridiplantae > Streptophyta > Magnoliopsida > Santalales > Viscaceae > Viscum > Viscum album. The sequence continues at coordinate 864,863,994 of OY728148.1, forward strand.
GGTACAGATAGCCTCCACAGCTCCTCGGGTCCAGCCGTCCACTCCGAGTACGTCCCACCCTGTGGTCCACATCCGGGTACCGACCTGCTCCGCAAGCCACAACTGCGATCAGCGCTGTCCTTCATCTGAAACCAACACAACGTTGTGCGGGAATAGCCCGTGCAGGGGTGAGTATAAGCTACTCACTAGGGACTCCGAGACCCCCGAAGGACTTCCAGAATCCACAAAGGATAATCCACAAAGGAAGATACAATCACAAAGCAACATCTGACTCTACTTAGGTATATGCCCATACATATACCTAAGTCATCAATTTCAGTTTGGCTCCAAAATCTGAGCCCAAGTACAACCCAGTCCACAAAGGAAACCACAACCCAATCCACACAGGAAAGCATAACGTAAATCCACACAGGATAGCACAACACAATCCATATAGGAATGCAATACAGGATTCAGCTCACACAGGTATACTTCTTCGTATGACGATAGAGATGATCAGATATAGCCACTGATTCATCTAAGTCCTCGGACCCACAAAGGATCGATAGGTACTAACCCCCGCAATGAACCACAAAGGATCTGACCCACACAGGATCGATAGGTAAGTAACCCCTGAAATGAACAACAAAGGATCTGACCCACACAAGATCGATAGGTAACTAACCCCACAATGACCCACACAAGATCGGACCCACACAGGATCTGTAGTCGCTGGCCCACATAGGACCGCTGAGCGATGACCCACACAGGATTGGACCCACACAGGATCGGTAGCACTGATCCACGTAGGATCGCTGAGTGATGTAGTCGTCATTGTCGAATCCACTGAGGATTCCTGCACAGTCGTCATCGTCGTCGCAGTCGCTGCCAGCTTTAGGGTTCCCGCACATAGCAAAATCGTTCATGAGGGTCCGCTCCACGAGCCGAGAGGCTGATACATCAAATGAAACATAGTCCGGAGTTGATATATCTAAAAGTTCGGTATCGTCAACAGGAACTCAACGCGACAGACGGCGCGTCGATCAGACGCCTTGTCTAAGAGTTATTGGCTTTTTCGTCCTAGGGGCCCGGTTGCTTTTTATGTCAAAACCAACCCGACCATACTCCAACTGCGTCCTAACCTTGAGCAGAGTAATCCAAAAGGTCCATCTCACTAAGAGGAAACCAAAAAAGTCGATGACACGTCAATCAGATGTCCGAAACTCAAGTTATAAGCGTTTCCACTCTGAGGGCCCGGTTGGTTTCGTGTACGAACCAACCCGGCCGAACCCAAAGTTCTCCGAAACCTTGAGTGCGATATACCGAAATGACCGTCTCGACCCAAGGATCGCATTTCAACTAACAGTGCATCGATCGGAGGCACGTACCCCATGTTATGGGCAACATACCGAAAGAGGTTCGGTATTAGGGGGTTCGGGCCTGGTCTGACCCGGCCCGATACCCCCAGGGTCGGCCCGAATCGGGTCGACCCGAACTGGGTCAGGGTCCGGCCCATTTGGGCACGGCCCGGTCTGGCGGACCGGCCGGGGCAGTAGGCCCGGTGCGCTGGCGCCTGCAAGAGGCTCGGCCGTTTGGCCGAGCGGATGAGGGGGGGGGGGGGGCTGCCCCCCGTTTTGAAACCGAGACCCCTTTATCGGGCCGCTCAGCTGGCCAGCCGGGGGTTTGTAACCCTCAGCTTTTCCCTTGTTTGGCTGGCCCGCTCCGGTTGGCCGGCTTCTACCACCACGGGACCGGCGACGGCCGGTCCCCCCTACTCAGATGCCGGCGGCCCAGATCCGGTCGCCGATCTCCCTGCTCCTCCGCGGCCCGGAACCGGCCGGGGCCTTGGTCCGTCCGACGCGGCGCGACGGCGTCGCGCCCCTCCGCCATGGCCCAAATCCAGCCGCGGGGCTTTCGTAGTTCTCTGGTGTGGCCCGACGGTGCCACATCTTAGGTTTGACTTCAACGTCTTGATGCGACAGCGCTGTGCTTTTGGTTCGTCTTCAACGACGCGGCGTGACAGGGCCGCACTTTTTGTTCGTCTTCAACGGCGGGACACGACGACGCCTTGCTTCTCCTTTCCTTACCAATTCTCGTGCGGTGCTTCGGCACCGTGTTGCCTTGCTCGTGCCGCAACAACTAAACAAACAAGGGGGAGGAGGGTCGGCCGTGTTTGTGCGGTCCGACCTCCTCCCGTTATTGTGATAGCATGCGGCTCAAAAGAAAAGGAGAAAACGACGGAAGTATTCACAAACTAACTAATTAAATAAATCCCGACCTCAACGTTGTCGTCAAATGAGAGTTCATCGCGGAATTAACCGTCGCGGAAGAAGAGGATCGCTGCGGAAGAAAGTGTCACAAAAGTAACATCATTGGCATTAGGTGATCTCAAGGGGAGGCGTCTCTCACCGTCGTCCACCGTCCGAGGTCGGTGTTCTTCGTCGGTGGCGGTGCGTTCTTCGCGTTCTTCGTCGAAGAACAAAGAATCCTCAAGACCTCTCTTCTTCTCCCAAAGTCTTAACACAACAAAAACCCAACCATTATAAAATAAGTCCTTCCCTAATTTTATTATCATAACATAAGAATTTGAAATTCAAAAGATAAGAAACAAACAATTAATTCAATGAATTAATTGTAACGATTTAACCGCCCAAATTAATGAGGCATTTTTTAACCAAAATAAATGCACGGTTTGACTTCATTAAAAAGTGGGGTGCAGGTGCGTTACCTAGAAGGAATGAAATGGTGGGGCTCGTGCGGGCCCCACCTCACAAATATCCTACCAAGTGGGTATGATATTGTGGGTCCCACCTTATCCGCTTAACTTATGTTAAGCCGCTTTAAGTGAAATAAAATAAATTGTCGCACCACGTTTATTTTATTCCTTAACTTAACCCCAAAAATTAAAAACCACATCCGAGTAAACGCAACTCTGGAAAAAGTGTTTCTAATCAATTACCGGCGTTGTGATTCAATTGGTTCCCTCAGAATTTGATTCCGAGCACCGGTTCAAAAGTTAGAAAAATCCGCTCGTTCGTTCACTGAACATACCCGAGCTAAACTTCGGAAAAAGATTCTGGGCACACCAGGCCTCGGAATTAGGTGCCATCAGAAACTGCGTTCTTGTAAAATTTCCAAGAAAATTAAGAAAAAAAATTCCTTGTATTTTATTGGTCTTTACAGCCTTTCCAAGAAGAATATTGATAAGTGAACTGACTGAAGAGAAGATCTTCTCAACACACAGACCCTGAGATGGAACCTCAAAAGACACCATTTCCATATAGGGATGAGTATCTGTATAATGAACAGTAGCTTATGAACTTTGGGAAGAGGGCACCAATTCAAGATTTGAAGAAGGTGGATCAACAAAGATAAAGAGACCTGAGGATTGACAATAGACATTCAACTGACAACATACAGGCTCTTGAATAGACCATTAAAATTCAAGAGTAAAAATAACATTCTGACTCAGATTTTCCATTTTTTTCTTTACTCAAACATTTTATAACTAGATAAATCCATGGGCCCGTAATGGTTCTTAAAATTTTTAACTCTAAAATTTGGATAATATTTAACATAACCATATATCCCATCTATAAGAAGATATTTATCATCCTATAATTGATATCTCTATCTTCTATATTCTCATTAATTGAATCACATGTACCCATACTATGTTATCAATCTAATTTAAAACTTTGTCCTTTTCGATAATTGATACCATCTTTTTATATGTAACCAATTTATCACCACCCAAATTATTTTTAGATTATATGTTAACAATGATTTTGTATTTATATTCTTATCTATCGAATACTTTACTTCATAAAATCTAGGTTGAATTTTTTATGATGTCCACAACATCATTATTCATTGGTAATTATGAAAATTTATCTTTTTAATTACATTATTTTATTTAAAATTATATTTATTAGTAGTTTAATCAATAAAAATATCATATTTTTTATTAGAAGGATATCAAACCCCCTTTCAGCCAATATTTTTCATTTTTTAAACCATTTATCATTCTCATGATCAACACATCCATCCTTGACCTCAACCTTTCCAGCCTATTTTTTTATTTTCGTAATTTTAATAAGAATTGGTTTAACCTATTCATAAAGAATAAGAGAGTTAGAAATTTAATGTACTAAAATTTTACAAAGATTAAAAAATATTGGTGTAACATCATACTAAATAGGAAACTCAATTTTCTATCCATTAATAAAATGATAAATAAAAATATGAAACAAGGAGTCAGTATTAATAAAAAATAATATTCATTAAATATAATCTTACAAAATTCTTATATGTCCTAATAAATCATTAATATAACTCTAAAATGAGATAAAAAATCTTTTAAAAATTTTAATTCCAAACACTACATATATACCATAACGTCTTATATACATTTATATTTTTTTAGGTGAAGATAATAAAATTCACATCCCACTCTTATATCCATAGAACACCTCATTTAATATTCATGTTTCCAAAATTATAAACATTATTCAATTAATAGTATGAATAAAAAATAAGATAAAAACAAAATGTACTAATGGGTATTACTGATTAATGAAAAACTTTCATATTTAAACATTCTTAAAACCAATTACATACTAATATAGTCATGGCCTACCCCCACTGAATGACCTCCAAGGCCATTAGGGGAAATAGAGTGGCCCCAATGCTCCCCCCCAATAGTCCACATATTCTAAACCAACATCGATGGTATATAACTCAATCATATGGGATACATTATTGTCGTTATTTCTAGGATAATATTTGAATACATAAATTAACTCCATAATATAAAAAACCAATCCTAATTCATTTAATTTTATATAATGAATATTTGAATTGTAAAATACCCAGAACAACACCTATGGTATCAATCCTCAATCACCAGCTAATTATGAATAAGTTTTTCAACCCAGTAAATCCCATCTTGATCACTAACTAATTCCTATAGACTAAATAAACACAAGAAAATTATATTTATAGGGTTAATCATACAAGTATACTCTATATTATCCTCCACATAATATATCATGAAAATGATTCAAAGGCATACTAAATCCTTATTAGATAAAAAAGGAATGAATTCATTACGTAAAATAGGTCAACTATCTTCTCCTCCTCTCAAATGATCAATCACCAAATATCACATCATTACAGGTAATATAATATAAAAATCAATATATACAAGTAAGGAACCCCATATCAACTTTTCCATCGAACATGTCTCCCTATAACTAAAATCAAATGTTTTGTTCTAAGCATCCCCATCATAAGTTATATCACATTTACATACAAACATTCTCCTAGTCACAACAAAAACCACATATCATAGCTTAATAATCAATACCTCACAATAATTTTACACCCACAACTGAAAATACTCTATTTTTTAATTTCCTATGTTCTATTAAATTTCATTCCTTTTAGGGATTTTTTATTCTAATTTTGATTTTTTACATGTAGTTCATGTTGAAAAGTAAGGTTTCGTAATTTATCAATTAGTGTGGAAACCGTGCAGCATTCTATGAAATTTTAACATAGTTTAACAGTGTGGCCAAAAATATATTTTCAAACCTATGTAGCCTACTCATAAAGGGTTCTCTGATGTTGCATTAGAGGGGTACAATTTGGACAACCAAGTGGCCAAACCGTTTGTATTGTGTTTGATGGTTAACATTTAGAAAAATATTGTCATTCCCTTAATGAATTAAAAACAAAAATAGGGGTTCAAACTTACATGCTCACCCTCACCTTCACCCTCACCCTAACTCTCACACTCATTTCCATAGAGGGGCTCCCATCCATGTACCACACCTCCTCCCACTGCCCTTCTTGGCTAATTTACTTCCAAATGTTTTATGGGATCATCAAAATTAGGTGTTTTATCTACTCCTTATCCCTCTAAATTATCTTTTTCTAGGATTATTTAGATTTCACTTATTTTTTTGCGGAACAGGTGATTTATAAACAATTTAGTTATTTCTTTTCAATTATTTGTCTCTGTAGTTTTTGAGGGTCAATTTATGATATTATCTTATGATGATCATTTAAGGCGATGAGTCTCACACTGTTTGAGGTGGGTTACCCTAATTTAAATACATTATTTGGAGAATTAGGATTTATTATTCATTTCAATGAGTTTTTCAATTATATTACAATGTGATTAAATTTTAGAATTAGTCTTTGAATATAAATGTTTTTTTCTACCATGATTTTCACAATTTTTTATTTTCCATGTGCTATGTGTTTTCTTATTCAATAACTTTCTCAACGATATTTTTAATTTTAATTATCCCTAAGAATTTAATTACCTTTCTAAGTGAATTTTATCATGTAAATTGATATTATCAAGAATATTTTTTTCTTCTGACAATTTTCCAGCCACAACCTAATGGAAATTTTGATTACCATAAATCATTAATGTGGGTTTTTATTTCTTTAACTTATATATGTGACTTATAAAAATGTGAATATATATATTGGTATCCTCTTTGTACATATTCACATGACGTTTGTAAATGTGTTCATTGAGAAAAATTAGTGTATATATATGTATATTGGGGTGAATGTTTTTATAAGAGGAAATGGGTGACTTGGAATTTTTAAATATTTGGATTGTAATTGGGTTTTCAAATTACAAATAATTATTTTCAAACAATGAGTCCTAGTTGTAACTTTATGAAATTAAATTTTAAATGAGAACTGATCTCAAGGTGTTCCCATATATATATATATATATATATATATATTATCTGGATGGGAGTTTAATGGGGGGAATTTATGTAATTTATTCTCATTAATGGGTCATATATATTTATATGTATCATGAAAAAGAATAATGTTCCACACCTTAGAAGGAGTTCAGTGATGAAAATATGGTTTGATTTTTTTTAGTGAAATTTATAAGATATAAATATGTAATATGGTTTATAAAACACACCTTCATTCATTTGTAATTAAAATCCATGGGTAGTTAGGTTGGGGCTCAAGGTACACATGACACACTAGTTGGGTATCATTCAATGAATAATTTCCCAGATTTATATGACTCATCTTCTTATGGTATGTTCCACTCGATTAAACAAGTGAGGGTCATATTAAGTGTTACAGAATTTGGAATTGTACATATTTGGAACTACAGATTATTAATTATGTTGATGTCAGTATCTCTATCCTAGGACATCTAGGCTAACTCTTAGGATACCCTTATATCTATTTTAAATATATTATACATTACTATATTTTGGGGAACTTCTATAAAAAAAATTCCACAGTTATTCTTTCCTACTATAACCCTTACATTATTGAATGTTCCATTTTTAAATGGTTTAATGTAAATTTTATCTTTAATTGAATGTTTTTTTATAACAAAAAATAAAAAATAGTTCTTATATATCTACATGATATTTTATTTAAAGGAAATATAAACCATATTTGTATATATCTATACTTTGAAAAAATAATGAAATTGTTTTCTCTTTAATAATATGACATTGGTTGTGGTTTCCATTTTATAATCCTTATATATCACCTTGGTTCTCATACAAACTATATAATTTTATGTTATAATTTTTAGATTATCTATAACCTCCCATGGGGAATTGTGTTTCAATAATATGGATTGTGATTTGAATAGTCACAATGTGGTATGTTTTTAGTTATGTTTTATTTTCGTTACTATTTGTTTTACATCAGAGAATTAGGGTTCCTTACTTCATTCTATGTATGAAGTTATAGCAGAAGGTGGCCAAATAAAAGGCATCAGGTGGGCATATTTTCCTTTTAGTAAAGGGAGACCAAGTGTAAGGTAGAGTTTTTTTTATCACATTGTAAACTACTTTCATATTTTATTTTTATTATATTATTTCACATATTTTTTATGTATGATGTATGGATGATCCATGTATAGGTTTTATATAATTTCCACATTATGTTTTATTAATTATTTATTATGATATTTCATCCAAAGTGGAGATTCTCTAATTCTCAAGAACTTTTTCCAGCTTCTAAGGATTGGGAATTCCCTTTGTGGATTTTAAAAAACTATGTATGGTGTCTGATAGAGGGAAATCTTGGCTTGGTTCATGAAATATAATCACTTGACATTATATTGAGTAATTACATACTATTTAATACATAATATGCATTAAGGAACTAAAACAAACTGATATATACACTTGTGATAACCATAATCCATTACATCCAAGGTGATTATCAACCCTATAACTATAATCGATTATAGCCCAAAAATATACACATAATTTTCCATGTCTCAATGATAAGAAAATTTAGGAACAATAGTTTTACATATATATCCTCTCCATGTTTTGTTTTGGGAAGAAACCTAAAACCCAATATAAGATAGCGGTGTCAGTACTAATACCTGACTCGTGTGGTGCATCATAAAAAATGACTAAACCATAATAAATAATAAACAGTGAAAAAAAATCTAAGAGAAAATATCTACATGTAATAAAATAACTATTGAAAAATCCCCATATGAAAACCCTAATACAAATTGTAATATCTAAAGTGATAATAATATTCTCATAATTATATTAACCATGTTTAAAACTATCAATTTCATTCATTATTAATCAACATTCACATTATTTATATGAGTTCAAAGTGTTTTTATTCAACATAATAAATTCAGCTACCATAATCCATGTTCATTAGTTCCTTAATAATTATAAATAATTTTAAACTCATCATTCCCCTTTTTAATTTATTAAATATCTCAAAATAATATTAAACCACTCTCATTGTTTTATTGATAAATTATTTACAAATCCATAAATTTTGGGAACTATGATACAATATTTTAAAATTCAAGGGAGATAATACGACAAATGAAACAATGAAAAAAAAAATGTGACACTTCTATTCCATGTAAACCACAAAAATATTATCCTAAAGACCATTCAATTATAACCACACAAACCCAACAAAAACCACTTCAAACATCCACCACCCCGACATTGCAAACAAACCAACCCTCGCCACATAATACTTATATAACATGTTCTAATTTGAAACATTGAAATAAATCCAATATTATATAATCCAAGGTAGAAAATAACAATTACAAAAATTATGTACAATAATAAAGCTCAAAAATCAACTAAAAAAATAATCATATATTATAAAATATCCTCAAAAATTAATCCCGACATTTAGTACATTCCATTCTTATATTGATCATTTTATTCATTATGGTTAGGTTTAAACATCCATTAAAAAATAATTTTTAAATAACTACAATAATTGATATATTTATTTGTAATATACTTTATTATTGACTCAATATATTTAAAACTTATTTCAATTATTATTAATAATTATATTTTCTCTGATCATTATCCTTTGTAATAAAAATATTCAAATTCATTGTTGAAATTTAGGAATGATTATTGAACATTAATATTTACAATAATAACAAAAATCTTCCATAATATCTATAAAATATCTTAATCCAATTACACAAACACAAGAAAGGTCCCTTCTGAAGTAATAACACCACCCCTTTCAAATTTCTCTGATTCTAGTTCATTATCTTCTTAGGTCTATTCAAACTATTTACACACAAAAAACTAAACCATGATAATTCCATATTCACAAATGATAATTGGAAAATAATTTCTAACTACCATACCTAAAAATGAATCTTTAGTTATCAATAACAAAAAATAGTGTATAAATAATAAATAAAACTCCACTATGAATCCTTACAAGGAATACACAAACCCTAATAACACCACCCCATCATCAAACATCAATAAAACCATGATTGTGGAAACCAAAACATATAGAGAACCAGGATATAATTGAATAAAGTGAAGGGAAAATGGATGAATAATGAAAGAAACTATGAAATTAGATACCTCAGATTGATATGAAATTTAAAAATGAGGCAAGAGACTTGGGATCAATTAAATAGGATTCGTTTCACCAAGAATACTCTAAAAACCACCTATTATTTAAGGGAAGGATGGAATGGAAAAAATTTGACCATAAATTTTAATTTTGAGGAAAAAACTCTTAATATCATGTCATGTAATGATGAATATATATTACTATTCAATTCAACGATGACATAATATTAACAGCATGATCCTCCTATATTTTTTTCTTCTATTCATATGTGTTTTAAGTGTTTCAATAAAAAATATCAGAGGGAAGTATAGTGAAATATGAAAATCCCACTAGGACACCCAAATCCTTGTAAATCATGTTGAAATTCCCAACCCTCCCTTAAAACTAATCAACCATTGACCAATCTTCAAGATGTTTCATATCGATCATGACACAATGATCTTTAGAAATATATTACCAAATAAATGAACCACTAGATATTCACAATGTGATAACTATATTCACAATATAATTTTTTCCTAGGTAATACTATTCTAAAACCCCTTATAAGACTAATCCAAAACATAACCCTTAGATAATAATAAACTAACTAATTTTTTAGAACCTTTATACATCAATCCATACAACCACATCTAAACAAAACACTTCTTACAACAACATCGCACATTGAAAAATAATTAATCTATAAACTAAAAATGTTACCAAAACATAGTTAATTCTACCCCCAATAAACAACCATGAACCCTAGGACACTTTCAACACCTTGTAAAAAAATAGAGATTCTAAAAAATATTGGGACACAACATTTGATACCACTCAAATGATTATCGTATTCAAAAATCAAAACCAATACTAGGTAAGTAATGCCATCCACATAACAATACATTATAGAAGAACATATAAAATAATAATCTCAACACTATAATAAAAAATCAGTAACATCATTACATAAGAGAAAAATAACTCATATAAAAGAAAATATATAAAATCATAATATAACAATCATTATTAATAATTAATAATTGAGAAACAATGAAAAATGGGTTTTAAGTTGAGTATAATATTTCCAAGTACACACCATAAAAAAACTATGTCACTGTAAGACAAGATTCATGAGGATAATACACCCACATAACATCATATCATCAAATTGTTTAACATCAAACAGGTGTTCCGTGAACATCACATACTCATAAACATCAAAATCATCGTAATTAATCATTCGAGAGTAATAATGACTATACCGATCAAACTATGACTTGTGGAAATCATCATGGATCGAGTCCATATTTGGAGGAAGTTGTAACAAATTTGAATCCTTATAAACGTTCCCCAACACCTCAAAATGTCTAATAAAAATTGAATAAATATTACTTCCATTAAAAAAATTTACATCCGAAGATAATGTGAAACCATTAAAAACACATGATCATAATTACAATATCCAGAGGCATCCAATTTCAATTTAAATTAGTCTTGTGAAATACCTATATTTCTTCAATGATTAATGATTTACCCACACCTTATATTTCATAATATTCAAAAATTCTAGTCCAGGAATCATTGAATCTCAAACAAGATCCACCACAATGAATATTTGAATGGTTTTATATATAGTACTTTGAATAGAACCATACCAATTGATGAGTGATAACTGTTATTTTTTGAAACAAAACAAGGATTGGTACTTAAACCAAAAATATTTGAAATATAGAACATATTCTCACAACATGTCATCAAAATATGAAATTTTATTCTTAGTATGACCATACATTTATGGATAAAATAAAGTGGTAAGGGAAAATTGAGAGCCAATGGAATGATGAAAAATTATCTATACCTGTATGGAAAACTGGGGATCCAAATAAAATTGTATCATACATAGAACCCCCAAAATGAAACAAATTAACTATGAACACCAACATTATTATATATTCACTCTAATAAACACCTTGATAACCTAATAAGGAAAAAACACTATCGAACAACCCACAATCTCCCAGATAGTATCACATAAAACCTGAGTTCCAAGTAAAATGGTAATCAAATATTTTGATGTGTACTTTCACATTAATTTAGGAACATCCAATGGATGGTGTGAACATTCAATAACATGATTCTAAACTATTATCTTCTGAAAACCCCAAAAAATGGATTATGGCACTAACCTCTTTATTTCTAAAAACCAAAACTGAATCATTACAGTTTGATAGATCTCAGTTACATTATCATATACTACTAAGGGTAAGATATGAAATCTCATGGAGAACCACCTCTTGTACAGTTTATGGAATAAAAATACTATATTGAAAGAAAAATTGATATCTGTCATCCTAAAACCATCCCTTAGAAAAAATTTATAAAAATTGAATGATCGTTCCAAACATCTACCTCATAATCATGATAAAAAGTTTCATTTACTTATTTCACCAAGGATGAACACACTATAATTTGATAATAAAATTCACCACCACTTATTTAATATATATTAATATAAAATTCTACAAGATCCCAAATCACTCTCCCAAGATCAATACATTTTCAAATAGTATCTCCATGAGCCATTATACATAGCCCACGAATTTGTACATTCCCCTTTACTGGTGTATTGGTGACCTTAAAGTCATAATCCTATAAAAAATACATCAATAATCACTAATATAAAAATAAATAATTCCTAGATAATGTATGTACTAGACTAATCTAACATACAAATATAAAAAATATGTTACCCATGATATAATTTTAGAGAAAAATCAAGGAAAACTCAATTTCGATATGTTCATGATCATAGATATTGTAGTTACATTTACTGGTGATAACTTTCAAGATCCCTATGATATGATTTTTCTCAGATTAATCATAACAGTTCCCAATCCATGAATTGAAGAATTATAAAAGATATAATACATAACCTCTTACATGAGTACATTAACAAAAATACCTCCGAATAATGTCTCTTTTATATAATCAAAAGTAGTCGGGAATTGGTTGGTCTAGATAAAGGCATTATCCTTCCTACACAACATTATCTATGGAGTGACAATAAATGGAAATCATTATATAAATTCCACATAGTTCCCTAATATGCCACGAAAACAATGAATCTCTAAAATGTTCTTGGGGGATACAAAACAAGTAAATACCTCAATCCAAAATGGATATAAAACTAATCCCTTATGAGACACAACATGAACTAATAATTTCACCTCCCTTTCCCTAAAATTACATTTAGATTTCCTCTGAAAAATCTGATGATGCTGATGAACCTCTATAATTTCACATGAAATCTCTTGTTACTCCTTGTCGGACCTCAAATGCATGATAATTTAATCAATATACCATATGAAAAATACCAATATATTATCTAAATAAGAAAACTTTAATCAATACAATGTATATAACTACTCCTTTCATGATTCGTAATAAAATTAAAAAAAATTATAAATTTCTAAAAGATCCTAAAAAGAATGTATTCAAGCTATCTTCATCCTTTACCCTCATATAATGATACCCATATTGTAAAAAATATTATATAACCACTGAACTCCCTTCATCTTTTCAAATAAATCATCGATCAATGGGAGTGGATAATAGTTCTTCACTGTCAATAAATTCAATTGATTTTAATTGATACACAATCATATAATGGCATCATCCTTCTCCAAAAAATAATTTAGCACCTAATTTAAATATATAAGGTTAAATTAAACACCTCTATAAATGTTCATTGATCTATATCATTAGATCAAAAAATTTAGAAGGTTTCATCCTATATAGAAGAAACATAACGTTGGAGACACCTTGTTTTAACTCTATTTATTACTTCATATCATGTCAAGGTGGTTGGGAAACCAACTTATCTAGGAAAAAATTATGAAACTCATCCATGAGATTCAAAAAAACAACCTCCCAAATTTCATCTGAACTCCACATCAATTCATATAACATTTAAGTTTTAATTTCCACACATTAATAACCCATAAGATAATTGTAATTACAAATAAGAAAATGGTCACTTTCAGTGCCATAGAAATCCCCAATCCTTTGAAATCGTCATATAATAGCTCATACTGAATTCAATTAGTCAATGATAAGGACAACATCATATTAATGTATCCATAAATTTATGATATCTTTTTTATGAAATCTATTACCAAACATGAACTCATGTTTTTATACACATAATATATGAAATCACAACTCCCTCTATGTATAGAAAGCACCAATGGGATTAGAAATATATCAACATTGAGTCCTTGTCCTTAGACTAAGAAATGTGCACTGAAGTAGTTCACATATATGAAATAAAATAAGGTGTACGCCATAATATAATATAATGAAAATGGTACCACATCTAGTGTCAAGTGTAACCAACAGTATATAGTCTTTTACATGAATATGACCTCACTACACTCCTTTTCCTCCCTATCATTAACAACATAAATCCCTTAGAAAAAAAATAAACTCTACATATTTATGGAAGATTAGAATAATATATTTTTTCCTACCTATGTCATCTCCTCTCACAATCTGTGTCCTCGTGTAACTTGAAGACTCTATAGTTTCCTTAAAGGAAACTACTATAACAGATTAACATGTAATGGGTTATTGGCTCTATGATAACTAACAATGAGGGTTATACACTCAATATTCGTATGTTCATCTACTCCATATGGAAAAAATTAATCTCTATAAAGGGGTCTATAAAATTCAATATTTGGTTCAATGATATTAGGTTAGATGAAGTCAACACCACACTTTATTAAACATTAATTGACAAAAAAATTATATCCTCTCCCAAATGATATAATCCTTAAAAGTATTTAAGAATTACCAATTATAAGGACTGACTAAAGTATCTATTTTTTTAGTAACATATTCCATTTACAACACCATAAACAACATCAAAAAAGGGAAAGGAGTGACATGGAATTGGATCTCAAGATGAAATATCTCCAAAAAAATCATTGGTTAGGAATCTTTATCTAATAAGAGATATGTATCATAACAAAGGAGGTTTATAAAACAAATCACAAACTCCAACACATGGATCACCCTTATCAGATAGAAATAAGTTCAAATTGACATGTCACCTTCTTAGTTGAAGAAATGATCTCATCCTATATTTTATCATGATATTTTTCATTGAAAATTTTGACACCTTGAAATTTCCATAAATAAAATCTTCCAATGAAAATAAGATTCATGTTAAATACTAGGTTCTAAAAGGATCCAATCCTCATTTATAGAAAATATTAGATTTAATATGATATCTAACTAATTCAACTATCTCTTGGTCTCATAATTGTAAATAAATACCAATTACATTAGAGATATTATACGCATGAAGGCACCCAATTTCTTTATCCAAGTGACACCCTCTTCAAAAACAACACTCATATGATCTACTGGTGAATCCTACTACACTTCACTAGCATAATCATGGTTAGTACACTGATCAATAGACACCATTATAGAATATTAAAACATTATGAACACATAATAATATAATATATAATTATTAGTAAGTTTTAATTTAGTTCCATCTTAGTTCCCATTAACTATCAAATTAAATTAGAAGTGAAAATAATATGATTCGTGGACTCTACCTACATATGTATCTTACAAGAAACATTATCTAAATTGGTATTTATACTAATATTATATATCTCACATTAGATAATAGGAGGTCCTAACTGCCAATTTTGGAGCCAGTATCCCATACTTATATCACAAAATAAGTTCAATTAACATTTTTTCCATCCAACCCATGAAATCAACATACGATTCGAACTACAAAATACATCTAAATTGTATAACAATTTATTAGATAGTATTTTTTCCAAACCTACTCCTAATGAAACCACTCCTAGAATAGTAGTGAAAATATTAGCGAACCATGAAGCCCCCCTCCAATAGGCCATCTTTTGGAGACCAAAACTAATGGAATAAAAACACATATTTTGGAGGAATTTCCCTTAAAATTATAAAATATTGATAATAATCCACAAATAAACTCATTTATATAAATAATTATTTTCAAATTCAAGTAATTTTGTAAATGAAAATTGAAAATACCAAGAGAAATTCCTAAGGAAGAAACACTCAGTAACCATATTAAAATATACAACCTCCATGAGAAGGTAAGTCCCAAATCAATCACCAAATCCCTCCTACGAAAATAATATATATATAGACACACACACGCACACACACACTCATAGAGATAACTATAAATACATACATATATATATATATATAAGTTTTTATACAAGCATACTTAGTAGGATCGTCACATAAACCTCTCAGGAAAATAGTGAATAGGTTTAATAATGACTATGTGGATAAACAACAACAAAAATTGATACTGGGATTATGATAACTATATTCACATCCTCTATAAGTCCTTCTCATCAAAAATTTCACTGAATAAGATTATATGATATCAAAAATAATTTATAATGTAATAGTACCCAACATAAATGTTTCAATTGAATTAGCCACACTAACTCCAACATAACATGTATTTGTTCTCCCACCCCATTCATAATTCATATCCATATAAACATATACATAGTCATAACCATTACCACATATCACTACCATATCATAATCACATCTCTTTATTCTCCTAATAAAATCATGAACCATTATATCCCCTAAAATACACAATATTCATTAAACAATTATATAATATGCATATATGGACATGTGATAATCGTAATCCATTTTTTCTTTTATGAGTATACATTTTATAAAAAATACATCATAAGAGAGATATATACACATATTGTACCATTTTTGGAAGATAGATTGGGGGTGCGTGGAGTTGTGATCAATATGTATCCTCTAAAATCTAGATGTTGTTAGGATACCTAGAGCCTAAGAACAATCATGGGTATTTTTTGTGTTACCTGAACTTGGTGGTGGATTTTAATATATAACAAAACAATAATGAATGTTTAATATAATGAAATTCATTCTATGGGAAACTATCTAATTAAATGGTTATATATTCATCAAGTACACCAAAAATAACAATGATACCAAGAATAACCTCTAGAGAGATAATAATAATATAATCAAAAAAAAATAAAGAGTCATTATATCTCCTCTAATTTATTATTTACTAGTTTTATCATGGTTAATATTAAGTAAATTAATTCTTATTCAACATCATAAACTCAAATACCATAATAAGGGATAATTAGTTCATAATAAGTATGAATAATTTAAAACTCACCCTTCACTCTTTTAATTTATTCAGTCATAATATAATATTCATAAAACACCCATTATATTTAATTCATATATAATTTAATATTCGATGTCTTTGGGGAATAATTAAACAACAATTTCTACTTCAATAAATGTAATATCATAAATACAAAACTTCCAAAACATCAAAGAAAAAATTTCATCCCTTGAAAAAGAAAAAAATTTATCCCCAAAACAATTCCATACCAATATCACTTAACCACAGTCAACCATATCATACGCCACTACCACATAATCATAAAGAAAACAATCATCACTATATAATACAATGTGCTATATTTCAATTTAAAACACAAAAATAGAAACTTGATAATTGAATCTATAGTAGAAAATAATAATTAAAATAGTGATGGGTCTCAATAAATGTAAAACATGTCTTAAGATAACGAAAAAAGACATTAAAAATGAATTTTCCCCATATATTAATCCCAATTTTCCATATATCATTTTTTTATTAATTTCATCATTATGATCATGTTTAAACAACCATAATCCATTGAAATATAATATTTTAGAAAATAATATTAGTTGAATATGTCAAATCATTCTTCTTAATTAATGCACAAAAATATTAATTAATTATATGAATGATTGCTAATTTTTTTAGGTTGACATATTCTACCTATTAACTAGATGTAGTACCTTTGGATGTTATACATAGTGGAAAAAAAGATCAAAATGATCTTGGGATAAGAAGTTAACCCACAACCCTTATGCAGTGGTAGGTAGTAAAATTTAATTATCCACTCACCACAATAAGGCACACATGAAACACAAACACACTCAAAAAAACTCAAAATAAACATCTAAACATGTTGAAATAAATAAAAAAATAAATTGAAACATTGGTTTTACACTGTTTCATTATTATTTCCGATGTCAATGAGTAAAAACATCTACCATAATTAATACATAGATGATATAATGTTTACAAAATCAATAAATTTTTTTTTGATAACAGTTTAACTTTTTCATGCCACACAAATAATTTATAAGTTTTCCCAACCTAATTACATAGTGTTGATAAGGTAGTTAACATATTTATAAACCGTTTGACATTCATAGCTAACAAATCATTGAAACAAAATTACTACTAGTATACTATTGAATTATAAATGTGAATATTGAAGCTGATGAACCAAGTAAATTACATTAAAAGATATAATTTTCTCTCAACACACTATAGTAAACATCAATTCATCCAAAATTAAACTATCAGGCATATGCCAACTCTAATCAGCCATTACACTCTTAAATAACTCATATAGCATAGTATTCACCCTAATATAAAATGTTTGTATGACTGGTAAATTAAATCAACCCGTGAAACAGACTCTAAAGTCCAAAAAATATCTTTCTTATATACTTTTATAAGTTTTCTATAAAAAATATTCTATATGTCAGTAAAAAACCATATCCCTCATCTAGAATATTGTCTTATCCTTTCATTTGTTCATCTACTCATGAATCACTAAGACATATTGTTATGTTATAAATTCAAGGATTAAATTCTCAGGGAATACATAGAGTATATTTCCCTTACAAATTGTATTCTTTCACTCTATATTCTTATCCTGTCGAAAATTATAGATGAAATTATATTTTAGGTTGGTGTGATTTTTACATTAATGGAATGTCATATTAAAATAAATTTGAATTCACTCTGACTATTATTTAATTATAATATAGTTTTATACTCCCTTCTACATTCCTCTAATGTACACTTAAAATATATAAATTCATTCATAAAATCCATTTTTCCGTCATATTATGTTTATTTTCAAAATAAGGATTCAAACCGTTTCAATCTTGTTATCCAAATCACTGACATCCATCTATATGTGAACACGAAATTAGTTATACTCTTTCATGTGTATGAATCTACCTCAATGTCCATGTCAACAGAATCCTACAAGGGATAATTTTTTCTAGTGTAGAATGTTGTGGCATTTTTCTTTTGAGATATCAAATGAAACATTTCATGAATTACTAGTTTTATTTATCCAATTTGACCATGAAACAACTGACCACTTCCACTTCATGTTGAATTTTTTAATGAGTGTATATCATGGAATAAATCAGTCTTTCCAACACCGATTTATATGACATAAACTGATGGAAATTGTCTCATTATTTATCATTGATGCATTATTTTTTGAATTCATGAAATTTATACTAAGAATACATGAAATAGACTTAAATCCAATTATACCTAATATCATAGTATTTTTATGGATGTAATCCTTTTGATATAGATCTTAATATCATCTTACATATCTCACTAAATCCTTATACCAAAGATATTATTATCTTATCTGTGATCATTCTTCTAAAAATTAATATACAAGTCCATATTAAAATCATAAATCCTCCTATTTCTCAATCCCACTAGGATCATAACATCCACATACTAGATAAATAAAATTAATCTCAATTATTCAAACACTATCTAGAAATAGTTAATATTCAAATTGCTTATCATTAAGAATTTATCCACCATAAATGCATCAAACATTTGGCTTTGTATTATTGGATCTTGTTTGAAACAAAAAATTATTCATTTCTTCTTGATCACCAAGTCTTTATTCCACGGATATATTAAAACCACTAGTTTCCACCAATATATTTCCTTCTATTTATATCTAAAAAGAAATACCATCATTACATCCATTTTATTTTAATGGAAATAATCAAATGAAACTATGTAGGGAACTATCAAGATGTTTTTTATATATAACCACAAGAGAAAATATCTCAATGAAATCAATCCCTGATCTTCTGAAAACCCCTTCACTTTTATTCTTTCTCTATACCACTTATTCCCATCATCTTGTTCAAATTGATGAAAAACCCATTACTTCTCAAGTTCCTTCATCCCTTTTGTTATATTATATTTATTCAATGTTTTTTATACACATAATTATTCCAAATCATCCATTATGGATAAATACCACTATCCAAAATCACTAATATCATCAACTCCTTCTATGAATCTGCTACCCTTACATACATTAAAATAATATAATTAGAATCATGAAAAATACCTTTGAACTAATAATAACACTATGGAATACCTCAACATATTTAATGGTGAAACATTATTATTTAGTATTAATTCTTATGATGTAGTGACACTAGGAGATCTATCATCCAATACTCCTACTCAGTTTACAGTATCCTGTGATCTCTCTAGTATATCATTCACTATCTTCCAAGATAGTATAAATGTATAATCACCTAAATCATCAACAAATTTTTTCTATTTTTTGATAACATTTATACCAACATGAATTTGATTTGTTGAATATTTTATGCCAACTTCCTTCCTCTTGGTGTTTCAGTAATTTAACAAGTCCCTCTTATTGAAGATCACATTTCATTATTTGATGAATTTTCCCTATAATCACCCAAAATATTAAATTCAATTACTTAATCTCCATATTTAATAACAAAACATGCTTTATATTTTTAATTGACCATGTCTCAACCGTTAGAATCCATATACACATTTATAAGACTACCCAATGATTTTTAGTGATTCAGTTATATAGGTTTACCATACTATACAAAATTTATAATTTCCTTACTCATTGGTTTTATTATTCTTCATTTTTCTATATATAATTCACATTAGACCACTTCTAACAAATTAACCTTGGAAATTCCCGAGTGTAAACTCATACACTAAATATTATTAATTAATATATGATTTAAGAAATGTTAAAATGTCATCCTACTATAATCACTATGATATTCCAACATTAATTAGCTTATCAGAATTCCATCCTCATTGTCCACCATTTCATTCCAGTGAAAATAATAGAAAATATATTATATATTTTTTAAAAAAATAACCACATACCATACTCATGAAAACATCAATGAACGATTTAAATTATTATAACCCTCTTTGTGATGAAATGTTTAATGGCATCCCAACATCAGTGTGAAATAAGTCCATTAACATAGTTTGAATGACACCTTCTATTTCATTCAATTTATTAAACTCCTTCACCATCTAAATTATGTGTCATCATACTTCAACATTCCCTTCACCAATAAAACCATCTAGTTATTCCCACTACGATTCTGATGTTTACAATACAATATCTTAAAACTATCAGAAAATATTTTTTCAGAAGTTTTTTTTCATATGATCATATATAGTGTTTCTTACATTACTCTTCAATGCACAACCACTAAAAATAAAGATATACTCCACACTCCATCAAGGAATATTGTTATAAACACTACATTACCCAGTTATCTAAACAAAAGCATGTTTTTCTCAGAACACGTATGTGTTGAACTTTATTTAGATCGATGTAACATAGGTTCTCCATCTGGAACTTCACATATCCCTTCCCCATGTCATTCAGATCTGTATTGTTCTCCAATTTTACCATTCTAAACCTAAAAAAAACATGTTTTCCATGTATCACATCTATTCAATGGACTTAAATGTTTTATGTTTCAATTGTCTATTACTCCACTAGAACAAGCACACTCAAGAGTTATCTAGAACCACATTCATCTAAATTATAATTAATAAGACATGAACTTTCAGAAACTTATCATTTAATGTTTCCACTTCATTCCCTAAATTCCTTCTTGAATTATCCTATTTCCTCATAGCTCCATAATGTTGTTCCAGTACTCGTATATTTTCCCTATCTTCAACTTCAAGACTTTTTATCCAAATTCCACAAAACTATCTTATATAATGGGGACAACCCCCATTCTACTTAAATTGGGAGAACATACATAAGGTATTTAAACCTCTTTATATCTTAGTTTTTGATTAAGGACCAACCATTGAATATACTAAAACACAATTATAGAAATCCATAAATAATTGATCATTTCAATCACTATCACCTCCTAACTCTCCTAATGTAATAATAAAAACAGTTATTCCCATTAATATCTCACAAATTTCATATTAATAGATTCATAATAACATAAAATCAAGTTAAAATTATTTGTATGATTGATCATAATCCAAAATTTTGAAAACATATTATAAAAAAAATAATTGTATAATGTACCCCCTTTTAATTGAACATGAATTCTCATTAATGGCCATCAAAACAATTATTAACTCACCTTTTTCCATTACCATCCTTTCTGACAGAATTGAAAACCCCCTAATATGAAAAATATCAAATGGCCATAGAAATGTACTTGATATTTTACTATGTATCAACCATTGATCCCTAAACCATTATCTAATTCCACAGTTTCTACATGAAACATTGATCCAATTTTCTAGACACAATTCCTCTAGACTATATTCATAGTGTACTACCATGTTATATATGATCATATGGTCAAACTCTACCATAAGAACCTATTGTTCTAGAAGAATATAATATATAACAACTGATTTTCTTCACCAAGTCACACATCACACACAACCACACACAAAAAGATACACACTCCATATGAATCAAAAATAAATTAAAATATAAAAATTATAATGAAGTCAAGAATGTGACATCTTTTTATTATGTTCTAAAAATTATTCCCAACATCCAAGGGAGAAAAATACTACCATATTTATATAGTGACACCCAACTGATCGTCCAGTTTCACCATCATATTAGATTCATGAAAACCCATCATTGGGCCTTAAATAATTCCATTATTCAATGGAATTATGTTCTTTTCAACCCATTCTAGCAAACCAATCATGTGGAATTGAAATATGTAAATTCTTCTCAGCATAATCTCATTAAAAGTTAACTTTCATGTATAAATCTGTTAAAGGTAAACCCTATTCGATGAACCCTTCCACTGTTGAATGAATTTGTTTCCACTATGTGCACAACTATACAGAGATAATGTCTATTACTATCTATATTTAATATTTTTAATCAAAAAATGAAACATACTTTATAATCTAAAAAATATATAAATTATCAAATCATTATCCTCTTCATTGGACATCTTGAAATTTTTTATCAATTTTTTTTATATTGAAACGTTAATATTTATAATGACAATAATAATATCCACACAATATATGAAATATGATGATAAAATTACCGGAACATAAGTATGATCACAGGAATATCAATAACACCAAACCTTTCAAATTCATTTAATCCACAATATTATCTTTATTGGCCAATTCCTACTAATTTAAACATTGATAACTAATGCATGATAATCCAAAATTCGTATATAATGATATGATGTATGTTTTCAATTGTATACCTTGAATAAATATTTGGATGATCAAAAATATTTTATAGAATATGGAATGAATAACATATCATCAAAAATCCTTATAATAAACTCATTAACCTTCAGAACATCATCCAATCATGAAAATTCCTTCAAATCATAAACAAGGAACCTTCAATGTCACAATTATGATAACCCTACTTTTTATTACACATATAAATATGATTTATTAAATAAAAACATCACTTGATACAAAATAGAAAATCGATAGGTCTAGTGTCATTGTGTCTTAGGAACATTACATAACATCTGATAACATAAAACACATCATCTTATTGAAAACTTCTTTTTCATGACCACTACATTACCTTGTACTTAGCATTTTATGGGATAACCAGAGGACATGAATAAGAAAATGATGATCTATAAATCCTAGTAAGGGAGTAAAAAAGGCATAAAATGAAGAATACAACACATGTTAGGAAATAGGAAAACCAATGGAGCATAAAATAACATGAACATAAAGTCATTATATAGCATTGTTATCAAAACATGGAAATGTGGAAACACCACATAACCTAGAATTAGCATAATCCAAGGATAATTTCACATTGAGACTGTGTCAACCATCATTTGACATGAATTATCATGAGTAAATCCATATTTTACTTTCTACGTCATGATACTAATAATTACCCAATGCATTGGAGTGCTATCAGGCTGCAAACTTCTTAAACCTTTTATTTCATGCATATGTGTGCCACATGGATCATACAACATGAAATCATTCAACATCGTCATTTATTCCGATATAATGAAATATGGAATGCATAAATAAACTCTTTAAACAAAAAGAAAATTTTCATAATGGTGAATACAATTGATAGATAAATGGGCATGGTATTCACTACACAATGTCTTTGGCTTGGAAAATTGCGGTGCAATTTCGGCAGCATGGCTACGTGACATAGGAATTCATAAAAATGGTTGATGAGAGATAATGGTGTGATTAATCATATTTAAATGATATGTAAAGTAATGGGGTCATATAGATACATGTACAAACATGATTAATGGAATTTTATATTCATAATAAAAAATAATTTCTTGAATGTAAATGAAGATAGAGAAATTCCTTATACAATTTCTGCATGGTAATGAGTTTACATGATAGGTATTAATGAAAGAGAAAGGGGAATACCATAATTAAAACATAAATAGGGAAGAATAGGGGAGATGAGAAATCATCCCCCAACATTTATAAATGAAAATAAAAAGACATAACAATAATAAGAAACATGGATAAAATGTGGAAGGAAGGAATCCCTAGAAGTATGATCCCCAAGGGTTGGGAGAGGATAGAAATAGGCTTATTGGGAGATTGGGGAGCCTCGGGAGGTTTATAAGGAGATTAGGGTAGTGTATAAAATTAACCCAAAGGATTTTAGTGAAAATTATGTAGGTGTTTTATTGGGTTTATATAGGAAAAGAGAAGGAATTCTTTATTATTTAGGTTTGGGACACCACACATTAAACTAATCAAAACCACAAACCAGCCGATGGTTTTTGCCCATGTTTTTTTCCAAAAGTTAGTGAAAGAAATATTTTATAATTCCAATGTTCGGGCATCTTAAAATAATATGGTTTCTTATGTGGAGGTTAGTCACACTCTTAAAGAAATCAATTTAAAAAGATAAAAAAATTTATAAGTCTTGGAAAGTCCAATAAAAATTTTAAAATAAATCCAATAAACCTAACAACACATTGTATTAATTTTAAAATATATAATTTCTGAAAAGTGTGTTTATAATATTTTATTACATCACTATTGGGTCGTTATGTTGTCATAAAACACATTATATAATTAAATAGTATTTAATTTATACACAAATAATTCGACTATCTCGGAAAATTATGAAAAATTCACCATTGGATAATTTCAACACCCTGATTCAAAAAATAATATTCATTTTATCTAAATAATTTTCTAAATATGTGAATTTTTACTTAAAAAACATACTTTTATCGAAAAATCATGGTTTTTCAAAAAAATAGCATTCAAACCTTAATAAAAATTAAAATTCTGTTCACAAAATTATAAAATAATTTAAATTAAATAAAAATAATTTATTAATAATAATAATATTTTATTAAAATATAAATTAATTCAAAAATCCATTAATTCATCAAAATAGATTTCTTAGTTGAATATTTACTGAATATACTATTTGTGCTTTAAAAACTATTTACAAAGTATCAATAATAAAATGAATGTATATACATTATTATATAAAACAATAATGCACATAATCATAGTTCTATGGTCATGTTACATAACCCCTTATAAAAACCGCATAAGACCGAAGGGTAAGTTGTGTGATGGTGACATACTCTTTGGGTGGGTCAGATAACATCTCTCGGGTGGTAATCTCAATGAACTTCCACTTATTTCATAGGCGGTTCCATTAGAGCAGAACATATTGATTCTTGTCTTGTTCTTGGTCAAGATTGATTCCCAATGATGCTACCTCCTTTTCCAAGCTCTGAAAAATGGGCTTCATACAAGGAAATTCAACTGGATGAAGTTGTTGCTTCCTTTTTCTGAGTAAATTGGATTTGTTAAAGGTGTATATTTATACTAATCATGTGATCACTGTTTAATGTCTATATTAGAAACGATCAAAATTCAAAATGGTATTTTAAAAATCTAAAATCATAAAACCAAAAAAGTGAATGTGTTATATAACCATTTAACATAATAAGAAATTTCATTAGACAAAGAGAAAGTTTCATTGATAGAAGTTTTGGTCATTAAAATCAACCCCCTTAAGATATTTCACCCTCGAAATTTCCTTTCCTCACATGAAAATAGATGTGGAAAACTCTACTTCATCACTTCTTTCAATTCCCACGTTTCCTCTTCAAACTTTTTGTTTCACCACATATACTTGATGAGGGGAACTATCTTATTTCATAGAACTATTTATTTATGGTCTAATATCATCAATGGTTGATCCTCATAAGAAAGATCATCCTCTAACTATACTACCATTGATTATAGTACAGGTGAAGAGTCTGGTATGTACTTCTTTAAGAGGGATACATGAACAACATTATGTACTTTATCCATTGTGAGTGGAAGTGCTAGTCTATAGGTCACAACCCCAACTTGATCAAGAATCTCAAAGAGGATGATGTACCTAGTACATAACTTCCCTTTCTATACAAACCTTGTGACCTTCTTCCATGGAGATATGTGTAGAAATACTATGTCCTCATCTTTGAATTAAAGGAATCATCCATGGTTTTCAGCATAACTCTTCTGTTGACTTTGGGATTCCTTGATATACTACAGAATGGTTTTCACCTTATCCCCCATTTCATCGACCATTTTAGGCCCTAGTAGCTTACGCTCACTGAATTCGTCCCCACACGCTAGTATTCTTCACCTTTTCCCATAAAGGGCTTCATATGGTTCAATTCTGATGCTCGAATGGAAACTGTTATTGTAGGAGAGTTCAACCAGTGTAAGATGTTGTTCACATCCACCTTTTAGGTCCATATAACATGATATTTACATATCTTCCTGTGTCTGAATAGTTCACTCAGATTGGCCATCTGTTTGAGGGTGATAAGAAGTACTGAAGTTAAGTTCAGTGCTTAGAGAATTATGGAGACTTTTCCAGAACATTGAGGTGAATCTAGGATCATGATCGAATAAACAAGATAGTGGCACTCCATGCAGTCTAGAGACTTATTTGATATAAATCTATGCATGTTGATCCAATGAGAGGTCCAATCGAATCGCGATCAAGTGAGATGTCCTTATATGACGATCCACAATGACCCATATATCATTTTTTCCACTAGATTTCCATGGAAGTCTAGTGACAAAGTCTGTGGTAATGTTCTCCCACTTCCATGTTGGTATGGGTAGTGGTAGTATCATCCCATTAGACTTTATCCTTTCAACATTCACTTACTGACATACCAGGAATATTGATGTATATTCAGCAATATCCCTTTTCATATTGTCCCAACAAAAGTTTTCTATGAGATCATGATACATCTTGGTGCTCCCCAGGTGAATAGAGAAGTTTGAGCTATGTGTGTCATCAAGAAGCTCCATCTTTATCTCTAAATTGAATTGTACACATAATCGTGACCCAAATTTCACAATTCCTTATCAACCACAAACTCTGAGGATTTCAAATTTTTTTATAGCTTCTACCCTTTTCAGAATTTCCACATCCTTTAATTGAGAATATGTTATTTTCTCCATGAGGGATGGATGAGCAATCATTTGTGAAATGATTGATGATTTTCCTCCCTTAATGATACCCATGTCTATCCTCTACAAATATATGAAGATTATATCCTTTTTAATTCTCATCATTAATAAAGATGCATGATCTATTTTATGGAGAGCATCATCCACCTTGTTTACCATAACATGATGGTAGTATATTGAGGAGTCATAACCCTTGATGAATTCTATCCATCTTCGTTGGCGCATATTATGCTCTTTTTTGTTAACATATATTTTAGGCTCTTGCGACCAGTATATATCTCACACTTATCCCCATAGAGATAATGTATCCAAATTTTCTATGCGAAGATCATATCCAACAACTCCAGATCATATGTGGGAGATTTTTTATCATGGATTCTTAGCATCCTTGAGGATTAGGCTATCACTTTATCATTCTACATCAACACACAACCCAGGACCATCTTTAAAGAATCACTAAATACCACAAATTGTTTTTTCTCTTGTGGGTAATGTGAGCATGGTCACAGTGATAAGCCTACTTTTCAACTCCTTGAAGCTCTCTTTACATTCATCACTCTAAGAAAACTTTAATCCCTTCTTGGTTAGCTTGGAAAGAGAGTTTGGCCATTCTGATAAATTTCTCACAAATCAGCGATAATATCCAGCTAACCCCAAGAAGCTACAGATATCCATTACCGACATTTCCCTCATCCATCCCTTAATTACAGGTTTCTTGGAGGGATTCACAAATACCCCATTTCATGTGATTATATAACCCAATAATTATAACTCCTTCAACTATAACTCACACTTGTTGTACTTTCCCTAGAGCTTCTACTTCCGCAAGGTCTTTAGTACAGTTCTTAGATGCTACTCATGATACTCCTTGGTTTGGAGTATATTATAATATCATCTATAAAGACAACCACAAATTTGTCGAGGTGATCTTTAATGACTCTATCCATCAAGTCAATGATGATTGATAGAGGATTAGTGAGTGCCAAAGGAATTATTATGAATTCATAGTGCATGTATCTTGTATGAAAGCAATCTTGGGATATCTTCCTTCTTCACCATTACATGATAATATCCCGACCGGAAATCCACCTTGGAAAAGTATTGTGCTCCATAGAGAAGATTGAATAACTCATCAATTTGAGGTAGAGGATACTTGTTCTTTATTGTGAATTTGTTGAGCTACCGATAATCAATGAAAAGCTGAATTAACCCATCTTCATTCTACATGAAGAAGACTGGTGCACCCATGGTGAAGCACTTGGGAGTATAAACCCTTTATCCAGATTCTCATGTAATTGTTTCTCCAGCTACCCAAACTTCAGAACAGCCATTCAACACAATGTCTTTGATATTGGAAACACCCTCAATATAAGTTCAACTGAGAATTAAACATCTCTTATAGGAGTAAGCCCATGAAATTCCTTGGGAATAACTTTAGGAAATTACCTCACAATAGGCAAGTATTTAATGATGGTTTCCTTTTTAGACTCGATCGTATGATCCAAATACACATGCTCAATAGGCTGTAATATCCACGCTTGAGATGATGGTACTAAAGAAGATTCATCTTCCTCCTTGAAATTTTATAGAATCGGGGGTCGATTCTCCATATGAAGTGCGATTTAACTCTCATTGTAATTAATGTCGGCTCTATATAGGGAAATCTAGTCCATTCCAAGAATGACATCCAATTATACCAGAGGGAGTATGACAAGGTTTTCCAGGAAGGTCAATCTACAAATTATGATAGTGGAGGAGTTATAGTCATGGGATGCAATGATTTCACCATTTTTTGTACTCACCATCATATTCACTTCCATGATTTGTGGTGGTGTTGGGATTGTTCTACTAACCTTTTGGGATACAAAAGAATGAATAGAACTATAATAAAAAAGTATGTTTTCTATTCTTGAATGAATAGATAAAGTACCTATCACCACTTCATTTTCAGGGTTAACATTTGTGGTAGTGATGGAAAAATATCTCCCTTCCCACCTTAGATTTTGATGGTAGCCTCTGAAAACCCTTGTCTTAGGGAACTAATTTTCAAAGTGTCGTATTTCATTGTAGTTGAAGCAATGAACAATGCAAATCCATACACTCCTCTATCATACCCATGGGGTTTTCTTGTCAGTAGTTATTGGATAGGTGTCCTTATCTGTCACACCTAATGTATTTCTTCACCCCCATCAGGATATTTCCAGAGTGCTTCTTTATACACCTTTGAAATTGGGGTGCTAGATTTTCTTAGCACTGTTGGATTTATCCATCATACCACCAGAATTCAGGTCCACCTTATGCTTCTTATCCCCATGATACCCCTGATAATATTCGATCTCCATTTCAACTTAGAGGGAATATCATGATATTTCCTCATATATTTTGAAGTCATAGATCGCCAGGTCTTTCCACAGGCTAGGTTTCAGCCCCCCAAAGAAGCGGTCATTCTTGAATTAGGGGGTAACGACAAAGCTGGAGGCTTATCCTACTAGCCTTGTGAAGTTTCCTCGTACGATATGATGGATTTGTTATCATTTTTTTAAGGGCAACAAAGTCCCTTTCCATCTTGAGCCAGAGTGTGCGAGGAAAATATTTATTGGAAGACATTTTAGGAAATCCTTTTATTCCAATGCCTCACTCTCCTACTCAGGCTTGATGTGTTTTATCAATATACACCATTGATGTGCTTCACCCTCCATATAATAAGCATCCAAATGTACCTTATCTTATTCAAAATATTGAAGGATATAGAAGACCTTTCAAATGGAGTTGATCTTTTTTTCGGAGATTGAGGGATCAGATGATTCATTAAAAGTAGGAGGCTTTTGTCTCATGAAGCTCTCAATAGTGATTTGTCCTTTCGTAGGGGGGGTTATTGTTCCTCTTGACCCATGTTTATATTCAAATATTGAGTTAACTGAGAGTGTATCATGACAAATTTTGTGATTCCTTCTCCCATTGTATTGGGCATGTTAATAGAACAGTCATCACATTTATCTTCTCATCAATTGATAGCCCGAGTCCTCCTATTACCTTCCATTAGATAGAATAAAAGGAAAGTCAGGGGTTACACATAAAGGGTAGTCCATGGACAAAATAGATGACTTTTAAATAACATTTTTTCCCTTAACTTATGAATTTATATGCTTGAATCTATGTTATCAATGATCTACTTTCCAATGTATATTCTTATGGTATTTTTTATTCCCTTAATAATGGTTCATTCTATGCTTGTGAATTTACCAAACCCTATCCTCCGAGACTGTCATAACAAAAAGTGTAGTAAGGCTTGTTATTATGTACCAGGATACCCCAGGTCAAACCAGAAACTCCAAGTCATAGTTTTCACTCCTTGGTACTTCTGTTCCAGAGCCGCCTCTACCTACTCTTATCCAGACACAGATGTATTTTCTTGATAAACCATATACTCAATACTCACAAAAAGTTAGGGATTTTATTATTGTACTTAGTCTTATCTATAAGGATTTCATAAGGGTTTCCAAATCCCAATCCCAGAAATAACTAAACCTAACCTCCGATACCAATTATAACAACCCTGATTTTTATTATACACTTAAACATGATTTATTACCTAAAAACGTCACTTGATACAACATAGAAGCTAGATATATCTAGTGTTTTTGGATTTTTGTAACTTTTTATAACAACTTAAATCATAAAGACAACATCTTATTATATTTTTTTTATATGAACACTACAATACCTCATACTTCAAATTGAATGGGAAAACTTGAGGACATGCATAAAAAAAGGGTGAGATATAATGTATATTAAGTGAGAAAACAAGGCATAGCATGGAGAATATAATACATTTTAGGAAATGGGAATATCAATGGAGTATAATAGAACATGAATATAATGTCATGATATAACATGATTATCATAACATGGAAATGTTGAAACAACACTTAACATTGAATTAGCATGAGTCAAGACTAATTACACATGTAGTATGAGTAAACCATCATTGAACTTGAATTATCATGAGTAAATCTTCATTTCACTTGACGTATCATGATACTAATATTTACCCAATGCATTGGAGAACTATTAGGGTTCACCCTTATTAAACATTTCATTTCATGCATAAGTGTGCCACATGGATCATACTACATGTAATCTTTCAACATCATCATTTATTCCATGATAAAATATTGGGTAATACATACATGAAACACTTTATAGAATAATTAAATGTGCATATAGGAGAATAACATTGATATAGAAATGGACATGGTATTCACTCACAATCACTTTGGCTTGGAAAATCGCGGTGCAATTTCAACAGCAAAACAACATGACATAAGAATTTATAAAAATATTAAATGGGAATGAATGGGGTGTGTTGTAATATTTACATGAAATTTACTGTCATGGGTAATATAAATACATGTTCCAACATGATTAATGTAATTTTATATTCATAATACAAAAGAATGGATTTAATTTAAATGAGGAGAGATAAATTCCTTACATAATTTCGGCATGGTAACAAGTGCACATGAGAGGAATTAATGACATATAAAAGGGTATATCATTATAAAAACATAAATAGGGATGTTTGGGGGAGGTTCCAAATCATACACCAACATTTATATTTGAAAATAAAAAGACATAATAATATTAAGAAACATGGATAAAATGAGAAAGGAAGTAATACCTTACTAGGATGTGTGATCCCAAAGGCTTGGGAGAGTCTTGGGAGAGGATTATTGGGATATTGGTGCTCCTTGGAATGATTGTAGAGAGGGGAGGGAAGATGTTGGAAGAACTCCAATGGCTTTGAGTGAAGAGGAAGTGGGATCTTGGGTGGGTTTATATTGGAAAGAAGATAGAATTCTTTATTATTTAGGATTGGGACACCACACATTAAACTAAACAAAACAAAAAATCATCCCATGATTTGTTCCAATGGTTTTATTCAACGGTTAGTGGAAAACAATATTTTATATGTCCAATGGTGGAACATGATAAAATGATAGGGTTGCCTATGTGTAGGTGCGTCACACTCTCAAGTAAATTAATTTAGAAAGATAATTTTCTTTAAGTCTTTGAGGGTCCACTAATGATTTGTAAAATAAATCAAATATACCCAAAATCACATTATTTTAATGTTAAAACATATAACGGCCTAACTTAGTGTTTATATTATTTTTTATATCACTATTTAGTCATTATGATGTCCTGAAACACATTATATAATTAAACGGTATTTAATTTTTACCCAAAAATTAGACTGTCATAGAAAATAATGAAAACTTCACCATTGGATTATTTTAACATCATTATTGAAAAAATAATATTCAAGTTATCTAAATAATTTTCTATATATGTGAATTTTCACATTTAAAATAAAAATCGACATTTATCAAAAAAATCATGGGTTTTGACAAAAATAGATTTCAAACCTTAATAAAAAATAAAATTACATTCATAAAATTATAAGATCATTTATATTTAACAAATAGTAATTAAATAATAATAATAATATTTTATTAAAATATTATTTTATTCAAAAATCTATTAATTCATAAAAAATAGATTTCTTAGTTGAATATGAAGTAAAAAATAAAATTTCTATATGAAAATCTATTTCAAAAGTAACAATAATAAAATGAATGTATATTCTTTATTATAAACAAAAATAACGCACAAAATCATAATGCTCAGGTCATGTTACATAACCCTTTATAAAACCGTCATAATACTGAAGGGTAATGTGTGTGATGGTGAAAGTTTATGGGGGTGGCTCAGATAAAATCGCTTGGGTGGTAATCTGAATCAACTTCCACTTCTCTCGTAGGTGATTCCGTTCAAGATTAACAGGTTAAATCTAAACATAGGATTGTTAAAGAGTGAATCCCAAGGATTCCAACTCATTTATGAGCTTCAAAAAATGGGCTTCATACATGGAAAGTCTACTAGATGAGGCCGCCACTTCCTTTATATAGGTAAATTTAATTTGTTAAAGCCCTATATTTATACCAATCATGTGATCACTATTCAACGACTATATTTGAAATGGTCACAATTATTAAAGGAATTTTAAAAATCCAATATCATAGAACCAATAGAGTTAAAATGTTATATAACCATTTCAAATAATCATAAATTTAATTAGACCAAGAGGAATTATCATTGATCGAAGTTTGGTTCATTACAAAGATAACATGAAATCCATGGCATGGAGACAAGGTAAAAGAGAATAATAGAAATGGAAAATCGAAAGTATGATACCATTGATTAATATATGATTTGTGAAATATGAAAGAGACATGGTATTAATATTGATAATTAGGTCCACTAATAATTCCAATTTAACTTCCTATGGTTAATGGGAAGAAGGAGGAAATGGAATGAAATAAACTGGAAAAATGCATTTATTTGTGTAACCTATAAATACTATGTTATAGTGTGATGAATATAACCATGAAACAATTAAACTAAGATTTTACATTTAAGATGCTATCCTCCTTTGTGCTTTACCTCATTCACAGGGTCAATGACTATGTTTATCACTGATATTAAAGGGAATCATGGAATAATTTGAATCATCACACAACAATTACTAAATCCATTAGAATCAATGATCCCTTTATGAAACAAATACTCCAACCATTAATTCTATCACTAACATACACTAGAGTTAGAACACCTTTACACAGTTTCTCTCGGATTCTAGATTCTAATGATCCTAGGACATGCTCTTAGTACTAGGCAACTCATGTAACTTCCTGATCCAGCTCACTTGAACTAGTATCTAAACTAATTCACCACCTAATCTCATACTCCTCCACCCATACGCTAGAGGCTACTGTCTAGTTGAGAGGGTCTATTAAAAGATGTTGGGAGGATATACCTAATTTATCAAGGTAAAAAAATTGTAAATAAGATAAAATAAATATAAAAATTATCCTGAATTAAAATACACAACAAATGAAAATTAAAAAACCATGTAATTGAATATAAACTAGTAAACTAAACATTCCATGTCATCATATTGTAATGTATCAATAGAAAACCAAAATAATTACACACTAAAAATCCCCTAAATAGAGCCCAAAATCAGGCTCAAACCCCTCAACTATGCTCTATTCTAGGTCCCAAATTATCAATCTATCAGAAGTCCATTTCCCGTATAGAGACCTATAACCTTTAACTATGCTCAAGTACCAATGGTGGGCCGAGAATGGTGAGAATAAAACTCATTAGGCGACCAATAATGCTATCAATATAAATCTATATTCTAGAAATAGTGTTTATAAAAGTACCAGTAATAATAGAAAGTTAAATAGGTGAATCTTGTTATATAGTAAAACATTTTTCAATTTACCACATTGGACCTCAGGTTTCATCTTGACACCAGGTCTTCCAAACATTCTTTGACACTTATTATATGGACAAATAATATTCTATAGGGTTTAACATTTTATATAATAAGGGTTTTTATTGGTCATTTAAATTCAATGAAATGAAGAGCATCAGTACAGTTACCTAAACAAATCAAATGCTATTAATTCCATAAACTTGATGTCTCTACCCCATATATGGATAAGAAATTCTATGTCCCTCATTTAAATTCAAGGATTCTTAGCATATTGTATATCCACCATAAATAAATGATATGGGATTCCATTCCTATTATCCTTACCCATGGGTGTATATAGCAGTGTCCACCATTTCTATCATGGATATGTAGTGCATAAAGTCCACTATCCTCTAAACAATTCCTTCATAATCCACCATTAAAGGTTCAATATACTTATCTGTTCAACACAATATAACAATAATGGTTTACTTTTATAATCATTCAATATTTATCATGGTTTATAATACAAAAAACATTTAACCCCATTTTACATTTATTCCATTTAATTATTATTCCCATAGAAAAACTATCATATGTCCCTTAGAAATCCATTAATTATTTTAAAAATAAAATTTATTAGTATTTACCATTTCTTTCTTGTTTATCATCTCTTAAACTTCTTGATCCCCAAAAATCCAAACAGAAACTTATTTCCATGATAACAAATCATGAAAAATACTAACTATTTTAAAACACATAACCATAAATTCCATCATATAAATCCCATTTTACCATTTTCAAGGAATTGAAACACCACATGTGGGGATTAAGCATAGTTTTTTAGAAATCAAAAAGACCATCTAGACATGAGAAGGATATATAAATACCATTTAAAGGATAAATATATTATTATAAAAAATAAAAAAAATTCAATCATGATTGTATAATAGTACACACATGTGAAACATAAATACTATTGGATATAGATTTTATAAAACCAACCTTATGCTAATAGATGGCTACTCATACATCCCTGAAAACCTTTTC
The DNA here is from genome assembly GCA_963277665.1 of Viscum album. Taxonomy (NCBI): domain Eukaryota; kingdom Viridiplantae; phylum Streptophyta; class Magnoliopsida; order Santalales; family Viscaceae; genus Viscum; species Viscum album. Next base: position 864,900,008 of record OY728148.1, read on the forward strand.
ATCCTCAAATTACTATAAAATAAAAAGTGAACTCCCTTGTTGATGGAAACTTCTGAAATGACAAAAAAATACACAAAAATCTAACAATAACATCCCTTTAGAGAGTAGGTAGAAGTTTTTTCACACTCTAGGTTGATTTTAGTGAAATGAGTTTGATAATTTATGTAATTGAATTTAAGATAGAGAGGTAAAAATCATAAATTGGACAATTTTAAAGAATCTCATGATTTTTAGGCATGGTCTACCAAAGAATTTTCCAATGTTGTTGTATTATATATCCATGGTGAAATTGAGTCAGATGGTTTTTTGAGCCACCCAAATGGTATGTCCAGTTGTTTGGAAGAAATATAAATGGATATATGAATACCCACATAGTTTCCAGGAAATGCCTTCATGGTTTGTAAATCATGATAATACTCTTCTACACGACACATGGTCATGGTTGGAAATTAACATTAACTATGCACCAACTGTTTTCTTTATTCTATAAATCCATTTTATGTCTTTTCAAAGTATCAATACCTGAAAAAACACCTATGACCATTCCTACACAATTGAAAAATTCCTCAACATATTATAAAAATGATCCTAAAAAAATTATTATAAAAACGTACCTCATTAATGGGATTGTATGTTATAATTTATACCACTATAATATAGATCACTCTCAAGATGAATTGCTAAGAATTACAATTCCTCAAATGTAATTATTTTGGGAGACAAACCCCACATGTGAAAATATCTCTCCCAAAATTCTTCCTAAGAACCACCATGCTACCACAACACTCAAGCCAATGGTTTTTTCAAAACATAAAGATATTTTATCACTATGATCCACAAAACGAATCAGATTCTCCAGAATGGAAACATCATCCTCAAAATCAACGTCATCAACATTAATCACATGATAAGTGTAATGGAATAACTAATGAATCTGTAACACATGAAAAACATCACTAATAACCTTGTACAACTATTAAAGATTGAATCAATAGGATACCAGTCCAGTTTTCTCTATAATCTTGAACATTCTGAAATAGCTTTTAACAAACATACCCTATATCCAAAATCAATTGTGACCCAATCTCATTGATGCTTAAATGAGTACACTGTATCCCACTTTAAAATTATGATGATGATATTTTCAATAATTGTATGGATTTTGTATACTTTGGTCCACAACCATAAGAATCCAAAATAAATTGACATACTCAAACATATCATATATGAGGCTAGGACCCAATAACAGTGACTCTCCCTCTTCTATATAACACAAACGTGATCTACATGTACTACCTTAGATCACCTCATATGATTTCATCTGAATGGTTTACTGACAACATTTTTTGTAAGAAAACTCAACAAGCACTATTTGATTCTACAAAGGACCACCAAAATTGTGGATGTGAGCACATACCTTCCCAATAATAACTATATAATACATTCTAATTTCTCATACATATGTGGGTGGAAATATTTTCTCAAATTAACTGATTACCTAATAAATTCTAAAATAATTTTTAGTTTAATTATTTGAAATGAATATCATGTTCAAAAACAAAATACTCTTTTGAAAACATGAAAAATTATTATCTCCCAAATATATAATTCTCCCAATTGACTGGTGGTGAATATATTTTGAATTGGTAAGAAATTTGAATTTTTTTTTTTAAAAACCATAATCACCCATATCACATAACACATCCAAGGATTCCTCTGTAGACCACGTTGATGATCATACTTAACATATTAAAATGTATTGGATCTAATCACAAAACATGCAATATTTTTCTTCATCACTGGATACCAATCCTATCTAAAAGGATCATGGAACGTTTTGGTCAAAAAAGGACACACATCCCACTTCAAATCATGAAAATAGAATGAAATATCCTCACATATAATCTTAGTAATATATACCCTGCCATGAATGTGAACGGTCTCATTGTCATCGATTATATAGTCAGAAGGTATCTCCCCACCATCAAAGTTGCCTAAAAATTTTAGGTACTCTAGATCTCCATACTATGTCCTCTTAACTGGATTCATTAGATAGGAACAAATTAATAAATACATGAGTTACATTAGTTCATGTACCTCTTAAACACCAATATGAATTTCTGTGAAAAATGTCATCATCTTCCACTCAAAACTAGACTCTTAACCCCCCAATGGTTGTTTCATCTAATTAAAAGAATAAAAAAAATAATAAACCTTTATCATACATATAATCTATATTACAAAATAATGATTCAATACATTAAAAAAATATCATCTACTAGAGATTTAAATCGTGCTGAAAGATATATACATGAGGTAGTTGTGGTCCGTATACATGAAACACTTCTCACCTAAGTGATAATACAACCATTATTATAGGAATGAACTATTAAAATTAACTCAATATAATGTGTAGTGTAGTTAAACTCATGTGGTCTCAACTATCATTATCCATATTCCATGACTCAATATCATTAAATCACCAATTCCCCATGTAGGATTCTAGACACATCATAGTATAAGGTATAATCCATTACCAATTCAGAAAAGATCTGAATCAGTTTTGTGGTTAAATTCCTAAAAATGTTTTGGAAATAATTAAAAAATGATTTATAACAATAAAAAATATCTTCCCTTATTATTTGGTAATGATATCATTACTTGAAATGAAGATAATCCTTTGATAAAACTTTTGTTATAAGCTTATAATCAAACAAAGAATCAGATGTCGAAAACAGTCTTTGGTTGCTCCTAAAAAACCATTAAAACCATTTAAGAGTACAATAAAAACCCTAATTAGGAGATGATGGGAACTAAGAAATTTACCTTCTCCATATAGAAATGAAACTTAGATAGATTTTCATATAATCTATGCTCTTTTCAATATTGTGGAACCTAAACCACATCATCTATAGGAATCATCCCAATAGTAATCTCATGTCCCCGATCAGGTGAAAACTATGATAAATTGTTGATAATAATGCCTTAAAACTAATCCAACAAAAGAGGTAATACATCTTTCTCCAAACCTCTATCATCTAGTAACACAATCAAAATATTAGTAGTGATATTACCTATTTGATGAAGGACTGGCCCTGTACATCCTACATGAATATCCCTTTCCCCATGAGGCACATAGAGATCTCCCATAGGATATGTGAAGGTCACTCTCCTATAGTAACAACCAATGTGATCACAATATTAAACCACAAGGCTCTACATAAAATGAAATCAAAACCATACATCTCAGGCACATAAAATTCCTAATGAGTAGTATATAGACTAACCTCAAGGGAACAACCCTTACAAATATTGATTTCCTCCTATCACATCCCAGGGGCATGTTTATCGATATGAACTTAAAAAAAATTTACCAATAGTCCCAAACTATCCAAAATACATGTAGATATTAATTAATGTGAGTCTCTATTTTTGAATAAATTTGTAGAAATCATAGATTTTACTAGAATCATAATTGAATAATTAATGTCCCAGCCTCACTACCAATGGTTGTCACTTGTATGATATAACAATGACCTGTCATTCTACAAAAATCACATATTTGAGTAAAATATCCTAAAATAATTTTTCAATACATACACACTTTTCATAAATCACCTCATCCCTCACCCAAACCAATATGATCTGTAGAATTCCATCTTCCATACTATTATTGGGTAGAGGACCCCATTTTGGTGCCCAACATCAAAATAGGTCACCCATATATACCTATATATCATGTGTTCCTATAGAAAATCTATAGGAGTCCCTTTATTCTATAATCTCGACACTCCACTATTATTTAAAGGCACTAGCCTTGAAAGTTACTAGGTCCTATTTACTAAAATATAATAACCTAACTACTTCTATAAGAGGATGATTCTCTCCCCAGGTTTATCAACCATTTAAAATCATGAAAAAAGTTATCTAAAGGATGATTCCGACTATCATAAGTCATACCACACAACCACCCAGCTAAAAATATATACCATCACTAGAAATCTCTATCTAGTTCCACATATGAATAAGACTAGGATTTACAACTTCATCAAAATTCGTGGAACGAATTACATTGACGAGAAATGATGTCAAATCAATGTTAATCCAATATTTTTTTTTTCATATCTACCAAATAATTGATTGACATTAAAATAATATTTTTTATGTTTGTGAAGCATCAAATATAATCCATCATTAATATATACCATTATTTTAAACATATAAAATCAAAGACCCACTCATGCCTTAGGGTATCTTGGTAAATGTTTTTGATGAACATCACTTCAAAGTCCATTAAAATTGATCCCTCTAAAAACTCATCTTAAATATAGATGTACCATGGATGGTCCCTGAATCATATAAGCTTCCCCCATAACACACTTTTTTATTGGATTCTCTATGTGATATAAATTCATGTAGATAGATTCACTCTAAAACTCAACTTCATCCATTCCACCATCTTTGAAAAATATTAGAGGATTCTGTAGTTGGAACTCCCTATTCTAGTGAAACATTCTTGACAAAACCTGTACTTTATTTTATTATATAAAATGAATAAATCTATTGAATCTATTTTATATTTTCTCTTCCTCTCTATCACCATAAATTATTAGGGGAATTGATCCTCCTACGGGTGAAAAATTCATAGAAATTTCCATTAGTCACCCTACCGACAACCGTTATCATGGAGGAATAACTCTATATTTTTGAATAGGTGTCTTCTGATAGATAACAAATCATTTCCAAGATTACAAAAAAGTTCATTTATAACTATCAAAATCTAGTTATCCAAGATACACATTCCATATAGTCAAAAGTGAAACAACATCATTATACTCAGCCATTCTTATCCTAGTCCACTGGAAAACTAATGATAAAACATTCATCCATGTTAAAATATTAATGTTTAACTCCATTTTAACCATTTTATTTTTAAATTTTCAATTTTAAAAAAGTTTCAACCTGTTTATCCATGCACATGGTATAGTTACTCCCATTCACAACCTCATTACTGAGGATAAAACTTCATACTATCCTATATAAAATTCTAAATAGTGACTAAATAGATTGTAAAAGACCTCTAACACCACTTTTTAAGAACCCGATGTGAATCACTATTACTAGTATCCAAACTGATTCACTATATGATAGAAAGGGTACCTCCTAGTATGCCAAAGGCTGCGAACTTGTAGTAAGGGTCTACTTTAAGAATTGGTGATACTATAATATCTTTTTAAAAGTAAAAAAAATGTAAAAATGTGAAAATAATGAGAAAAAATATCCCCCATTAACAACACATCACATATCCAAATCTATAAACTAGGTAAATGAACATAAATTAATAAAAAATGCCTTGACATTATAGTGAAACATGTCCTTATAAACCTAAAATCTACAAATACTAAAAATACCCGAAATAGGTCTATTCATAATTTATATTCCCCTCATGCATGATCTACCACATTTACAAAATTATCAATTAATCATAGGTTATTTTACATTATCCAGACCTAAAACCATGAAGTCTACTCGAGTATCAATGACAGATCAGGAGGAGTGTGAGTAAAACTCATTATTCTACCTCCAATAGTTTCTAAAAGAATATCTATTATAATAATTTTTTATGAAAAATTTCTTGTAATAAAAGAAAATGAAATGAATGAATCATGTTTTACAATCAAATAGTTATAAATTAACCACATTGGAACAAGATTTCTACTATGGCATATGTCCAACCAAAAAACATCAATCCTTTGTCATATGTTTGAACAATATGCTATAGGGGTTATACATATTATGCCAACATTTGTGATTTATGATCATTTCAATTATATGAATTGAAGTGTATTAATCCATTTATATACACCATGTCAAATTCTAATACTTCCTGAAACATCATGGTGGAACCCAATCAATGGATACAGAATGTAATGCCGATCATTTAAAATTATGGATATTGAGTAACATGACTAGTTATCATAAATAATGGATATGAGTCATCATTACCATCATACATTACCATAATTGTGGATTTTTAAGTCTAGCATTTATATCATGAATTTATGGAGCACCATTTACATTATCACCCAAACCATTCCTTCATAATCCCAAATTCAAATTTCAATAAACAGATCCTTTGAAAATAATAAAACAAAAATTGTTTACCTTTCTAATAATTTATTATAACCAATGTTATATAATACCAAAACCCATTAACCCCTTTTCAAATTTATACAGCATTACCATTTATTAACAGAACATAATCTTAAAATATTAAATAAAACCATTGATCATTATAAATAAATCCATTATTACAATTTAACATTTATTTCTTTTAATCAACTCATAAACTATTTAATCCCCAAAAATAAAAAAACCCCCCTTTGTTCCAGGATAATAATTTCTACAACATGATGGACTAGTTTAAAACATATATACCTCAATTCCAATGACTACTTCACTTTGTACAATTTTTACCAGATTGTCACAACCCTTGGGTGTCCATAAGACATATCTCATATTCATCAATAGACCAAATGAGATCTATGAAGGGCCAAACATACCATTTAATTTTCCTAATATATTATTCTCAATAATAAACCAATTTTATATCATGTAAAAATACAAAACAGAGGACGAAAAACATGAGTATGTGAAATAGTTGGTGGATGACCTACATTCTTCTTGTAGACAACTAATTATCCAACCTAAACCATTTATTCAATAAAAAATGGACATAAAATAATATGATATGAAATCCTTAGGGTTTCAAATTGCAATAAATGACAATTTAAATGAAACAACCCTAGGGAGAGTTGGGATAATTTGGTTCTCACCCTTGGATACTATAAGTATAATGAGGGTGAAAATAAGGGGAATTGAATATAAGAATAAGTTGCTAAAATCATAAATTGGAAAATTTTAGTAATATGTATGATTGGGACATAAAATTTAACAATATATGATCGCATCGCATGGTCACCTTTTTATAATTTAAATTGATGAACATGGGTTTTTGGGCCACTCGCATAGTTTATCCAATCGTAATGAATCTATGAAAATGGATTTATCCATCTTCGCACGATTCCTAATCCACCCTTATATAGTTTTCAAACCATGATTCTCAACATCACCATGCTATAAGGTCATGGTGTATGGTAAGATCTATAGCTATGACAACCATGCACCACATATTATAACTATATTTACCATATTTTCTAGGTTATGAACCCCCATGACACTCTCTTGAGATTCTCTACTATTGGGAACCATCCAAAAATCTATATTAAAAAATATTCAATCCAAAATTGAAAGTGAAATTTTTCACATAAAATAAATGGTATATTATAGCTCTGGTGGTTGGAATTGGTTAACAATATATATTTTAAATATACAATATTTTAATTTACCTTTTCCAATAAAATCTTTATTATCGAACCAAAAACCCTTCACAAAAACCTCATTTTAGTGATGTTATTCATTTTAAATCAACAATGTTTTACATCATTTTACATCAAATACCTATCTAATTTTTTATGAATTATCTCTTTGATATCCCTATTTTTCATCTCAGTAATCGTCTTATATATAATATTTTAATAATATATATTGAATCACAATTTCATTTGTGATAATTTACACTCTAAATATCATTACATGAATCGACTAATTTATAATTTTTATAGAAATAAATATCACTTTAGCATTAAATATCTTTTTCAACATCTATATGATTATTATAAGTCATCCAATGGAAACAATATACCTATTTCAAATATACTTATAAACCATATATAGCTTCAGAGAGATCATCTATATAAAAAACCATCAGCATAAACATTGACTTTATTATTGACATTCCCATCATAAAAAAACACAATCATAGCTTCATCAATCCACCAGGGTTCTTCAATATCTATATTTGGATTCTTTTTCAATAATAATTAACTTTTAAATATATAAATTACATAAAATTAATCTCCCCCTTATTGAGAATAATTCAAATGATAATATAAGGGGAGTTATTATAAACATAAACCATTATTAATACATTTAATAGACCTTCTTATCCCACTATTTTTTTTACATATAACCATATATAATTTTTTAGAAAATGATGTCATAACATGTTCCTTAGAAATGATCCATTAATAATTTTAGAATAAAACTATAGGGTAAATAATAGGGTAAAAAATAAGGGTGAATGAACCAAGACCTAAAAAATGTAGAAAACGTTTTCCTTCATGTGATACCACATAAACTATCTAATTTTAGGTATTATACACATTTATTCACTAAAAAATAATAACATTAACTCATCTTCCAAAAATACAGTCAGAAAAGTTAGGTGAATAAAATATATCACAAAATTTTTCTTTTCTTTCTCATAATCAATCAATCCAATTTTATAAACATATTCGTTATAATCAAATCACAATTAGATAATCCTGATCATCATGCCTCAATATCCAATTTATGTATATATTCTATAATTTCAATATTTATAAAAAATGATATATTTTTGATAGATTTTCTATATATATACCCCTCAAGGGATAAATTCCATTAATAATCATTCCATTTAGTGTATTCTATGACGATCACCCCTATTACAATAATATGTATAAATAAATCCTATTTAATTCCATTTAGTTAATTATATTTAATTATTTGTTTGTCATTACAAATTAATGATACAATGTAACATGTAGGAACCTACTAATTCTTTAATAAAATAATTAATTATGCGAGTTTACTCTCAACCAAACTCATTCACTACTTTTATTATCATCATAGAGATAATTATTCATTCTAACATTCCTTGTAATGTGAATTCACAAAATACATAGTAATTTTATTCCTCTAATTTGTTTCCTTAGAGAGGTAGTCTTCAATATATCAACCATCAAGTAAAATGAACTACCTTGTCCTTAAATTATCTTTTTCGTAATTTTTTTTTCACTTAGTAGGATAGGTATATAATCCTTCATACTATTTTTTAATTACTTTCACCATCCACAAAGATTATTTCCAATAACACTTGAGACATAATTTTTAGTGAGCCTCTTAATAAATTAATATTATTTTTTAGGTATAAAAATATAATTCCCTTGAGTACATGGAACTACTTAATATTTCCCCATTTTTTATCAATTTTTTACTATTCAAGATAATAAGTTAATCATTCCATTTTGTATACCAATATTTCTTGGATTTTTTCATATTTTTTATTTTTATTCTCTACAATACCTAAATTTTCATTTTCAACCTATTTATTTACCTTACCTTTCAAACCATAGGGAATATCTCCATAAAACTCTATCATTAAGTACTTCTTTTTAGGATCCCACTACTTATATATTCCAAATATTCATTTAAATCTACAATTGTTATTTATGTTATGATAGATTACATTAATTCTTGATCGAAATTTTCTTTCTATGATAATACTTTCTCATCTTCTCAAAGTATACCCATTGGTTAATTTAATTGGGAAGTTATATATTTTACATTCATGGGTAAAATTTATACCCAAATAATCCATAACACCATAAATATCTTTTCAACCATGATCTTATATACAGATAATAATTCTATCATAAAAATTGTTTTTATTGTATTGATTTAAATTATGAATTTCATTTCTATAGGGGACATGACCTTATTAACATCTTACACTATTCCTTTGGTGTAAAAGAGGGTTTTACACAAAAATTATCATTCAAATCATTTCCATGATTAGTTTTAAAAACTGCACTATTAGAGGGAACATGTTTATTGTGAGATTTATTAAAAAGATTATAAACTTACCTATCTTTACCCATCTTTATCTTACATTAGATGACTCGAATTTAACCCCACCCAACATGATAAAGTCCAATATAATCTTCTAAAATTTATTATATTCTTCATGATATTTTGATTATGTATTAGAAACTTTTTCATATATTATAGAGTTTTTCTCTTTAGGATAACTCATAATCTTTTCCAAAACATAAACTTCCTATTTTTAATTCTTGATCTGATAAATATAAGATTCTTATTTCTTGATATACTCCTATTTTACCTGTTTTACCTCATCTATATTCTATTTTTTATTTAATAAGATAATTATTTTCATTCTTGATCTTTGTGTTATAATCAAGAAATTTTTGGAACTCATTTTTCATCAAGTACTAAACCTTAGTTCTCTCTAATTAATCATCATCATTGGATGAGGTATAAAAATACTTCTCAACTTGATACATGAAATTAAATTCATCTTATTTCTGGATGTTTGATAAAGATTGATCTTGTTCTAATTTACTCATTATACACTTTCTTTTACATCTAAATTACTTAAACTTTATTCTACTAGATATAGTTTCAAATATTTAGCATATAATCCACTTATTCTCTTAATTTTTATCAACATATTCCCCTGAATCATACTTTATAACCTTATTCTTTGGATTATTTATGGAAATGTGTCCAATTACATTATAGTTCTCAAAACATTATGGTTACTTTCATTTTCATTTCTAGTTTACCTATTTGAACTTATTTGATAGTATATAGATAAATATATTAAAGTCTTAATCATCACCCTTATTTTCAAAAAACCCTTGATACAAATTATTCATAAACTATGAAAATAATAGTTCTCATAGCTTCAAATTTCATAGAGTTTATTTTTATTATCTTATTTATGTTTTATATTTAATAATTTAATAATAAATAAGAAGTTAATGTAATTAATTCAATGAAATATCTTCTCTATATTCTAAATAAATAATCATTTGATTAATCCTACCCAATAGGTTTCACATAACCTTTTCAAAATTTAAATAATGGTTTATATTATCCCTAAATCCAAAAATATTAATAGAAATATCATTTTCTCTTGTAATGAATCCATTGATATTATCATCATAATCAATTTTAATACCCACAAATTTGTTTTTAAATTTTTTTAATTTATCTTATTTGGATTTTACATTTTATTCATAACCTCCATTAAATTTATCTAAAATTTCAAGGGTATTTTGGATCCCCATAAACATTATATATACCTTTTCTGAAAGAGTCATAAATATTTAATTTATATATTTTCAATAAATTCTTAAATTTCTTATACCTGCTAATGATAAAGGATTAGATTCAATAATAGGTGAAAATACCACTATAGCAATATCATTTACTTCTATTCCAAGAGATATATGTTAAGGATACATCTTATTCTTATAAAATTGATTATTCATTCCATGAAATGTGGGAACAAAACTGCAATTCATTCAATTAGGATATTCAATTTTAACCACTCCTGTGTCTAATATATGGATCTTGGGTTTTCTTGGATACCAATAATTTTTCAAAGATTTCATTAGATTAGTTTGGGGGGTCAATTAGAGTTCCCATATTTTATGAATTATTAAATATAAATTTATCCTCCATGACTAGTTATGATCACTAAAATATTAATTATATGTCTTACAGCCTCACCCTAATATTAAATAAAATACAACATGAAACATTAATTTTTATAAGGATTGATCTTGGAGTGGGATCCTACTCTTTACTGAAATTTTCTAAACACCAAAATCAAATATTCTTCAATATAATATAAATTGGTTACACCATAGATCTTCTAAATCCCATAATCATATAGTATCACTATGACCATGTTCTAGAGTGCCATTATAAATTATTACATATCTATTCCCAATAATGAATGTTTGATCCAAAACAAGAAATATCAACTTCTATTCTTTGTTTCTTCTACACCAATTGGTAAAGATATTTTCTCTATGGAATTATAAATTAGATACTCTATGTGTGCTACTTTATTCAATAGATACAATGTTTGATATTCATGATCAGAATAATAATAATCACTATATCTATATATATATCTAAAGATATAATTCTTCATGAATTTAAGGAACAACTACAGGTTCTATTCACTTTAACAACAAATTTCCAAATATCGACTAATTTTTCTCTCTAATATTATCTTCTCATTCTTTTTCTTGAAGGATCTAATTCAAAAGACTAATTCTTATTTTTATTTTATGGTATTTCATAATATAAAGTATTTGAAATCTTCCACTTTTAGAACATAGTATATAGAGTCAATGATGTTTCAAGAAATTTTCATTTAGTAACTAATTATTCACATATTGATGCTCTAGGACCCAATTATAAATTATTTATTCTGATAAAAAAAAATTTAATGCTTTTTTTTCCTAAAATTTATATGCATATGGAAATTCACTTAAGAATGATAATTCACAAAATATTTATATATAAGATGATACATAACATATAGTACATGGACACCAAGTATGAGACACTCAATTGGAGGAAAATAACTTCTTCTCTAGATAATTCCTTGTCCAAGAAATAAAACACCTAATATTGAAATGAAATTGGGTTTTTATTAGAATAATAAATTTAGGTATTCCCCTTATGATTTCAAAAATCATGTTTTACCACTCATCCTTAGTAGCACTAATTTTTTTTAAACACTCTAATAACCACTAACATACTCATGATCCCTATTCTCATTAGTACACCATAAATTCACAATCTAATATATTCATTAACTAACAGATATATATATATATATTATGAATTAATCAGTAGATCAGTTCCTGAAAAACCATCCCACCTAATTATTTGATACAAAAATGGTGTGTCACATGTTCACAAACTTATTTCACTTACAAACCACCTCATAAGAACACCAAAAACGTATTTGTGAAAAATAATCACATAAATTTATTTAGAAAACAAATTATTTTAAATTTTTTACAGAATATTGATATATATGACATCTCATTGTGTTAGTTCTATTTCATTCAATTATAAAGATACATTTTTTTCTTCCTTGTGCATAGAGAACTACATAAATTATTATATATAAAAATAATGTTTATTATGATTATTACATCAAAAAATTTATTTCAATAAATTATTCTTCCTTGATCAAGTATGGTAGATTCAACAATTTCATACATTTTTCATAACTAAGGGTGAGACATAAAAACCCTTGGTTCCATGTAAAGATGATGGTAACTATGATATCATTTCACTCTTCAATGTTAAAGACATTTTAAACAAAATAATAGTACATAAAAAAATATATATTCCAAAATTGATGAAAATATAAATTGAGTGCATCTTACTAAAATCATACGTCCTTTATGATTCTATAAATATCAATCAAGGATTCCCTACAATGGTTTTCTACTCGTTCCACTAAAAATAGAGGGTATACCCTGCCTATATGCTACCCTGCTTACCTTTTTTCCAGGGATAACATGTGTTACTATTATAACTTCTTCATAGCATAGAAAACCAATGCTATATAGATTCTATCCTGAAATTTACCCTTGTTAAAAATAATATTAGGTGGCTAGATTATGGTAGAAATTGAAATCTTAATTCCAAAAAATATTTCATTACTTTCCATAAAATACCATACTATTAGATAAAAAAATAAACCATAAAAAAATGTAATATGTTTTTTTATTCATTCAAGGTCATTTGAAAATGAATTCTTTGTATCTTAGATAAAAAATATCTGCTTTAAATATTATCTATTAAATCCCTCCATTATCTAGCTCTATAATCATCTTTCTTGATTCTTCTCATTATATATAATAATTTAAATTTTTTTGGGATATTTGATTCTTTTAATACATTCACAGTCATAAACTAATTTATAACACGACCTCTTTATATTAAATCTTCTTTTTTAACTTCTAAATGATTCTTAGGACTCTTCCAATGGAACCAATCTTTTCGTTTCCATGATAGTCATAAATCAATGAAAACATAAATGAACTAATCCAAACAATCAAACATCATCTTGCACATTGAATTTATTAAATAATTTTTATTGAAAAAATGGATCATAAATTCCACAAATCCTCCAAGGTAATTCATTAACAATAAAAAGTGGACCTAATATTTTCTATAAAACGGCCATGATGGTAATTAATTTTATTCGCTTAGTAAAATTATTTTTTACTTTCCAACAACTATATTTTCGTTATAAGAAACTATACCAATTATGTTACCCTAATACTTTGATCTTGAATTAATAAGTTTTTAAAACATGTCTTTCATATTAAAGAATTAATCCAATATTAACAAATCAATGATCACATGAAAACCATGCACTATTAAGAATAATAATAATAAAATATTAATAATTAAAACACAAATAACAATATATATTAAGTACTAGACATATAAAAAAAATTAAACACAATAATGATCTCAAGGAACTAGTTTCCCCAAACCCCACCCCTCAACATAGATGTCGCACCATTCCAAAAATTAATCAATACATTGTCAGAGATGTCCCAATAGTATAGTTGAGAAAATACCAACTAAATGAGACACAAAAATAAATGTATTTAATGTTTCTTCATTTTTTAATATATATCCTCACATGTGAACTTTTTGATACATAACATGCACCATTTTCTTTATCTTCTATCTATATCCGAGTATATCAATGATCTCCCACCCAGAACCTTCTTTAAATAGTGTAAATTGTACAAAGTCTCATTAAAACAATCATACAATAATCCCCGAAACATTATACATTTTACATTTAATGCGGTGTGAAACATTTCCAGGAACAAATTCACAATATTATGTGGCCAATCAAGAACCAATATGTCTATAATAATTGAATAATATGAATAATAATAATATTAATAATGGATAAAAGTGATAAAACCATAAAGCACTATATGAAACAAGACAAAATAGAAAATAAATGTTGATAAAATTATGGTGAAGAGGATTTTAGGAGACCATCAAACCATGAAAATACATTATATAACACACCATCATTGACCAAGATATCTTTTGGAACATTTTACTCATGATAAGCCTAATAGACTGTTGATTGTGCTATAGACAAGTAATTTGATTAATTCACCTATTGAGGAGTGATCTTTCTTGATAAGTGTTCTTGAGGATTCCAAATGTCTTAGACATTTATTATAGTGTCATGATATTCTCATTAATTGGTCTAAAAATTATACATCATTATATAAACCATAGAAAGAACACCCTTTAATCCTTCTTTAATTTCATTATATGTTCCACATAGATCAATGAAACTGCACGTGACATTTTTTTATTCATGTAGAGGGATCCCAAACTTTTATCTCTATGATTTACATTACAAGTTACCTCCGAGTGGAAATTTGATAATATCAATACATTAAGCTTCTAAATAATGCCAATATATCATTTGTATTGTCTATAATATCATGAAAAACAATTATTCTACCAATATTAAAATAATGAAAATTATTTTCATCATATCTATTTTGTAAAAAATTAAACTCCTTGATATTCAATGTCTGGTGTGACAGAAATATAGAAACATATATACTAATCAATAAATGTTGATTCCATTTATGGTTTTCTAGATTATGTATATAATATTTTCACATTAATAAAAAATAATTTTTCATGGTTCTTAGATATAATAATTTCTATACACCATGTATGTAAAATCATTACTCCAAAAATAATAATATTTTTTATCCAAATATGTCAAAATGTTAATTCTAAAGAGCAGATGAAAATTTCATATTTTGAAGATGTGAACTTCCACCTTGGAATTAACATGATAAAAAATATAATATGAGAATAATCGAATACCAAAATGATGAATGGATGACTCAGTTTGTATTCTAGTATATGAAATCCTCTAGAAATTTTTTTTAGAATGTCTAATAGATGATTTGTGAATGTTAATAACCGATTACAAAACATTAACCAAATTTATATCTTCAATCAAATAATAAATCCCACAACCACCAATAACACTACTAAAACACGTATTGGTAAAGGTAGTATACTTATTAGTTATAATAATTATAGTAGTAGTAACAATAATAATAGTATCATTAATAGTAATATTAATAGTAATAGTAACATTAATTGTAATAGTACTAATTTTAATAATAGGAACACCACAGAAAAATAATTTTAGTAGTATAAATTTTAATTCAATTTGTAGTAGTAATAATAATAATAACATAAATTATTTAAGGGTAAAAGTTACATCGAAGTCTCACCAACACCCATAAAAACTAATTAGGTGAATTCACTCGCCAAATAGTCAACCCACGCCCCTTCAGATGCTTACAAGGGCCCACGGAAAAAAACCCTAATAGTTAAAATTTATAAAATCACTAATATAGGATCATTATATTACATTTTTATAGATCCATTAATATATTTTCTATTATAATACAAATATAGCAACTCAAGAAATTTATACTATTGAGAATTAAACCCCAAAACACTGATATGGAAGAAAGAAGTCATAACTACTGGTATTTATTAAATAAAATTTAATAATAATATTAATAACTTTTATTATGATTTAAATTATTATTTACGGTTACATGTATATGAAATAACACAACCACCTACATTGGATCTCATAAGACCAAACCACCAACCTGAAACGCTAAAGGCATGACCCACCTTTAATTTACACATTTTATTATACATCCCCAAAAATATGAATACCAAACCACAATTTCCTATACAATGGGGCCTAAAAACTTATAAATAAATCTTATTATAGAAATCATATAGGTTGAGGGTACTACTAACCACAAAAATCGAACACACCCAAAGCACCCTATGGGGTTATGTATTATAACAACCTATAAGGATAGAACTATACCCACTCAGACCATACCATATTTAGGACACATAAATTCCTTTATGATGGATTCAAACAATGACTTGTTTTTCAAAGAGTATGTGGCCTCTAATGGACAATATGATCTACAAAGGTTACCTGAATAATAATAATTATGATGATGATAATGATCATGATGATGATGATGATAATGATGATGATAATGACAATGATGATGATGACAATGATAATAGTAATAATGCTAACAATAATAATAATAATTATAAGAATTACTATTACTATTATTATAAGATGTGAGGTGATGAGTTTACATGACCCAATAAATTTATTAAATGTACATAAAGATGTGATGTGACAAGGGTGGTGTATAAATTCAGTTGTGAATTTCACCCATAGAATATGATTCCACTAATGGTGAAAAGAATTTTGGAATCATAAAAACCTACATCAAAATAAATTCCACAAAAACTTTTTTCAATAAAGAAATTGAAAATTTATTTTACTCCCTATGTGAAAGTGTCACATACATGTAAAGAGAATTAAAACATGATGACCTTCTACCCAATAAGGGAAAATCCTCCATGGTACATTTAATTTTATTACCCTAAGAGCGTATATGACAAGAGTAGAATTAAATTTGACCCATAGAAAATTCCACTGATCACTGGTAAAATATCATATTGCATGAATCATCACCCTAAATTCCTTCATATTTAAAAATCCATTTTTAATGTAGTTTTAAATTCTTCCCTTGAAAAATCCATGGTGAAATCAAATATCTCATCCATAACCGGATGGGCATGGTTAACCTAATGATCCACTATAAAAATTTAATTTGATCCTCGTTAGAATTGGTGGATTTGAATATATGGAATTAATGAAAAGTTGAATCATGGAAATGTTCGGTACACCAAGTCTATTTAAATTATTTTAATTAGAAACATCATTATTCATAAAAACATTTTGAATTGAATATGTGTCATGGATTTCTTAATGAATTGGATTAAAACCTTTATATAGAGATGTATGATAGTTTTCAAAATTAGCTACATTCCTCTAATTCCATGTGAAAGCAATGTCCACAACTAAATATATCCTACGATTTTTATAAAAATGAACACTGATTAATAATTTGTAAATTGAAACCATAATAATAGAAACAATTTTTTTAAACCCATCTTAAAATTGAATACATCCTATATATATGTATATATATATATTCTCATAACATCATCTCAAAGAAGAAATTTATGAATATATAGTGTACGTTTTTAGAGGGATTCATGTAGAATGCACATATCATGGATAGTTATAGTTTTAATTTTTGTACTTTATCATCATGTGAAATACTGTTATACCATAACATTAATAGTGTATGTTGTTTAGATTGGTTGATGAAGAGATTTTTGAATTTTAATACATATGGTATCATTAGCATCATGACTGATTTTGAGTCTCATGAATATTGTGGAATTCAAACATCTAGTAGTCCTTTGTGTCAAAACCAATAGGTCTATGTTAAAATAATAATAATTAAATATTTTGGAAATAATATCACAAGGTAGAATTATAGAATACTCACAAATATTTTGATTCAAATCATCTTTAGTACACTACTGTATGTTTTGTTATACCATTTGAATTTGAATCAATGGTCTATGAAAATATGAATAACTCCAGAAGATGAAATGATACATTCTACATGCTATCCATTTTGAGGAGTTCATCAATTCATGTTATGTGTTTCTTATAATTAATCATCTAGTTAATAAAATTTAAAATTAATTACCATTATTAATCATTAAAAAATCCATTTATTGAGAATAACTAGTTCATTATCTTGAGACCCAGGTATATTCCTTTTAAATTTATTTAGTAGAGACTCATTAAATTTTATGACTTCTTTGATGCCCAGTCTACCCATTTTAGTGGTTTTAGTGGATTATTTATATGAAAAGGAGCTCAATTTCCCTTGATGAGGATATCTAGTCCATAAAAAATTTCTAATCTTGCTTTGAATCTTTATAATAACTCTTCTAGTCCATATATACATGTAGAGATTATAATTAACATAGTGGTGGTTACCAAGTAAACCAATCCTATCCCCCCTACCAGGGGCATTATTTTTTACATTCCAATTAGCCATCTCATCTTTATTCTTTGTATACATGTTCTCCAACTGAAAATTCATATATTTTCCCCAGAACAAGGGGATAAAAAGGCCATCAAAAGGAAAATTCATTCTCTTAACTCCACATCCCCTAATGAATATACTAATCTTGGGCATAATAATATACTCACCAAACATTTTAAGGTATTTATTTCTAATAATATATTTTCTTATGACTTTTTTAGAGTGATGAAAAATATCTTTCGTAGTCTACATATTTTTTTAAAACATTATATAAAAAGTAGAATTTAATTAGCATATGAAATATATAATGATGAAAATAGGTTTCTTCTAACCATCAGTTTCTTGTAGCATCTTACATAAGAAATATCAATTATATGTTTACACAAGTAGTCCCAAAAAATTAAAAAGAGTAGACATGTGAGAGTTCCTCCCTGACCGGTGCCTCCAAACCACCCAAAGAAACATCTTGGAAATCCATTAATGATAATAGAGATCCTAAAACTCTTAAATAATACACTAATATATTCGATTAAAGTATTTAATAATTAATATTTCTCAATGAAAACAAAAATAAATCACAATTTTATAATACAAATTCTCTAGGAGATATCAATATTCCAATAAAAGTTCATATATTTAACCATCATCTTAAAAACATTGATGCATTAAATTACAATGAATAGATAGTCTTCAATTCTCATACCAGAGAAATATCCAAACAGATTTGGATTTAAACGGTTAATAGAGATTTACCTCAACTGCAGTCCCATTATTTTGATAATGAGTTTTGTAAAGAACCCAAATAGGAATCTGCCTATAGTTCATTATTCCAACCACATTATATTTATTATAATATTATCTGATGAAATGGATATTAAAACCATGTGGAATTTAAGTATAGATTAATAATTATTTCACAACATTTTTCAATCTAATATGTAATACATCCCAATAAAATATGAAAAAATTATTGCTGACATCATATGAATTTAAAACAATATCTAATTTTAGATACAATAATGAATATTTACTCTCATCCTCTATATGGTATATAGTTTGTTCTTCAATCTAGTTTTCATCAAAGCACGTGAGATATTATCAATTAGTTGTGGTCGAATTCCATTTCATTTATCCTTATAATGTTCTTGAATGTAGTCCATCGTAATACTATAAGTATCTTTTTAAATGTAAATATGACTTAATTTATTTTGATTACATTAACCCCTCTTCAATTTCTTTTCATTCTAAAGTAATTAAAAACAATGTTTATTCTATTAGGGACTTAGAGACATTTTTTTTTGTATTGATTCATGATAACTATTTAAATAAGGGAAAGAAGACTATACATTTATGTGTATAGTTGAATATAATCCTACATAGGTACATAATGGATTTTGTTTTATATATGGAAACATGTTGAATCCTATATATATGCCTTAATGTTATCATCAAACATGGTGACATAATACTTGATCCATTCCCTTAAAATATATTTTATCTTTTCTATTTTTCTACCTAATATATAGAGAGGGTAAAAAAATAAATTTTACATTTATCAATATTTATTTCTTGGAATCTGATAATGGTAATCAAATAATTATGAAATTTACCAAGAAAAATATTTTTATCCACTATATTCATTTGGGAACTATCCATGAGAGGTTTGTGATGTAAATTGAATCTTGGAATAATAAATCCAGGTATATTCATCGCTAGGTTATTATCATCCATATCATAGATTCATCTATCTAGATTACATCCTTTATTTATATTTAAAATGTGTCTAACCCATATGAATTGAGAACTCTCAATATGGATTTCAAAAGGGTTTCACTAGTCAATACATGAATATAGTTCATTTGAGGAAATCCAAGCAATATTCTAACCAATGTTCTCTTCGGGACTAAATATAATGGTGAAGTCACCAACCATAATATAATGTTGATATAATTTGTAAAATATTCATCTCCAGTTGTCTAAATCTAGTGGTTACATTATTACATTCAAACAGGATTCAAGGAATTATATCTCAAAGGAAAAAATAGATTAGTAGTCATGGAAAACTAGATACATACATGAATCTCACATTTTATTGAAAAATATAAAATATAAGGCATAGTAAAGATGAGTATTCTACATCCTTAAAATAATTTAATGATTCGATATTCACTACCCTCTTAAAAGAAATAATATGTGGGTGAGATCAAATGATTAGTAAGGAAAACATACTGTTGAATATATCAAGAAAAAATGCATAGTCAATATAGAACAATAAATATTGAAAAACACATGAAACATTATCAATAACATGTGTACAAAATGAATCAATGCAAAATATCAATATATAAATTTAATTGATAATGATAACAGAATTCCCAATGACATAAATGCATTATATTGGACTCCATTATCCTAAACATCATGATATCTATATTGTTAATACCATATTACAATATAGTTTAATCGATGGGTAGGTATACACCAAAAACCAATTTAATTTAGCCCACAAATTTTTCTCATGATTCTTATAAATTCATCACGGATCAATCTATAACTAGGCCCCCTATTAATTCATTTTCATTGCATTGTTCATTTATTTATTGGGAAATTTAATTTATAAAAAATATTCCTTATTATTAAACATCTGTATTGGGTAATGAATACCAATTTATCAATACCTTACATTGTCAGTCAAATAATATTCATAGTAATGTATCATATTTATAATTTTTATACGGATTAGAAAATAATCATATCTATGATAAAAATAATCTTGATATTTAATACAATGTTAATGTCTAGTGATCATAAGAAATTGAATGTTTTAAGAGAAATTTAACAACCTCAAAATGAACATGAGATAAGAGATGGCCATTGGTTCATCAAAAATATAGTCCTTGTAATAAAATCATGTCATTTAGAAAAATTTAGAAATTTAAAGTGAAATGTTAAAATAATTCTTCATTGAAATTGTTCCATTGTAAAAAAATGAAAGCATATTAAGGATTATAAATATATTAAAATGATTACAGTTCTCGGGACGTATATTAATGTTATATATGTTAAAATAATTCTATTATACCTTTTTAAAAAAATATTCAAATATAACCATTTTATAAATATTATAAATATTCCTTTCATACCTTTTAATTTTTCAATTATAACAAAAAAATATCCATATTAAATCATTTGAGTAAATAATATTTATTTTCAATTTTTTTGAATAAATATGACATGGAAAAAATATAAATGATCCCAAGAAAAAATATGATGAAATTTTATTTTAAACATTTATTTATATAATATAGGTAAAAAATAAGGGAATAGTTTGAAAGAGATAAGATAAAAACAAAAATATCTGTAGGAAAATAAATATATTAAAATTAGGATGGTTTCATTATGATGTTCCATCGACAATAATTAATGAAATCTGAAAGAAAATGAGATTGAAAAATTTATCCTTTCCTATTTGGTAACTATTAAAATGTAACCCCTTTGAAAAATAAACTTTAATTGAATCATTAATAACTATGAGGGAATAGATATTCAAGTTAAATATATCAATTGGGAACTATATACAACAACAAAAAGTTAATAGGTGCATAATATAAAATATATCTCAATTGAGTGGAAATTGAGAAAAAATCTCTCACAATGATTATACCATTGATGTGAGAATTAAAAATAAAGTGATTATTTGTGTCAAGTTTAAATCCATAGAAAACAAGTATAAATAAAACATAATATAATTACCTATCATTTCACACATAATCATTTCCTAACATAGTCAAAGTAATAAAAGTACAACCCAATGAATTGAAATTAAGTTATGAAACCCTCTTTCTATTTATAAAATTCATATAAAATACCATAGGATAAAATATGAATCATTTCTAATATAAGATGTAAAATTGGAAACATATAATCTAAATAAAATAAATTATTTAAATAACACTAAAATATGCCTCAATTAAAAGAAATTGTGAGGGAACCCCTTACCTCAGTTTTGACTAGTCTTGTAGGCTCTTTATATTCCTAAGTAATAGAATTATTTTAATTATTTATATGAATAAAAAATATCCAGTTTTATTATGCTTATTTTTTCATGTAATATTTATATACTTAATCAATTAAGTTCATGTCTAGTATTTTGATGATATTAGGTTCATATGTCCAAAATGGATATGGTAAGTTGACTATGGGCAAATGGATTGTTATTTTATTATATATATAATAATATTCAGAAAATAATAATATTTTTAGAGATAAATTATACTTTTAAAATGAATCATTAAATATGGTTATGAAAAATGAAGCAATTTAGAATCATGGATATTGTAAGTCGTATGTACGCATAGGTAACAACTCCATTTTTTGACAATCTTGAGAGAGATAAGATATGTTTCAATTAATTTTTATATAATAATCATGATATTATTTTTATGTATATAATATATTTTATATAAATACACTTATATATACAAACCATGTGATTCTTTGATGGAAAATGATTCACATCGTTTCATGGATGTGGTAGTCCATAGGTACACATGAATGATTCTATCATTTTCATATGGATGGATAGGTATGAAATAATATGACATATTATATTTTAATAATGATAAATATGTAATGTATACAATTTCTATTCATTAAATCCATCATCATAAATGACTATTGTAGGTGATAAAGGAAAAAATAATTATATCAGTTTAGAAGGCGGCCTCTGTTACAACCCAAAATTTTATCAATAGAATTTCTCCTTTCTTATAGTAATGTTATAATCTCATATAATAAATTATGGACCATTATAAAAACAATAAAAATTGGTAATTAATTAAATAAGAAGTATTTCGTGCTGTTCTGGAACCAATACCAATGAAATAGTAACTTCACCTTAATAATAGTAGTATGACCATTAAGAATAGTAAACAGGACAAATGATTTGTTAACATACTCATGAATGTATAAATAAAATTTACATATCATATAATTTAAAATATGGTATAATTATGTCACAGTATAAGTAAAAAAATATTTTCAAAATTATTAATTAAGTGTTGGTATTTTTGTAACTCATAAATATTTTATTAAAATATTATGATTAATTTAATAATTTACCAGAAAATTTATTTCCAATTAATGGATTCATAAATTAATATTTTTATTTCTTATTATTTTAGGATAATCTTTTGATACCTTAAGTAAATTTTCAAAATGTTATAAAATCACTTATAATTTCAGAATATGAATTTTCAAAGTAAAAGATGATTTTAATTAAAAATTAAAATACTCATGTTTAGAAAAATATTTTCATAAAATTGAGTTCATTTTTTTACTCCTCAGGTCAATAAATGATTTGGATGAATTGTTGGTATTTTTTTTGAATTACTTGAATTTTTTTGTTATTAGTGAAATATGGTAATTTACAGTATATATACAATATAAGATAAACAATATATTAACTGATTCATTGATGATTTGTTATCCATTTTATTGAAATCACATGAAATAATTACTTTATTTAGTCCCAATAATAAAAACTATTTCTTTCTAGGAGTAAAATAATAAACAAATGAATTAAATAGTTTTAAAACACCCATATCCTCTACTATAAATACAACCCCTCAAACCCACTTCTCCTCCAAACTCCTATGATTCTAACAATTCCCAAATTATTCCCAACACTCTTAAATAACCCCACTACCACGTCCAAGATCTCTTGGTCTTATAAAAAGAATAAAAACATTTCCCTAAGGAGGTTCTCAAGTAGGAGATATTTAAGAGGTAAAATCATGTTTATTTTTTCTTTTAATCTCTTTTCAATTTCATTTCATTAATTCTCTTAGCCCCACCATATTATATCCAAAATTTATTATAAATCCACTACATTTGATATACCATAATTATATCATGTTAATGAAATATTGTTTCATTAAACTCTTACTTGTCCCTCTTTTATTCTACAAATAAAATTGTCGCCCGTGATGTCTCAATTTACCGACATCGTGGCCGATGCAATTTCATTTTCATTTTACACCCTCAAGAACAATAATAAAACCATTAAATTGTTAAAAACATATTTAAATATTAATTTTATAACCCATTTTTTTCTATATCTACCTTATATTCATAATAGTAAATGAAAAAATGAGTTCATTATGATAAAACAACTGCCAAAATCAATCTAAAACGATCATCATTAACATTTATATAATGATTCATCATCCTATTATATAACCAAATTTGGAATAATATCATTTATTCTTATGTAATCTCTCTATTAATATATAATATCATTTTATTATATTTACCCTCATTTTACAAAAACATTCATTCAGGATTACAAGTGTACTAATTTTGAATGCTAAGAAAACAAATGATTTTAAATTATGAAAATAAACTCTATAACTCCTATAAAATACCATAAACGTACATAATAAAATAACAATGGATAAAATTAATGTTTAAAATATTATATATTTTCTAATTAATTAATATAATTTTATAATATTGGATATTAAAGTGAATGATGCATTCAAACTCTAGGTAATGGGAATTCTCGAACCCAACTCTCTTTATTTGGTGTTTCCCTTTTCAACCCTATTTTCTATATGGTTATTCCATAAAAATAATTTCTTCATAATAATCTTATATTTTAATATATATAAATTTCTTCAACATTAGTTTGTGGTAAACACAATATTCCCCAAAAGAACACCTCTTTAAAAACACGCATTTTACTTCTCAAGATCGTTTCATCTTCACTAAAGATTAATGGTTCGTATATACAGTATGTTATTCCCAATTTTAGTTTGGAACCCAATTATTTTTAATTTATTCTAATTAAATGAAACTCAATTGTTTCCATGGGCTTTTTTGTGTCTATGATTAATATATTTCCTGTGTGGAATCTATAATAATGTAAATTTTATGATGTGACGGGTGCAGCCGAAATTATATAGTATGAAGTAAATTTTATGATGTAATTTGTGTTCCCAGAATTATATATTTATCCACATAATGAGGTAATTTTATTTGTATCATGAGTAAAGTTAAATATTTATGAATATGATTCTATATTTTTTCACAACTATGTGTGGTATTTTACAACTAAGATATGAAGCTTCATTTTTATGCATTGAAACATTCCAATACTTGATCTAATGATTCATCTCACTATTATGAACATATTACATTATTATGATATTAATTATTATTCTCACACATTTTATATTGTTTTAGTTTCTTATCTATCCTCTTACTGGGCTTTTATATCACGCCATTTTGATGTATATTCTCATGTGATTAGATTTACTATGGAGAATTCAAGGCCCAATAAGAAACCTGAGAAATAAGAATTCAATTAATGTTTATGTTATATTTTTTAAATGTTATGTATGGCCCAAATTTAACAAATATTTAAACATTTGGATCCCCATTGTGCAACAAATTTATGTTGTTTGTATTTAAAATTATGAAATGATTTATTTTAGAAAAAGAAGGGCCATAATAGTTAGTATTAGAAGATGGTTTAGTTAATTAGGGAAATTGGATAAAAGAACCATAGTGAACACATTTTGTAGAAGAATAACTATATGTAACCAAATAATAATAAATATCTTAGACAATGCAAAACATAGGGATCCCACAATACATGAATTTAGACTAAAATTCACAAACAAATAAATTATTTATTCATGAATTTTTGTCTTATATTTTTTTATAACGTTTTCTATTTTAGAAAATGGTGGGAACCATGAGAAATCAGTCTAAAAACACATGTGAGGGAAATTGTAGTGATTTCATGAATGATATCCCAAATTTTTTGGGAGGTTGTTTTAATAATTTTATAGTGATTCTTTCCTAGTTGTCTCAGATTATGAAAAATAAACTGAATAATGTTTAACACCCAACTTCACCTAAGAGGTTACAACTGGATATCAAGTGTTTTATATAGAAGAAACCATGAATTTTTAGTTGATCATTTGATACACTAGTTGATGAATATTGGCTTAAATCAATGGAGAATATCATTTATATACTTCACTATTTTGAGATAATGAAATTGACTTTATTGGTTTATCTTTTAGATAGAGAGGATGAACAATGGTGGGTGTTTTTAAGAACTCCAAAACAAGGGTTGAAATTCAAGAGATGGAGTGGGTTGAATTTATGATAATTGTTCTCAAAAATAATTTACCTTGAAATCTTCATAGAAATATGGAGATAGAATTCATTTAGATAAAGAAAAAGTTAGTAGAGTATATCATGACCTACAAGGACAATTTCACAAGGCATTCAAGTTATGCATCAGGTTTTATATCAATAATGATATAAAAATTGTCACATTCATTAGTGGTTTATGACCAAACAATCTAAAGGATCTTTCAATGATAGATATTGGGAGTTATAAATATGTTGATCATTGTGATATCAAATTGCATATGGGGTTTGGATAATAGTTCCATGGTTATGTTGATATCAATATAAAGATGTAGTTTCAAGATGGAGGACCTAATGAGAATGTTTGAAAGAAAACTAAACCATCCAAATGTCAAAAATGTTGGAAGAATCATCTTTGAATCTACCTTAAAGGGTTGGGAAATGCTTTAAATGTGGCAGAGAAGGCCCCCCCATCTGATGAATGTCAAAAAGACACGAAGAAGAAGGATAATGTGGTGGAGGAAAAGAGAGCACCACCCATGGTCCAATGATAAAACTCTATGGAGAAAGGGCACAGTGCTAGCCAGTTCACCAAACCTCAGGTCCTTGAGTGTAATCAGTTTCAGTAACCACCAATAACAAAAGATAAAAGCAAGTCATATGCCTTCCCTACTATAGAAGTGGAGCAAGTGAATAATGTCGTACAAAGTATACTTCATATTCACTCAAAATTGATAATAGTATTATTCGATTATGGTCAATGCATTCCTTAATATTATCAAAATATTATAGAACTATGGAATCAAAGACAAAAAACCTTGACGTACATATATATGTAAAAACAAAAGGTTTCTCAATCATTATAACCCAAGTGTTATACTCTTCTCTTATTGGTGTATGTGGGAAGATTCTTCCAACGAATCTCATAATACATCCCTTGGTGTAAGTCAACGCAATACTAAGGATTGATTGTATCTCATTATATAGAGACCATATCAATTATCAGTAAAAGGAAATTTATTTTCATATTCTAAACTATCTTATTCTCTTTACAATTGAAAGTAGGATCATGAATCTATTTTTTAAAATCCTTCAATGGTGAGGGTGTTGATTCCCTATGAAAAAGAATAAATCTCTAAAATGATTGATTCAAGAGAAGTTATCATCCTAGGGGAAACTCCCATCATGAGGGAATACTATGATATATTTCTGAAAGAGTCCCCCGGACTCCCCCCGAATCATGAGGCAGAGTTCTTAGAAGAACTAATACCCAGAACTACTCCTATCTCAATGTTTCCCAAGGATAGATCCTCTCGAAGTAGATGAGTTAAAAGTAATCTTCAGGATAATTTTAAGAAAGGGTTCATACACCTATGTGCATCCCCCTGGGGTGTGCATGTAGTCTTTGTCCAAAATAATGATGGATCAATGCCGCTGTGTATCGATTATCAGGAACTCATTAAGATCTCCATAAAGAACAAGTATCTGTTTCCAAGAATTGATTACTATTTCAATCAGTTGTGAGGTGATCAATACTTCTCAAAGGTGGATCTCTGTTCTATATATCATAAGATAATAGTAAAGAATGAAAATATTCAGAATACTACCTTCTATAAAATGTATGGGAACTATGAGTTTTTGGTTATTCCTATCATATATAAAAATTCCCCTACAATCTTCATGGATTTGATTAATAGAATCATTAGACATCACCTTGAAAATTTTGTGGTAGTTTTATCGATAATATTCTCATCTGATCTAATAGAAATGAGGAACATAAACAATATATAAGGCTTGTGTTGGAGATATTAATAAAAGATAATAGTATTCCAGGTTAAGAAAGCGTGACTTTTGGATACAACAAGTCACATTTTTTAGACATGTGATCACAAGTGAGGGAATTTTTATCGATCCTTCAAACACAATGAAAATTGAGGAATGGACCAGACCCTCTTGTGTCATAGAATTCCATAATTTTCTTGGCCTTGTAGGGTACAAGAGATGATTTGTGAAAAAAATCATGACTGGAATGACCACTGACAATGTTAACAAGTAAATTGGTGAAGTATTTATAGATGGAAGAATGTGAGGAGATCTTCAAGGATCTACAGAAAATTTATATCATCAAACCTATAAACACATTACCGAAAAGTGGAGAATGTTGTTTAAAAAATAGTGATTCCTCTACAAAATTGTTTGGATGATAATAATGAAAAATGATAATATGATATCAAACACCTCATGGAATTTGAATATCTATGAGCAGAACTATATGATAGGTCATCGAGATCTTGAAACTATGATTGTCTCCTTGAAAATATGGTATACATACCACTATGGTTAAAAGTGTGACATATATGATGATAAAAAAATACAAAAATATATATTCATACAAAATAAGCACCAAATTCATCAAAAGGGATGGCTGGATCTAATTAAAAATTTTGATTTCTCTATTCACTATCATCATGTTCGTACAAACAAGGTTGATATTTCTCTTAGTATAAAATAACCTGTTACTCTATCCATGAGGCATATTGAGAACGACCAATCTTATTAGATATAAAAATGATGGATTTGGAAATCAAAATTCTAGAGAATACATCCTATCTTTCCCAAATTATTTCCCAACCATCTATCCAAGGTTATATTAAGGAGTCAAAAAAGTATGATCTGAATGTCAAAAAGGTGAATGCATTTAAGGAAGGGAAGCTGTAAGAGTTCCATATCGATGATGATACTGTAATTTGGTTTGGAATGAGGCTTTTTTCCTTCATCATCTAGAATAAAGAAGTATCTATTGGAAACTGTTCTTAGTTCACTTTTCTCTATATATCTCTATAGTACAAAGATGTAGTGTGATATCCAAGAAAAAATATAATGGAGGAACA
The DNA here is from genome assembly GCA_963277665.1 of Viscum album. Classification (NCBI taxonomy): domain Eukaryota; kingdom Viridiplantae; phylum Streptophyta; class Magnoliopsida; order Santalales; family Viscaceae; genus Viscum; species Viscum album. Next base: position 864,929,889 of record OY728148.1, read on the forward strand.
TAGAAAATGATATTATGGAGTATATATCAATGTTATTTATATTTAAGCATCTTAAAGGCAAGAAATAGAAGTCCAAAGGAATTATGAAACCATTTATTATACTCATTTTGAAATGGGATAATGTCACTACGGACATTATCATGGGTCTCCTGAAGACATCCAAAGAAATTAATGTGATATGGGTTATAGGGGACCGACTAACCAAGGATGACCACTTTATCACTAATGAGGATGATATCTCACTTTAACAAATTTCTAATATATATGTGCAGGATGTGGTGAGACTGTATGGAGTTCAACTCTCCATTTTTTTTAATCATAACCCTAGGTTCACATCTAAATTTTAGAGGAGTCTTCAAAATGATTTGAGTACTGAATTAAGATTTAGCAATACCTTTTACCCCCAAACCGATGTCCAATATAAAAGGACTATTTAGATTCTCAAATATATACTATGATTATTCTCTTTATAATTAAAAGGTGGATGTGATCAGCATCTGCCTTTAGTTGAGTTCTCATACAACAATTTCATCCACTTTATTATTCAGATGGCTCAATATGAAACTCTATATAAAAAATTATGTTGAACTCCAACCTATTGAGATCTAGTTGAAAAAAGGAATCTACTTAGATCTGATCTTGTTTAATAAATTCTAGAGAATGATTATGCCATACAGAAACATATTAATTCTTTTCAGATTTGGAATAGTGCTATGATGACAAACATTTAGGGGACATGGAGTTTGATGTTGGAGGAAAAGAATTCCTTCGAATATCACTGTAGAACTGAGTCATGCAGTTTGGAAAAAATGGAATATAAACACAAGGTACATTGATCCCAATAAAATCTTGATCATGTTTGATCTGTGGAATATCCAAATTCACTTCCACCAAATATGGTTAAAGTTCATGATGTGTTCCATGTATCTCTCCCGAGGAAGTACATACAAGATCCATCACATGTAATGAAATCCAAGGTGGTATAGTCTGAAGATGATCTATATTATGAGGACAATCAAGTAAAGGTTATGGACAGTAGAGATAAGGTTCTACACAATAAGACAACACACCTTGTAAATTTTTTTTGGAGGAAATACAAGTACTGAGAAGAAACTTGGGAACCGAACAAGGTGATGAAGGAGATATTCCCTCACATGTTTATGTAAAAACAAAATTTTGAGGGTGAAATTTCAAAGGGGGGAAGAATGTAATAACCCAAAAATTTATCAATAGAATTTACCTCTTTTTATAGTAATTTCATAACCATATATAATAACTTATGAACCTTAATAAAAACTCTATAAACAAATGACTAATAAAATATAAAGTATTCCTACAAGTTAAGAAAGCAATACTAATGAAATAGTTACAAGACCTTAAGAATAGAAAAATTACCCTTATGAATAGTAAAATGAAAAAATGAATAGTATACTCACCCATTAAAGTATAAATATAATCTATGAATCTTATAAGTTATCACATGACATAATTATATCATATTATTAGTTAATAAATATTTTAAAAATTATTAATTATGTGTTGTTATTTATGTAAGTCATAAATATTTAATAAATATATTATGAAAAATATAATAATTTAATAGAACTTGTATCATCATAAAATATATTAATAAATTAATATTTTTAATTCTAATGATTTGAATTTAATTTTATGTGACCTTAAGTAAATTTTTAATGTGTTCTGAAATCAGTTATAATATTACAATCTGTATTTTCCATGTAAATGATGATTTTAATTAAAATTTAAATTAAATATATTTATAAAATACTTTTCATAAAATGGAGTACATTTTTTAATTATACATATCAAAAAGTTTTTATGGTGAATTTTTGGGATATTTGTGAATTACTTTAATTGTTTGTGAGTAGTGAAATACGAAAATTTACAGTATATATACACTATAAGATAAATACACAATTAATAGAGTCATAGTTGATGTAATAACCAATAGCTGTAAATCAAATTATTTAAATACTATATTTAGTCTCATTAATCAACACAATTTATTGTCATGATAACAATAATAAACCGATGAATTAAATATTTGAAAAATACCTCTCACCTCCATTATAAATACCACCCCTCACACCCTATTCAATTCACACCTATCAAACATTGATCATTTCACAAGTTATTCCCAAAGGACGTCCCTAAACCCTCTACCAAGTCCAGGATATCTTGGTATCATCAAATTACTAAAACCCTTTACCTAATGAGGTTCTCAAGGAGGAGATATTTAAGTGATAAAATCCTCTTCCTTTTACTTTTAATCTCTTGTCAATTTCACTTCATTTATTCTCTTCCCTAGAACTTATCATATAATAATGGAATGGTAACTACATTATGTTTTATATATTTTAATTATATCAATTTAATGTAATATAGATCATTAAACTTCCTCCTTATCCCTCTTTTATTATAAAAATGAAATCACCGCTCATGAAGTGTCAATTTACCGACATCATGGGTGATGCACGTTCATTTTCCTTAACACCATTGAGGATGATAATAAAATAAATAAAAGGTTAAAAAAAAATTTGATTGTGTACGTTTTAACCCATTTTATATTCTATAACTAACTAATATACATAATACTAAATGATAAACCAAAATAACTTCATTATGATTGAAAACCACCAAAACAAACCTATAACGAGCATCATTAATAACTATCTTATGATTAATCCTTAAAAAATATAAACAATATACATATAATATCATTTAAACTTATGTTAAATAATTAACAACCTATAATAAAAACTCTTTATATCTATTCTCCTTTAACAAAAATATTCATTCATGAATACAATTGACACAACCGTGAAAACTAGGAAAATGAATGCTCCTGAGTGATGGAATTAAACTCTATAATTCATCCAAAATAACATAAATGAACCTAGTAAAACCATAATAAATAAAATTCATGTTTAAAAGGTTATTTATTTTTTAATTAATATATCTAATGTGATTATATTGGATATTAAAGTGGATGGAGCATTTGGACTCAAGGTAAGGGGAATTCTCAACCCCATCTCTGTTTCTTTGGGTTTTCCCGATTTCACCCCATATCAAGTATGGTTTTTCTATAGAAATAATTTTTCATCATTATATATTATTTTATGTGATATAAATTACCTATAAATTAGTTTATGAAAAACATAATTATTTCCAAAAGAACTATTATTTTAATAAAACACACCTTTTACATCTCAAGAGTATTTCATATCCACTCATGATTGATGATTCCTATATGATTTAGGTTATTCTCTCATTTAGTTGGGAACAAAATGTTTATAAATTTCTTCTTATGAAATGTAACCAATTCCTTTCCATGGGTTATTATATGTACAAGACTTATAAATACCCTATGTAGCATGCATGATAATGTAAATGTTATGATGAGACAGGTGCCCCAGAATTATATACGACTCTACTAAATTGGTTAATGTGATGTATCTTAGGATTAATGTCAAATATGAATGAAAATTAAGCTATATTTGTTCAAAACTATATGTGTTCGTTTATCACTATTATATGATGATTCATTTATATTAATTTCAACATTACATTCCTCTATCCAATGCTTCCACCCAATATTATGATCATATGCCAAGATGATGATATTAAATTTTATGTTCACCGATTTTATAGCATTTCATTTTATTAACTGTCCTCTTATAGGATTTTTACCTCACCCCTTTTTTATGTATATCCTCATGTGATGACTTGTACTAAGGATAATAAAAGAAATAATAAGATTCTATAAAATAAGAAAATAAAGAAATTTTTTATGTTTTATTTTGAAAATCTTATATATAGTACAATTTTTTCCGAGACACTAAAACATTATATCCTTATTGTGTAATTGTTTTTGGTTGATTATATTTAAAATGAATTAATAAGATATTTAAGAGAATTAAGGGTCACTATATCCTTCAGTTCATTTGGTAATATAATATATCTCCGTAGAGAATATATATTTTGTGTGAACATGATGCCATATATTCAAAAAATGATGATGTTACAATTTATTAACATAATTTATGCCTGTATATGATTCTATAATTCTTCACAACTATGTTTGGTGTCTGACCACGATGTTATGATGTTTCATTATTTTGAATAGGCCATATTTCCTTCCTTTTTCAGTGGTTTCTGTAATCATTTTTTTATGTTCCTTTGATTTTGATTTGATGATCATGATTATACACTCTCATGTTATGAAGATTAATTCCCCTTATTCCTTCCCTTAAAAGGATATTAGGTCACCCAATATATATTTATATATATATCTTCAGGTTACTATATGTACTATAGATAATGGGGAGATTTTGAAGAATAAACATGAAAATTTTAAATAATATTTTATTATGTAAATTGATGTTTGCGATCAATTTTCCTAAGAGAATAATCGTTTAGAAAATGGATTTTACCACTATTTTTTTGCTTATATTTAAGATTATGTAATATTTATGTTTGTAATGAATATGTTTCTATAATATATTTCTATTTATGCCACAATATGGTATAATTATCTTTTCTATGGTGGTAATTTATCCATTTATAACTTAATTGTTTCTATAAATGTTTTGAAAAAACATGGGTATAATAATCCATAAACTATATATATTTTTATAATGAGAATTGGTCTTAGATTTAGTGTAAGAAAATGGTTTACACCGAATTAAACATTTGGAAGAACTTGAGGAGGTAAGTTTAATAGTGATGGGAATTTTGGAATTTTTTTATCATTAATGTATATAGTTCTCATGATCGTATTCCTAATCTATTATTTATTGCTCTTGAAATAATTTAATATTTTGGATAATGTAATTATAAATGTTAGACATCAAGGTTTAGACACTCATTTAAAAAGTGTTTGTCATCCTTCTAAATATATTATATCATGTGCGTTCTATCAAAATATCAATCATACATCATCACATGGTTTTTTTTATAGGTCTTATATTTAATAAACATGGTAATAAATTATTTTAAAGGTAGTTTTCTCGTTAAAACCTCCAATAATTATCTACGTATCTCTCACCTATTCCCTTCCTATATAATTAAAATTTTGATATTCAAAAAAATTATATTTTTATCAATTTATATATAATATATGGTTTACATAAAAAATTTGATGGTGTTTGTAAGGATCTATGAATTTTTTGACTATTTATAATGTATTTTCAATGAATATATATATGGATTGAACTAATTTCATCAATATTATGGGTGATTACGTGTTTAATGAAAAATAATTCATCAATAGAAATATATAATGATTCGACATCAAAAAACATTTGGATAATATGTTCTTGATAGTGCTAAAAATAGTGTTTATATAACCGATGATAATAAAACATAAAAAAGTTTAAAAAATTAATGTTGAAGATGGTAGAAGAACATGAAATATTATACATTCATCCCTCTAGATAAATATGTGACATTATTGATGGTCCCCATAATAATTAATGGAATTTATAGAAAACTACATGATATTCAACAAATAGGTAATAATGTCTATAAGTCATTTTTAAAAATTATTCATGCTTAATTTAAGGAAATTTTAATGAGAATAAATGACTCAATGAATTGTTTTTCTATTAAAGTTAATATAATGGTTTGATATATTTTTAGCTAAAAAATTTCTTAAATATTGTAAAAGTGAAATGAAATTGACGATATTTCGTTAGAACAATGGTTATTTACAAACCGCTACACATTAGTATTGATACTTAGATGATTTGATCATTGATAAACTCAACAATGTATTTATAGCCTATGATATGAGGAAGGGAAATACTAAAAGGGAAAAGGTAAATATAATAATTGATGACATTTAAATATTCAAAAGGTTCAAAGAACATTGAACATAAACCTTATCAAAAAGTGGAATCCAATATCACATATAATTCAATTAATTTCAATGAGTTTATATAATTTTTCACTAATGCAATGGAATGTGTAAAATTTAAATTCAATGGAATACTTCATTTATGTGTTTCAACTGTGGAATTATAAAAAATATTAGTTAATTTCCCTATGATGGATCATGAATAGGAAGCAGTTGATCAACCCAAATTATCATGTTGGAAAAATAAAGATTTATATTGTCATAATATTCAAAAATTCGACTAATGGAAGGGAACCCCACCTCATAATGAAGAATAATTTTCTACTAAAACATGATATTGATTCTTGTGATTTGGATAATTAAAAATATTATTCTTAAATAATGATTAAATAACCTCATGATTTTATGTCAAAATCAAAACAATCCAATTATTCATCTAGTGGATGAAGAGAGGGTGGTGAGGATGAGAGTAGTGATAATGAGACCCCAAAAAAATTTAGTTAAAGTTGTATCTCTTGAGGTGTTTTCAAGAAAATATAAATCTTGAATAAGGAAAAACTCATTTAATAATGATTTTATGAATTAAATAAATCTCTTAATGAATCAAATTATTAGGATATTACTATTGTAAAAATAGGGGTGATAACAATACCATACTTTAAGAATTAGATAATATAAATTTTATTAATATTTAAAATATAATTTACAAGAACTTATATTTTTAGTCTCTTGATGTATATTTGTGGGAATATTAAAATTAATTTAAATAATTACATCATATACTATTTAAAAATCATATCCAATAATTTTGTGAGTACACTAAATTTTTTATAGAAGTTGATTATGACACTAAGATACATAGATATTTTCCTATTATTAATAAAAAATTCTTTTACACTAAATCATGCATCTAAAATTCAATTAAAAGTGATAAGAATGGATGTTCTATGATTTCTTCACTAAAGAATATCTAAATAAACATTGAAACATCAAATGGTGGAATTGAAAACTCAAAAAAGTTGTTTGGTGTGGAAAATGAAAAATATTGAGGATAATCATAATGAAAAGTCTATATAGAAGGATTATATTCCTATTATTGGGGATGTTTTTGAGAGGTTTTCATTTGAAAAACTTTGGTTCAATCAATGAAAATATTTTGAGGAAGAATATTACAACACAATAAGAAATTGTTTTGAAGGAAGATGTTTTCTTCATAGAATGTATGGACCCAATTCTTATGTGAAATAGTATAAAATTTCATTAATTTAATAAATTAAAATATATGAATAGAATGGGATTCATGTTAGAGATCGTAAAATCCAATCATAGAAATATCTAATATTTAATTTTATAATTAATTACTCTTTTGATTCCCTAAATAAAACTTATTATAAGTGAGATCAACTGTTAAAACAACCATGGGAGTTATGATGCTATAAAAGGTTCATAAGTAAACTAAAAAAATATATACAAATTTTATGTGTAATCATCATTATAAAATGGTTAATTAGGTTTCCAACAAATAATTGAATGGTGTGAATCCATTTATATTTGTATATGGGTTGAGGAACAATATCTTTTGTGTCTCTTGGTTTTGTGAAAGTTGGAAAGAGGTTATATTTTGAATGAATGAATTTGTCTGATGAGGATGAATATTTACATGATAATTATTATGTTAAAAAATTTATATCCTTGTTTCATATTTAAAACAAAAAATAATAATTTCTTGAAGAGTATAAAAGAGTAAATGATTTTTTCACTGTTTAATTTTATGTTTTTGTTATATGAACATTTAAAAATTTTCTCACATTACATGTGATTATTGTATATTGAGTTGATAATTTGCTATTGAGATATTTCTGAATGTTCATAGTTGTTTCAAAAAAAAAACAAATACTATGTGTCATCACTATATCTAGGTTCAATAATATATTTGAATATAAGAATTTTAACTTTGAGGAATATTTTTGGGAAGAATTGGAAAATGAATAAATATTATAGTCCAAATAATCTATAATGACCCACATCACATAAATAAATATTGTCTAATATTGAACACAAATAACTATTAATCACTCCTTGTGTTCCTAAGGCTTAGTGACTTTATATTTTTAATTACATTATAATATATTTTTTATGTCAACTAGAAAATAATTTATTTCAATCTATATAACATTCTACTAGAGATCACCATACTACTATCACAATATCTGATATCCTAGGGAAAAATATAATAGTATTGATGCATAATAATCTCATTATGTCAATGAAATAGTAATGGGGTAACATATCATATGATTCAATGATCATATAAAAAAAATTAAATCACCACAACTTTCAAATGGAAACATTAAATATGATGAAAATATCATAAGATCAGGGTATTATTGAAAATTAATAAAACATGAAGTATAAATAATTTATTTAGCTACAAATATAGGTCAATTATCACTACTATGAAATCATAACATAATTAAAAATCTAATAATAACGTTCCTATAGATACCATTATGGGAAAATCTAACCACAACATGCCCTTGCATAATGATCTCATGAAATAAAACATTTTAACAAATCGATTGGGGTGGTATAAATCCAATAAAATTTGTCTTCATAATATTACATTCATATGATATCCACACTAAAAACATATATTTATAAATCATAAACATTAAATAAACTAATGATAAATACAATGGTTACATAATGATGTCAAAAGGCTGAACAAAATATTGAGTCATGTAGATAATAAAAATAGTAAGAGAATATATCATATTATATACTAAAATATCAGAATAAATAAGTAATAAAATGATTTAGTCAATGATATAAGTAATAATGGTCGATCAGTAACATTGGAATAATTGGTTAAAAGTAAATTAAACTCGGACAGATTCACTGATAAGGATTGGGAGGATTGACATAATGAAATAAAAGAAAAGAAACCATTTGTGCCTTAATATAAATAAAAAATAGAGTAAAAAAATTATATAAATATAATAATGAAATATTGTGTGAATTGAAGAAAGATGGAGACAATGATATTAGGTGAGATATAGAGCATATAATCAAGAGCGAGAAAGATAGTAAAACGCACATATCTAATGTTTTAAATTGATTTTGGTTCTCCTTTATCCACATACATAGTCATTTTTATTTTTAATAATTTATTTTAAAACATTATTCATATTAATTATATATTTTATAATCTATTTTTATCATGTTCGGTTCATTTATTTAATTAATATTAGGTTATTTGGTACATAGATCCAAAACTGAGTCAATGTAGTGGTAATTTTCAAGCGAATTATTCCAATTATTCCGTAAGATATTTATATATCATATTATATTTTTTATATCATTCCAAATGGATTCTGTTTCAATAGATTAGAATAATGATTCCTATTATAATCTGGATATGTAGGATTCCTATCCAAGGCCCAAACACAAAAATGATCATGCCTAAATGTAATTCCACACATGTACCTATCATTTCAACCATCAATACCCAATCTCTCCCATGGTATGACCATTCTCCCTCATCCACTAGTGGACTGATCTATAAATTGAACTAAGGTGTCTCTTATTCCTACAATAAAGTGGATATATAGGATTCCTTCCTACTGAATTATATCCAAATTAGAAAAGAAAAAAGGATATCCCAATAAATAATTCCTTCAACCATTGGTAGAGAGACTGGTCATTTCCTATACCTCATTTACCACACCCATCATAGCTCCAATGGGCATAGGGTGTTGCAATTATCATATTCTTCACAAAGAAAAACCTCATCATGTAAGTCCCAAATAATATGAACCATTATAACCCTTATTACTTGCATAAACAGGACTTGTAATATGCCTTTCAAGGGCCTGAGCTCAAATTTATGCATACCTTAGTTTAAGTCCATCAATGTATCTAACATATCAAACCATCAAGAATCCATGATTACCATGGAATAATCTTTTTCCAACATCCACCATTTGACTGATCAGAAAACTAAAATATAATAAATTTTATTCCTTATAAAACCAAGATACCTAGGATTTTTCATAAAGGTACATGATCTATTATATAATGACTTTGTTCCATCATATATGTCTTTTCCTGATGATGTTAAACTGGACAGGTTCAAAAAAAACTAAGTGGAATTTAATTCCTACATTAAACAAGATTCGTTGGATTCCTCATAGAGGCTTGATTCACTCCTTAAAATATTAAATTTATCCATATATAGAAGAAAATTATTAAGTGACAGACTATAAAATAGAAACATATAAGTAGCCACTCATAAGGGGAAGCTGAGAGAAATCCATTGACACATAAAAATTGATTCCCTAAAAGATCCCCATCTATTTATAAAAGTGATTTAACCTATAGAGATTTATCTAGTAGAAACTAATTTTGTATCTGGAATGGAATGAGATTTAACTTATTATTTACTTGTAATAGTTAGTCATCCCATTTTTGGATTTATAATAGATTCTCGAATATATCCTATATATATAACAAATCCCTATTGTAGGAAAAATTCCATCTAAAGGGTGTGATGAGCCCACCACCCATCCTCTCAACCAATGTGATTACCAAATTTTATTTGGATCTGTAACCCCAACTAATAGTCTTCCTCTTGATAGTAACTCCATACCCAATTATTGAAGTGTGGTCCATTGGGAGTTTCTATAAAATATTATCAAATAATGAGTCTAATGAGAATGCTTGTGTAGAAAATAGAACCCCCCCCCACCACAATCAAACCACCTGAAGAAATCTATCCATTTATTTTTGATAAAACAAAAATAGTGAACCCATTGTGAATCTCACAAATAACACGATGATTAGTTAATCATGCATTGGGAAGTTCTTTCATTCATAAACTATGAAACAAATGGTGAACCTGACATGAATCTATCAAATTACATGATGGTTGGTTAATCATTTATCAATATATTTTTTCTGGTAGAATCTTTTCTAAAAATTAGTACACAACATGAGAACTCTAAAAAAAATAGATGATCGGTTGAATATGAAATGAATCTTATGGATGATCCTATATATTTGGGGGGGGGGAATGAAATGGTCTAGTAAAACCATCAACATGAAAAAATCTGAACCATATCGGTTTCTATGAGGGTGTGGAAGTACCAAAATGAAAAGGTTTACAACGTCCAAAGAAAGTTGTAGTAAACCCAGTGTCCATCTTTCTTAAATCCAACTGCTTAGAAATATTTTCCACATAGATCTACAAAAACCACCATAAGTAGTAGATGATGGTGTTCTAGGGTATCAATTAAGGTTCCTCCTAGTTCAAGGGTCACTAAGGAGGGATCCTGAAAACCGCTAGTGCCAGCATCATCCCATCAGTCTCTTGTTATCATTACCACCTAACACACATCCACCTTTAACACCCAATAATGAGAAACAATGATGAGATATTTTAAGTTTAACTCTCTGGATAACTATGGGTGGGATGATATCCCAACTTACACTAATGAAGATTATGAGCATATATCAGTGGTATCCAGTGACCAGGCTCATATTCATGCTCACTCAAAACATGTTTGTGGACATATTCCTTTAGTAGGAATGGTGGAGGCGCATATCCCTGCCCCCCTACATGAATTCCATTTTTATATTCTAGTGGAACAATTAGTACATAATTGGTGTCATATCCTCTCTTCATCAGAAGATATTTCATGTATATAGTGTAGAATAAAATTTCACTAGATTATATCCACGTGAACACTTTTCTAAAACGACATTATATCTTAGTGACAGTTGAAAAACTCTACCGATATTTTCTAACACTAGTATGAATATCAAGATAGGTTCATATTATTATCCTTATAATCAGTGATGCTCAATACTCTGGTAATCATCAACATGTGGTTTCTATGGGGAAAGAGAACATTATTGCACCCATCCTGGAAGATTATCAACATATTATGGTAATGGATGAGGCATCGAATAAGGATCATATTTATAATCGAACTAAGACTCACATGGTGGGGGTTGTAAATGACTTATGATAGGGTCACATTATAGTTAAAATACTATGTATGCATATCCCAAAGGCCAATTATATGGCTCATATCCTCGTACTAGTTGGGTCTCACCAAGTGAGAGTGGAATGCCTCCAAATATGATCATATTATAATCAATGAATCCCATCATCATAATCTAATGGACCAAGACTGGGCTCATATCCAAGTTCATATAAAGGCTCACTAAGAGTGAATGACACATCCCTCGGGACATGCTCCTATTCTAGACAGTGAATCTGACAGGTATATTACCATATATCACAGAAGCTAGGTTCATATTCATAATTCCGCCGAAAAAACAGCTCCAAAATACAACATAGGCAATAATGAATGTATCTAATATCCATTCTCCCATTCCATAATTTCATCATTATATTCTGGGGGGATTCATATTATAACATGGATCATATTCATATTCCAATAGGGTATCACCAAGTGAGATTGGAAAATGTCTCATCAAATTTTAATATTCCAATCACAAAATAGCAGTGGAATATTAAAAAGGCTCTAGATTGGGATCATACGCCCCATTCGAATATATTTTCTCTATGTTAAAATGGAATGTACCTTATGGAAGGTGCATATTCTTAATAATGATAAATAATATTATTGGAATACTCTAATATCCTCTCATTAAAGAGATCATATTCATGAAGAACCAGATATTGGTGATAAGATTTGGTATCCATCATACAACTGTCTCATCTCCTGACCCAATTCTAGAATTCATGCCATCATATTTCATCCATGACACATAATGAGACACATATTCCTATTCTTATAAATTCCAGTGTACATGAGGATGGTTGATACACATTATAAACACCCAAGTGGTATGTCAAATCATTCACAAAATCATAATATATTCATTACCATGATTTTCCTCCTTGTGGTAGTGTGGGGATGGATCATTGGGATGCTACTCATGACATCAACCGTGGACAACCTATATAAATTGATATCTCCCATGGATATGGAAATCTACCACTTTCCTAGACACCTCCATATAGAGTGGTTTTAAAAACTGATACACCTTCATATAGAGAGGTTCTCCGAAAATCTTGTTCAAGTATATATATATTTCCCTATCAACTACTAGAAACACTCCAATCCATTTAGTGGGAGACCTTAAGAATCATATTATGTGGTCTAAATATATAACAGAGTTTAATTTTATTAAAGAAGAAGATGAAATTGATATATGGATATAGTAAATAGGAAAAAACCTCCCCACCATTCTACTTTAGCATGGAACTTCTGACTATGAGAACCTAGATGAGCTAGAAAAGAAGTCCATGCATTATATACACCAAAATATGAGGGATTTTCCTTAGTGATTGAATGCTAGATGCCTCCCTTATCTTTTTTATGATGGTTACCTTGAGATAATCAAGATACTGTATTGTCAGCTTGTTCGGGATACCATCCCCATGGTGTGAGATCTAAAAATGGACAAGAAAAGCTAAAACATTCCACATGATAACCACTGATGCATCACAACTCTTTGAAAAGTTATCTCTCCTGCCACACACTAAATTAGTATTCAATGATACTGAATTTTTCAAGAATTACATTTCACAACACCCATGGAATAGTATAACCCCCTGATATAAAATCCTATAATGTTATTTCCCCCAGTAAAATCAGGGGACCTGGTAATGATCATGCCATGTGGTCACTACAACATAATTCTATTTCATCAATGGTTCCAAGACATAACGAATGGAGGAAGAGGAAAAAACAAAAAGTACTTGAACTAGTAACCTCGAAGCACGGGTAATTCATTTTATAAAAAAATCATTCTTGGAATCAAATCAATGAGATCCCATATAAAATGACTCCCCTAATGAGATTCCAGTTCACCTAGATGCTACACAAGAACAATTGTAACTCATAAAAGAGCACCCAATAGAAACTACAATAGAAGTTTTATAAGAGAAGAAAAATTCACTAGGTTATGGAAATATCTACAACTACCTCCACCTCTTGGATCGTTGATTATTCAGAGTTTTTAGGAAATAATATTAGTAGCTGCAAAAAAACCACATCCCACATGCATAGAAGCATTTATATCTCAATCTCTATAACCAGGATTATCTCCATTCAATAGGCTCCTTGCGAATAAATGTATGTTCCATATCACCCCAAGCCCACTAAGTTGGGTGAATTAATATCTCAACACCCATTCCAAAAATTATTAAATCCTTGACCAAAAGTGTCAGATCCTCAACAATGGGATCAATAAATTCGAATTGTGACCCTAAATAATTCCTAGACTATAAGGCTAGCATAATTTGTTATCATCATCATCAATATAGATAAAATCAATCTTATTAGGGTTTGGAGTTGAATATTGATGGTCGACATCCCATCCATTACATTCATCATAAGAAAACCCTATGTTATTCATTTCTGGTTCATCATATGGGGCTGGAAAATCCCACAATATCATTACTTGTAGGACAAGATGGAATGATTTTATGATAAAGTTAATAAAACCTCACCAGTGTAGCCAGCTAAAAAAATCAAAATATGAATAAGTGTTCGTGGAATGACCCTAATACCTGATGTGTAGAATAATCATATTGAGTAAAAATTAAGGGGACGACAATCCTTGCATGATATTCCTCTGTGAATATCATCACTTTCAAAAAAATAGATATTTTGGATCAATACAATGACATATAGGTTTGAAACCTGAAAAAAATACCCCAAGTAGAGGGTGATTCAGATGCGCCAACTAAGGCTGTATGCACCCTAAAAAAAATCAAGGATAAAAAAGCTGGAACCACTGAATATCGAGTTACCACCTCTCTGTTGGATCACTACCAATGATAAAGGGAAATGTGTGGCTATATCCAAATCACCACTGTAAAGAGTCAAAATTCCTTCCATGGAGGAATAGTTGTCACAATTTGAGAATGAGATGAAAACTCACAGACAACTCAACATGGAGAAACATCATGGAAAAATTCCCACTTGGTATTCCCTTCGAGTTGAGGTAAATATTCCTCCTCCTATACAAGTCGATCAACAAGAAAGAGTAGCATCTGAGAGTCATAATGAATCTAGATCTCGGTACATTATCTAGATATATGAGAAAGTCAAGAATGATCTCTACTTCCCTCCATTATAGAGACAACATCACCCCCACCATTGTAATCACCAAATCAAAGAACTTGTTGAGAATTGGTGGGTGAAAATAATTTGACCACCTCAGTAAGCCTCACCTTCTCCCTATGAAATAGTGGTGGCTCAAACATCAATAAATCTAGAAATTCTCAACATCCTCTAGTCCTTCGCTACTCAATTGGAAGTCATGGATGGGAGACATTTAGTTGGGAATCCTAAGAAAAAATTCATTACCAAAATGGGTGGATGAACTTTACCTCCACCCAATTTTTTAAATCTTATGTTCTCTACCATTAATAGAATGGGAGAAACTAAAATTAATCTCACACACATTGTATCCTAATTTTGGTTGATTATGTACCCTTGGAATCAATAAAAGACAACAAAGAGGAGGTGTTCTGAACAGAAATTGTTAGGTCTAACCTTCATTTGGTGAATAATCCTTCTATGAGGATCAGTTGCACGATGGGAAGACCATTGTCATAAATTACATTACCTATTCATCTCAACACTAAAGAAAATGACAATTTAAAACATGTGGAACTGCAAGAAATGTAAAAATGAGAAGGTATAACACATCATAGTTAGATAGAGAGGATAAAAAAACTCACTCAACATCACTCTCTCACATGATATCATTACTGAACTCAATGTTTATAATCATCAAGATGAGTTACAGACACCTATTATCCCAATTAATTATCTAGGTGGCTTTCATGAAATCACTGAAATTGTAAAACTTCTATAAGACTCTATTCATTGAAGTTGATCCAAATCATGACACATGACCTTGACATAGGGAAAAGTCATGGAAAAGAAGAAACTACTGATTTTTCCCTTAAACCAGAAACAGTTCCCATTAAAATAACTAGGATTATCCCAAGCCATCCAGTGCATCCCATTTTGTGGAAACAATCACAATATATACCTAATCTTAAAGAACAAATATATCAAGGTATAATGGGATTTTATAAATTGTTTAATTAATATTACTCTTTTAGAAACAAACATGTGCCTTTTTATTTCACGGAAGTCATAGGCAATAACCCACTCAAGCTACCAGATCCTAGGAATCCCAATTATGCCAACCTCAATGACCAACAAATAATAATTCCATTTTCATAAGATATTAGGTCATAACATATATGATTTATTTTTCTACAAGTATTTTTTATAAATCAGGGTCGATTCCAAACAAGTGATGTTGGATTACTTCGTAGAGTAGTTGACCTACAAAACTATCACACAATCAAAATTAGAAGGTGATTAGAAGAGAGTTTAATCTAGGCATGAACAGAATATTAGCAATAGGATGACATAGAATGTAGTTGACTGATCTCATGCCACCCTGAGAGTACATATCTGTAGCGCCACCATGGCTCGTCCACCTAGGGAGGTGACATTGGATATGTCTCTAGAAGGTGGATGTTACAATCAAATATAGGTAGAAAAAGAAGAGTAAGAGTCGTATTTTTCTCCAATGAAATATTTGACTCATTTAGATTGATTCACTACAACATCGAAAACATGGGCACCATCACACAAACGGTACCCTCATCGGGCAAGGAGGTCATATTCTATTACTCAAATGTGATACTCAAGGAATACCCTTTATCCGATGATGATTAACATGCCTCGAATTATGAGTTCTCCACAACTAACAAACTAATAGGAGGCCTTATGTGCAGGAATCTGGGATATAGGGGACATTAGGGTTGTGATCTGACTTGATATTTTATTTAGGTCCCACATAAGGAATAAATATAGATGAGAGCCACGGGAATGCACTCCAGGAAGCCCAAAAAAGATATTTATGTGTTTTAGAACCCTCCAGTGGTTTCCCTCACCAATTGTTCTAGAATGACTACCTAGCAGATGTTTAATAACATGGTCATCCTAGAAAAAGAGGAATTCATGCATGAATCTCACCACTATGAGCAGATACTCCCATGACCTCTTCACAAGCATGAGGATCATCTACAAAAAATGCATAATTCCACAAACCACATTTCAAGGATCAACCCCAACATGGGATGCACCATCCACTGGCACAAAATTATTCCATTATGAAATAACAGACTACTTTCAAGGCCATGATCTTGATCCTAGATGTGTTGCACCATTCAAAAGAACTCTAGAAGTCACTTATTGATGAACTTTAGAGCTCATATGAGCACATGACAGAAGTTGTTTCAACTCATATCTGTAGATTGGTGACCATGGAAGAAGAATTTTATGTCTCCATCTCATTCATAGAGGAGGATCGGGAAGTGTCCATATAAAGACACAGTTGATGACTATATGTTTTGGGAGGACTCAATAATGTCGACATCCAAAGAGATCTGAGTGACAATTGATTTGGGGTCAATCTGATCCCGATTCAAAACCACCAATTTTAGGGATATATGAGAGTGGATGTTTCTCCCATAAGGATTACCATTAAATTGAGGATATGTTTTAGAAAATACCCCAAGGCTAGATCAAAATGAAAGCTCAATTTCAAGATATCACATCTGATGTAGAGTTTGTGGATATCTAGTAAGACACTGCATACAATTTCCTTTCTAAAAGACCTTGGTTATATAGTCAAATGGTGGTCCCTTAAAAAAGAAATTGATGTCTGAAATACCCTATCAATTTAGACATCATCAAACTACATGGTGGCAAGTCCCCTTCGAGACATGAAATCCCACATATACTGAATCATGTTTCTACAATAGGGAAGGAAAACAAACAATAGTGAATGATGATATATAAGTTTTATCCCCCAATAGCCTAGGGGATACCCATGAAAATATTTTGAGTATTCATGGATTTGAAAATATACTCTCCATAAATCTAGCTATGGTAATAGACATGATCGTAGATGTTCAATCCCATTCTATCCCAAGTAACTACACAAAAGATAGTCAGCTACATAATCCCCTCTCCAATGACTCTTGTAATTAGGGATTATAGTTTATTTTCTCCTAGTATTTCTCACCTTGAGAGTGACATATATATCCCATGATTACCACCTTCATCTAAAAATGACCCCACGAACTCAATGGTGGAAGAAGAAGAGGATGACCACATGAAATCCCCTCCAAAACATGTACAAGGCATATCTACAACCATTGATGAGATCGAGTAGTTAAATATAAATATGAAAGTAAACCAGTAGGGTACCTCAATTAGTGAATCCATTCCTCTCAATTATTACGATATGAACATTTCATTTCTATTGAAACACTGATTGGTTTTATCTAGGAACAATACAAAAATTCTAGGAATAATCAAGATATGGATATTCACCATCTCGACTTATAGGATGACTATTAAGGATTTAAGCATGTAGAAGAGAGAAATAACCTCTATCATACTACTAATGTTGATGTGAATTTTTAAAAATTGATCAAATTAAACTATTTTTGAGAAGTGAAATACACAATATAAATTCTTAAAATCATCCTTAATAAGAAATAGAATGTGAATATTATTGTCTTTATCAATTTCAACGAACTCAAATGACATTTCTCAAAGGATGAATTCCCAGTACAAATCACTTAAATCTTTATCAATTAAACTACTCTCTTTAAAGGTCCTTCTTTTGTTGAATGGTATTTGGTAAAAAATGGATAAAGATTTCCCCAAAAGATGAAGAATCAACTTCCATCATACCACATCAGGAGATATTTTTCTATTATGCCATTCCCTTTGGAAGAAATAAGTCTATCACTACAAATCAAAACAGTATACATCATATCACTAATAAAATCATGGGATGAATAAATGAGTTTTAGGTTGATGACCTGGTGGCCAAATCCCAATAGTGATGTGATCAATTCATGGGTCATCAAACGATCTTAGCCATGATTTGAATTCACAGTATGAAGATGTATCCAATGAAATATTCATGGTGGGTAACATCATGGAAATTAATTTTATTTTTGGTATACAACCGTTTCATTAAGGAATATCCAAGAAATAATATTTCTATTATAGAAATCTCACCACCCATAAATCATAGATAACATAGGGGGATCCAAGGGAACCTTATCTACATTCGTCATTTCATACCCAACTTATACAAAAAAATCTCTCCCCTTAACTTAACTAATGAATACTAGAACCCACAATCTGTGGGATAATGACTTCCACGAAGCCTCTGAGAGTCTCAAGAATTACCTGCTACACCCACCAGTTCGGATGCTACTATTGGAAGAGAGCACACTAACTTTTTATGGGGATTCTATGGAATGATCACATGGTGACATCCTTGCACAAAAGAATTATTCAAGGAGTGAGAACAATCTATATAACCTCATCCAAATATTTCTATGTTCTAAGAATCGATACACAGATGCTGAAAAGAATTTTATCACCCTCATATTTGTGGTGTAAAATCTTAATAATTTCAAGAATCACCATGAAGTCCATATGATCTCTCATATTAATCCTCTCAAGTACATCCATGTTTTCCCATTCTTATATTCCATTTATACTAATGAGAGGTAACTCTGCAACAATATGACTTTATGTTTGTGAAATAAAAGGTGGTGAGAGGGAAATAAATGGATGATTTCTACACGACACATACCGCGAATAAATGTAGATAAATTGACACTAACTTATTAAAGAAGAGGTTTTAATCACCCATGACACTACTCATACATGGGTGATGTATTCTGATCGCACCTCTAAAAGTCCTATTAGTGGGAGAATGGAAAACCTGAGACTCAATCTGGTCGAATTATGGATTTTATTTGTTTCTCCAAATAAATAAATTTTTTCTAGTCATATTCAAAATTTTATAGTTTCATAATTAATGATTTTGAATACCCATACCTCATCAAAGGCTTGAAATTATCCCTACACCTACAAACAACCTACTTCAATATCAAAGAGGATTCAGAGCTAGTGATAAAACCTCTCAATGGTGAATATATAATTAAAAAGGAATACATTTCCCCTATTAGTGGCTATGTCATGGAAGATTTCCCTTTTGATCCCACTTTGAATTATGTTACACGATTGTAGAATGATCATTCTGATACATTGTCTAATGTAGCAACAATCATTGATGACCCGAATTCGGATGACTAAATCCTTCATATCACACAACTATGAATGGTCTCACTGACTATCGTTTACGATATGGATGAAATAAATTTCGTCTTCACTTCCTTGGAGAACGATGATTCAATATCCACACCCTGATAAATGGTGCCAATAATTGGTTATCTCCAAAATGGGACTCTCTTGAATGTCCAAGTCATAGGGGAATAGATTCAACTACGCGCATTGAATTTTACCTTATATAATGGCCTAATTTAGAATATAGACCTCAACAAGTGAGGCTTTGATAGAATCCTACTCATATGCATAGTACAAAGAGAGATTCCCACTTTCATAGAGGAATTCAATGACGAATCCTACATCGCTCATTATTTTGGGACTAGGCACACCAACCAGATCTACGGGCTAGGTTATTAATAGTAAACCATGATACTAGACTATGTGGAAATAACCATGAAATATTATTCAGGTGAGATCAATGAAAAAATCAACCATCACTTTTAAATTTTTTTCATATTGCAAAATATTTCTAGTCATCTTCTGTTTGGGGAATGGATGTTTTGGGTCCATTTTCCCCTACCACAACTAATCAATTCAAGTACATCCATACTTCTATAGAAATATTCTCCAAATATAATTAGGTGATACCCTTCAAGAAATTCAAGATGAATAATACCATCAACATCGAATAGTCCAATATCATCATTAGATTCAAGGTTCCCCTAATAATATTGATAGGAAATGACACAATCATCAATTCCCTATAGTTTAAGAAACCATTCCAGGAATACAACATCGATTCCAATCATTCATACCACTATCATTCAGCCTAAAATATTCTGATAGAGGACTTCAATCATAATATTCAAAATATAATAAAAAAGATGATGAATAAAGACCATAAGTCATGGATAGAAAAACTACTCTATTATTTATGTGGAATCCATACCAACATGCATACTTTAATAGAAAAAATCTCATACTAATTCATGTAAATGATTGAGGTAGTGTCACTCAAATAATGACATATTATTTTTCTTTTAATATCTATTTTTGAACAATTCTTTGATAATGGGAAATCATAAGAATGGCTGGATATATTGAGAGGCTTCATGATAACAGGTTGTATACATTGTACAACCATGAAATCCATCAAAATAGGATCACACAGTCCATCAATAAAAAGTTCATCCTCCATTAATTCCTCTAAAGAGAACCGGTGTTGGCTCTCATAACCCCAATGGTATTTGCAAAGAATCCTCTGAAGTTGTAACCCAAATGGTATGGGTCTCCTATCATTCTTAAGGTCTATAATAATGGATCTTACTCATTTTATATGAGGGATGGGGAATGTGTCACCCCCCCCCCCCCCCCACACACACACCAATGAAAGATCTATCATGTGTCTATTGTCCTTATATTATGCGGATAAACTACATGTCTGATGTCCAAATAGTAAGACATAAAACTGCAATTGTCTCTCATTTTGACCATATGAAATTAAACTATATGGAGCTCATCTTAACCGAATAATGTTAAACTATAAAAAACTCATCCTCGTAGAAAGACTAGAAACTAAATATAGTCATTCATACTTACTGCAATACATAAATTACACATCTGACATCCTAAAAGAAAGACGTTACACTAAACAGTGTATATTATCCTGAACTCGCAACATTAAACTGTATGGAGCTCATTCTGACCACATGACGTTAAACTATATAGAACCTTTTATGGAAGCAAGATGATAAGCTGCAAAACATACTTCAAAATTAGTACAATATGATAAACTATTTGGGTAATGTACTTGCAGCAAGATGTTAGGATAAAGAACATCTCTCGTCATAACCACATGACATTGAACTATATAGACCTCATCCTAACCTCAAGATAATAAACTATATGGAAGACATTCTAGAATCTAGACTATAAAAAGAACAGTTTCATTCATCCCCACAAAAGTATTATCAACTCCACAGCTGAAGTCCTTACCACATGACATTAAATTTCACATAAACAATCATCTAACTATAAATTCATCACACATGAACTCGGTCTATGTGAAGGGGGAATGAAATTATTTATTATCATTATGAGAGTCAGATACACGTAGGGAATATCTTTATCCAAGAACTATTTGTTTCTTCATTCCTTCCATATTATGATATGTAGTGACTCCCATACCTCCATTCTTATGTCTATTCTCAATACACCTTTTCATTGACATCGGCTGATCCAAGTCAATACTGCATGGTAATAAACTATAAATATGGTGTCCTTGATTCTTGTTATTAAACTACATGGCCCTCTAGAACTACATACAACTTGATTCACATTTCAATTAGATGCACAAGGATGACTCAATCTAATGTAATGGTATATCCAATACATGATACAAAATTCACCTGTCATATTTTTAATCACCTCTGAATAATGATAAGATCATTAAAATAAATTTTTTCTCATATCAATCATGCCTCACATGGGCTTAAATATTTTTGGTAAAGTGATTTACCTATATAAACAATTAAAATTAGATCGTGATAGGGTTAGCATGGACCAGAATGAATGAACTTTAAAGGAATACTATGATTCCTCATCAAATGATGTTAAACTGCATTATTGATATCCTTTTTTGGATAAAACTAAACATTCATGTGCACCTCACAAAAGAGGACCAATTTTATTATTATTGGTGTCCTACCACACCACCATTATATAACTTTGTCTGGGTTGATTCATATTATCATAGCATATATTGTAAAGCTCAGATCTCTAATATTATGCTCCACTACAACAATCAATGGGAACAATCCCCCCCCCCCCTCTGCATAAGGGTCATATATGCACTGATAATTTCCATTAAAGAACTATGTGTGACATGATTACTATCATTAAAAGATATGTCGTAAAACCCAAATCTCCAACCCTAGGTATATTCAAAAAAATAAACACCAAAAATATATTACACAAGTACTATTAATACCTACACATGGTGATTTTATTGAAGAATTATTTATTAAAAGATTCATATCATCATATGATATATTATGACACCCAGATCATAGGTCTCAAATTTTGATGCAATAGTTCACTTTCATGTTTTGGATCATACATCATTTCTGCTCATCGTTAAATTTAATGGTTCCTAAAGAACTATATGTTGATTTATTCTTATCATAATATGATATGTGGTGACATTTGGATCTCTAGTCATGGGACAAGCTAAAATAATCAACAGAAAAATATTCCCAATTCTACGTCGGGGTCAGGCATGTGTAGAGATTTTCCCATTCCAAGAACTATGTGTATCTTGATATTTCCATTATAAGAGAAATTACTACACCCAGACCCCAAATATTGTCCCAAATACAATAGCCAATGAAGAATACATCTCATCTACATAATTTATGATTAATAAAATCTCATTTTTCCTAAGTGAAAGTTAGATCTTTGTACTTCATTATTGTGAGTAAAATATATATTTAAAATATTTTCACAGTGATTCCCACAACCATACCTAATGTTGTTAAATGGAATAGAAACAAGTGATTCATTACCACATGATGTTAAACTACAACAAAAATGTGTTATGTATAAGTCATTAAAAATACATGGAAAACAAATTCCTTATACATGATGTTAAAACGTGATGACCATCACCCACTATCTTCCCTTATCCAAGGGCCATAATAGCCTTACCTCGTTAAAATAATGTACACGTTTCTTTGGTCATTTTTAGACACCTCAACCCTTAAATCACACTACAGGTCTTGAGAACCTTCAGTTTCTAAAAACCCTCCATAGCCCATGGAAAAAATTTGGGATCTCTCTACTTGACCATCCAATCGATGTATAAGGTTACAAACCCATTAACCAAAGACATCTTGGTTCCCTAATAAGGGACGTCTAATCCATGCGATCATAATGTCACAGTGGTAAAGCTTTGTTCTTAAGGGTCTTCTAGACCATCCCTTGTATGATTTCACAATGACCTTTCCCATGACATGGGAATATTGAGTTGTTAGTTACAATAGTATCATCTCCCACTCATAAGAATGTTAGAGTTATCCTGATCATCAGTATCTTAATTGGGAACTTGTGTAACATCCCCTCATATTAGGTCTATGTACATTATGAAATTAAACTATATACACTTTGGTTAAATCTAAAAAATGTTAAACTGTAGAATTTGATGGTCCAAATCACAAGACCTAAAACTCCAATTGATATAGAGACAAAACAATCCTGGTAGAAACGCCCCAAAGGGCAGCCTAAGAAATATTCAGATCCTAGATCATTTATTTATTCATATACAAAGTTTATGGGAAAATTAAGGTAAAAATAAATAGATCATAAATCTTATAGTGTCTACTTTGTATCCCCAGTAAAATATTATGTTATGCTCACTGGGCCCCCTCTTCTGTGAAATGGTAGAGTAATAATGTTTCATATTAATATCCTCTCAAAGAGAATATATTCTCATGGTGGTGATACAACATTTAGGGTGCTCAAACCATTATTGGGTGTTTTATTTTCCACAAATCACACATCTTGGTTTGAGCACTTCAGATCACCGTAAAACATACATGGACCTTGGAAAAGGATAAATGGATTCAAATAAGTTTTTTTGACTATATATGTATGCATAAAAATCCTATATATTGAACTATGGAATTTAACTAAATTCATCACTCTATAAAAGTGGATTTTTGATCCATAAGACCCCTAACATCACTATGGTAGAACTTAGAACTTCTGAGTGTTCTGGGCCATTCGTAGTCTGATTTTCCCATATCATCTTCCTAACTCGAGTATTTGGTCCATGATTACCAATAATTATACAATACTATCCTTGAATATTCAATATCCTTGATGTTATGTCACCATGTTTTCTACCCTTGTGTCAATTTAGGGATATTAAACTCTATAATCTAACATTTTTTTGGTCCCACACCTTTTGATTTCAAACCATAGCACATATGACTCATTCATCGCAATTAAAGATAAGAACTATAATATGTTATCAAAACCCCTCCTAGAGAGAATTTCATTCCATAACACAACCTCATCATTTAGTTATTTCAATATTCATAAATCATTCTTAGACCTCAAAAATAAGTGGAGATCATATTTCCATGACCATTTTATTGACGCATATGGTTTTTAACCTACCAACTAAATATATCTCCACCTTGTAGAAAAGGAACCCCAATCCTAGAAAAACCCAGTAACCCAATTGTAGAACCTATAACCTCAGGTTGTTATGGTTGATCCCTAGCATGTATGCCACATCCTATATTCATCGACTCAAAATTTTTGGTTTTCATTTAGATCTCCCATATTTCAACTATCTAGGAGGAAATATAACCCCTTGTATTTAATCCTCATCTAATATTAGACCCAAAAAACTTCTTTGACCCTTGGTGAAGATTGATGGAGCATCTATTTGACAAAGTTATCAATGTATAAGGTATGTGACACACAAATAAGGGGAATATTCTCCTCATAAGAAAGGAGATCGATTCCTCATGAACCTTAGAAACACTATACGGTAACTATGAACCCCCTCTGGGTATTTTGGGTAATCCTTGAAATGTATTCCCCATATTCACAATTTTTAATCATGTCATAAAAGTAATACATTGAAGTGTACAATATTAGGTGGTCCAACCTAAAATAACCAAAAGTAAATTAATAGATGGTCTAAGATAAAATACCTTTAACTTTAGTGATAGTATGTCTAAGTTAAATAAAACATAACTATAATGATATAAGTTCCAAGAAAAAATAAAGTAAACTCTAGTGTTATAAGTTCCATGCAAGAAAGACCTTAAACTAAAACACATCAATGATTTAGTCTGGAACAATGGAAAAGATACAATGCTACAGAGGACAAATATATTTCCACATAAAAAATAAAGATACACCCTTCATGTCCATAAACATCAAAAAAAGATGGATCACTCTCCCTACTAGACAAATATATTATTCCCAAATAATTTTTCTCTGAATCAATTGATATGAAGATATCAATAATAGAAAAATCAATGAATATTCTCATGCTTGTGTTAATTCATAAGAATTTCTGAAGAATAATATATCATAATATAAACATTCAAATATAGGAATCCATTTTTACTTGATATTATTTAATGGGTGGGATAATTGCTTATTTATACAAAATTAGATCATTAAAATAACATAAACATCAGGAAAAAAGAATGACTGGATATCATCGTAGAATTTTTAGAAGAGCCATTCATTGATAGTGTACAAATGTTAGAATATACATATTTAGGAGTCTCTCTATGAATTGCTTTAAAAATAAATATCAATGATGAAACTAGAATATGATTTGAAAGAATGAACTACAAAATATTGAATGATTCTAGTGAGAAGTTTCAATTGAATGTTGAAGTGTCACGTGACATGTCTCTTATACTTCTCTCCCATGATGGAGGGTCTTCATTAATGTTTTTATCTCCTCAACTCCTTTTCAAAAAATATACCATGAGAATGATGAAACAGAAATATTAGACCTTACTAAACTTATTATTTACTCACATCTCCATATCTACATGGTCTAGGCATCCATCCAAGATATCAAATTAGATATAAACTAATGAATCTACTCCAATTCCTCCAAATCCACCTTAAATATTTCATCAAAGGGGTCCTCATCTTCATGATCATGCAATCCCATATCATTTGTGTCCAAATAATTTCATGTAATGATAATTTGTTTCATGATATCATAAAATTGTTTAAGATTAATGTCATCCACCTCATTGTCATTGAATATATAACATATGTGTTCTTCTTGCAAAAAAATGAATCTCGATGAGCCTTAGTAAATAGGGTGTGAATATGCATCCGGATCAACCAGGGTAATGTATTTGTTTTTGTGGCTTATGATGTTGGATAATTTTAATGAGTAATAGATGGATAATATATGATGTAACGAGAAATTAGGTCCCATAAATTCTCCCCTCAATATAGGCATTGCTCATTCCTTGATCTAATTGGATAATTTCCTTTATATATTATATCCCACTATTAGTATAGTCATCTCTTGGATGAGGGACCTTCCAATAAGTCTCACACAAGTCACAAATTGGATCCATAACTTCTTAAAAATGAGTGATTGTGAGGAAACTAGTTTTCCCACATAGCAGGCCAGTCCTCTTAGCAAACCAATAGGGTATGATGCTAACCAAGATTGGGCATAATCTTGAGAATGAAAGTAAAAAATAATCATTAGTAGAAATGATGATGTCAAAAATGGTGTCTTCAAAAGATAATATTATCAAAAAAAAGGATGATTCAAGGATTCCGCTCTCCGCACATGACGGGAAAATGAATCAGGGATAAACTTTTGGTGAAACAGAACTTAATAGAAAACTATTAAGTTATATAAAACTTGCAGATGATAAGCTCATCCATCATTTCTATAATAACCCCATACCGAAAAGAGATATTATATAACCTTTAATCAAGAGATTTGACACCATTACCAATAATTTTCCTAGTCAGTGCAAGACATGTGAAAAAATAAAAGAAATTGAATTAACTCAACACATCGTAAACTTGTTCAGGGACTTATGACATTCCCCCTACCCATGGTATGTTTATCATCCTTGATAAATATAAGGCACTTGGTATCAGATTGGTATTGAAGTATTCATAGTATTGAAAATGTTACCATATCCATCCAATTATAAATTTGAAAGGAACACGGGTCATATAGGGTGTTTTTTCTGGTCGGGTGTCGGCAAAGAGTGGGTAGAGGTGTGAAAGATTAAAAACCGCCATATTGAGAGGCCACCCCTCTAATAATGTAGATTCCATCACAAGGGTACTGAACTAGATTCCCAAACATTCATCCCTTTCTAGGATAATCCCTCTAATTAAGAGCATGGACATAAATCATGACAACCTAATAATCAGGGATACCTCTATGCTCACTGGCTATCTCTATGTGGTGTGATATTAAGCATCCAAAATAGCCCAGTATGATCTGACACTATCATGTAACTGTTAGGAAGGAAACTGATCGGGGTGTATTGTAGGTAGCCTAGTTCCATTGGTATAAAGGTAAATGTTTATCCAATCAAATAAATAGAAGGAAAACAACATAGTCATATCCTTCCAAAAAAAGTATTTAATAATGTTGATAATTTCCATCAGTAATACTATTGTTTTCATAGGTTCATCCAAAACATCCATGGTAGGGAATAATAATTTGAACATATCTCTGATATGGGGTATCCCAACAAGTTGATAGATACCCCAGAGAATAATTCCTACCTCACTATGGGACCAAAGGAATGAGTTGTTTCCAAGGAAAAAATGACTAATTTGTTCTCATAGAAGACCTGAATGGATAATAGATAATTAATTGGGAAACACAAAAAAAAGATACATAGTGATGGACATCGTATAGATGGTCAGAAATCTCTAAATATCCCTACCTAAACCATAATGGACACACCCATTCATCAAAAAAGCTTCCATAAAGGCGTAGATCCCACATAAAACTCCATTTTCCACTCATTTCAATCAGATAAGAGGACAATATTATAGAATTGTTCTGATCAGTGGGATAGTGATCAAAATCATACCCATCAAGAACCATGGATGATTTTGCAAACATATAAGACAACCCATGGGATGAAGGCACATCTAATTGGCCTCCTTTGGAAACTGTCTACTAAATGCATTCTAGAAATTTGGATACCCTTCTAGATAGAATATTGTATCCTAGAGAGTGAATGCAAATTTCTTCCAATAGGCCAAAATTATATAGAAGAACCCAGTGCAACAAAAAAAATTTGGAGTTCAAATATGAGTATCCATTTAAGATCCTTTTTGTAAAACCATGATAGTTACCGAGGGCCCGCATTATGATTCTTTGAAATCTGGGACCTCTGGTATGTTGTGGTAGAAGAAAAATGATGAGATTTGGAGTCCATATGAACATAATTAATTGGAATATAAAATACTTATAAAAATAAAAAACTTGTCACAGGAAAGGCATAAAAGCCAGAAGAATCACACTGATCGCGTGAATTACCAAACGGATTCTTGATCACATAAATGAATCATGAATATACCTTCTCACAACGATCTCCAGGATAGGACAAACCATAAATACATCTCACAACCACTCAATAAATAAAAAGACACTTGATCACATCACCCTAACATTGTCACGTAATCTAGATAATAGTCAAGTGGTCATGTGATCGATAAAGAGTATCCTACAAGACCTTCAATATTGACATGTTTTTAGTAGAGCCAAAGTCTGAAAAAAATACCAAAGACATATATCTAGTTGATTCATAAAACAAACTAAATAAAACAATCCTTGAGATGTAGTTCTTATGAAAAGGGTCTCATGAACAGATCTCACAATCAATTCTTACAGGAAGGTCTCTAGATGATGTCACACAATAGAGACAGGGTACATGAGCTCTGATGTTTTGAGTAGCAAGAAAATGAACTTTAATATGCTTCCCTATTTATATAACACACCAAAGAATTCCATAAATCACCTAGAATACCAAGAGTATCCTAACACAGAAATTAGTAACAACTTCAAATCCTTATATGGGGATTAACATCCCTCAAAATAGAAATCTTATCCCTGTGCACATTTCTTATGTGGGAGGGAATTAGTTGACACCCACCATATTAACTTTAGAAAATCCAAAAATTAGAGAATAACCAAAATGGGTAGTATTTTTTCCTAACAAAATAAAGAAACAATGGTTTCTAGAACATTCATACTGTGTAATCATCCAATGCACAGTTGGTTGTGAGACCATTAGAAGGTCACGTGATGGAACCATTTGTAGCACATAACCTATAGTAGATTCGATGACGCCCCTTTAACATGTTATCCCACTATCAAAAATGCATCCCAAAAATTTGTGTGATCACAAGATAGATTCATGATGAGCACCCTGAAGTCATGAATCTTGTCAATGGCCATAAACCATCCATTCCATCCAAAAAATAGGAAAATATTCAAATGGAGGAATCAACTTGTAGTCATAAATATTGTGGTATGTATCTAAGTGGTCTCAAGAAATTACAATGACCCAATGGCATGTCTTCCATTTTTTTTGAGCGCATGTAATCATGCCACCATCACCACATGAGGGGCTTCATACATGTCCATGTGGATGAGAACTCTCCATTCAACTCCATATGGAAAATAGAATGAGTTTTTTTATCAAATTCTCTTGTATCATACTGATACCGATTTTTCATGTGATGCATCATAGATGGGGAAAATGATTGTCCCCAACAATACTCATGAAAATTCATGAGAACCTATATTATTATTAAATAAGTAGTGGAAAAGGTGGGAGCCTCTTATGCTCATAAACATCACGCGACACACCCTCTGTGGTTTGCAAGACACAACTATACCATGAGAACATGTCCACCTCATCGCACTAGATCATGCTAGAATTTCACCCTCGCCACATGAAGGACTTCAGATATGTCCACATGAACATGTGTTCCCCATTTATCTCTATAAAAACATAAGGGTTTTTTAATAAAATGATTTTGTATTAACATGAGACCCAATTTTTGATATGTGACGCATCACCGGTGGTGCGAGTGGTTGTCTCTTATAACAATCGTAAAAGATCACATGATCCAAAAGCCTTTTACAATTAAAATATTGAACTACAAGGGAAAAAGTGGGATCCTCTTGCAATCATAAATATTATGTGACCCACTCATGCACTTAGAAAAAACTCACAAAATCCCTCACTTATGACGCCCTTATTTAATTATGGCCCTCCCTAAAGCAATCCGTGTCTCATGAAAGGTAATATAAAATTCACATAATTCACATGAAGCTTTATCAATAGGCTCTCTATAAATGTACCCAAAATTAAATGTTGCTCATTTGGGATACTATTTCAATCATTTTTATTCCCCTGTACATTTTAGTTTGTCTCATAGGGTGCCCCCATGAAGGCCACATGTGTCTTGTGAAATTATCTAGTCTTTCTATCTAGATCATGAGATATCCTTCATAAATGTCATCAAAAACAAACTAAAAAACTAGTACATATCAATTAAGTATTGTGACTGATCCATGGAATATCAGCAGGCTCTCACGACATCCATTGGACATGGCATCTAGAAATCGCGATGTTATCTGGGATTGTCATTCAGATTTCGTGATTCCACTAAGAAAAGTCATCCATGACATGCATCACCCACTAGACAAGTCACCATGAACCTCATGACACCCTCCAATAATGTGATCTATCTTTAATGATGAATACAGGGAATGTCAACTAGATCACGTGACAACGTCTATCCATGTCAGTGAAGATCATGTTATGGCTTCCAGGATTATCCATACAGGTCATGTGATGTCTTCTAAAAAAGTCATCTCTATTCATTCACCGACTATCAGACATGTAATCCAGATTAGGAGACATCCTTCAAAAATGTCAAATGGATCTTGGGATTGTCTTTGGACATCTTATGATTATATCCTCTAACATTTCTAATATATAATAAAGACATGATTGGAATACAATCGATTCTTGTTAGGAAGACAAGAAATCCAAGTCAATTGGGAATGCTATGACATGTTAACCTATTCCAACCTCTCTGTGTAATCCTTGAATCAACTGATCAATGGGAAATATGATTTCTTCTATAACAAGGATATTTATTATTCATTTCTATGTCCTAATATCAAATATAAACATAACTTAATGTAAGTATACCCATGTCTTTGACATTTCAACCATCAGATCCCAATATGTCTCATGGGATGACCATTCTCCAGCTTCCACGAGCATAAGAAGCATCAAATTGAACAATGTGGAATCTAATTCCTACTATAACTATGATACGTAGGGTGCCTTCCTTTTTCGATAACACAATATTAGACATCTAAAAGGGTTGTCCCAATACATAAGTCCCAAATCTATAGTTAGTTAGATTTTTTATTTCCCATCCCTTCTTACCTATACCCAGCATGACTCATTTTGGATGAGGAAGTTTAAATGATCACAATCATAAAAAAGGGAAACCTAAGCTTGTAGGACCTGAATAACCAATACTATGATATATTTGATTCCTTCCATAACCCGGAGATATAGGACAGTTTTCCAAATCACAAGCTCATATATTTACCTACCTAAGTATAATTCCATCTATGTATTAGATATCTCAAACCATTACGGCTAAATCATTAGCATTGGGATAATACATATACCTCATCCACCAGTGGACTAAGTACTATACTAAACAAGGATGATGGTAATTACTTCCATAATAATGATACGTAGGATACCTCCGTGACGTCCAAGATTTAAGATCTAGGGCCTATGTTCCCTAATATATTTTTTTTATGCATAACATTAAACTAAACAGGTTCACCAAACTATGGGGCTATGATTCTTTTTATAAATAGGATACATATGATGAATGATAAAGGCTTTATCCCATCATCAATATATGAAATGCCACCATGTGAGGTAGAAAATACTGAAGAGCCCATATATACATCTCCAAATATGTGTATCGTCACATAAAAGGGAATAGATGAAAAACCATGGATAAATACAAATGGATTGACTAAAAGATCTTCATTCGTGTGTAAATAATATTTAACCTTTCCTTATTTTCTAGTTGAAAACGATTACGGAACCATAATGGAAATCATACTAACCTATGACTAACATGTTTGAGTAACTCATCCTATATTGGGATTAGGAAGAGATTATAAAACATATATTAAATTTATAGGAGATTCCTAGAGTAGGTAAAAAATCCAAACAAAGGTTGTAATGATCCCCACCTCCCATTCTCTTGACCAATGTGAGTTTCAAAGCTTCTTTGGGGTCTGAAATCCCAAAAGACCACCTACATTATAAAGGCATATTTGTACCTAGATAAGGATGCAATAACCAATTTTATTTTCTATGAATGACTAAAAAATGGTTAGTATGATGTGAATGATTTTTAATAACATTGAACCCCCCTAATAATCAAGATACCAGAAAAAATCCATCCAAATTTTATTTATGAAACATAAACTACCCCATAATAGAAGAAATTTTTAAGGTTTGTTTATCCATAAAATAATTAAAACTAGTATTTCCTTACCAAAATCAACTAACTAACATGTGATTCTATCATTACCCTTCACCTAACTTATCTTTTCACATAAATTTCTATTATTTTATCTTTTAAAACTATATCCACCCCACCATCTTCAATATGATTATATCCATTGATTTTATCATTAATACAAAATCAAATTCCCACTACTAAAATTCTTTTCCATGTTTAAAAAATTTTCATCAAAATATGAAGCCCTAAGGCCTTTATTCTAATAGATGACATTTTTAGAAAGATATATTCCATCAAATTAAGTAACAGTTTTTTCTTCATCTTTTATATAAACCTTATCATCTGTAAAATTTTAAAATAGAATAAAAAAAGATAAAATATCATTATTAACATCATCATGATTTTGTAAAAATAATATTACATTTATATAATTTCATATTCTGTATCATTTATTCAAAAAATAAAACATTTTTATTTGAGTTGGTTTTACCACCAAGATAAATGATGCTATAAAAAATTTTCCATGAATGATTATCAAAACATAAATTATGGTAATATTTGATAAAAATAATGAATTTATCATATGTTTTAAATTCTCTAATGGTAATTTATATAGGTCATTTCACTAACAAAACTGACTATTCTTGTGGATTCATTATTCGTAAAAAACTACATTTCTAACAGTACATAATCAACCATCACTATACCATATCTTAAATAATAATGAAAATATAAAAGTATTTCAAAAACAACTATATCTGCTCCATGAAAATTCCTGAATTAATGAACTTGTGAACATAAAGCAAGGATAGAGACCTCCATATTTATGTAATATTAATAAATAAAAAACATGTGATAATTTTAATAAATTAATTACTAATAAATATAAAATATCAATTAAAAGAATTTAAAAAATAAATACTAATAAGGTTTCTAAAAGGATTTATAATAATCTTAATTTTAGTATGGAATGAGTTAGAGAACATTTGACAAAGAGGGAATCAAAGGTATGGTTTTCTTCTCTCAATTTCCATCCCTTGAGAAATATTTAAAAAATTAATCTATTATTCATTAAAATGGTTTAATTTTTAATCTATTTATTTATTTTATAATTATTTAAATTTTAATCATGTTTAATGTAATTATATTATCTACTTCTAGGATTTTTTATTAGCAGAAAACAAATTTGGAAAAACAATTCTTGACCCTATGTTCTATTCCTCAAGTAATCCTCCTTCACCTTGACTATATCCTATAATCATTTCTATAATAAAGTCCTTCTTTATGTCATGGTGTATTTTCTATTCCATTATGTGGATATTAATTTACTTTCTAGTAAATATTTTCATTGATTCTTACATTATAATGATATTTTTATTTAAATGAAAACCTCTGCTTTCTATTTTTGTTATTTTCTATCTATTTTATTTTTCATTCATGCCATAAATATTTTAATTTATTATTTCTAATAAAAAAATATGTAATTTTTTTCCTTTAATATTTACTATTCCCAAAATTCAATATAATGTTTAAAATTATATTTTGATTTTTTTATTAAACCATTTGAAAATCTTAAAATGAATTTCTTTTATATTATATATATATATATATATTATCCTCTACTAAAAATTTATTATAATGTAAACTTTATTAATTTTTAAAGGATTCATTATTGGATATTAATTTTAATAAAATATTTCAAAACAATTCTTGTTTACCTCTAAATTTTTTTCATATGACATATATCATCGTTTTTTCAAAAACAATATAAAGAATTTCAGGACGTTTTTTATGATTTTGATTTAGTTTTTATCTTTATCTATAAATATTTATCTTTTACAGAGTCATGATTCATATATCAGACTCTAAATTATTTTATTTTATATTTCTTCTGGGTGATTTAACTGTAGTTATCATACAATCCAAATCTTGATTTCATATTATGTGATACCAATCGAAATGTTCTGTAACCCATTTCCTTTTCATAAGATAACAAAGATTCAATGAACTATTTATTTCAATGGTTACACATATTTATGGTTTATCCTTATTTTATGGGAAAGTATGATATTATTCTATAATGCACTGGGTAAATACTTATATCTCATGAAATAATAAAATAATATCACTATAAAATAGTAATATTTTTCTAAAATAGATATTTCTATTGGTAATGGTGAATTCTGTTTGATTAATTATTTTAAAAATAGATATGTCTATGTAATAATATATCTTGTAAAAACTATGTCACTAAATTCTATTATGATTTCTAAAATAAAGCCGATGTAATTATACTAATACCAATACAAAATATATTTCACTCTATTTTTTTTACAAAAAAATTATTTGTTGATAATATTATTACCAATACTTGTTTTTATTTTTGAAATATTATTAACAATATCATTTTATTTTCAACTATATAATATTCCAAGAGTAATGTCTATTTTTAATTTATTTTTTGAAATTAAATTTTTTATATTACAATATATGTTGTTAAATAATTATACAATAACAAGTAATATTATTATATATAAAATATTTATTATAATTATAATATAATAATTGAAAAATTATTTTGAATTTAATACCATTAATATAGTGGTTTAGTTATAATATATCCACATGGCTCGTGATCTAATGTAAATTTGATAACTGTAATTTATCAAATTTAGAAACCAAAATTTTTATTAACCTAACCATATGACTGAATCACAAAAATGCATGAAAATTATTTTTTTCATTATAGATAGCACAATATGGTAGTTCCATATCTAATAGACCTTATTAAATAAGGTCCTTTCACACCGGGTATCCATCGATTTGGTTGGATTTATGATCATCTCAATAATAATAATCTTGATCTCACTAACATCTAGGAGGGTGAATTTCTTAATGTGGAAATTTAGATAGTGTTTCAAAAAAATCGAAAATTTATCCACAAAATTTCCATCGAAAAAAGAAAATTTTAAAACACTATACCAAATTAATTATGTTTTTAAAAATAACTACATATAATTACTACTTCAGTTTTTAATAAGAAAACTGGAATTCAAAATATATAAGAACATTCACATTCCTTCCAATTAACTACTTTAAAATTGATTTATCTCATTGAAAAAACAGATGAAAAATTGGTATAATAATACAATAAATTAAGGTAAAATTCTTTCCAATTAATCAAAAGAAACATAACACACCTTTTTAGCCAAAAATTCTGAGAGACAGGTGGGGACCTGCTCACAAAAAAAATTATATAAAAAGTTTAAATAGTACTAAACAACTCATAAAAGGAAATACTTAGAAAACATTGTGTACACAGTACAAATTCTATCATTTTGGACTAGACCATTGCAGTAATTTGGTAGTACAAAGGACCATCTTGAACTAGCCTCCATAATTTCTCTTTTTGGGAGAGCATATGCCACCTGATTTGCCTCTCTGTACACATGAGACACATCCAAAGATATCAACTCAGCATGCTTTAGAGAATTTACCCAGGGAGAAAGCATCTTCCATGGGACATTCCTAGACCGGTCCTTCAGAATCTGCACTACGATAGAAGTGTCTGATTTGAGCCAAAGCTTCCGCCAACTATAACGAGCTGCATACCTTATCGTCTTTATCATTGCCCAAAATTCAGCCTCGATTTCATTACCATTTCCTATATAATGAATGAATCATCCTTTGAAAAATCCTAGATAATTCCTCAAAATGCCACAACATCCAGTAGGTCCAGGTGCACCGGCGGATGCCCCGTCCACATTCACTTTTATCCAATCAGTTATTGGTGGAATGCACCTGATATATTTCACCATTTTGAGACTCCTCTCTCTGCCAATTACTCAAAGAGATCTCAAAAGACGGATTTCATACATTTCTTAATTCATTGAACCATATTTATTCACTGAAGTAGACATAATTCTTTGGTGCATCATCATAAAACCCTCCTTGAAAGAGGTCCTTCCATTATTGAAGAAAATATTATTATGGGCCTTCCAGATATATGATAAAAGTGAAATGGTAGCAGCAGTGAGCATGGATTTGACCTTCTCACTACGGTATGCTTTCGTAGGCGAGGTTAGCAGTGTACAAACTGAACTGGAGACAAGTTAACTGTGGATGATGCCATTAAAATAGCTCTATATTAAATAATCAAATGGGAAATGAATAAAAATATGAGTAATAGATTTATCCACAGCCCAGAAAAGGAAGCATACTAGGGAAATAATTAGTCCAATTTTTTGTATAGCAGATTGAGTTGGCAGCCTCTACTTCCAGATGCAACATATAATAAGTGCATCAGATGGTAAAATGGAAGATATTATCACTCCCTCCACCCAAGTAGTTTTTCCAAGACAATTTACACATTTCAGATTATAGGATTCATGACTGGAGAAGGGTCCACTGATCGTTGGTTTCCATATAAGAACATCATAGTCAACATATTCATGTGTAGAAATCTCAGCATGAAGATGAGTAGGTATAATAACATGAGCCTTTGAATTCCCCTATAGGTCAGAAATAGAAATGGTGCTCAAAGACATTGGAATGTTTGTAAATTTTTTAATTGTGGAGGACAACCATTGAGGGCTCCAGAAATTCAGTTGACAACTTGCACAAACCACACATTTGGCCTACTCCATAATATAAGAGCATGTATTCCTGACTGATGACCAAACAGAGGATTTCAAATACACAGTCTAGTTCTTATATAACGTGTCAACAAATCTGCTAGATAGAAATTCCTAGGAAGAGTCAGTACCAGATAAAAGTCTCCAAGTGAAGTTTTGAAGCAATGTATCATTAAAAATTATGACATCCTTAACCCCTATTTCTCCCATTGACACGGGCTTTATACAGTACTTTCATGCCATGGTTACAGGATTCCTCTGTTGTGTTTAGCTAGTCCAGATGAAATTTCTGATCATACCACTAAGTTCCTTGATTAGATCAGCTGACCATTTATAGAGTGAAAATGAGTCAACAAACATTTAGGTGATAATAGAGTTC
Organism: Viscum album; assembly: GCA_963277665.1. Lineage (NCBI taxonomy): Eukaryota > Viridiplantae > Streptophyta > Magnoliopsida > Santalales > Viscaceae > Viscum > Viscum album. The sequence continues at coordinate 864,968,139 of OY728148.1, forward strand.
AAAAGACATATCCTACCAGCTTGAGACATGGTTTTCCCTTTCCAACTAGCTAAATGATTGATGATTTTAAGTGCAATACCCTCCAAGTAGACTCTTTTCAATCTTCCCCCGAACAAAGGCAACCCAAGGTAATTAAAGGGCAGTGCACCTCTCTTTACACCAAGCCTGATAGCTATTCTATTTTGCTTCAATATTTAAATTCCTTCCCCAAAAAAACAAATGATTTCTTTGAGCTTATGACCTGACCTGCAACTTCTTCATAATGATTGAAGATATCCTTTATACAGGAGATGGTTTTCCTATCATCTTTGGGGAAAATCCGAATATCATCAGCATAAAATAAGTGAGGAGGAGTAATGAAATTCCTCCCATATTTCATCCTCTTATATATCCCAGAATTGACAAGATCATGAAGGAAGATGCTCAAATAATCTTCAGACAAATATAATAGCAACATAGATAATGTGTCACCTTCTCTAACACACATAGAACATTGAAAAAATCCCTTGGGTGATCCATTGACCAGAATAGAAAAGCTAGCACTTTTTAGAATGCAGTGCACCATACCAATAAATTTATCTGAGAAGCCATGCATGCTCAAGTCTTTGAAGATGAAGTCTCATCTAATGGTGTCAATGTTTTTTGAGATTTTAACCTTTAAAGCCATATTATCATCCCTGACATTGGTTCTCATTATGCTGACACACTCTGAAGTAGTGAAAAGACAATTCTGGATGCTCCTGCCAGGTACAAAACCAAACTGATTATGAGAAATAAGAGACCTTGCAATCTCACCTAACCGAATTGTCATGATTTTACTAATGAAATTTGGAATGGAGTTTCCAATAGAAATAGATCTGAAATATTTAATATCCAAAGAATTATCCATCTTGGGAATTAGGGCAATGAAATTTGAATTCATCCCAAATGGCATGTAGGAGTGACAAAAGAAATCCCTTACCGCTTCAGTCACATCATTATGTATGATGTCCCAATAAAACATAAATAACTTGTTGTAAAATAAATCTGGCCCAGTAAAAATATCCATGTTTAAATAGAAAAGAGCATCATTAATTTCCTTTATGGTGGGGATGTTAGTAAGTCTTTTGTTTTGTGCATCATCCAAGCTAGGCTCAATGCATCTGATAAATTTATCTGAGTTTCCCTCCCCAGATTCAGAGTAAATATTTTCAAAGTAGCATGTCACAGAGTTGGACATGTCATTCTCAGAGGTAATCAAGATATCATCAATTATTAAAGCCTTGATACTCCTCCTTACATTTTTCTCCCTATGCATGCAATTGAAGAACCTTGAGTTCCTATCCCCTTCCTTCATCCATCTAACATTGAACTAATTTTGAGCCAAGTTTTCTTTAAGAGACAAGAGATGATCAAGCCTTGAGGATGCCTGTAACATCTATTGAGATGGAATGTCTTGAAGTATATTACATTGGTGACACTCAGACAAAAGTGATTTAGCCTCTTTAATGTCATGATCAAGGCTGGAGAAGGAATTTTTTCTCCATTCGCTTATTCTCGAATTTACAATTTTCAATTTACTAGTGAGGATATGCAAATCACTGCCTTGAAAAACCTCTTTCCAGGTTTCTATAACAGTCTCTCTACACCCTAGGACAACCAGCCATGCATTATTAAATTTAAAGGGCAGAGGAGATGATCTCATATTGCTAAAACATAGATCAATTAATATGGGATGACGGTCAGAATGAAATCTGGATAGAGTCATGCCAAACACATCCATTTCCTCACTTTGCTCATTCATCCTCACTAGAAACATTTCATGTTTACTCACTTTCCTTCCATTAGGGGTGTATCTGATCCAGGTAAAATCATCTCCTGAAATAGGCACTTCAGTCATCCTGCATTGATCAATACATGAGGAAAAATCTCTGGCTGATTCTCTACAGAACTTACTTACAGTCTTTTCTTCTGGCCTCAGAACTATATTAAAATCACCAAGTATCATCCATCTCATGTCACTATGCTCGGCTATGTCCAATAGATTCCTCCATGATATTCTTCTTCTTATATACTGATTAAAATCATAAACAAAGCTGACACAAATATTATTTGATTGAAAGCAATAGGTCAGGGAAATAAATAGCTGATCACTTTAAAGGACTCCACAATCACACTACTGTGCTTTAGGACCCACAAGGACTCCAGTTCATTACCAATTAAAGGTCATACACCTACTGAACATCAATCTGGGTTCAGCAATGCCTAGAAACATTGGTTTGTTGGTCAAGATGATGTTCTTCAGGGCATAAAAAATGAATTAATGATGAGTTTTATTATAAGGGAAACAATAAATAAGAGGAAATAATTTGCAATATTACCACTCATGTGGTCTATGGTGTCTAAAAGTGATGATCTATTACAACAACAATTCACCGCTCATAAAATTCACAAAACATAACTCAAACTTAACACAAAAAATAGCTCCAAAATCAATGTAAATATAGAGAATTTATCCAAATTGCAAGATAAACATTCACTATCACAGTCATCCAAATATATATACATAAAAAAATGAATGTGAACAAATTATATAAGGCTCTATTTGGTGAATTAAAATATTTTTCATTTTTATTTTCATGTATGAACCTAAAATGAAAAGGAGTAGTCCCCTTCAGAACTAAATACTAAAAAAAAATTAACGTTAGGTATTTAATAATAAATATATATAGGCTCTTTATGGATGGAAGTACAAAAACATATCCACTCTCATGGTTGGTGATAAAAAATTATAGGTAATAAAAATATATCCAGACAATAAAACCACAATATTAGTTCACATATAATAGAAAAAATGTCTTCTAAATTGATATAAAATTGCATGTATTACTTATGAAACATTAATTATTTTCAATATATTGTATATGAATAAAAAATTCCATTATAAATATGAATTTTTAATATACATTTGATAATCCATAGAAAAGCCTTTATGAACTGGAAGAATTTATGAAAACTAACCATTTATATAACTAATGAATTTTATAACTAGATATTATATGTTCGAAATTACATAAGTGTTATGCTATAGAATAAATTTTCAATAAATTTTGTAAAAAATAGACTAAGGTACATACAATCATATGTTAATAATAAATTTCTTTTAAATAAACTATTATGAAGGAAATTCAACCCCTTTTTACCATGAATGGAAACCCTAATATTACCCAAAAATAAACATGGTATAGTTTTAAAAATATTAACCCCAAATATTTAGAGTTGAAAGGGAACTGATTCAATTAAAAAATACATATAATTCACTCAAAAATGATAAAAAAGATATTACAACAACAAAATTCATCCAAACAGTATTAAAAGTTGGTAATATGTGTCATAAAAAGTCCCGATGTGTTAGAAAATTTTGATATTGATTAAACAAAATGCGGGAAGTCATCAACTGTCCCTGTGTAAAATACAAAGAATACCACATTGTCCTACCAATTAATAGAACTATTTTTTCTAGTGTCCTAGGTTATGGATAATCATAGTGATTCTATCATACTTTGTCATAGAAAAACAAGTTCTCTAAACCCAAATAATATATCTTAACCTGTGACAGGAAAAATAATTAGGAAATTTCTATTAACATCACACATGAAACTCACGACATGAGAATGTAGTTTTATTCTTATGAAAAAATAATATGGGAAAATGTAACTTCTAATATCATATCATGGGGATGATTTAAGAGGGGTGAAGAAAAAATATCAATTAATAAATCAAGTCTTGAATAATTTCATTACATGATATTACAAATAATAACATTTAATCATGTAAATTTCAAAATATATATTATATAATAGTATAATTTCATCAAAAATTCTAATAATAATTAAATGGGAAAAAATTAATTAAAATTTATTATTATTATATTAATGTGATAAAAAATAAAAAAAAGATACCAATATAAGTATTTTATTTTCTTTACTATAAGTGTTTCATGAAATGGGAATGATATTAAATTATTGAGAATTCTTTTCAAAACCTTAAAGAAAATAAATTCATTATAGTTCATAATCATCTTCCCTTAAAAAAATTAGAATAATGGAAAAACCAAAAAATTAAAGACAAAATATAGAAAAAAACCATGGTGTTGAAGGTATGAAATTTGAAAATTTAGAAACCTCCACTCATGAGATATCAATTGATTTTACATTACAAGATGGGATTTTTAATTCATTAAAAATTGGGCACTTTAAAAGGATTAAATGGGATATAAGAACATCATATAACTTGAATAACCAAAACATTCCAACCCATCTACCAAAAAATGATTTGGTCTGACCTTTTTTGAAATCGTGGAACTATGGGATGATAATTACCCTAAAAAAGAAAAAGACCACATTCATATAGTAAAGGCCACTACAATGAAATGATAATTTCAATTATCACCCATTCAATAATTCAACCAAAAAATAAGTCTGAACACATAAATATTTTATAAGAGGAAATTTTTTTGGAATAAACATCATATTGTAGTGTCTAGTAATTTGTGAACTATTGATTTTTTAATGCAAACCTGATTGAAGATCATGCTTCCATTGATACCCCTCATTCTTACTATTAGCATGGAGTATTTATAATAACAATAAAAAATTATTCTTTAGAAGATCCCAATGCATTTCTGGAAAACAAATGTATAAATATCTTTACAGAAACTTAAAAATATATGAAATTATGCTAGTGAACAGAGAAATATTACCACAAAATAAAACTACAATAAATTATTTTGGTGAACAGTGAATCTAAATCAAGGTCCATTTCATCATTTATGAGTTAAATTTTTATTTATTTTCTCAGTAATAGTATTTACAACCACTATTATTAATTTATAAAAAAAATGAAGTGGGTTACCATAATTATCTATTTATTTCTAATTGATATCTACATAAAACATCATGAACCCATAACTCATTATTATCATCAAAATTTTAAATACAAACACAAATCAAATTTTAGTTGAATTAAAATATTAATAATTACTAAAACAATTACACAAAAATTGGTACATAAAATAAAAAAATAGAATTATGACTTCCTAAAACATTATCATCTTTAATATCTTTTAAAAATGTAAAAGATAAGGATAGAAATAATATGTGAAGTAATAAAAATTGATCATTAATATTAGTCCCCAAAGACTTACTCACAAAAAAATAATAGGATGGAATTTTAAGTTTACAAAACAACTTTCTATATTCCTATTATAGATAGTATAAAAAAATTAAAATGTCATATAAGGTATTTTATTATAAAAACAACTCTTTAATTTCGATTTTTTTAATCTTTCCCATTGATCATGGGAAAACTATCCTAACCAGAATCCATTATTTCAAAAATACATAATAAAAATATTTATTTAATCTTCTATAATTCTCTATTATGATAGGTATTATGAAATATAGTAATCTCTAGATACAAATGTTTATGATATAGTACATCTAAAGGGATACAGAATAAATTATTTTCATATAGACCTAGTCATCATGTACATGGTTGGTAACACAAAGAATAATCATGTAATATTTCAAGGTCCTTATTGTAAGTGGTGAATCAACCTTTAGTATTCTATAAACTATATGATAAGTGGTAAGCATGGGATATAATAGAAATTTTAGTTCAAAATCATTGAGAGGAAATTAAAGTGTGTGGTTTAACAACATTATATTTTATTAAACTTCTAATCCTAGTCTACCTATTTACATTCATGTACTTCATCAACCAAAAAAAAAACATATACATTCACATTTTATATATGGTTGTACCATTGAATCATAAATAATTTATAAAAATAACCAAATTCATCATTCAACATGATTAATATAATTTGAAAATGATTTCATGTTATTCATGTATTATAAAATTACATTAAAAATTATGATTACGAAATCATTATTTCGACATATTAAAAAATTTCACTATTCAATATTGAACATAAAAAAAATTATATATCTTATAGATTTTATACTCGACAAATTAATTTAATTATTACATTTGTGGGATATATTTATCATCATTAAGTTATATTATAAAATGTAACTAAAATTCGTTTTTGATATAAAAAACCTATATATTTTTATATAGTATAATAATGGAATGAAAAAAATACTTCAAGAGTTAATCATTTTCAAAATCATGAGGTTAAGTAATATTATTCCATCATTCAAAAATAACAGAACCTGAAAAACAAGATACTATTTAATGAAAATAAATCTTATATAATAAGTAAAATGTGTTTTAAAAAATATAAATGTCGATTACTTGAAATAATGAATGTATTTAATCAATGTGAGACAAGATAATATACAAACATAATGTATATGGATTTAAAAAACAAATCAATGAGAGAAGGCATGATAATAAAACTAAATGAAAAAAACAATAAACTACGTAGCTATAATTATTTTAACCACAAAGACACCTCGATGAAATGGATCATATTCTTATCTAGTGTAACTCCCAATTACCATCCTCCGAGTATGGTTTTTTTATGATTTACCTTTATTTGGATTTTTTAGGCTTCTCGAGGACAGGGAGACATTACTAGGGATAATTACTGGATGTCCAAGGATGTATGTTTGTATAAATTAATGGACTATAGGTCTAAAGTTTTAAATGGATTTATAGGGTTCTACCTGGGACTGAATAATCTAATGTTTTGGTTCAAATTTTTTATGATGAAAAAATGAGTTGTGTACTACCTAATGGACACATTCATATCGTTACTAGGTTATAGGATGTGAATATATTATATTTTTGATGTCATGAATCCCATGTAGGCTGTGAAAATCTCATCAGTGATGAAACAATTACATGCCATGAAAATATTTATTAGGTTTTAATTTAATTTTTCATGGAATATTTTATAGAAATTTTTTAATACATGAAATTTCATCTTAGGAAGGGGATTTAGAACATGAATTTCCTAGGTCTAGTGGTTTTAGATATGCTACACACCTAAATTTTTTGATATTCATTTGAAATGATTTCCTCTAAAACCATGAGATTATTTTGGATGACTTTTGGATATCTATATGGATCTAGATCACTCCATACAACATTTTATTGTTGTGGTGGTCACAATGCATATCCCTAGAAAGTGGTCTTTCTAATTTTTCATTTCATTTGGTCAAAATAGTAGCATTGGATATGAATCTATTTTGGATTCAATATTGATTGGTGGTTTCTATTGATAAATTGAAATTTATTGTCATTCTTTTTTTTGAAAGACATATCCTTGGGTTCGAGAACTTTATTATCAAAGAAATATTGATTTCAATCATTCTTGATGTTCAAGAATCTACAAAAGTGTTTCCAATTCATGAGTTTCTAAATGTTATTATTGATCCATTTTGGATGTTCATTGAAAAAGGGTTTTCTCAAAAAAGTGTTTTTTTAAATTTAGCATGGATTTTTCAAAATGGTTTTTGAAAACAATATCACATTATGAACTTTTTGTGCATCAAGAAATAGATATAGATTACTATAGTGTGGGTAGAAGCACTAGGGATTACTATTTTTGGTATTTATAGACTATGGAAGGACTTAATATCCTTTGGAAAATAATTCTTCAAGGTTTATGCTTATTTTATATCTGTAAAATATTTCAATAGGAAAGATCCAAAATGGTGTGATTTAATTTTTATACCTTGTTTATTAAATGATTTTTTATTACGTGGATATTTTATTAAAATATTAAATTCCATTTTTTTCTTTTCTACATGATATATTTCTAGATTTTTAGAATATGGTTTTGATTTATGGAATACAATTGATATTTATTTAACTGGATTTTTATATAAAAATTCCTTATAAATAGTTTTTTATTTAAGAGTGAACTTGTACATTCTTGATATTATAACTTGTATATATATTTTTGTAATATCTTACTAGGCTATTTTCATACACATCACTTTTTCCTTTGGGTGTTTATGGACCTTATTTGGAGTACTCATAGAAAATTAAAGGTATAATGTATCATTTTAGGTTATCTAAACATATTTCAACATTTTATTTTAATGGTTTTCTGGTGATAGATTATCCAATGGATAATATTTGGCCCTGTGTTGTCATACTTTTTGGGTTTTACCAGATCATATTGGGTTTTATGGATATTTTTTTAATCTATTTCTCCCACTTTGTACTCTACTTTTATGTTTTTTGGTTTTTATATTCAAATTTTTTCTATAATATTTTTTACATCACCATGTAATGGTCAGATTGGTTGGATTGCTTAATTGAACCATGTTGTCCAGTTAATAATTGGCACCAAATGGAATTCTAAGCCTGTTTTGTATTAACACCATATGAGTATGGTTCTATGTATTGGGTATAAGGGAGTTAGGATCATAAAATTTTAGTTAGTAAGTGTGGGAGGGTTCCTGGACATCTCACTTCTATTTATAAAATCGAGTAATTATGGGTGGTCAGAAAAATATTTCCAAGTATGAGACTTTGTGTTTGAGGTCATTCGAATGAATTGATGTGATATTTATTGGAATGAACCAATTATATTCATCAGGAATCATCCATTTTTAAATAACTTGTTATTTATTAAAATTCATATCTTTTTAATTCATTGATGTTGATTCTTGAAGTTCGTCCGTTGAGTTTTTAATCTACACAATAGTAACTGGTTTATGTCTTCTGATTGTTTGGAAATTAATCCTAGAAGAAATCTTCCATATCATTGTGAGGAATATGTGAGATAGGTTTCTATACAAAAATCGTCTTGTGCACCATTCTTTAGAACAAGTTATAATTCACACTATTCATACTACACCTCAAGTAGGTGTTGGAGACCCAAGAAGTGCATTACACCATAACTCTAAAAGTACAGTCATGGATCAACATTTCTTTCATGGTAAAAAAGACTATACAAATCGAAAGAATGGATTGAGTGTATTGAAAAGATATCCATATTTATAAAGACTCATAAAAAATTATTTTGGGTTTTTTCATGTATATGATTGAAGGAACTTGAAGGAGATGTTTTCAGTCTATTGTGAACTCTATGTTGTGTGATGATCTTCCATGGAATTCATTCAAAAAATCTTCAACCCATAGTTTTATCCTAATATATTAGAATGGGAAAATACCCACGATTTTTTGACTTTATATAATGGGGAGTATTCTCTTCTAAAGTTTTCCACCCATTTTTCTGAGTTGGTGCACTTGGAACCACATCTATTCAACAATGATTTTCTAAGGGCTCGATGGATTGTGCTGGGGCTAAAGTCCGATATTGGGTTGTTTTTTATTCTCAAGTGACTTTAGATAATATCTATGGTTGTCAAAAATTAATATTTGGTAGAGGATAACTACCTAGAAATATTGGTTTTGGAGGAATTTTAGTGGAAAAAATTATTATCTAGGGTACAACTTCTCTCCAAAAATGAAAGAATAAATGTAGTTATTTTTCATCCGGATTAGATAATGTGGATTATTCTAGAGTTTATATGGTTATTTAATATAATTTTGGGCAATTTTCTTAAAACAAACCAAATAGTATGGATGATCCCAACACTTTTCCTTAATGTAGATAATCTAGCCATATGAAATTCTTCTATGAAATTATTTTTCAAGGATGTAAGGATGGATGCACATTCACCAAGGTCTCATAGATTCAAACTAATGCTTCCAGTGATGGTGGTTCTTATCCTCAATTTAAGAGGTATGATCATGTGGCTATGAAAGCATATGGGGGTTCTAATAAAAAACATCTTTATGTGATGGAATTTATATAAGGGGAATCAGAAGTAGGGCCAACCATAGTTACAGGAAATTTGTTTATTTCATCTTCTTTGGTGAATAATTTTTTATATTGGTGATTATCATTATTTTTTTATCTCCAAATCTGTTTGACATCTTCATATTGAATTTAGAGTTGATTTAATTCTTGTTGGATCATTCTATTCCATTGGGAAATAGGTATGAAAATGGTTCCAGGTTCCCAACATGTCGAGTGATGATAGTAGACTATTAGGGGGAGTAAGAATTCCTAGTTCATGATATTAAACTCTTTGAATTGATTATCTACATGGATTGAATGATAAATTTTATTGACAAGATATACTTCTATCATCGTCGTGTCCAGTTATTATATACCAATGGATTCATTTAATTTTTAGGGTGAGTGGGACTATAGATGCAGAAGTTCAGATAATGTGGTGGTGTGTGCGTACCCCATGGTCTTAACATGTTATTTTTCTGGTTTACCACCCCATTGATGGGTCGAGTTTACAATAGAAATTCTAGATTGTATAATTCCCATTTCTATTCCATATTTCAGTATGGAACATCGTGAGTTGGTAGAAATTATGTTCCAGACTATGGATCTTAAGTATAAAGGATTTTTTCAGTATAGAGTGTCTCCATGGGCTTCACATGTGCAGTTTTCTAAGAAGGCATACGAGTTCATTCTAATTTATATTGACAATCAGAATTTAAATCATGTGTCCATCAACAAAAAATATCCCCCACCCAAGATTGATGATCTCTTTGATCAGCTTAGATGGGATAAATCATTTTCAATGAATGAGCTTCAGTCTGTATACATGCAGTTGAGAATATGATGCGAGGATACACCTAAGGTAGGTTTTATGATCCAGTATAGGCATTTTCATTTAATTTTTTATCTTATTTGGACTAACTAATTCTCTTATAGATGTTAGGGAATTGGTGACTATATATTACATCAGTTTTGGTACTCTTTTTGGGTGTGTTTTTTGAATGATATTTTGTATTACTCCAAGTCATAGGTAGAGAACCTAGACCATTTCGATATCATTCATAAAACATTGACAAGGTATCTTTTATATGGTAAAATTTACAAATGTGACTTTTCAATCTAAAACATAATTTTGATCGGTCATGATATATCACAGAGTGATGTCTTAGTGGATTCATAAAAGGTAAATGCAATAATGTCCCAAGGAGTGGCTTAGATAAGTGTTTGAGATATAAATCCTTATGGGGTTAGCTAGTTATTACTGGTGGTTTGTGTGGGAATTCTCCATGCATACATATATAATGAAACATTTAACCCCTAAGAGTTTAAATTTTCAGTGGAATGAGAAGTCTAAAATATATTTTAAATAACTAAAGGTGAATTTTACTTCAACTCCAATTCTGATACATCAATAACATGGCCTAGGTAATGATGATTTCTATAATTCATTAGGCATGTGGATGGGGTGTGTCTTGATGCAGCGGAGAGAGGTGTTATCATATGGATATGGATAATTATTCCATAATAAGAATAAATACCATACCTATGATCATGGGTTTGTAGTGGTTTTAAATACACATAGAACATAGAATAAATTCATATTTGGGTAATTGTTTTTATTATATATTTTTCATAATATCCTATGGTATATTTTCAATCTAAGAGATCTGATCTTTTAATAGTGACACTTGGTGGATTATAACAAAAATATTGATTTTGGTATTTTTCTAATCTTTGGAATGATAATTTTTTCCTTGATGAACTAAGCAAGAAATTACTGACATAATCAGTGAAATAATCCGTGGAAGAGTGGTCTTTAAGGACTTTTATTGTTAGGAAGAACTTGGAAATTGTAGAAGATGATGGGTGGGTATGTCTTTCATCAAGGGAGTATGTATCATTGTTTAATATGTGGGGTTTAGTAAAGTATATTTATGACCCTAATATTCATAGATTTGGTAAAATAATTTGTCATTGGTGAACTTGTTTGAGTGGTCTCAGACTCCTAATGGTTCATTATGTTTTCAAAAAAAGGTGGTTGTACAAGCATCTATGAGGTAATAATTGACGGATAGTGCAAACCATTATTGCTTTTTTGAAAACATAGGTACCACTAATACATATCATGACATTGATATTGGTGTCTAAGGATAAGAATAAAAATTAGATTTTTTATCATGGTGTCTTACTTTTCTATGGATTAAGGAGGAAAACTAGATACATGCTTTTTTTTACAAACCATAACCATTTTAGAATGAAAATGGGATCATATTTCCATGGATTTTTTTAATTATTTTACAATTTAAACCTACTAGAAAGGAAATGATCTGTGTGATCATTAACTAAATCTTCATATAAGCACATTTCAAATCTATCAAGGAGAGGATGAAGGTAGAATAGCTTGGGTACTTGCATATCCCTGATATTGTGATACTTCATGATGTTCCCTCTGTGGTTTTTGTTAATAGGGCCCCAAGAAACACATATAGGTTTTGGAATGGTTTGCAATAGACGATAAGTTACAAGTTGAAATTTTTAACAACATATCATACATTGATGGATGGATAGATATAGAGAGCTATCCAGGTTCTTGAAGATATGATCTAGGGATTATGTGCATGATTTGGGTGGTTATTAGGAAACATGTTTAACATTGTCAATTTTACCTTTTACAATAGTTATCAGTACTCAATAAAAATGGTTCCCTTTTAATAATTATAAGGTAATTCTAGTATATCTTCCTTGTGATGGATAATTTTGGTAGGGGATTCCTTGGTTTGGTTGAGTATTATTTTAGAAAATATTGGAATGGTTCAATTGATCAAGAAGAAATGATCATAGTATATAGTAATCATAAATATTATGTGGATCTTCATCGTCTACCACTGGAGTTTGTGGTTGGTTATTGGGTATTTCTTAGAGTTTCCCCACAAATATGATATCATCAGTTGGGTAAATAATTTATGTTGTTACCACGGTTTGTAGGCCCCATTAAGATCCTTGGAATACTAGGAAATGAGGCAAATCGATTGACATACCATCATTATTGACTTCCATCCATGATGGGTTTAATATTTTCCTGCTAGTTATATATCAAAGTGTTCCTTAACATGTTATTTAATAGTTGGTTGTCAATTTTGGGTGAGACATAACTACGTTTGAGAAATGTGCTCTGATTATGGATCACAGAGGGAAGGTTATATCCGGTAAAATGATTCCATTGGTCTGTGTACTGTGGTAGTGCAGAGTGGGATAATCATGAGATGTGGGAGCCGGAATCGGTTATGATAAATTAATGGCATTAAATTTTTGTGTCTACAATATATTGAGGAATTTCTAGGGACAAAGAGTGTTTAAGGTGGGGAGATTAAAACACCATATAACCATCCTTCGGGTCTTATTTTAATTTTGTTTATGGTTCTCTCTTTTTTTGGGTTTATTATGGGATTTTAATGATTAAATATCCTTTCTTGTCTAAAAAGAAATAATTTTCTGGGAATTAAATTTTTTTATTAATTGATACAGCGTGTAGATGTGTAAATGAACATTGAGTTATATCATTGGGACCAATGATACTTATCATTTGGTTCAATGATTTTATAAAGAAAAATAAGATGATAAATAAATACGAGACACATTCACATCTTGAATGGGTTACACAGTGTCCATATGTTTAAGGAAATATTTCATAAATCTTGTGCATGGTGGGAAAATACTATAGGTATGAAACTGTTACATGCCATGAAAACAGCAATTGGGTTTTAATTTAATCTGAGATGGTGCCTTTTTAGGTAAATTTTTATTACGTGCTATTTCACACTGCTAAAGGAATTAAAAATGAAAAATTCATGGGTCAATTGGTTTTATATGTTCTACACACTAAAATATTTTTTTCATTTGGTTTGTATGATTTCCTCTCAAACACTACAATGATTCTAGGTGAATTTTGGTGACCTACCCATATCCAAATCACTCTTTTCTGTGTTTTATTTATATTGGGGTTTCACCAAATATCCCTTGTATGTTTTCATTGTAATAGTTAATTGAATTTTTTCAAAAGGGTTTTTAAGGATTAGTTTTTTATTCATACTCATGAACTATTGGTGTTTCCAATAGATCATTTGTAGTTTATTATCGTGACTTATCATTCAAAGCTCATTTCATTGTTTTTTGATCTCTATTGTTGAAGGAAGATGGGCTTCCATAATTCTTGAGGTAAGAGTGTCTTTGAAAGTGTATCCAATTCAAGAATAGCTATATTTTTTTCAACCCTTTTGCGTTTTAATCAAAATGGAATTTCATTGGTGAAAAATAATTTTTATTAATCATGAGCATGTATTTTGAGAAATTATACAAATATAGCATAATGGTAACCATAGGTGAATTAGAAAATTAACATGGGTTACCCAAGTGTGTGTGGAACACCTCTGTTTTACTTTGGTGATATCAAATGACATTGGCATGAATCGATTTCATTTGGAACAAACTTATTCCTTATATATCCTTATATTATTTCGGGCACATATTCCAATAAGATAAATCCAAAATGGACTGATTTTTCTTTTATAAATTGTTAATCAAATAATTTCTTATTTCATGGATATTTTATCACGTGTTTAATTTAGCTTTTTCGTTTTATATATTATATATTTCTATATTTGGTGACTATGGTTGTATATTTTGAAAATAAAGGAAATTTTTACAAATGGTTTCATTGATGAAAATTATTTCTAAACTATATTATGTTTTAAAGCTAGAAATTTCACATTATTGATATTAGAATATGAATAGATTATTTTTTATATACTACTAGGATTTGTTATCATACCCTAAATTTTACATTAGGTCATTATAGACCTTTTTGTAGGAATAAAGGAATGGTATGGGAATCATGAAGTATCATATGTTCTCTTGTCATCTATCTCATTTTTAGTATTCTTGTTTGGTGATGACAGATGGTAACATAGAAATAATTTTGACTTACCTTTTCATACTTTACTAATTTTTCCTATTTGGAAAGATTTTTTGGTCTTGTTTTTTCTATTTATTCTTTATTATAATCGGGTTTTATGTCTCGATTTATTTATAATCAATACTTTTTTCCACTATATTGTTTATTCCTAACCATGTGACAACCAACTCAGGTGGATGGTTTTGTTGAACTAGGTGGGTTCATTCTTTACAATGTCCCCACAACAATGACATGCCTATGGTTTTACACATTATGACACTTCGAGACATTCATTGAGGTTTTATTTTTCTAATTTATGATTAACTCCAATGAATAGAGAATAAACCTGAGATCCATGTTCATCTATTCCACTACCTATGAACCCTGACAAAACTTTATTTTACCCAGGTACACAATCACTTCCAAGGTCACCACATCCACACAAAATATAAACAACCATCCCAATACCCCCTAATCTAGAGTCGGAGAAAAGGACCAGGGGATTGTGAGGGTTGGTTAATTCAACTATCATATTAGATTGTGTTTGATTAATAAGGATGAAAGAGTCCAAAATCTACAAGTTGAGATCTGTCGCCCATGACTTGGAGAACTAGACCAAATGGGCTCTATAGTCATCTTGATAAAAAAATTATTTTCTCATAGACAAGTTGATATAAACAGGATTATATAAAGAGTCTTACAAAAGATTAGTGGATGTAGAAAATGGTAAATACATAGAATTAATACAATGTGTAATAGAATAAAATAAGATCTTTTTAAAATGACACATCAATAGCAATTTAAAATTAATAAAAAATACATAATATTTTTGATATTGAAAAATATTGTATCCATATTTAATAACAATAGGAAAAATTATAATTGAACTAGAAAAGGTGATAATTTGTTAGAACATCACTCTATGTATTCTACACCACTTAAAAAGAATTAAAGTAAATGATATTGTGAATCTCTCAAGATATTTGATTTTGGATTGCATATAAAATTCAAGGATCAATTTTTATTAATCACGAGAATGAGCCACTCAAGAAATAAATCTTGTTGTATTCTTTTAATTAAGGAAGTCATAAACTAAATCAATGAGTTAAAATTAAAATATATAAAATAATTATAATTTATTTTTACTTTTGTAACTAATTTATATGACTATATAATTGGTATATATTTAATATTTTGAATATTTTTTCACATATTATTTACAAAATTAATCTTAATCAAATTATCTTAACTAAATATTTTTAAAATTTGCATAAAGTTATAGTGTATAAGTAATACTTAAATCATGATTTAGTTGACCATAAAGCTAAAAATCATGCAGTATCATCTATTTACCTAAATAAACTCAATTTTATTACAACCACTATCTAGAACATGAACCCATCACCTCTATTTGGTTCAGTTTTATTTTAATTAACAACATATTTCATGGTATTTTTAAATGTTATTTATAAATGAACTGATAATATATTAATTTCATTTGAAATGAGAAATTACTAAAGTGGGTCTAACTAAGAGATGAGATAGATGGATAAAGAGATAAAATTTTTCTTATTTTACATATATGTATAGACAAAAATACCAAGAAAAGTGACACAAAATTGCCTTCAATTAAAACAATTAAGTTTTATGGTCATTCTAGGTGATTTTATGAACCCAAATCCACTATTTATGACGTTATGGTAAAAGGAGCACACAAATACTAAAACCAATATTCATGCTCATATACTTTTGACTGGATTAAAAGTGATTGATCATTTTTTCTTCAAATTTTAATATAATATATTTTGGATGGTTTTATAAAGATTGTGTTAGTGTGGTAGGTAGTAGATGTTATACTCATGTAGTGTACTACAGATGTTTTTATTCATGTAATGGTTTTGAGAAGTTCATTTATTATTTCTATAAAATAGAATGACATTACTCTGTTATAGTGTATTTTCCTCTATCTATAAAATACAAGTCCACAGTATCATGGAATATGAACTCACAAATGATTCATGTGATGTTAATTTATTAATCCTTTTAATATAAAAGATAAATACTATTTTATGAAGGAAACACTTAAAATCACATCCATTAATTACTTCTATTTTCATTTCATGCCGAATAAATGGTGAAAATCAAATAATAGAGTAACACATTAAATGAGAAGAGTTATATTCATTTACCTGTGTAAAATAATAAAATGGATCCCCAAAATATAATTGGGAAATGAAAAAAATATTTAAATACATTTATCAAAAAGGTTAATGGGTAATGAAACGCAATTATTTCAGCACATATACCTGAAAACCACTTTGTCCCTATCTAGAATAACATTATAAAAAGATTGTATATACATAAAAAACTCTTAGATCTTTCTAATAAATTTTTTTAAATTAAATTTTTATATATTATATTGTTTTATCATTATATAGTTATATATTATTTTGGATTTAGATTATATAATGGTAATTGAATCGGTTTTTAAAAATTATTGCTCCAAATACAAAAAATATTTAGAAAAATGTTTCCTTCAAAAAAAAAATAGATTTAAAAAATTGGACTAGTAGATCATTTGTTGTTTTAAATTTTAGTGTTCTCCACATATACAAATATTTCATTTTGGGAAAAGTTTCTTTTTAGGTTTTTTATGCATCAAGAAATATTATTTGATTGAAATTTTATTTCATGTCATTCTTTCTTGTCAATTTTGGTGTAATGAGAAATTTAATAAACAGATCTTGATTCTCTGATTTTGATCTCTATTATAGGCCCCCTATAATCTATTAGGATAATATTTTTATTGATTTCCTAAAATTAAAAAACACAAACCAATGAAATTTTATTTTATTTCTTGAAATAATTCAAATAATTTAATTCAATACATTTTCCAACGTACATATTTAGTTTTACAATGGGTGGAGGATAAATAATAATAATAATAATAATAATAATAATAATAAATACATTGAAAAAAATATTATGATATACCATTATTTATTTATACAATTTAGGAGATCCATTGATAGCCTATTTTATAAAAAAATACTTATAAAAAATATACACCACTAAAATTTCAAATAATAACAAAAACAAACATATCGTGTGAAAAAATATTAACATGGGGTGTCACAAACTTACCACATCCCACTCTGAACCAGTCAACCAAGTTAATCACCAGCAAGAGTAGGAAGGTTTTCCTAGTCCTCCGAGGCTGGTGAGAAGTGTTAGGGCATCAACAGAGTGACGATGGGAATGATTTCTCCCAATATAAATAAATAAAAGTTGTGGAAATAATTAATATTATCTCAAAATAAATAGACTAATGAAAAGGACCAAACAAGAACTGAAGAAAAATAAATCTACCCAAATGGGCTAATCACTGTCTTTGTTTGACCCCACCAGTGACGCTTTAACTCAATGATCAAACAACCCCCGAAGCGAATTCACCCATGCCAACACCCACACAAGGATTAAAAATAGAAATGAATTATAATCATGAGTATTATAACTCAATAGGCTAGCCTAGAATTCTATTCCTCAAAGCACTACCTTAAAAATTAAATAATCATCTATTCTATGTTTGAACTAAAATATATGAAGGTACAAATTTCTATAGTTTTTACTTGAAATCAATGTACAATCCATTTCCCTTAATAATTTTCAATACTAGATTCTAAACATAAGTGTTACCATGCTATTTCAAGTGGAAGGTGATGATTTCATTTAAAACCATAGCTAAATATATTGAAACATATTTTCATAGGATTTAGGATACCAAAACATCACATTCCATGAAAAACCCCACAGAAGAGTACCAAACCAATCATATTTCAAGGGCAATGTAAATATGTATACAAGTATTTATACAGCAGTTCAAATAGCTAAAATTCACTAGACATAGGTGAACCAAGGATATCAACAATAATCTAGATGAAAGTAATTACTATAACCCCCATCTATAGTAGTATGAAACATACGATGAAATATAAGGCTCTATGTACTCATCCACAGTTTCTTAGGATTGGCTGAGGGAAAATCACATAGCAATGAACCCAAACATATCTGCCTACTATGGGCCACTAGGAAGTACCATGACCTACCAGTGAACCACTCATCTTAGAAAATTATATCTATTCGCCAAGTTACAATGTCTCAAGTACAAAAGGGTGTGATCTAATGGATTCCATCTGAGAATCAAAGCACAATTTATATAAAAAAATTTCATAGAAGGCCTCACCCTGTGTATCTCCTAGGACCGATCTCATGCCTTAAAAATAAATAGATCGTAACGGGTTCCAACTGAGAAACCCACATAATGGAACACGAGCATTCCACAATGAGTACATCCAAACCATTCCATTTTTAATGGGTTTGAAAAATTTCCCATAATGGTTTTCATAATAAAAACTTTTCATTATTTTCACAAAGTTGACAAGCGGACCCTTAAACATTCTATAAACCCCAAATTTTATCAAAATGAAAACCTTCTACCAAAAATAGGTGTTGAGAACACATTTATCATATAAAAAATTTAAAAAACTCCCTTAAAACATTTCCATTACACAAACATTTCTAAAATCTCATTTGGGCACACACACACCCCAATTTCAATACAAAACCACTTATATTAATATGCCAAATGGGATACACTTTTTCAATAAATGAAAAAACACCTTTAGGACCTATACCAACTTATTTATAAGTCTAGAACACTTTTCTAAATCCTTTAAAATACCCCATAACATAATTTCTCATGCTTTCAACACTTTTTCCAAAAAAAAGATTCTAGCATTTTTTACTCATAAAATCTATCCGGGAACCATTCTGAAAACCATGCATGTAATTATTAGAAAACAATTTTAGTGGACACTCACAAAGTTATAAAACACCGATTTTCATTCTAAGAACTTATTTTAAATGATAAATTAGGTTCTAAATATCCCAAATGATGTGAAAAATAAATGAAACATTTAATTAAACCACAAGCGTGCAAATCTATAACTAGACAATACAATTTTCATAAAATAAGGCATGAACTACCAAATTTTTAAACCAAATGCATTAACCAAATGTTTCAAAATAATAATTAACACCTAGATAAATGTAGAGAAATAATAAATAGATGAAATTATAATTGGTAATAAAAGCGCAATATGACCCTACATTTAGTGTGCGTTATTTCAAAAAACAATTTCAAATATAACAAAAGATTCCAAGATAAACGTTTCCCAAAATATATATTTAAAACAAAACTAAACATTTATCATATATAAATCATATAATGTGATAAAATCATAATATTGATGATTTATAAATTAAAAAGGACAAGTACATGGGAATTCTATCTCAAACCATTGCGTGGCAATAACTCCCACTCACAATCGCACCATGCAAGTTCTAACATCCTAAACCTACCAATATAGTTTTTAATCAACAGAAATCAATAATATAAAAATGGGAAAAAGGAAAAAAATGGAAGCATCAAATGGAATAATAATTATGTGTGTAAACCAAAGTTTACCGATAGGGTGGGGGCTACGTGCTGCCCCAGGAGGAGGCCAGAGGTGGTTTTCCAGAGCAAGGGTCATGAAATGGGGAGTAGCGTTGGTACGGGAGGTGCTGGTAGGGCTTGGCACTCCAAATAGAGAAGGACCATACCAGAGATATGCACCGTTATGGTAGAAAGGGGAGGAATCATAGGTGGTGGTGCTGGCCGTCCGATAAATGGAGGCGGCACTACTAGGAATTAGGTAGGATGGATGAGGGCCGGTCGGGAATAGGCCTAGTAGGAGGAGGAGGTTGGGGCGTTTTCAGTTGGTGTGGCCAGTGTAGGTCGAGGCTGGAGTGGGGTGGAGGATTCCGGTTGGGTGGAGCACACTGATGGGATGGTTTCTGGTAGTTTTCCACCTAGGGGGAAGGGTGGTAGAACTAGGGTTTCATAATTTTTTTCACATTTAAACCCTAAACAATTTAATACCCAAAAAATATAAATGACAATAATTTTTAAAATATTAATTATAATAGTAATGATAAAAATAATAATAATAATAAAACTAATAAAATTATTGATTTCATTTTAATAATAATATTTTTCATAACAATAATTATACTTTTAAATAACATAATAATTAACATTTGATTTATTTCAAAATTTACACATAATACTTATACTAATAAATACATATAATAATTATACTTTTAATATTGTAATTATCATAAAATATTATTATTTTATTACTCATTTTAATTTTTCGAATGCAAACAGGTAGCACAGTTGTATGGGTGAAGCTGCACAGATCCTAAATCGCCCTTCCTCATGCGACCAATGATGTCAAACCCAAAACACATATATTTTTACATAAACTCAAAAAAAAAATTCTGGGAATCAACCTCAACCCCAAAAAAAATATTCAATGGTAGAAAATAATAAAATAATAAAATCAAACAGGTTGATGTGTGACAATACTTCCCAACATAACAGTTTCCTACCACATAAATCCAAAACACCATCAGCTGATTGATCGACACTAATAGAATCGCCATCAAAACAATCCAACCTATTAATTCAAGGAAATTTCATTGACCACTAAAGGGACTCAAACTAATTGTCCAAAATAGATCACCAGTAAACTATCATCTCAAATGGACACCCCTCTATTATAATTATACTAGCATTAGATGTCTTAAAAGAAAGCTCAATGAGACCTTCTGTTGGTATCCCCACTGTGAAGAAACAAACTAAAAAAACTAAATTAAAATTCATCTCAAACCCCAATTTGGGGATTTTCAATGATAATGTAACACTACATAAACACTTAAATCATCAACTTATGTATGGAGGGTACAACAACTCCACTGAAACCTCCCGCACTGACCAAAACCCCTCACATCATGGATGGGGAGGGGATGGCCCACTGGTTGGAACATTGAACCAAAACTGACAACCTCCCACCATTTTGACTTAAGGGTGAGTAAAAAATCAAGACTACACCTAATTCACCTGGAATTACTTGTAAGGAAACTGACCCGAAATCACATCCAGGAATTCATAACCACAGACACTACCTCACCGAAAAGGAAGACGCATAACTATAACCAATATTATCAGACCCTTGAGTTCCTGAATAGCTATAAAATTCACTAAGAGGCCTTTATCTACAGCTATGATGGATGAATCATCTACTATTTCACAAACAGGATTCCTTAATACCAATAAAAAACATATAGATTTTGATTTTTCAATAGAAAGGATAGAATTTTTAAATGAAAACCACACTAGCATTGAAGACTGGAAATCATTAAAAGACACACAAAATTCCAATATAATTCAAAACATAAACCTCTATTAGTACAACTTCCATGATAAGAGATGCCTTACATTGAAAGAAAATGTACAGAAGAAACTTTGAACAAAAACCCCACAACACATCACTTATAATAATTTCCTCCATGAAGATTCCTAGGGACGCCCCGACAAAATCGCCAAAAGTGTCCCGAGTATCCACAAGCCTAGCAGGTCTTTAAAGCATTTGTACGTGATAGATTTTTGAAAATAAGATATCCACACTGATAACACAAAAGGATATCTCACTCTGAATTGGTGGATAAATGATCCATGGGCCTTTTTATTCCATGAATTGATCAATCAACTATCCTTCACTTCCACATATCCATTCTAGAATCCCCACCATTACTCCTAGGAATGGAATGTGAGATGACTACCTCATGCATTCCCAACATCACAACTTCACCAAGAAAGGATTGTATCACCGCATCCGCAAACAAAGTCAGGTTGGACTCTGAAACCTTTGACTGCAGATCGGGATAGAGACTCACCTCAAAACACCAAGCCTTCATGGAGTCATCTATGGAATACCCCGAATAATAAGGGACTAGATCCACCAAGCACTGAAAATACTCCAACACTGATCCATCAACCTACTAAAGATTAATGATATCCATCCCCTTTCTCACCCTTTCTTTCTCAGAGAAATACTAATGAATTAAAAAATCCTATAAAAACCCCCATGTAAGCTATTGATGGGGATTGTTCGGAGACAGTGACTTCCTACACTTCCAAAGTGAACCTTCATGCATGATGGTTGAAAACTTGAACCTCAAAGAATATAGAAACTCAATGAGTTTAAAGTCTCTTTTTATCTTTCACATCCACTACTTTTCTATGGAAGGTTCTTACTTTCCATAAAAGAGGGGAGGATCTAGCTTCTGGTACTCAAGATAAAAATCCTTAGGTTGATCAACCACACTACGGTCACCCATCAATGCTTGAAGGGGACAACCATTGGGCAATAAAAATTCAATAAACCATTCATGTAAAAATTAATAATAAAAATCCTCAATATCGAACACCGCATGAGGGACAAACTTTAAATATATGAAACCAAACCACTATGAACAACAAACATCTATTTTTTAATTGTTTTTATTTTAGGAACAAACCTGTAGAATTTTTACCCCCACTAATGGTGTTTCATCGAGCCTCACTCACATGAATATTTCATTGACACCCTAGGCACCCATACACCATGATATACTGGTCTTACATCCTCTTTTCCATAACAAACTAGGCATGGGAGCACCCATGAAAATAGAAAAGGCTAAAAAAACAAATTCATTTTCCATAAACAAATCATTCATCCCATTTTAAAAATCAAGTACCTTCTAAAGGCATAATTACCACCATGTCAAAATTCATTTTGTTTTAAACCCATCCTATTTCATTTAAAACAATCCCAAAATCCAAAATTTCATTTTAAAGAACCATTTTTCCAATCCAAATTATCTGATTCAAACACCCTTATGAAATCAATGGAGACCCCAAAACAACTTACAAAGGGAAGTTGTGACCATGGGAGACTTTGTTATATGATTGGAGGATATTTTACGAACATGTCACCGGTATAGAGAGTCTTCTTGAACAATTCCCCTAGATCAACATGGCATTCCAGGACTTGGGAGCTCACGGAGACCATTATCCCAACTCCCCTTGTCATATAGAATTGAACAAACATTCCCAAAAGAACCATAAATCGTTACAAAACTAGAATTCCAATGGAAACCTGAGGATCAAAATGAGAAAGAATTTGTGATTCTTTTCTGACACCTACCCATCAAGTTCTGAAAATACTAGTCCATCTAACTTGACATCCTCAAATAGCAATGGGTGCTCTGAAAATCAAGGTCCACTAAGAGTCGACCTTCTCTAATTCCATTTTTTCATTAACTAACTCAGAACGAATCTAAACGGGACACCCAAAATGATCCACGACAAGACTCGAGAGGCTTTCCTGATCTTCCTAGGCTAGCGACAAGCACGAGGGAATCGATAGTGTGATGATGGGATTTATTTCTCCAATTATAAAAAAGTAAAATCAGTGGAAATAATGATGAGTTGGCTCAAATAAATAAACCAAACAAAAAGACCAAACAACAACTGAATAAAAATAAAACTAACCTAATGGGACAACCACTATCTTCGTGTAACCCCACTGGTCATTCCCCATCTCAATTTTAAAACATATCCTAAAAAGAACACACCCAATATGGAACCTTCACAAAGACTAACAATAGAAAATAATTATATGCATGAGTATTAAAACTCAATAGTCTAGCTTGATATTTTATTCCCAAATGCACTACCTTTTATATTAATGAATCATTGATTATATGATTGAACTAAATTATAATAAAGTATTCATTTCTATAATTTTTACCTAAAATAAACATACAATCCATTTCCATTAGTTATTTTTAAAACCAGTTTCTAACTGCATGTGTTACCATGGAATTTCAAGTGGAATGTGGTGATTTCCTTTAAAACCATCACTAAAGAGTTTCAAACACATTTTTTCAGTAGTTTGGAAACCAAAACATAAATCCTCATTAAAAACACCAAAATATAGTACCAAGGCAGTCATATATCAAGGGAAATGTAAATATGAAAACAAGTATCTCAAAAATAGTTGAAATAGCTAAAGGCCACTGAAATAGGAGAACCCGGGAGATCAAGATTTATCCAGAAGACACTAATACATGCGACCCAATCTATAGTAGAAGGCCACAAATGATGAAATCTAATTCTCTAAATGTGAATCCACCCTTTTTTAGGATAGTATGAGGGAAAATCCCATTGTAATTAACCAAAACATATCCACCAACTTTGGGCCACTGGTTTGTACTGTGACCTACAAGTGCAGCACTAGAAACAAAAAAATATCCCAATATAAAGGGTTACTATTCCACAAGTATTAAAGGGGGTGAACCAATGTATTTTTTCTGAGCATCAAATAACAATGTATATAATAATGATTTCACAGCATGCCGAACCCTGAGTATTCCTTGGGAGTGATCTCATTTATTAAAAATAAATAGAACATAAAGGGTTACAACTGAGTAAACCATATAATGGAACCTTGGGATTCCACAATATGGACATCCCAACCATTCCATGTTAAAAAGACTTGAGAAACGTCCCACAAAGGTTTTCTTAATATGAATATTGCATTTTTTTCACAATGTTGCCAAATGGGTCGTGAAACATTATATAAAAAATCTACTTTTTTCAACATGAAATCTGTCTCAAAAGGTGGTTTCAAGCGAAAATTTCTCATATAAAATATATAAAAAACTCCCTAAAAATTTCAATTCCACAAACATTTATTAAATCCTATTTTGGCATACACTACCCATTTTTAATACATAACCACTTACTTTAAGATGATAAGCGGGCTACACATTATCAGCGTAAGCCGAAAAATTTTAAGAACCTATACCGAATTATTTATCAGGAAAAAACCCTATAAATTCGTAAAAAGACTCCAAAACGACATTTATCATTCTTATTACAGTTTAAATAAAAAAACTGAACATTTTATATCCTTTTTAATACTTAAAATACAATAGGGAACCATTCTGAAGACCATACATGAAATGCTTCACAAACAATTTTAGTGGACTCTCAAAAAGATATAAAAACCAATTTTCATTGCATGAAAATATTTAAAATTCTATAAAATATTCTAAAAATCACAAATAAGGTGAAAAAAAATTAAGCATGTAATTAAAAAACCAGCGTGCATAATTATAACCAGACAACACCATTTTCAGAAAATATTACCTAAACTCCCAATTTTTAAAAACCAAATGAATTAAAAAAAAGTCTAACAACAAAAATTAACACATTGATAAATATAGATAAACTATAAATAGATTAAACTCAAATTATATATCCAAGCTCAATAAGAACCTACATTCTGTTTTCTATATTTCACAAAATAGAGTCAAATTCCGCAGAAATCAAGCTTTGAGAAATGTTTTCACAAAAAATAAATTTAATCCAAAGCTTAAAAATTAGAATATATTAATCATTAAAGTTGAAATAATAATAAAAT
This sequence comes from Viscum album, assembly GCA_963277665.1. Classification (NCBI taxonomy): domain Eukaryota; kingdom Viridiplantae; phylum Streptophyta; class Magnoliopsida; order Santalales; family Viscaceae; genus Viscum; species Viscum album. Next base: position 864,994,276 of record OY728148.1, read on the forward strand.
TTAGGATTATTAAATTAAAAAGGACAAGTACATGGGAATCCAACCTTTAAACTGTGATGTGATGATAACTCCCACTCAGAGTCACCTGGTGTGGCTTCAATAATCATAAACCTAATAATATAATCCATTAATTAACAAAAAACAATAATATAAAAATATTAAAAAAAGAAACAATCTGAAGAATCAAATGGAAGTACAATTAAGTGGGTACACCAAGTTTTATCGGATGGGTGTCGGCTGCACGTTGCACTTGGAGAAGGATGGAGGTAGTTCACTCTAGAAATGGCCACACAAGGGGAAGGCGAGCCAGAAAGTGCTGCACCAGCAGTGTGAGGCATGCTAGATAGAGGAAGACTGCGTTGAATATGTGCGCCACTATATCATCATGGAAAGGAGTTTTTGCTAGAGGTGGTGGTCATATTGGAGTGGGAAGTGGCGCTGTTACAAAATAAGCAGGGGGTATGAGGTGTGGTCAGCAGGAGGTCGGAAAATATGAGGAGGTCAGGAAGGATGAGGAGGTCGGGGCGGTGCTGGATGAGGGTGGCATGTGGAGGTTGAGGTCGAAGCTGGGCCGAAGAGGCCAGTCAGGGAAGAGTGAAACAAGGGGTGGGGGTCAGGTCATGTTCCATGTTGGGGGAGGGGTGTAGAACCAGTGTTTCATAATTTTTTTTCACATTAAAACCCTAAAAAAATTAATACCCCATGAAAATCAAAAAAAATTATTATTATTATTATTATTATTAATTATAATAATAATCATCATAATAACATGGTGATAAAAATAAAAATACTAAAACTATTCATTTCATTTTATTAAAAATAAAGTTCTTAACAACAATATAAATTTTAAATGATGCAATAATTAACATACGTTTTAATTAAAAAATTTACTTGGAATAATTATACTAATAAATATACATAATAATTATCATATTAATATTGTAATTACTATATAATATTATAATTTTTTATTCATTTAAATTTTTCAAAGGTGAAATAGTTGCACAGTTGGTCGGGCTAAGCCGCACGGTTCCCAAATCGCGCTTTGCATGTGCATCAACGACGTCCAACACAAAATGATCACTTTTTAACATAAACTCGAAATTTTTGTGAGGCACTCAACTCGAACCCCAAAAAAATAGGAGGAAAATAGTATAATATAAAAATCACACAAGCTGGGGTGTGACATAGGGAATTTTTATAGTTCTAAATAGATTTTGGGATAACATCCATTATAAAAAAAGAAATCATCATGACACCAAAATATGGGTGTCTCAGTTTTCTGATAACATCGTAAAATCTAAATAAAATATTAGGAGACTAACGTGTAATATTAAAATATTATTAAACAAAATCATTATCAAGGATAAAAAGTCCATTATTTGATACAAAAAATGACATTTAAAACATTAAGACAACAAAAATATCTTGAGAAATCATTATGATACACTAAAAAATCCATAATTTATTTTAAGTGGTTTGGGAAAACACTATTAAAAAAAGAATTTAAAAATAAAATAATTTTCCCACAAAGAAACATGTCACGAATATATAGAAATGTAAATTGATAAATAAAATATATTAAGATGAAGTAAACCTAAGAAAATATTTAGTTTAGTGAGAAATAAGATTCACTCTTATCTTATTCCCACATCCCGGTTCCGCCCTTATTTCATTACATGCACGCATTTTGTTAATGATTTCTTATATATCAATGTTGTAGGTCTAGGATTCCATGTGAAAATATAAATTCATTCATGTTTAGATTCTATAATGGAAAAAATGATGACAAATGTTGATTTGGAATTTTTTTTTAAGATTTATGAATTCCATTATGTGCGTTCCCTCAGTTATTTATTAACTAAATCATATATCTTTATTGGATTTCTTATTTATTAAGTTATTATTGATTTAAAAATGTTTTGTCCTTAACATTTATTATTAATAACATGTCGATATGTTGGTAAGAAAAGTTTTCGTAAATTTATAATAAATTAATAGATTTAATTATTGGTAAAATATTTTTTGGAATTGAATGATACATAAAAATAGAAAAATCAGTTACAAAAAAATATGTTGGTATCTAAAATTAATACAAAAAAATAATTATATATTAGAATGAATTATATTTACCACCATATATATTATATATAAAAAAAATTATTTCTTTATAAATAAATTTTTATAGTGTGTGATGACATGATTACAGTTACCTATTTTAGAAGTTTTATATGTGGACATGGTTAAAAGAATCTATATTCAAAAAATTTTATTAGTATTTTATTTTAGTTATCTTGATTCAAAAACTTATGTGTGTACATTATTATGTTTATATATTAACTCAATGTTATGAATTTTTTGTATATGTTTTTCATTCATGATGATACATTTTGAGGTTAAATCTCTTTATAATATGATCTATATTATTCTATCATATTTCTTGATTGAATATTTTCTTTTCATGTTATTTTTAATTAGATATTTCTCCCATGTTCATATTTTCCCTCAAGTTTATTACCTAACTCTTTATGTATCATGGATGTGGTTTTCCATTATATAGAATCTGAGATCCCTCCATCTTATGTTCTCCATTTATGTATGAGACTATATGAATGATTATATATAAGATTAATTCATGTGTGAATAATATTATAAAATATTTTGAATGAATAATTGGTAATAAGATATTTATAATGAAAATAACCAAATACAATAAAACAATTAGATCTATAATTTTTTATTTTTTTTTGAAAATTTATCGATATTCATGTAAAATTATTTAATATCTATGTATGTGAAGAATAGGTCATCTATGTTTGCATCAATCCTTCGGATGTCTAATATACAACATAAATATGTTGTCATACTAGGAACATTGATACATATTCAACAATATATGTCTTCATAAAATTTCATTGGAAGTTCTATTAGAGATCATTTTGTATATATTGGTTTCCTCATTTAATAGATAATGTAGGTATATGAGAATCATCTAAAATATTCTTTATCTCAATAATTGATGGTATTCCAAACCATGTACCAAATCCAATAACTCAATCCATATCAAATTTTAATTTATATAATTATCATCAATTACAACTTCTAACATATTTTCATATTCAAATAACCTTTTTTCCATGTTAATAATCTCCTAGATAAATATTTTATCATTTGGTTGTGGATAGTAGGATGTAAAACATTTAATTATGATTCTCATTTATATCATTTTAATGTATAATATGATTGAATCTATTTTAACAATCATCATAGATATGGTTAAAATCTATTTTCTGATTAATGAATCTACCAATTTATGTTGGTTTTCATGACTGTAATAAATTGAGTAGATATAGTTCTTATGTACTCCCTTTTCATTCATATGTCCTAGTAAATTTAACTCACTATTAGGTTATCTTGGTTAGTAGTTATAAAAATTGTGGTGAATATTTTAGGTACCATCGATAGTAGACTTTTAGTGAAAGGAATCTATTAGTCTCTATCACTAATATTGGTATGTTCAATTCATCCATTTAGGTTGGCTTTATAGTATCAAAAAATATCAATTTTTTGTGATAAGATGCCCCATTAATGTGGATTTCTCTGTACAGAGTTACCATTTACATTAATTTTTATAAAACTAATCCATTTACTTAGAGATTAATGAAATTCAAAAATTATATTCATAAAAATCCCTTGTTTTGGAATATATAAGAATATAATATGTAAATATCACCAAATATTTACTAAGATTATACTTAATAACTTTATTTATTATGTCAATGAAAATTTAGAGAGAATTAGTGAGTCCAATTGTAACCATTAAGAACTCTTAGCCTCCAAATCTTTAATGAAATATAGCCTTCAGATAATAATATTTTTTTTAACTCCCAATCATTAATAACCTAATTTAATATCCAACTTAGGGTAGTATTGATCCCCATATAGTTGATCAAAAAATTCATCAATATGTGGTAGTGGATACTTTTTCGTTACCATGATCATGTTTGGATGAGGATAATAAATATAGTTAAATACTTCCCCATCATTATTATTAGAAAAAATGAATGTGGAACCCAGTACAGAATCACTAAGGAATAGAGAGCCATTATACATTTTTGTATTGTTGTCACTTCACATCATCTAGTTCAATGGGGTCCAATCAAAAGGAACTCTTTGATATAGGAATAGATCAAGGAATATGTTCTCTAAATAACTCATCCTCTCTATCCAGAGGAATAAAATGAAACAATGTGAGAAATATATTATTATATTCTTTTAAAATTCTCATATCTTCAAGTATTATTATTTTTAGTGATTATTTGAGTTTGATATTCTTTCACATAACTCAATAAAACCCAAACAATAAAATGAATTCACAACTAAGATTCATAATTCCACATAAAGTTGTATAGAATCAGAGTATATTTTTAGATATAGAAACTGATTTACCTCTCTTTAATGTTGATATTGGCACTATATAATGATAACATATCCATTTCCTATATAGCATTAAATCCTACCAAATAGAGATTAACTATTTAATGTATAATGCATGAAAGGATATATGCCTTTTTTCTCTTGATAGATGTTAATATCTCAACACCATTGATGGGAATAGAAACAAAAAAATAAATCTATATACATGGTATTTAGTGGTTGTATTTTTTTCATAAATTCAAAGAAAGAGACAAAGAGTGTATATGCTGACGTCACAACCAAGAAACCTTCTTTATTTGAGATAATTGGATAGATAGATTATATTAAATAGTAAACATTCTTAGGTTGTTGGACATCATTCTGATGTTAAATTATTTATCTAGGGATTCCTTTACATGTTTATAGATTCTAATTTTATAATTTTATGATTTATTTCTAATTCCCCTAAGAAAGAGGCCTAGATTTTCATAGAATAATTCTATCTACAATATTAGTTACATTTGAGTAATGAATTTAAAATTTTATATTAAATAATTTTTATTCTGGGTTCTTTGTTCTCCATGATTTAATAAAATGTTGTTAGAAATGATAGAGAAGTTAAAAAATAATAGTTATTATTTGGTTTTAGGATTAGTAAATATAATATTTTTTATATTTATCAATTAATAATTCAGTGATATATATTAAATTAATAAATAGTAATTATTCAAGGATTAGTAAATGTGGAGGAGGGAAAGAGGATGGAGTTTAATGGTATGATTATAATCGGTATACAAGATATTTATTTTTATTAATTATTAAATTCACATGTAATGAAATTAATTTTTGTGTATTATTAATAGTAGACATGGGCACAATTAAGAATTATGAAAATGGGAAAGGGCATGTTTGAGATTTTCTAACCAAAACCTTCCAAATTAAATAACTAATTATATCTCCTTCTTAATCAAATTTGTTGTGAGAATGGATAGAGATTTACAATATCACCCTATATAGATGGATAAATAGATATATAGTTCTCTCATGACTTCATCTCTCAATCCAATGATAGATCATCAAGAGTTCTTCCTCTATATCTCTCTCTCTTTATAACAATTCTAATGTTGTCAACCAAAAGAAAAAAAGTGATCAGGATCAACCATACTCGCACCATATAATTCAACATTATTGTTCATAGATTGTGGTGAACATGTATATAACCACTAGAGGTATTAATCTCTTTTATACTACATAACGAAGATGGTAAAATTATATCTATTCTACTAATCATTAATGAATGAAGAATTAAATATTAGTGGTAATTTTATATCTTCTCATAAATTAATAATAAGTAATATGAGAATACCATTTTATTTTTGTTATCTAATTTTAATATAGTAAATTAATCTATTATTTGAGATGGAAATTATTTTTTAACGATGTAAATCAATGATTACACATTATTTATGACTAAATTCAGAGTTAGTCATACCAGCAAAGGACACTTCTGTTGTGCCTGGAACATACATATCTAAATTGAATTGTAAGTGCATTTATACTCCGATATAATACATTTAAATTTAATATAATATCATAATATAACCATATACGTGAATTTTATATAATTTATGACCAATTTGTAACATTTAAACAACCATTTATTCGTAATTATTTATTAAAATTGTAATTTATGAGTGTTACCTATTTTATTTTTCATTTATGCTTTAGTTCAGTAGTTTCATCCCTTGTATATTTATAATGAATCCATAATATTCAGATTGTTAATAATGATATAAAAATAATATGTATATTCGTTATAAACATATTTATAATCATTCTAGAATGTCATGCATGAAAAATTAATCACACCACATCACGGAGGTGGTAGCCCACATGTACGAATCTGTGACATTATTAATTATTTACCAAGTGAAGGAAAAATAGATAAGTATTATATAATCATTATATAATCATAGTTATGTCATTAATATCATATATATATATATATATATATTCATTAAATAATTCATCATAACAATCATTCTATTATAGTGGTGGAAAACAAAATACATCTATTTGTGAGGGGATAGTTCATTATACACACATGTAGTGGTTTTTTGTTTAAATTTGATGGAGAATGAGATGGATAACTATTAGATGATAAATAAAATAACATATAATTATATGCTATATAATTTTTTTATTATATTAAAATTAATATAACATAATTTCAGGTGGTAAAAGAATAAGAAAAATGAAAGAGTTTGGTTAAAATGATTACATTTTCATTGAATGTTCTCCTATATATCTACACCTACAGAAACTAAGTTAATACTTTTTAGAATAAGTAAATCTACTAAATTTATATCCGGATTATGTGGAGTGTTTTGTATTTTTAAATTTGAGCTATATTTCTCAATGTTTCTTTATTAATAGAGGATAAGTGGTTTTCTTTAATTGTGATAGAATGGGAACATTTGGATTTACATTAAATATTTAATATATTAAATTATTTCTATTGTAAATATATAACGAAGTGGAATATTTTTGTAAGTAAACATTGATTATGGTCAACAAACCCTTCAAAGAATAATTTATTTTGTTTTATGTGTAATTCTTAATTTTATATTGGTGTTTAACTGCTTTATTATCCAATTTAATCTTTAAACATTATAATGTTTTTTCCAATCTTAAAGGGTAAAAATTTTACTTATAAGGTAAAAATAGTTCCATAAATTGAAAATGGATTAAATTTTATACCATTTCACCTCTAATTTTCTTAATTTAATTTATTATTATTTTTAAATCATTTCACTTAATATTTTTTATCAACAAAATCTATTAAAATCATTTTAAGATCTATTAATATATTTTGACTTTAAAGACATCATGATAGGGATATAATTAGCATATAAAATATTTTACCTTCTATGATACATTATTATTGACCATAAAATTTATTTTAAACACAATTCCATCTTTATAATATTACTTTATATGTTTTTTAAATCATTTACTTTATTTTTCTACTCTTTAGTGAAGCATTGTGTTAGTGTTGTGTATGGATTTAAGGTAATTATACCATCATAAAAAATTAAACATAAATTATTTTCATAAAATTAAATATATTATTTTAAATATATACACTTATATTCATTCATAAAATATTATCAAACCTATGTGAACATTTATGATAAATTAAAAAAAAGATAGTTAAATTTTTAAATTATTAATTACATAAAATAAAATTGAGGACTTTATCAAAATAAAATAGAACCAATATTCTAAATTTGACAATATATAAAGGGGGGATGTAAATAATCTCATAAAAATAGATATAGTCATGTTTATGGATTATATTGAAGCCTTATTCTTTTGTTTCAGCCTTGTTAATCCAATTTCACTCTTTACGACGTTGATAAATTTTACCACATTTACTATTCAAAATGCCTTAAAATAAAAGATTCTTCAACAAAAAATTTGGAACTCCTTATTCTAAAATGTAATATATTTCATCAAATTAAATTTCTATTAGTGTAATAAATTAATTAAAAAATAATCCAACAAAATTTGGTGAAATGTTTTTTTAATAAACCATATTTTTCAATCATTTGATGAATATACACTAAAACAGTAAATAGTACCCATAATTATATGAATTTAAATTAAAATAGATAGATATATAATATAAAAAATTAATTTAAATAGTTAATACATATTCTTTAATTTTATTAATTAAATTGAAAAAAATAATGTGCTTCAAATCAATTTTTAGAAAAATTCATTTTAAACATAAAAATGAACTTCTGCCAAAATAAAGTATTACGTCCATTCCTTTATAATTAATTATATTATTATTAAATAATAGAAAATTATGAAAATCTATGATCCAATTCATATTAAAATGAATATATTAATTTACTATGTTTAATGAATAAAATGATAGTTTTACAAAAAATCGTTATTTTTCATTATTCAATTTAAAATTTTTCTTTTCATAAAAATCTCTAAATTTCACCATAAGTTAATTTTTTTTATTATTATCTAAAAAAGTATATCCTTTTAATCAAATTAATTTTTAAAAATTGGAATAAATTAATTGAAATCCATTCTCTCAAAGTAAATGAAACCCATTTTTGAAGGAAGTATATTTTTATAGTATATAATGGCTGTTTTTAAAAAATAAATATTGTTTAAAATGAATTAATTAGAAAATTTATTTTGTAGGACCTTTATATAAATATATATCAATATGATGTTTCTCATATTGATACCTCAATTTAAATGTAAATTTTATAGTGTTTATATTTAAATAATATTGATTATATATCATTCGGTAAATCTAGATATTGCATGTTAAGAATGATATTGAGAACAATATTCTCTTAAACTATATTTTTTTATTAGAAACACAAGTTGTAAAAAATATCAAATATTTAGTCACCCAATCAAGTAATTCAATCATGCCCATAAATAATTTATGTCGTATACACAACAAGAATCTCAAGATCTGAACATGAACAACCAACACAACCACAAATCTGAATGAGGTACACCCATATAATGAGGCATATGAAAATTTACCTCCACAACCATCCAATAAAAAAATTCATTCTAGAAAACTTCATTTCTATTAACAAGTGATATCCAATAAAGTAACCATCCACAAAATTTTAAACAATGACAAACACTTCTCCCAAATCACAACTCAGCTAGAAACCATCAAATGAAATGTCCTGAAACAACCCTTTCACAAAAAGAATAAAACCTATACCAATTTCAAAAACCCTAATTACAAAAAATATAAGGGTAAACCAAAAAAGAATCAAATTAGTATACCCTTAATTATTTAAAACTTGATTGGATAGTATTCTACGAGGCCCCCCACTAGAATCACATGATAAATATTTTCTTCTCCAAAGAAAGTACATAGAATTATAGACCTAGATCACCCTATATCTGTTCTTTATGTGTTAGAATATTACAAATCCCAAAAAATCGAAGCAAGGAATCTCCCACCAATGGTTTCCTTCAGTATTCATATTTCACCTGAATCGACTCATTAATAACCTTTTTAAAATTTTTATGGCCTAATGAATTTATAGATGCAACAAAATATAGGAAAATACCATCCTTGAAGTTGAATGATTTCATATAATCCTTGATAATCATAATTATAATTGTGATGAGAAATTTTAAGAAGTGAGTAACATACTCAAGTACTGATTACATATGATGATGAACAATCACAATCTCATGAACTATCTTTTCTTTCATAGACTTAGGAGTGGACCTCTAAAAAACACTATCATAAAAAACCAAATACATACCATCACATAGTTTAAGATGTAGCATAGCCTCCCAAAAAACATTTCTGTAAAGACATATCATCGAAGTAATCACAGATGAATCTTCATGTTTTCTTATAGAATTTTGGATAACCTCAATCCCTTCCATACACCTTAATACTTCTATCTATCCTTGGTCATACAAAAAATAATGAAAACACTAAATCAATATGTTTGATATGGTTTATGAGAACCATGGAAGTTCCACATCCACCACTCCACTTAGAGTTTGGGTATATAATATAATGGAAGAAAATTTATATATAATTATGGTATGTAAACTAAAAAAACATTACACATGAGAAATATCAATTCATTACTAAAAAAAAAATATATGATCTCATTATAATAATGGGATAAAATCAAAACCCTAAATTATGTAAAAAAAAGCCACAGAACTTCCACCCAAAGAAAATAATTATTTTTAAATTTTGAAATATTAACTAATTTATTTTGAACTCACCCTTCCACAAACTCACACAATGACACAAATGTATATTCTTGAATATAAATCCAAAAACAACTCTTTGAAAATAAATCATATTTCATGGAACACATATCACCCAAAAAAATAAATTCTCAAAATTTCAATAAAAATTGAATTCTATTTTAAAAAACAAATTACATAAATAATACTCATAACAACCCACTTTACTTTTTAAAATACCTCATGAATTTTTACAAAAACAAATTCCCCCATTTAGATCTGAAATTCATTCAAAACTCCCTTTTTAAATAAATTTATTTCATAAATACTCAAGGAAACATTTCTGAAAAGTAATTTTTTCTCTTGATACATTTTGTTAAAATACCATAATGGAAACAACAATTTTGTAAAAAAAATAATAGAAACTAATTGAATTTTATATATTTTCAACAAATATGATTTTTTTAAATAATCAAATTAAAAAATCCTTTATTTTTTAAACAAAGCCTTGAAATCAAGCTACAATGACCTAAACCACCAAGGCCCACTAGCCCAGAAGAAATTTGATCTAAAACTACCCCATTCCCACTTCCATTGAGTAGTGGTTTATGATAAGCACTGAGGAGGAATATCATAAAAGGGAGTCATTTTCTTAATTTACCGATACACACACACACCCACACACATCTCCAATCCCATAAAATGATAATAACGTAAAAATATGTAATACTATAAATTCATGGATAAAATCTATACCACAAAATAATACAACCTAAAACACTATAATGTTTAAAAAGTATCCAAATACACGTCCACTAAAAAATGGAAAATAAATTCCGACATTCTCAAAATGGGGGGCTGCTTTCAAATACAACACTGGTATACACCTTGGTCTGGCTAGCTCAAACTAATCTCCACCTACTCTTAAATCTCCCAGGACTCTGTAAAAAGCTCCACCATCTTCATAACACATGACATATACTATAATATCACATGCATGGGTGAGTGTAATAATACCTAGTAGGCGTCGACCAAATAACTAAACCTATATAATTAAGAGTATTCATCTCATTAAACATAATTATTTAAAAAATATATGATACATAAATATTACTATTGATTTCCCAAATACACTCATAAACAACTTTTATTTTCAAAATGTCTCAATCGCTGCCATCCATATATCCACAGGGAGTTTTAAAGGTAACTATCATCAAAGAGATCTGACTCTATGAGACCTATCGCCACTAAATAAACTCAACCAATAGATCTCCATCTTCGGGTATTTCTATGTTGATGGCACATCCACTCTATCCTAGAGGCAAAACTTGTCTGGGAGAAACCACTAGTAGAACTATACTGTCATTGATGACACTCATCCCATAGGTCACACTCATCATGTCTATCCAAGAAGAAGCGCATAGGAAACTGAGATGGTTCGTCCAAGATACACACTCCATCATACTAATTGTAACATCCTGTTAATAATCTGAGATGTAATCCTTTATCCTCATTTAGTTTTTTCGTTTTTGTTGACTTTATAGGGTAGATAATTAATTTATAGGATAAATATAATGTTAAATCAAAATAATTGATGTAATTTCATCTTTAACTGGCTTTTTCTATAGGTTGTCGATGGGTTACACACTATGAAACTAGGATACACACAATGTAATGGTTTCTGGATAAAATTTGACCAAGGTTTCACAATATGAAGGGTACATGATGTGAAGAGACTTTAAATATCATGAATGAATTATAGATCAGTTTTAAAATCCATTCATTGGTTTTTAATTAAAGTCATTGATTTATTAGACAGTTACATAAATTAATTATTTTATGATGATAAAGGGTACTACACATCATGTAATACCTCAACTATGGTTTTTAAAATGGCAGAACGACCATTCTAATTAATTTTTCTCTCCTCTAGTTTATTATCCATCAAACCAAATCCTTTCTCAGATGATCGTGGATCATTCCAACCCATATGGATCCCTTTGATTGGAGTTTGATTATTGTTTCACTAGCATAGTGATTCTCATTCAATCATTTTCCCTCATTCATCATCTTTCTCTCTTTCTCCTCCTTTAAAATTTTAATGTATGATCTTGAAATTGATGGATATATGTTTTTTACTACATGACCTCACTTCTATGTTTCATTTCATGGTCTTATACACCATTGTTCTCATTGACAGGTGTCATTCTGAGTGTTCAGTTTCAAAAAAATTCGCAGGTGATTCTGTCCCATTTATACAAAGTAATTACCCTTGAATTTTTTGATTTATTTCAATTTCTCTACTTAAATTCAATAGATCGCACTTTATTTCAATTTATTTGAGAAACCCAAATTATAGTGAATTGTGATATTTGAAATAGTTTTGGCATGGAAATTGGTGAAACCCCTAATTCAATTGACTTCATGAGTGTTTACTGAATTTGGTTGATTTATATTGTCAAATTTAAATTATCGATTTAATGGAAAATAGTTCAATTAAATTGTTGAATTCAATTGTGGGAATGAATTTTGAAATGGAAGTAATTTTTTTGGAATGGATTTTTAATCTTATGAAAATGATTTAAATTTTTTTCATAGAAACCCAATGTGTTTATCTTATAAAAATGGAATGTTTTGATTAAAAACCCATTTTGGTTTATAAATGTAAAATTTTATTTTAAAATAGAATAATGGGATTTAATATTTTTTAAGAAGTATTAAAATAAATTAAACATCGTTGATTTTGTAAGAGAACATGAAATCCATATGAAGTTTGTATGTTATTTGGACACACACTATAATATTAAAATGTTCTACAAACACATTCATTGGGTCACATCCCAAATGGGATGGTGAAGAGTCTCTTTTGTCCAGTGTTCGGGAGATGGTTGTATAATCATATTAGGGATATCATATAGAGAGTACAGATTCCTACAGCCTAGAACATTCATACCTATTTAACATATGACAATGTCACTCAGTTGTTTTATATTTGAGATGTAAATGTATGTTGATGTTGTTTGAAATTCACTATATTTTTTAATAATTTATATAAATTTTTTTACATAAATGTTTTAGCAAACACATTTTTTTATAAATATTCCATCACAGTAAATCCTTTTCTTAAATTATTTTTCTATCATTACAAATGTGTAGCATGATTTGTTTAAATTTGCTCTAAATTTCTAAACCCGTTTATTAAAATATTAATATAAATATTTTGGTTAATATATGGTTTTAATTTGATATAGAATCCATAGTGAGACCCTACTATGTTGTTTAGCTCACATGAACATGTGCCTTTGGGTGTTTGTAGATTATCTCATTCCCGATTCGCACAATGGGAGATGATCTTTTGGAGGTGGATACAGATGTTGAACCTTGGAGGTGGTGAGTTGTGTCCTTGGGGACTTATATTGTTTTTCACTATTTTGGTACATTGATTTTAGTAATTTGGTCTTTTTTAACCTTGTTGTTTTCTAGTTCACTTCTCCAATTGAAGGTTCCTTTGTTGGACCTAGCATGGTGCCAGAGATGATTGTAATGATTCTGTTAATTCAACATATAATATTGACACTACAAAGCTGATATAAGTATTTTATCGATCTTCACCATAGGCCTTTGGAGTTTTTATTTTGTGACTATATGTTCTTGAATGTTTCTCCCAAGATGGGTCATCAATGGTTTGGGATGCAAGGGAAGCTTTCTCCTCATTTCATGGTACCTTTCTAGGTTGTTGAGATTGTGGGGAAAGTCGATTTTTTTTAGCACATCCACTATAGATGACATCAATACATGAATTATTACATGTATCAGTGATGATAATGTGTTTATCAAATCTATCTCATGTTTTGAGATGGAGTAATCTGGAGATAGTACATGATTTGTCCTTGACTAAGGGCTAGTCAGGATAATTGATCCTAAGACTAGGTTACCTTTTGGGGGTACGATACCTTTGGTTTGTGTGCTATGGAATCATGGTTCTAATAATCATGAGACATGGAAATAAAAATAAACCTTTATAGAGCAGTGTCTCTATCTTTTGTTCATGGATTCTTCTTTATTCGATGTCTTGGGATTGAATGTTTTTACAGTGGTGAGGTTATAAAATCCCTTTATCGATCTGACAGGAATTAATTTAACCTTGTTTTGATTTATTATATTTCTTCATAGGGTAGAGTAGATAATGAATTGGGAGGATAAATATAATGGTGAATCTAAGTATTTTTTGGAATATTATCTTTAATTGGGATTTTCTGTATGTTGTCAGTGGTTAACATGTCATGTAACTAGGTTACACATTATGTAACGGTTTTTAGATGAAAGTACTTAATGGATCATGCTATTAATGTAAAATAAATTCAAGGGTGTAGAGGGTCAAAGCTTGACATACATAGAAATTTCATTACTTTTGTGGAATACATAATACATAACAAAAACAGACACCAAAGGACCGTAATTGTTTAGTGTCTTTGGAAACTCAGAACGTAATATTCTAATCATGGTGAAAGATCTTCAACATCTCCCATAAAGTTCTTCCCCTTTTGGTTTTCTTACCTAAAACCTTTCTTGAAATCCTATGTAAAAGATAACATATAAAGGGTGTGCTCAAATGCTCAGTAAGGGTAAGCATGGAGAAAATAAAACAAACCATATACATTTGAACTTAAAAAATGAACATAATGTTTAAACATAAAAATCTTGAGCAAAGACATAAATCTTGGAAGTATATATGAATGTATCATAATGGATCATCAATATTGATAAAATATCATGGGAATAAATCATGTAATTTTGGAAACCATTCATCACTTGTTATGATTTCCATAGTAGCCAACGCATTGCTTCCAAGACCATCTTAGTGGACAAATTCGTTTTCTGAATCGGGTTCACTCCTCGTTCCAGTCTTGTATCCCTGAACCGGATTAACTTACCATTTCATCCATGTCTATATAATGAGATATAAATATTTACCCACTTCATTGGATGGAGATATAGGTCCCACCCTTCTCATAATGAAATCATTCTTACATGTGCCACAACATAAACATAAATCATTCATCATAGCCCAAAGAATAAAATGGGTTTCGTAAACATCATCCCATCATAACATAATCCATATAAAATAAATGGATATAATTTCATCATAAGAAAACTGAAACCATGTAAATCATATAGATATTATACTTGAAACATACACATATGAAATAATGCTATCTTATAGGGAGAATGTTTTTGATAAAACACTTGAAATGAATTCTTGAGGAAAATATCCTTTCTTTTCCAAAACCATTTTCCTTTCACAAAATGCCATGAAATTTTTAAAGAAAATAATTTTGTTGAAAATACTTAAGAAATATTGTAGAGTAAGCTTCATTAAAATAAGGCGTTATAAAACCGTAAAAATCCATTCTCGCCGTATAAGTTAAAAATAACATGTTCATCGTACTTTTGTCGGAAAAGTCAAAAAGTACCTTGTATGGTAAACAAAAGAAAGTTTCCTTACATACCGTGTGGTAAAATTCAAAAATGGGTAAACGGAATTTAAACATACATGAAACCATATTTATAAAACTGGAACATGGATGATAAATATAACCCTAGTATATACTTACTAATAAACAATCTCAGATAAGAACGAGATTGGAATAATTATCCCCTACCTTATGTCTGATATGCTTTGTATGTTTCTGGATCTTCTTTATAATTATTTATATAATGTAATTGACTTATTAAAGAATCATATTCATTGTTATGATATCATATATGGTTCACTTATTACTTTATATTACCCGTTCTTTTGTAAATTCCATGTTAAAGCACCGTTTTGGGTAAAATCGTTTCATTTATCCTACGAGTTTCGACTTGTTATTCTTGATATTATTACATATATCCTGATTTAAATAATTACATAATGTAGAACATGATTTATATATAATATATATTCATCATATAAATATATATGATAGATCGATAAATGGAATGAAATACACAGTTCATGGAGACGGTAGGTCGTACGTACGCATTAACGCTGTTTTCGTTTCCTTATTGAATTGAATGGAATTAAGTAGATGAAATAAATATATATATACATAAATAAAGTATCATTATTATTTTATATATTTCATTATTATTCATTATATATACTTTATAATCATTCATGTATGGTTAACATAGAGAATGAATCTCATCGCGTCGTGGAGACGGTAGTCTGTACATATGCACGAGCGATGATATCATTCCCATGATCATTAAATTGTATTGAGGTGTATGTATAATATTTTAGAATAAATATCAATTTACAATAATCATATATAGTTATATATTTACAAAATTATACCCATCCAAGTAAGGTGGGGGTCGAAAATAGATTACACCACGGCGTGGAGATGGTATTCTATACGTACGCACGAGCGATGATTTTGTTTTTCGTAGGATGAATAGAAGGTGAAATAGGGTTGTTTCATATTTATAATAACATATAAGTATATAATTAATACTTATTTTATTACTTTATAATGATACAACTATACAAGATGAAGTAGAAGAAGAAAGAAACTTGAGAAAATCGGAAGAAGAGATTACCTCTTCTTCGACGCACCTCCTTTAAGCTTCCTCTTAAAGAAGTAGAGTTGGCCTTTTGAGAAGACCAGAACCTCCAGAATTCTGCTAGGGAAGTTTATAAGAAAAATGGTCAGGGTTTTTCTGAGCATCAATGCCCAAAAGGGTGTGAAGAGAAGAGGGAAGGGGTTCCCTTTTGTAAGGGAGGAGAGGGTCACCTTTGGAAAAACTCAAAATATTATTTTATAATGAAGTCATATTCGGTTTACAATACCTACAAAATTATTTATTTCGAAGATAAAGTGGGTATGGGTATAAATATTCTAATCCAATATATTTTAGACAAGATTGGGTCATTATATTAACCTTATATTTTAGTTTTAACTCTTAGTTAATTAGATTGACATTTACCATGTCACTTTGTATTTTTATATTATATAGTTAACAAACATACCATATACATCCAAGATACCCTCAAGTGGTCCATAAATGATAAAACTATCATGATATAAGTATCTTGGCCGATCATTAGATTTTTAGGAAAATAATAACAATTAATAATATAATATTTATTTTAAAAACTATTTTATGTCAATTTTGAGCCTATTTGGTAATTGATTTTTGTAAAAATAATAAAAGAAATATTAGTTATAAAAAAGTTAGTAAATCAATACTAAAATATCATATTAACGTATAAAATTAGTGTAATTCATAAAAAGTATCAAATTAAATTTATTTGGGTATTTATAACATCAATTATGTTAATATTGCATTAATAAGATAATTATTGCATCATCATTGTGTTATAAATAAATTAAATTATATAATATCTCAAAATTATAAATAAAATACCATTTTATAGGAAATATTTTTATCTTTCTAATTAATATTTATAGTCTAATTTATCTTAGGTATAACTCTATATTAAAAATGATTTAGTTATTCAACTTTGATTTTAACTCTTCTAACCATTGTTTAAATAAATTAATAATAACTGTCCTAATCTAATCCATGTGGACCTAAATGGTCATATTTTATTCCTAAGGTTTCTTCTGGTTGAATTACACTTATCCAATAGAATTAGGACATGTGTTACGGTAATAAGAATATCATTTTTACCCTTAAATACACTATTTACTTTTAACCGTGTAAAATAAAAGTAAAAAGTTACTATTCACCAAAAATTATTTTCATCTCATTGAACCACATTTTAGTCCTTGATATTAACCGTGTCTCTCATATTTTTAAAATTCCACACACAGATGTGGTAAAATTGTGTTTTATGTGATTTTATAAATTCTCCCTGGAGGTGTGTAAAAGACGGTGAAAAGTTCAATTAAATTTTTATATATCTAAAATTATTATAAAATGACTCCAATGAATTTCATTGAACTTATATTGGTATTATGTATCAATTTTGTCCTAAAATAAATTTATATAAAATAAATAATTATTTAAATAAAAATTTTGTTTTTAAATAGTAACCCAGTGTTTTCACTATTCATAAAAAATTGAAAGTTTTCAGAAAAATACCAAAAATTCACCGTAGGATAATTTCAATATTCCGAATCTAAAAATGAAGTCCATTTTGAAAGGTAAAATTTATAAAATTCCAAAAAGTGGGTATTACAATTCATAACGGCTAGTTTATGTAATATTTTAATAGCAAATCTTTGTTTAGGGAAACTTGGTATTGCATACAACAGACGTTATCATGGACGGTCGTGATTGCGTGTAATGTAAGTCAAGTCTGGGTTGCATGAAGTGCAAGACTCCTTTGTTGTTTTTTATAATAGAATCCAACCATATTTCATTTATACATTGAATATATATATACACTCAATGTTGCGTAGAATGACTACTATCAAATGAACTTGAAATTGTTTGTATAACAATCCTAGAATAGTGTTGCGTATACTGCAAGCTAATACGGTGTTGTGTATAGCGCAAGATAATCTTGGTGTAGCATAAAACACAAGAAATAAATTAAATTAAAAAGAATAATCCTCATAAAATCTCGGGTTGTTACATTCTACCCCCCTAAAAATGAATTTTTCCCTCGAAATTTGTCAGGGTTATAAATGGTTTACTACTTAAAAGTTTCTTTCATAGAAACCCATATCTTAAAAAGGAATACTAAAACTTTATTTTAAAAAAGGAATGTTTGAATCATAACGGTCACCCAATGTAACTTAGCATTGGGTTTCCACATAGGACAACATAGGTGAAAATATGGATATGGAAGAGAAATCTAACCCTCAAGTTCTGATGGAGAGTGGTAGAGAACATGGCTATGAAAAATCCATCACTCAAAAATCCATAAATTTGTGATGATTTAAGGTACCATCTAATTCATTGGATTTGAGGACATTAAGACAAATTTTTTGGTTTTCAAGATCATTCCCCTAAAGTTGAAGAATAATTAAAAGAAATACTTACTTGATTTTGGTACAATATCACTGTTGTTTGTGCCTTGAACAATTTCCACATCATCTCTTAAAGAAATAAAGATGAATTTGTCTTCTGTTAAGTGTTATCATATAATGCTATAGAATGATGGGTCATTCCATCTGTCTTATACAAAAGGTTAGAAAAAGTTATCAAATATACAAAAGTTCATATATGGTGTGGTTAATCATATATGATTCCATAAATGGACTTATACTTCATCAATCATAATGCTTAATATAATAAAACTATTTTATAATAACCAAGGATTTTCTGTTGGCCAGTTGTAGGCGATAAAGGCCAGTCACACTTTGGTTGTGGGTTTGATTCCCACAGCCTTGTCGGACGCGACGGGTTGTCGCCCGTCCTGCAGGTTATACTTTTTCTAAAAAATAATTATTATAACATCCCATCAATAATATCAAAAAAAGTTCTATCCTTAAACAATACAAACTTATGTCCAACATAATACATTCCAATCATTAGGATTATCTGAAATACTTCTGTCCAAGCTCATAGTATAAAGAAAACAATTACAACAAATGTCATCTACCGAGCATGTGAATACCATCATTTATCCCCCATATATCATACGATATATCTTTTTGGTCACATTCCAAACATGTGAATACCATAATAATGTATTCTCTTGAAAAGTGAATACCCATTAAGCCTTAATAAAAATATGAATATTGTAAAAAGTTATCTCTTTCCACATACCAAAAATCCCAAAAATTCTATATACTCAGACCATGATATCATTTAATCCTTATATCAATCATGAGCTCATGAATACTATCAAACATATTATTTTCTCCTTATCCTTTCATTATGTGCATATCATCTTCTTTCCAAAGATATATGAATAACCTTCCATG
Source organism: Viscum album (assembly GCA_963277665.1). Taxonomy (NCBI): domain Eukaryota; kingdom Viridiplantae; phylum Streptophyta; class Magnoliopsida; order Santalales; family Viscaceae; genus Viscum; species Viscum album. The sequence continues at coordinate 865,014,354 of OY728148.1, forward strand.
GTTACTAGTACCATTCGACATATACTTCCAAATACTTTAGGAAAAATAATAGTGTAACAATCCTTAGATGATTTTTTATTCCATAGTACCATACAATATTCTTGATAAACATACAATCATTCCACTGACTTCTTAAACCACTGACTGAGCTTCATCATTTATTTCATCTCATATTTCATTTATAGTCTCTTCATCATCATCCACATACATACTACCCATATGACCATGATGATTCTCTTCATGAGATTTTTCTTTAGGGAATTGGTTTGCATAATGCCCATACATTCCACATTTAAAACATGTAATCATTATTAATGTCGTAGCAATACCATTATCCTTCTCCATGGTGTTAACTGAACCTTTTCCTTTGAACTTACTGGATTTGTGTCCTTCTTTTCCACACCCAAAGCATCTTCCAATTCCTTTGAAACAATATCCCTGATGCCTATTCCCACATGATTTACATGAGGGAAATTGAACTTTCTTTCCTCTATGATCATCACGAAACCCCATCTTTCTCTTATTAGCTGAGTCAGGAAACTTACCAAAGTTGAGATTATTGATCATATTATGAGATTCCTGATTATGCATAATAACGATTTTTGACTTCCAAATCCCGGTATATTTGTTTTCTCATGAATATTATCATTCCATTATCCATCATATCCAACATTATCATGAATCATCCTGTTTCCAGCCATTTTCTAAAACCCAAAAAGAATAGTGTCAAATGGAAAAAATCATGCTAGGAAAACAACATAATAAAGGGGGAGTACCTTAAATATGTAACATCTTAGGTTTAATTCTAAAATCATTATTGTAATTCTAGGACTATAACCTATATTTATACTTATCCTTAGGGACATCCCTAGACATACCTTAGAAATCTCTCTAGAGATTGCACAAAAGTTTTTGCATCCTAGTTTCAAAAGGTAAACTAATCCTTCCCTCTGATACCAAATATAGGGGCCCAATGCTTGAAGTATATAAACATTACATTACATTTTAGGAATACTTAATACATAAAAAAATAGACACCAAAGGAACGTAATAGTTTAGTGTCTTTGGAAACTCGAAATGTAATCTTATAATCATTGTGAAAGATCTTCAACATCTCCCATAAAGTTCTTCCCCATTTGGTTTTGTTAACTAAAACCTTTCTTGAAATCCTGGAGAAAAGAAAACATATAAAGGGTGAGCTCAAATTCTCAGTAAGGGTAAGCATGGATAAAATAAAACAAACCATATACATTTGAACATAGAAACCTGAAAATAATGTTTAAACATAAAAATCGTGAGCAAAGACATAAATATTGGAAGTACTTAAGGCATGTATCATAATGGAACATCAATCTTGATAAAATAGCATTGGAATAAATCATGTAATTGTGGAAACCATTAAACACTTGTTATGGTTTCCATAGTATCCAAGGCATTGCTTCCAAGACCATCTTAGTGGACAAAGTCCATTTCTGAATCGAGTTCACTCCTCGTTCCAGTCCCGTATCACTGAACCGGATTAACATACCATTCTAGCCATGTATATCTCATGAGATATAAATATTTACCCAATTAATTGTAGGTAGATATAGGTCCCACCCATCTCATAATGAAATCGTTCTTATATGTGCCACAACATAATCATAAATCATTCATCATAGCCCAACGAATAAAATGGGTTTCATAAACATCATCCCATCATAACATAATCCAGATAAAACAAATGGATAGCATTTCATCATAAGAAAAGTGAAACCAGGTAAATCATAGAGACATTATACTTGAAACATACACATATGAAATAATGCCATCTTATATGGAAAATGGATTTGATAAAACACATGAAATGAATTTTTGAGGAAAATATCCTTTCTTTTCCAAAACCATTTTCTTTTCACAAAATGCCAGGAATTTTAAAAGAAAAGAATTTTGTTGAAAATACTTATGAAATATTGTAGAGTAAGATTCATGAAAGTAAGGCGTTATTAAACCATAAAAATCTGTTCACGCCATATAAGTTAAAAATAACATTTTCCTTGTACTTTTGTCAGAAAAGCCAAAAAGTACCTCGTATGGTAAAAAAAGAAAGATTCCTTACATACCCTGTGGTAAAAGTAAAAATTGGGTAAAAAGGACTTTAAACATACATGAAACCATTTTTATAAAATAGGGACATTGATGAAAAATATAACCCCAGTAAATACTTTCGAATAAACAATCTCGGATAAGAACGAGATTGGAATAATTATCCCTCACCTTATGTCTGATATGCTTCGTATGTTTCCGAAACTAATGTATAATGATTTAAATAATGTCATTGACTTATTAATGAATCATATTCATTGTTATGATATCATTTATGGTTCACTTATGTCTTTATATTACCCGTTCTTTTGTAAATTCCATGTTAAAGCACCGTTTTGGGTAAAATCATTTCATTTATCGTCTGATTTTCGACTTTTTGTTCTTGATATTATTACTTATATCCTGATTTGGATAATTATAGAATGTAAAAAATGATTTATATATAATATATATTCATCATATAAATATATATGATAGATCGATAAATGGAATCAAATACACCGTTCATGGAGACGGTAGGCCGTACGTACACATGAACGTTGTTTTTGTTTCCTTATCGAAATGAATGGAATTAAGTAGATGAAATACATATATATTTACATAAATCCAGTATCATTATTATTTCATATATTTCATTATTATTCATTATATGTACTTTATAATCATTCATGAATGGTTAACATGGAGAATGAATCTCATCGCGCCGTGGAGACGGTAGTCCGTACGTACGCACGAGCAAAGATATCATTCTCATGATCGTGGAATTATATTCAAGTGTATGTACAATATTTTAGAATCAATATCACTTTACAATAATCCTATATAGTATTTTATTTACACCATTATACCCATCCAAGTAAGGTGGTGGTCGAAAACAGATTACACCACGGCGTGGAGACGATATACTGTACGTACGCACGCGTGATGATTTCGTTTTCTATAGGATGGATAGTAGGTGAAATAGGGTTGTTTCATATTTATAATAAAATATCAGTATATAAGTAATACTGAAGTTATTACTTTATAATGAGACAAATATATTAGAAGAAGAAGGAGAAGAAATAAACTTGAGAAAATCAGAAGAAGAGATTACCTTACTTTGACGAACCTCCTTTAAGCTTCCTCTTAAGGAAGTAGAGTTGGTGTTTTGAGAAGACTAGAACCTCCAGAATGTTTCTAGGGAAGTTTATAAGAGAAATGGGCAGGGTTTGGCTGAGCTTCAATGCTCAAAAGGGTGTGAAGAGTAGATGGAAGGGGTGCCCTTTTTATAAGGGAGGAGAGGGGCACCTTTGGAAAAACTCATAATATTATTTTATAATGAAGTCATATTTGGTTTATAATAGCTAAAAATGGTTTATTTCGAAGATAAAGTGGTTATGGGTCTAAATACTCTCATCCAATATATTTTAGACATGTTTGGGTCATTATGATAACCTTATCTTTTAGTTTTAACTCTTAGTTAATTAGATTGGCATTTAACATGTCACTTTGTATTTTTATATTGTATAGTTAATAAACATACCATATACATCCAAGAGACACCCAATTGGTCTGTTAATGAAAAAACTATCATGATATAATTATCTTGGCCGAACCTTATATTTCTAGGAATATAATAAAACTAAATAATATAATATTTGTTTTAAAAACTATTTTATGTCAATTTTGACACTATTTGGTAATTGATTTATTTGAAAATAATAACAGCATTATTAGTTCTAAATAATTTAATTAAATCAAAATAACATATCATATTAGCCTAGAAAATTATTTTAATTCATAAAAAGTCTCAAATTACATTTATTTGGGTATTTATACCATCAATTATGTTAATATTTCATTAATAAGACAATTATTGCATCATCATTGTGTCATAAATAAATTAAATTATTTAATGTATAAAAATTATAAATAAAGAAAAATTATTTAGGAAATATTTTTTACTTTCTAATGAATATTTATAGTCGAATTTATCTTATGTATAACTCTATATTAAAAATGATTTAGTTATTATACTTGAATTTTAACTATTTTAACCCTTCTTTATATAAATTAATAATAAATGTCCTAATCTAATCCAAGTGGACCTAAATGGTCATATTTTATTCCTAAGATTGTTTTTTGTCGAATTAAACTTATCCAATAGAATTGCGACATGTGTTAGAGTAATAATAATATCATTTTTACCCTTAAATATCCTATTTACTTTTAACCGTGGTAAATAAAAGTAAAAAGTTACCATTCACCAAAAATTATTTTTCATCTCATTGAACCACAGTTTAGTCCTTGATATTAACCATGTCTCACGGATTTCCAAAATTCCACTCACAGAAGTTGTAAAATTATGTTTCATGTGAATTTCCAATTTCTCCTTGGAGGTGGGTAAAATATGGTGAAAAGTTCACTTAAATTTTTATATATCTAAAATTATTATAAAATGACTCTAATGAATTTAATTGAACTTATATTTGTATTATGTATCAATTTTGATGTAAAATAAATTGAAATAGAATAAATAATTATTTAAATAAAAAGTTGGTTTTTAAATAGTAACCAACTGTTTTCACTATTCTTCAAAAATTGAATGTTATCAGAAAAATACAAAAAATTCATCCTTGGATAATTTCGATATTCCGAATCCAAAAATGAAGTCCATTTTGAAAGATAAAATTTATAAAATTCCAAAAAGTTGGTATTACTATTCAAAACGTCTAGTTTATATAATATTTTAATAGCATATCTTTGTTTAGTAAATCTCGGTATTGTGTACAACACACGCTATCGTGGAAGGTCGCGATTGTGTGTAATATAATCTAAGTCAGGGTTTTGTGTAGTGCAAGACTCCTTTGTTTTTTTTATAATATAATATGACCATATTTCATTTATACATTGAATATATATATACATACACTCAATGTTGCATAGAATGACTATCATCAAACGATATAGAAATTGTGTGTAACAGAATCCTAGAATAGTGTTGCGTATACTGCAAGCTAATAAGGTGTTGTGTATAGCAAAAGATAATCTTGGTGTAGTGTACAAAACAATACATCAATGAAATTAAAAATAATAATCCTCATAAAATCTCGGGTTAGTACAAAGGGTCTTTAAACATAGTCAATAAATTAAGGATTGGTTTTAAACTCGAAGAGTTAGTTTTTAATTCGTGGGGACAAATTTATATGTAATTAGAGAAAATAACTATTTCTTGAAGTAAAATCATATTATACATTATGTAATACCCCAACTTTGGAATTTAAACAGACATCAGAAATGATCCAATTCTTCTATCTCAACTCTAGTTTCCTCTCACTCAATCCAAAGACTTCATCATTTGATTATGAAGCATTCCAATCCTTCTACATCCCTTCGTTTGGCATTCGATCGTCATTGTGATTGTTGTGTTATTCCAAGGTAAGCTTTCTCCCTTATTCATTATTTTTATCTCATTCTCATCCTGTGTTATTTAAGTATATCATCTTGAAATTTAAGGATCTATGTTCCGTACTATTGGATATCTATTCTAGTTTGAGTTTTTAGGTCTTCTACTACATTTTTATCACTGATGGATGTTGTTCCAATTGTCAACATTTGAGAAAAGGGTGGGTTATTCCATCATGTTTGGCCAAAGTGACTTACCTTGAATTTATTGATTTATTTCAATTTTTAGTTTAAATTAAATTTGTAAAAATGTATTTCTATTGATTTAATAAAACCCAATTCTAGTGAATTTGGATATTTGAAAAGGTATGGCATAGAAATTTGGAAAACCCCCAATTCCAATGAATTGGGTAGTGTTTATGAAAATTGTTTGATTTAAATTGTTTAATTTAAATTATATATTGTATGGAAAATAATTCAGTTAAATTGATGAATTTAATTATGGTAATGAATTTTGTAATGGATGGTGTTGGTTTTGAATGAAAATTAAACATGTGAAAATGGATAAAAATGTTTTGATACAAACCTAGTGGTTTTATCTTGTTAAAAAGGGATGCATTGATTAATACCACATATTGTTTTTTAAATGAAAAATTTTAATTTGAAAAGGAGGAATGGTATTTAATTTTATTTTAAGTTGTCTTAAAATAAATTTAACATCATTGATTGTGTAAGAGAACCGGTAATATGTTTATAGTTTTATGTTATTTAGACACACTCTGTGCTATTTCATCATTCTAAAACATATATGTAGTGGGTTACATCCCTAATATTATGGTGACGAGTCTCCTTTGGCCAGTGTCAAGGGGAGGTGCTTATACACATATTTATGATATCACTTAGAGTTTGGGATTCTTATAGTGTGGAACATACATACCTATTTGGAAGAAAACAATGTTTCTATCTTGTTTTATATTTGAGATATAAATGTATTCCAATGTTGTTCGAACTACTTTACATGACTTTAATATATATATAAACTAATTTACATAAATGGTTTATTCAAGACATTGTGTCAGAAATATTTCATCATATTAAAGTATTTGATTAAATTATTTTCCATCATTCATACTTTATAGAATGATTTGATTAAATATGATGTAAATTGCCCACACATTTTATTATAAAATTGAAATAATTACTTTGGTTAATCTATTGTTATAATTTGATATATAATCCTTGTATAGACCCAATTGGACATTTTATCTAACACCCTAATTGTGCCTTTGAGTGTTTTTAGATTATCTCATTGTAGGTTCGATCAAAGGGAAAAAAGATCATGGAGGTGGATCTAGCTATTAAAACATGGACACTGTGAGTTGGGTGCTAGGGGACTTGGGTTGTTTTTTATTATTTTGGTACTTGGGTTTTAGTACCTGGGGATTGTTTAAACCCTGTTTTTTTCTAGTACACTTCTCCCAGTGGAATTTCATTATCATGAATACTCTCTTATTTATTTTACTTCTTCATTACTAGTGAACAAATCATTCCCACTTTCATTTTTTTGATTCCAGGTGCCAATTGTTGACACATGGGGATTAAGAACACCCTTTAGGCTATGTTTGGGCTGGATTAACTATTGGGTTACCAGGGTGCTAGAGCTACCATGTGAGACTAATACCCCGTTTTAAATAAGTATCATTTCAGGCCTCTCAGAGGAGTCAATTATCAATGCACAGATATGGGATAAATTCTTATGGATAACTGGGGGAGACGAAAACCTACTTCAAACATCCTACTTGATAGGAGATTAATTCACATGTATGTTTTAGTCAACCCAATTCCAAACCCTGTCTATGGAAAACATGAATGAAATGAGGGTCATGATATGTAGACAGGGGTTCAAACCTTGGTTCACTTGGGAGATACAAAAACCTAATTGAGACAACCTCTTGGATTGAGTATCGATGCCCATATAAAAGTTGGTCATACCAACACCCTACCTAGGGAAAAAATGAAGGACATTAGGATCACTCCAAGCCTCTTGGAGGGATATATTCTCCAAGATTATAAGAGATCTATCAAAGATGACAATGACTAATCACTTGAGAAAAAGAGAACTATCCCACAATAAGAAAAAGGAATAACCTCTTTAAGAATAAGGACGTGTTCCCCTGTTTGAGTCCTCTATATCTAACTAATAAGTATTGGAGAACCTCACCCTATTTTGATATAGGAGTACCATATCCGAGGATAGACGACCTACACCTAGGTGTGATAGGGTAGTGCCACTTCTCTATCTAAAATCTCCCAGATGATACTGCCTGATTACATTCATCATTAAGAATATCTTAAGGAAGTTCCATGCATGTAACATCATTCATCATATGTAAAAATCCACTAAAAATACAACAATCACGTTTTTCATGAAAATGTACTCCGGATAAGCTACTCCCAAGGGAAATCAGAGTCTATGGAAATGTCTAATGGTCAAATGAGGCTTGTCATGAGTCCATTAGAATAAAATACTATTCCAAAAATATGTTATCAAAAATTTTCATGAATGGTAAAACAAATCACACCATTTTGATCTTCACAAAAATACACTCGAGATATGATATTCACTAGGTTAAATCGGTAATCCAATTAAGAGAAAAAACATTTTTCTACATCACACATGAATGGAGTTCCATGGGACCAAGACATGATACTGAAAAAGGTACCAAAAATAGTCTGTAAATGTCCACCTCAATATCAAGATTTGAAAACCATAGATGGATCTTCCATATAATAAATCTTGATAATGGTACATCAGATTCTATATTTCAAAACAATAAAAAAAACTATAATAATTTTAATAATATTTTGTGCTTCATTGACCAAATACATAAACCCGAATTAAATATACAATATTGGTCAAGAATTTATTTCCTCAAACCCATGATCACAATACTACAAATAGATTTAAAATTTAAGGTCTCATGGTGAATTTAAGATCAAAATTGGATTTTATAACAAAATTAATAATTATATTATATATATTTTCAAAAAAACCCGATTTAATGGATAAAGGAATGGGAGTCCTCCCTCTACTCTCTCTCATGTGACACACATGGATCTCTTCCATTGACATTCCAATTTAATTATTTTTAAATTATTTACATTTATTTTTTCATTATTATTTTATATTATAATAATATTACTAATAATAAAAGTAAGAGGGACCTCTACTTTTCACTTGTACAATACACCTAGTTAAACAATCCCTCTTGTTTCAGTCTTATTATTTTTTATCACTTTATTATAATTTTATCATCATTAAAATAATAATAATACCCTCACATGTCCTAGGTCACCTAAAATATGTAGACCACACAAACACTAGATACTATTGTCGGCAGCAGCCAAATTCTGGCCACTCATTTCTCGAAAACATCAGTCACTACACCTTAAAAAAGATCCACTAAATTTAGCCAAGAAAAAAACCAGTACCCAATCCAAATCCATGTTCCAATTATTTCCACCACCCTCCTTCTTGTCTCCATAATCTAAATACAAACTTGTGATTGTGATATTTTTATACAATTAATTAACACACAACAATTGGTATGTTTATATACTATTGAATCATCAGTCAATCGATTACAAATGAAATGGGAAACGAATGATGGGATAATGGAACATAACACAAAGGTGATAATTATCATTGGACAATGAAATCACAACCAATGATTGATATGTGAAAAATATTCATTGATATCATGGAATAACAAAAAAAATAATTAATTTAGATAAATTTATTTATTGACTGGGCTCATGTAAAGGAATACTGAAACAGTAGATCAAAGAAGATAATTTATCCATGCTCATGTGCTTAATCAAAATAAATAAATCCATAGTTGAAAAGAAATACCTCAAATATGGATTGATCATTTGGGAATAACATATCCTCTAATAATGAAGGTGATGAACACATTTTTCCCATCATTCATCTCATGATAAAAAATTTTCAAATCATCTATCATTCTCAAATCTAGATCTGCCAACAAAGAATGCTTTCTATCCTCTCTGATATAGAATGGGTTATATAGATAACCCTTGGAAAAATAATATAATAAGGTATTTATAGATGATTTGAATTGTTTCATTTAATAAAAAAAATATATAATTATTTTAATTAAATATTTTTACAAATGGCTGCCTTAACCAAATGTCTGGTGTGAACCACCCTTATGCCATAGCTAGGGTAAACCCCATGATTTAGACTCATATGTAATATCATATTCTCAATCTAAGACATTTTTGAAGATATATTATATTATTTTTTAAAATCTACATGAACATGATATAAAATATATTATATATTTCAATAAATATAATTATATACTCATCGAGAATTGGAATCGTGCATTATCTCAGTGTCTGGATTGTAAAAATTTCTTATTATATTTCAAGGCCTTACAAAAAAAATAAAGAGTATTTTCATTATTTATATGGAATAATATTTTCATCCATAAAAATAATAAAATAAGAAAATTGGTGGGGTTATTGAGCTCTCAGTTGGATTTCCTACTCCCACAAGCTCCACTGATATTTTCTTGTTTTGGAAACAAACACACACATAGGTAAAATAGTTACAGATGAGTAGTCTTTCACTTCCAATTATCAACTCTGTTGGATCCCTGAAAAATGAACCCCCACTCTCATAGCCCAGATTACCCATGTCAAAATTGTACAATGATTCATGCACAATCCTCCATAGGTGTAACCTGTTGATAACACAAGAAAATAAAAATATTGTTGTTACATGGTTAAGTGGTACACCACCTCTCTAAGCTAACATAGAAAGAGGAAGAAAGGGACTATTATCCTTAGAGATATAATTCCATCTAGAAAAAATATATGTGGTCCTTAACATGGAGATATATCTTAAAAATGTGATCTAATTTTCAAAATACAAATGCCACCATCATCGGTCCACAAAGGGACTCCTGACATTCTCTGGGTAGTTCTCATCTACCACTATTTGAACTATTCCCCTTCCAAAACCATCACTAGAACCAAACTACAATATATGTCTCACTTGCTATAAATCCAATTCCAAGGACATCATTGTATCATTTCAAAATACTACCAAAAATTTTCCAAATAAAAATTATGGATTCTTCTCATAAGTCATGTGAACTGTGTTAGGGTGTCCAACAGGTCAAAGCATATCACCATGAACACAATGAAAAAAAATTTGATCTAGGAATCCATGCTGAGTAAAACCCCATTTAAAAAAAGATGTTGGTTAAAACACATCCTTAGGTAAATATGTGATCAACACACTTCCCCAAACCATGGGTCAAAGAACTAAATTATTATAGAGATTATATAATCTTCCTCACATCACTTGGTTGAAGTGACAAAAATTCAGACCCAACTTCAAGAACTCATTCACCTATCTAGAAAACAACTATGGGATGTTCGAGATAACATAATTGAAATTATAGAACTTGTTGAACATAAAATTCTCAACTACTCCATCGGTATACAAATATCAGTGGGTTATATCTAATGATTTTTCACAAAAAAGGGATATCATTGGTGTTAGTCCTTGAATTTTCATAAATCTTGGTGTGGGGATAAAACCGAAACATTTTTAGAGAAGATGTCATCACCCTCCCACACTAATTTAGAAAAACATAATCTCAAATCATACACTACTCCAATGATATCACTATAAAACTGATAAGAAGTTGGTCATGTTATCTTGGACATGAACTCATCCTAATATACATGGGATAAATCATTATAAAAGGAGGAAAATATATTTGAAGAATCTAAAAACACTGCCACACTCAATAGTGAAAAAAAAATATTATGGATTGTATAAAACCATTTCATACTAGGGAAAAATAACTGGCTCTCACAACAAAAATGATGCAATTATAAATGTGGCTCTCTCTCTCTCCTATCATATTTTGGTCACACAATCGGTAGAAGAGTGTGATAATAGATCCTCTAAACAGGTTCCTATATCATGATGGTTGAAAAAAAAAAGGTTCTACTAGAATAACTAGGTCTTAAATTTTGGATATTCTTAGGGAAAATTGGAACATGATAATATCTGGAGCCTGTAACTTGGGAAATTAAGACACACATCATACATCGAAACTGACATGAAACCTATGCATTGAATGAAACTCATTATTTCCCTTTCCTTCATATTTACCGCAACCAATGATTCCTTTAATAGATTTTCATAATAAAAGACCACAAAATCACAAGTCATTGGAACCCAACCACCAAGGTGTGACATTATCCTCTTTGGGAGGAACTGATGAGACAAAAAGATTTTGGATCACCATCCAAGAATGCATCTTGGTGAGGGAATATTACCTCTTCCTAGAATATCCAAAGTCACATCAAAGATAAAAAACATAGGGTTTGAATGATGATTCACATATCCCCATAAAAGTGTATAAACGGGGGGTATATGAGTATATATGTTTCTAACAGTACTACAATAAAACTAGAAGGAACAATGATCTTACCATGAAACACTCTTGAAGAATCCAGGTAAAAACCCTCTATTGTCTATAGCCCTCCAATATTATAACCACTAGAATCCTAAGAATAATGTTGTCTAACTGGGTGTGGGGGTTGTACCATCAACTCCAAGGGCCTTCTACTATCTATTACACCCCTAGCTCCACAGTCACACATGCTACCCAGTGAATCTCTTTAATCATGTAGGTCCCTCTTCCCATGTGGTTCTTCGACTACCTATATAACTATAAAAAAAATTTAAAAATATCTGGTGATGTGACTATATCAATAATCATAAAAATGACATATTAGCATCAGAGAACTGATTTTGCATCAAGGTCTTATACGAAACCTCATATTTAGGGAATTTCGTCACATGTCTACTAAGGAAGGGTAATTTTGACCCTATATTCTATGATATCCCTACCTCGTAATCATATAAGACACACTTAACCCCTATGATTAATCATTCCACACTAAAAAATCCATCCATTACCCATTTTACCATGTTGCACCTACCCTTACCACTAAATGAGGTCCTACGAACTGAATTAAAATAGAAAGAACTACCTAATGACCATCTTGATGAATGACTACCTCCTCAATAACCCTATTTACGGTGGTCACATCACTCATTCATACATTCAATTCTTCTATATAAACCATTCTATATGTCATTTAAGAAACATCATGTAAGAGAAAATACATTCCATAATTGATTAGTATATCTGGTGGGATGACTCATGAAGGACATTGAAACCATAAATCTATATTATATGATGCATGTATCAACTTTTTCATATAGCCAGTTCCAATATGTATCAAGTTAAAAATAATATTTTCAGTGTCCTGGAGAGTGGATACACCATCTTCAACACTAACACTAGAGTCTCTGGCATAAAATCAAAGATCGAAATAGTTTAATATTGATTCCTTGGTTCCCAATACAAAAATCACATATAAAAAAAGAACTCCAATATTAAATTCTTTTATGCAACTCCATATGGACCCAATATCTCATCACATACATTTTAATAACACTACAGGCAATTTATTCCCACTGATACAACTTTATCATAACTCGACCCACTAGGGCCAGCCTGTACAGTGGAAGGCTGAGCCGTAACTACCCCAATCCAACATCCCTAGTCCAAAAGATGGTGACAAGTATCGATAAGGAATAACTAAAATGGGAGGAATTTTCCTATTATACCATTATGCATACACACACATCTTCAATCCCATATAATTCTGAGAAAGTGAAAACATATAACACTATATATTAATATATAAAATCTATCCCATATAAGATTATGTAATAAATTATGACATAATGTTCAATAAATCATAAAACGGGGATAGTTACAGGACCAAAGATAATTGAAAAATAATTTATGACCATATTAGAAAGAGTGGACTATTATATAATGAAACAACTGTATAAATATTTGTCTTTATATCCCAAAAAAAGCTCTATCTGTTCCAAGTCTTCCATGTACATTTTGAAAATATCTTTCATCTACATAAGTCTTTACATGGGTGGTAATAGAACATTCACGGGGGGAGTGAAACAATATCTAGTAGGACACCCAAAAATAACATGACCAAAAGATTCATGAGTATAAAAATTATCAAACACAGATATATCAACAATGAAAGAGACATATAAATAATCAATGATATCCCAGATATACAAATAAATGACATTGAGTCACAATAGGTATTAACTATAGTTATCTGCATATCTTTTATGAGGGTTCGTGTTAACCATCATCTAGGAGATCTCACTCCAAGATCATCCATCCCTGATGGTAGGTAACTAAGAGATATCTCTCATCTGGTATCACTAACCAGATGGAATATCCCCTCTATCATAAAGTTAAAACTTGTCTGATAGGAACCAATACCTTCACAACATTTCCACTAAAAAATCATCTCATAGGTCACACTCTTGAGGTATAGACTAGAAGAAGCACACAATAAATTGTGGGGGTTCATCTAAGATGCACACTCTATTATAATAATATTCCATTAGAAGTAAGTATTGATCCATGACTCTCAGAGGGATTAGATATCGATAAGAAGATAGGTGGAAACACTCTGGGCTTACTGGGTAAAACTATATCCTTCTGGAAACATCCTCCAATATAGGGTATTGAATCTGATTTAAGTGTTTCTCATTCTAAATCTAAACCCTAACAAGGGAAAACAAAAAGGAAATGAGGATCGTGACACACAAATAGGGGGACAAACCTAGGATTCACTAGGGGAAAAAATACCCCCAATGAAAATATCCACCAAGATATGGGATAGATTACCATTTATATATTGTTCATTCCAACAATATACCCAGGGAAACCACGAAGGACATTTGGATCGCATCTAGACTCTATGAGGTAATATTTCTCTAAGTCACTAAGGGGTCTATCCAAAATGACTAAGACTCCTCACTCCAAAATAAGGGAACTCTCCATCACTGCTCCAAATCTGAAGGGGTTTTAATCTCTAAAATATATAATACCCACACCCTAGTATGACAAGAATGTGTCTTATTTATATCTAAGCATAGAATATGGATGACTAGTACCCTAGTGAAACATGGTAGTATTATCCCCATGGGTAGTGGACCTACGACTTGGTGTGAAGCGGGAGTAATGACTATATATCTCCAACATGACTATATCACTCTAGTGTGATATGGGAGTATGTAGATATAGGGCCAATGACCTAGTACGATAATGGAGTTCCACCTATATATATGGAATCTATTTGAGGATCATTCCATATCACTGCCACCATTGTGTGTCACATAATGAAGATTTTGGTTTTTAACATATCATATAATATCTCTAAATACACTGTGAATTCCACCATCATGTTCTATGCATAAAAACATATATGATAAGCTACTTGTGGGAAAAAAATCCAGTTCATTCCAAAATAATGAAGAGCATATGAGGCTCATCATCGTTAAATCCATCTAAAACCTCAACAAACCAATCGTTAATTATAAGTGTCCATTAATGGAAAGATGGATCACAGTTTCGTGATACTCATCGAAAACAATTCAGGATAGGATATTCACTTATTCAAATTGTACACTTGGTTAAAAAATTAATTTCACCGCATCACGCTCGATCGACATTTCTTGGGTCTATTCCATGAACCTTGATAATGTTTCCAATATTAGTCAAGAAATATAAAACATGTTTTCATGGTTACAATTATATATATGGACCTTAAATAAAATACCACATGTAGAAGGTATTTGAAATTATATATTTAATAACCAAAATAAGAATAAGAATAAAATTATTATTATTATTATTATTATTATTATTATTATATAATTATTATTGGGATCGATGTGGACCCAAGTCATGAATCTGAATTAAATATCCATAATCAGTCTTTAATTTAACCCTTCAAAACCATAAACATTATTCCCTAGAAAAATCCTCAATTCGACATCACACGAAGAATTTTTAACAAAATTAGATATAATAAAAATAAAAATAAAAATATTATTTTTATATATTTTTAAACATTTAATCTGGGGAGTGGGGAATGCATAAGCTATCCTACCATCTCTCATATGTCGCACCGGGAGATCCTTCATTCGTGTTCCATTTAAATTTATTTTATTTTATTTTATTTTATTTTATTTTATTTTATAATTATTTATTTATATAATAGTAAAATTAATAAAACATAATGGAGGTGGGACCTACCCTCTTCACTCATAAAACGTACAATGTCACCCCCTTATTTCCCCTTTTTTTAAAGGATGGGGTCTAAGCATCGTTTAGTATTAAATCAAAGAAAATACCTCTTTAACTGAGTAGAGGGAGACCCCCTTTTCCCCCTTTCTTATATATATATATATATTAATGTTATTATCATAAAAATAATTATAATAATCATGCACATCTAGTGTCATGGAAAATCTACCATAATCACAAACACTAGATGTTGACTTCACCAATGGTCGGATTCCAGCCACTCATTTCTTAAAATTATCAATGGCTACACCTCCTAAGAGATCCACACAATATGGTTCAAAAACCATCAAAACCTGATCCAAATTCAAATTCCTATCATTTCTTCCATGCCTCCATGAAGTCTACAAAATCCAAATTCGATTTCCTGACAATGATCGGTTCTCCCACAGAACGAATGCACAATGATAAGTATTCCTAAATATAGTTGGAATCACTAGAAAATCAATTAATGATGTCAAACACTGTGAACAGTAAGAGAAAAACGCATATCACAATAGTGATAATCAGCATTGGTCAATGCGATACCAGCCAATGATCAATAGGTGTAGAATCATGGGTGATATCATGGCATTAAAAAAAATTATTTAAAAAAATAAATTTATTAAATGATATCCAACAATGGAAGAAATAATTCTTAAATCAATGTAGATAATTAATCTCAAATAAATTTTACATAGAAAGGGAAAATCTGTAGTTTTTCTTACTACCTAGAATATTTATAGATCATTGGAGAAGATATAATCTACTAAAAATAAAGGTGATGATCCCACTATTTTCTTCATTTGTCACCTGATTATCTTTGATCCAATCATTTGTTGTTCTCTGATCTCGATCCACTAATAAAGAATGAACACCTCCTCCTCTTATGTATAAAATGGGATATGTGAATGACCCTTGTAAAATCATCATAATTTTTTTATAGTTTATTTTAATTAATTCATTTGAAAATTTAAATAAATAAATAATTTATTTATTTGGAGTTAAAATACCTATCAATGGATGACTTAACCGGATATCTGACGTCGACCATTGACAGGTCATTGCTATGGTAAAACTAGTATTATAGACTCATCTATGGTCTTATATTTCTAATTATAGGGTCCATTCAATAGTAAATACATTATTTTTTTAAAAACATGTGTTTATGATATAATATAAGTTTTATATTTTTTTATAATTAATTCTAGGATCACCGAGTCTTGGAATTGCATGTTGTCTTTGTTCCTGGATCTGAAATCATTTCGTAATATTTTTTAATCTCTGATAAAGACAACAAAATGAATCTCTATAGGAAAACTAAAATCACTAGAAAAAATTAAAACAAGGATCACAACAACTACATCCATAAAGAATAAAAAAATCCACAATCCACCTCCAATAAGTGGGAATCACATTAATGGAAATCCAAAACCAAGGGGAGTCAAAAAAAATGAGTTGGGGATGATATAGTTTTTCTATGATATTTCTACAATGGTTGGTAAGCCTTTTCCAAAACATGAAACAATCTCTATAAAGGGGATTCACCCAAATCGGACAGGCCCCACACGGTTTCCCAAGCTATGTGAGTTGACTGCATTGTTCAATTTTTCTTCCACTTTCACACCAAAATCCATGAAAGATTCCCAAAATCAGTTTTATAATGAAAGGGGACAAAAACTACAAGAATTAAATTAAAAATAAATGATAAACAACTCAAAAACTCATGTTTAAAATTCTAGACCTGACTCCCCCTATAGGATTGAGGATTTGGATGAGAAAGAGATTACTAGACTCTCCCTACCCTCACCTCTAAATAAACAATAACCTTAATCTACTTTCTACCGAGGCTCAACAAAATAAAAGGTTAAATACATAGGAAACATAAGATCTCCCTATCTAAGGTAATGATATGATTCCTTTTTATAATGAACCAAATCAGTCTTCCATTGACTCAGAACCTGGACTATTTTAGAACATGGAAAAAAGGGCACTTTAAATACCCGTTGACTATAAAATTATTCATGAGAATCTGAGGAATTAATTGGAGAATTATTTTTACTAATATTAGAGAAAAAAGTTAGTGGAACATCTATTGAAATTCTAGCATGGATCCTCCAAACACTTAACATCTAATAAATTTCAAAAAATGATAAAATGAAGTAAACAAACATTCCAAATGGGTCATAACCAATATAACTCATCGAAAACATTTCCATAAATATATTAATATTCCATAAGTAGAATATTATAACATGGAATAAATAGTTATAATAAAAATAACTCAACATTGATACAAGAAATCATGTTTTTTCCAATATAACACTAACCAATAATCCTCTATAACCTTAGTCTTATACTAAATCTACCACCATGAAAGCTTTATTTTCTCTACACCACGCAACTCAACCAACATCATACTCTAGTATAAAATCCAAAATCCATATAAAAATAACCTAAATACTAATATATATAAGCTTAATCTAAACATTTCTATATTTCACCACCTACCGAGACTCTAAAAAATATCTCATAAGGAAATCCACAAAATATTTTTTAAAAAATATCTATAAAAATTTATTTAAAACAAAATCATGTTAAAAAAACTAACAAGAGCAACATAACCTTTAAAAATATTTAATTTTTCATTTAAATAAAAATTATAACCTTATAACTAATTCACCACTCAATTTATATTTAAAAATAAAACACCCTTTTAAAATATACTCTAAAAAATCACAAAATTTCCCTTATTTAAAAATGGGATTTTCTGAATTTCTCCCAAAATCGTTATTCAAAGGAAATGACACATGTACAAATGGATCATTTATAATAATGAGGAAACCACATGTCACAAGGAACATAATAAATGAATTAAATATATAGATTTCACAACCATATAATAAGGAGAAATTATATAATAAAACACCATATCAAAACCCATAATGTCAACCACACATCAAGCAATCAAACACCTCATGTTATCTACCCTTGGTCACTAATGTATGAAACATCTACCTTTTCCATTTTCACTCAGATATAAAATGCTGGAATATACAAATTCTAAATTAGAATCCTTACAACTTGTTCACTTAAGACTCCATGTAAAAGTCACACGTCACATAGCCCGAGCACCTAACATGAAAAAAATGAAATTAGTAGAGTGGTAAAAACTAGTGTAATATAATAATATACCATCCACTTAGTACTCAAGTTCCCCTAAAAAATAAATAGGTTGGTTTAATGAACACACATACCAATATGAACAAGTAAGGCATAAGTAATAACAATCCTATATATCCTATGAATACTTGTTATAAAAATATGCATTACCACACTAGGGAAAAAATAGGCATCACACAATGAATAACAACGTATGCAAGGGGTATAAATATATCAAAAATAACGATCTATCTTTCATAACCATAAATTTAAAACTAATGTTGCAAGTAGGACTTTAATGCATAAACATGGATTTAAATTCCATCCAATTTTAAAATTTTGAAAACAATACATTTAGAATCCTTAAAGCTCCGTGGAAATCATTCACACCATTAAAAATATACAAATCTACCCATTAAAAAACATATCCTCATAGATATCAAGATCTAGAACATCGTCCTTCCATTTCTATTAAATGTATTTTATAAATCCATTAAGGAATTTCTCACTGGGGGCAACCACACACCCATCTCAAACAACAATATAAAATTCATTAACAAACCACTTTTTAAATCACTTTGAGATTAAAACACAATTCTAATGTAATTTACATGTTAAAACCTAGTTTCCACTCATTGAAATCTAAAACCATATAAAAATACAACACATATCCTCAAAATAATTTCAAAATTCTTCATAGGTATTTCATAAATTTTTGGAAATAATAAGAAAACCATTTCAAAATATGAAATTGATATTAGAAGGGGATACTATTTATAATAAGATAAAAATACAATAAAATGATATAAAACACCACCTTGATATAACACATATTCCTATGTCTAATTAACATAGATTTATATAGTACATGCACACTATGAATTCTAAAATAAAACAGTTTCATTAAAACATGTACTTGAAAGAAGTATAATACCAGAAGAAATTTGTTTCCTTATATTAAGACCACCAAAATAAGTAAGAATACCTCCTCTATATTCAATAAGAGACTAAAAACAGGTTTATAACCACGAGGAACCCACTAAAAATCATACACATTGAACTAGGGTTTCATGTGGAAGAAGAATATTAGGAAAGAAAGAACGATGAAAAATAGAGGAGAAATAAGGGATGATTTACCATGTAACTGCTTGAAATTTACCATGAACATTCCAAGATTACAGAAGTAAAGAAGAGAGAGATCATCATTTAGACTAAAATAGTTGGTTTATGTGTATCGGTTATGAAAATGGTCGATGCATTTTTTTAATTTAGCAGGTTTATTTTGGGGAAAATAGATTTTATGTGATATTAGAATGGTTGTATAGTTTGGCTACACAGTATTCCAAACCATAAACTGTCCACGTGTAGGATACTACATATGATAATACGACAAAAATATTTTCTGGTTTTATATATAAAATTTTTCAATCCATCAAAAATTTCCTTGTCTCCATGATAGCACCCTCCACGCGTGCATGGAATAGTTTCCCCTAACTACGTTGGTAAATTGTACAACAACTCAAAATAATTAGAAACTCAAAAGTTTCATCCAAAAAGAAACTCGGACATAGGACTTACCAATATAACATAAAATAAATAAAATTAAACATTGAAATGACAATTATGTCACTTTATTGGTTTTATATTATTCCAATCTTTTACATGAAAAGTGGTTTATGTAGCCTGTTTGGATATGTATGAATATAATTAGATTTTAATTTTTTTAGTAAAATAATAAAATAATTTTTTTATGAGTAACAAATAAATATGATTTTATTATTTTATTTTAGTGGATTGAATAGGATTTTAAAATAAATCACTAGAACAATTCATTCATAAATGGAATAAAATGATATATATTGGGGAAATTAAAACCCCTTAAATACCAAGTGTTTGATTCATTCCAAATAAAAAATGTCAAATCATAAATAATTAAACAAATTTATCACTAGTAATTATGTTACCAATGGTTATCAACTATTAGGAAATCATGTAATTGGGTGGCACTAATCATTAGGTTCCTTATTATTGGTGTTTGGTTTGGGTTACACATATCTAGGAAGCTCTAACTGTTATAATACTATTGGAATTAGTTTTGAGAATCCACATGATAGATTTAGATAAAGAGTTATCCGCTCAGCTATAAAAGAGATATATATGATATGATTAAAAACAATTTCGACTAGATATATTCATACCTTATTTATTTGAAACCTAGTGTAATTCATAATTAAATATAGATCCTAAACCACTAATAGATATAATGAATTTAAAATGGGTCATCAATTTAGGGGGAGTTAATTTAATAAAATCCATAATTATATTTTTATATAACATGATAATAATTTTATTAAATATTATATTTTAGATGAATAGTTGAATTATTCTCATAATCAAACATATGTTATGAATCATTCATATATAAAAGATAAATATAATGTAATAAATTCATATGACTCGTAAATTATTTTAATATCTTAAGTAAGAGAAATTTTTGGTGTTATAGAAAACTCCTTCCTCAATAACTAAATATTGAATCTGTTCAACACATGTAATATATATTTTTATAAAAAACATGTAAATATTCCCTGATACTTTCAATGGTATTTAATACAAGGTGACCTAATTAATTATAGCCTCCACTCATGTACACAATATGATTGAGTATTCCAAAGACTTTTATATGTATGATATTTTATATATGGATTTTTTGGGTTTATTAATTCATCCAAATATCATTATTGTAAATGTTATAGAAATATAAATATGTTCATTAAAACATTTCTTGATATTCTTAAAGTGATGTGGACAGTTGTTCTACATATAGAATTACCATCTTCTACTGTTGTATCAGTAATATGAGTGGGTAAAAGTTGAAACTAGAAGAATAAAAAATAAATGGAGAGTAAAAAAATGATTATTAAAGTTTTCAGTAAGGGTCATTGAAATATGAAAGTGTTATCAGAGGAGTGAGAGTAATGATTCAAAATTATGGAATAGTTTGATATAACTAAATATGGTTTTGGAAACTCAATAGAATTTCCATTCCTGTTATGAATTTAAAAAATAATAATTCTTTGATTTTGAGGGGAATAATATTCCAAATGATATCTTTAGAAGTCTTATAAATATATATGAGTTAAAATAAAAGGAATAAATAATTGAGAATATAGTTTATATTCTTCTAATGAACTCAACATTTTCTTATAACGGAATTTATGAGGATCAAATTTATATATGTAAATAATGTGTATATTTATCTATTTATATAATATTATAAGAATATTTCTTTGTTAAAAATTTATTTTTATGAATAATATGAGATAATTAATTTATTAAATAGAGTTTAAGAATCATGTGATTCTATATAATGTTTTGAAATCTGTGACAAAAATGAAAATGATTTAAGATTTTATATTTATAAATGAAAATATTTGTTAAATCATAAAGGAAGAAGATCTCACCACCCATCGATGGTATATAATAATGAAGAAAAATCTTATGTTTAGAGAAAAATTAACCAAACACGTAGAATACATTATATGATATGTAAAAAATGGTCTACTTGTTAAATCATTGTACTATATGGAAATAACTATTATTTCCTAAAACAAAGGTTCTTGTAAGTCATTGCATTTTTTTAAGAATAATATAGTGTCTAAGAAGCTAGTTGGGGTACTTTTGAAGTTTGAGAAGTTCAGTGTTAACAAATAAAGGATTATACAATTAAAAAATTAAATTATCTTTCACTTAATATCCAAAATAATTTGGGATATTTAATATTAATATGGTATATAATGTTTTATATTTACTTATCATAAGAAAGTGAATATTTATATTTTCTATAGGATCGGGCAATTCAAAATGAAAAGTGAATGTAACTTTATCCTAAAGAAATATAGGATATGTTAATAAAATAACAATGTAAATATTTATATTACTTTCCAAAGGATTTCAAGGAAATTTTTGATTAAATTTGTTCAAATAATATTGATGATGTACTTATAAGGAGTTTTACGTAGACAATGAATGTTGAAATATTACCATTAAATGTTTTATAGTTAGGTAATTTGAATAGTTATAATGATTTAAAAATAAGGTAGTCAGTCCTGAATCAGATTATTATTCCAAAAGTATTTCTATATAGATTTTACTCATTTAAGTGTTCAATTAGGGGGTTTTATCATGTGATCAAATAGAGATATAATATGAACAAAATATATATGTAATGAGTTAATAATAACATTGAATGTGTAGAAAACATTAGGCTAATCTAGAATTATATCACAAATGATATGATAGATCAACACCTTGGAAGGTTTTTGTTACATTTTCATATAAGTGTTTATGAATATAAAATATATCATATTAATGGAAATATTTATTATATCATTATTTTTTACTAGTTGTTTATTTGTGTATATTAATATACATCATTTTGATGTTTAATGATAATTTACTCCTCAATATATATAAATTTATTTATCATTAATGATTTATTCTATAGAGTATTATAGGTTATAATGATATTTTAAGATTAGTACAATAATGATTCTTATATAAAGATATAAAATGTTCTCATGAGGCCCAAAATGGTGTTTCTGGGTAAGATGGCCCACTAAGTATACCACATAGAGTTTCATACACAATATATTTTTTATACTAGGGGTGTATGGATACTATTTTGATTTACTACTACCTCAGGTTAGAGAGATTGCTAACTTGAGATCCATTATAATTTGATAAAATTATTAAACAATCATGGATGATTATCTAATTAATGGGTGGATGTGTATATTACTTCTCATTTTATTGGTTAGATCATAACCAAGATAGGATTTTTCCTCTCATATGATGGGTATCATATTTTGTCCCTCAATTGATATTGGGTGAGGGAGTGTGTTAATATAACTAGACAGTAGATAAAAAGTTATTATCTATTGAAGTAAGAGACATATAATGCGCTCATCCATAATGTTGATTGAAATGTGATGTATTTTTAAACTTTTTTCGTATATTCATAGACAATGAATATTATAAAACTTGGTTATATGGGATGTATATACATTCTGTCTTATCGTCAAGTGATATCTTAGACAAAGGGATAATATGAGAATGAATTATTATATATGATGAAACTGATGGATGTAGGGATAATGATACATATTATTGATGGATATAACATGATATCCCTTATATATTGAGTACAACTGATGCATTATTAGTTTACTCTATTTATGTACATTTTTGGACCCAGTATTTTATATATGTTTTTAATGATACAATGGACCGTCTGGTCACCCATTGTGGTTGTATGAATAGGGATTGAGTTTCACTAAAATAGATTCTCTAAAAGTGTTTTAGAGTTATCCCAAAAATTATTTTAGATGAATATTCAAAATATATTCAATATTATGTGATACATATTAAATTAGAGGATAACATTCAAAATGTGTTTTGGAAGACATTTGAAATAATTTGGAGTATAGTTTCACATTTTATTTTATATGATATAGTATAATTCAATATGACATTAAGTTTGTGAGGATTTAGTGCAAGTGGGAGAATAAAAAAGATATTCCCTAAATACCATATATACATATGACGTATTATGGAAATATCACCGGTTAAATTTTGGTAAATTGTAAAGAATGAAATGGATATTTCATGATACTTCATACTTTAATCATATTTCAAGATTATGTGATGTCATATAGAGTGTATATGTATAATCATAAGTTATGATATACACTAATATCCTAAAATATTTTCTTTTTAATGGTAGTAGTTATCATTCTGAACTCATCCATGTTTTTATATCATTATATAGAGATGTTTAATATCTTTTTATGGTCATGAGTTCAATATATTCATATAAATGTTTCATAAACAGTCCATGTAACGTTTACTCGCTCATTATAATGCATGAGTAAATGCATGTTCACTAGGTAATGTTCCTTGATATCTTTGTAGAGGTGAATTACCATGGGATAGTGTGTGTCAATGATTTTATGATACTTTTTTAATTTACTCCTTCTTAAAGATAACTTTTAACAAATATTTTACACCATCAGGCACTATTATAATATGGAAGATGTGTGATCCCACTTAGACATCAAGACATTCAGAATGGACCACAGATACCACCAGAAGAGGGATATTTTTTTGATGCCTTTTATGAGGACTTCATCATGTACATGGTATTAAGATTATTTCTCTAACCCTTATTAGTGAAAGGTATAAAAATTCATCAATTTAGATATTACATGATTTCATTTAACTATCAGGTTCATTCTTGGATTTGGGATTCTATATAGATTTTTCGATATTTAATGAGTATCTTAGATGCTTTAAAACCTAGTATTTCTATCATACGAGATATAATAATTTTGAAACTTATATATTTTATTGTTAGTATTCTTATATGATTTTAAGAATATACAAAATATATGATGTCATATAAAAAATAAAGCATCAAATTTATCATTCATTCATGTCGGTGTTATATATTGTATAAAGTGAATTAGTAATTAATCTATAAATTTTGGAAATTTAGATATCCCTAAACAATTGTAATCATATATTATTATAGGTTTTAATGAAATTTAAATATTATTATGGTTTTTAATTTTTATAGAGATACACTCAAGATACAAAAAATGAGTTTTGTGGGATAGATGATGCTCTATGTATACAACATATGCTCTCATAAAATTAGTATTTAGTATAAAAAGGGTTCATGTTTTACCTTAATTATATATTACATTTGTTTGGAAAGGTACCAATATTTAGAAACATGATATAGTGATACAATTCTTACACTAATTTTGAGGATGAGATTATCAGGAGTTGGCTTGGTCTGTTTCAAATCATTAAATTCATTGAGATTTCTTGGAGATGGTATATTTCCTCTTTTATAATGTGTATGACATCTAGGACGTCCATTAAGATTTACTAGGGAATTTTATGTCCATATATATATAGTGTTTATGTGATTTTATTATTTATTAAGAAGAGGGACATGTGATTTTCTCATATATCTTAGTGAATCAAATGTGTTGTTTTCATTTTTTATACATGTTATACTTAGATAATTTTGACTATATAAATAGGATGTATGATATTGATATACAACTGGTATTGGGGAACATAATTTTATGGAAAAAGGGATTATATGATTTTAAATTCTCATACATAACATAACTGTAAGACATCGGTATGTAAATACTTGTGCTTGAAATAGATCATTCCAAAGACCTTTGTAACATGAGAAGAATTTATGATTTTAAAGTTCCCTCTCATTGTTTAAAATAATGGTTTAGAGAATTCATAATTATTTTCAAAAGTACAAAGGCTTATAAGGGATCACTATTCATTTATTTTTGAAAGATGGTTATATTTTCTTTAGGTGTTCATACAAAACATTGAAAGGAACCCAAAATGTGTTTTTGAGGTTATCCAAAATATTTTCATGATTGATTTTCCTACATTCTAATATATGATGTGACATTATACGAAAATTAATGATAGATTCAACAAAAGGAATTTATAAATATATCAAAATGGAATTTTGGATGTGGTTTCACATGTTTCAACCAAATATGTGATATATAGTGATGTTCGAGTAAGTTTATTCGGTTTTAGTGAAAGTCCTATATTATTGGAAATTTTACCTAAATGAAAATCATAACAAGATTGTATAAACCATTTCACGGGTTTTTCTTATGTAAAATATGATATAGTTATGGTCACAATGAAATTATTTAGTGCATGACATTGCATAAATTAAGAGATTATTTTTGAACATGATAGATATATTGTACCAGAGATTTGATTTCTTATTTGTAAGATCATTTGATGATATTTAGGGGAGTTTGGATGATATAATATAAACCCATTAAATAGAATAAAATTTCAATATTGTTATAAAAATTTTATAAAAAGTTATTATTGGATTTCATAGTTTAAAAGGCTATTGTAATTTAGAATTATAAAATAATTAGTGATTATAAAATGGTTCATCATCAGGGAGCATCCTAAAAAAGAAATATCAGGTGGTCGAGATTATGGGATAATAGTACACAGTTATTTTCTTAGAAACTCCAAGGAAAAGGAAATTTCTTTTGATATATTTTTTAAACCATTATCCATAGGTTTAATCATTCCATGTCATGTCATATTTTGTTCTATATTATTTGGAGATTCTTATACACCATTGGTACCCTGGTATGAATAGTGTTCTCCAGCTGCTTCTTAGTGATATTTTTTAATATCATCTAGATGAGAATAGATATAATATAAAATCAGTGAAAAGGTATATGTTTTTAGATATTTTATTCAATATAATATGAAAGGATATATATTTGAAAAATTCAAATTTCACTGGCTGTATATGTTAATATTATAAAAGTGTTTCCCCTCTCACATCCATAATAATATTTAATAATGGGTATGCATATACTTTATAAATGGTTGTAAAAGGATATATTTACTACATGTATCCATAGTTTATTTGAATGTTATATTTTCTATTCTTGTATCATATATATCACTACCATACGAACCCAAAAAAAATACTTGTTGATTCCATGAAGAACTATCATAAACCTAATTCTACAATACCCATGTTCACAAGATGACCCCACTGTGACCCATATTGATTTGACTATGTTACTAAGAGGGATAACCCAATATCAACACTAATTAGTTAGGGTTTGATGACTATAATCAAGGGTAAATTCATATAAATGTTTTGACATTTCCCTTTACTAATACTCTAAATCACCATTCAAATGAAAATATGAACAATCAAATTCATGGTCAATTGATAGGTCTGAAACCACTAATAATAAAAAAAACCTTCTGGGAATTAAAAACAATAGAATGATACCAAAAAAACCAAAATTCATTAAATCCTAAACTATAAAATAAAATATAAATGAAACAAACCAAGTAAAGCTATATTAAAATTCTAATCTGACACCTCATGCCTAAGATAACATTTCTTGACGCCTTCATTTTCTTGATCCTACAATTTTTCAAAATAACGCAACTAAATTAGGGGGATTATAAACATACCCAGTATGTTTCTTTTTGAAATCATATAGTGTCAAAGTGATAATATCATACTCATTAATCCATATAAATTATACATATTATAGGATAAATAAATAATCAAAGGTAAATTATAAAAACAATTTGTACCATATATCTGATGTGAATAATTTTCTCCATATATAAAAAATAATAGACTATATATAAAATCAAATATTAAATCCGTATAGACTAAGACCCTCAGAAATAATCTAATCATCACTCTTTAATAATCATTTTTTTATTAAAATAATAAGGATAATACAAATATGTTGCATCGTAGATTATAGTGTGGAATATTATATCCATTATATCAATTGGTAGTTATTTTATTGGATTCATATATTGGGTGAGATTTTGGAAGGATTTTGGATGAGTATTTTTGAAGAGTAAGTGTTAGAATTTTTCAATGACTTTTCTTTCACAATATATTAGGAAGTTTATAAAGAGGAATAAGTGGTAATGTTCATAAATTCCTTATATTTTTAACAATATTTATCTCGTAAGTATAATGTCTAAAAGAGAGTCCTTGAGTTCCATAAATACAAATATATTCAGAAGTTTCAGATTTGATAGTGGAATTTAGTTCATAATGAGACAAAATGTTTCTCTAGATAATGAAATATCTAATAGGAAGTGTTGCCAATATATATTTAGCACATATTTGAATGAAAGAAATTCCTCATAATCTATAATAGGAATTGTCTCGTCCATAAAATGGTTGAGGAAATTTAAAATATGACACTACATCTATTGAATAGGTGATGTTTATTCATGACATGAATTTGTAAGAAGTGTATTCCCAATACGTAATATAAATTATTATGATAATTTCCTATAATTTATCCTTATAATAATTGGTATATTACACTATGGTGAATTAGAGTTTCTCAGTATTATGAATGATAATGAAAATAAACAACATGGATATCCTGGAATATTATCAACCATAATTTATGATAGATTATTCGGTTAAAAATTATTTTTTAGTCATTCATATTCTATAGTATATTATTGTTTAGGACACTTTTGGTGATTCAAATAAATCTTCAATGATGGTTTAAAATATTTTAGATTGGTTATGAATATTCGTTGATTTTTTCAACATAAATACTATATATATATGGATATTTGTAAAGAGTTTCATGTTAACAGATTCTGTTATTAAAATATCATATTTTTTAGGAAAATGATCATAAACTTTTTAGAGGATTAAAAATAAGTTTTTTTAGTTCTAAATTCACTGAGCTTCTATATTCAAAATATGGAAATATTTCACGTAAATATTGTGTGAATATTTAAGAGAAGAATAATTTTAGGACATGAAGATGGAACCCAAGAACCAATAGATATAAAAAAGTTATTGTGATGATTATAAAAAAATGAAGAGGAAGAGGAATTGAAATGAAAATATGTATCAATAAATTTGTGAATATCACATATTAAGAAGAATATCGAGTTGTACACAAACATGTTTTTATCTAATTTTTATTCTTATTGGGATGTGAAGTTAGTTTCAATTCATCATAATTTCATTCACCATAAGTTTAGATCACTAGATATTTAGTGGGCTTATGTACATTCATTGTCAAAACGAACTCTCTAGGTGGTTGTGAAGTCATCAGAATTTAATGAAATTACAAATTTCAAATCAATATGTTATTTGAGTTCATCAAATGGTTATGGAGTAAGTTTTAAAGACGATGAAATTTTCATTTCATCAAATATAGGTATCAAGTAGGAGAAACTATAATGGATTAAATAAGGGGTCCCCAGGTTGACATCCATAATTTAATGACTTATATTTTATAGGACTAGGTATTACCTTTATACTAAATGACACTTCATATATAAGATCCTATATTTTTAAGTGAAATTTTTGTTCAATATGCTGAATTAAATTATTAGAGTATAATATTGTGAAGACTATTATTATTTAGTAGTTTTATTAATATATTATACGTTTAATTATATTAAAAATAGAAATAATATTTTTTTCTCCCATGCATATAAGAATAATTTTTATATCATTTAATTTTCATGTATTCCTTATCTATATCATTTTCCTATTTATTTTATGGGTGTGTGGGAAGTGTTATTTGGTATGGAGAGTTGGGTGAATTGACTTATTATATCTTCTATAATTATTCTAGGAGAATTTCTAAAGGTATGATGTTTTAATATGCATTTTCATGAACATATTTTGATATATGGTGTGTGAAAATCTAATGGTTTAATTTATATTTTTGGAGATTGTATAATTTATATGGACCTCATAATTTCCAAAAAATTGTATCAGATCCAATGTTAATCCAACGTTCATTCTTTCCAAATTGATATCTCAATTTCACT
This sequence comes from Viscum album, assembly GCA_963277665.1. Lineage (NCBI taxonomy): Eukaryota > Viridiplantae > Streptophyta > Magnoliopsida > Santalales > Viscaceae > Viscum > Viscum album. Next base: position 865,044,722 of record OY728148.1, read on the forward strand.
AAGAGTTACTATCATCGTAAGATAAAGAATCATAATATATAAAAATAAGGTCTGATAGGTTCAATGGAATAGATTTTGGATTCAGGAGAATATAGATGGAATACCATAATCATTTTTAAGGACATGATGATTACTTTTATAGACAAATGATCAAATAATTGGATAAGGTTGAATGAGAATATTGGGAAAGGAAAACAATTTCATTGGTGAGTATTTCCTTCAAAAATAATTTTTCCTTCAACATCTGGGAAAACAAAACTATAGTGAAGGTTATAAGATCATTGAAAACATTTATGAATATCCAAGGACCTATAAATACAGTTTCATGATATGTTCATTTTTTCAATATAGGTTTTCTAAAGGAATTTCAGCTTTCAACCATGTAAATGTGTTCAATATTATTTGAGGGAATATTAAATTGGTGAAGGTATATTTAATAGAAGATTTTCCATTGTTTTTCCTATTTTCACCTCTACAATAAAGTTAAAATGGTAAAGTAAATTCAATCTATAATTACAATAGATAATTTTTTTTAATAAAATATCAAATTTAATCCATAATGAAGAAATTCATAGTAGAGAAGTCCAAACATTTTTTTGGTAATATTCTTAATTATGATGCATGATTATTTTCAACACATAAGAAGCTATATAAAAATAATTCATCAGAATACAATTATTAGAAAATACGAAAAGACAATTAGGAAAATTTATTTTCTCAGGATCAACATGTTGGATTTGTGTAAAATGAGGGTAAATTAAAAATAATTGAAAAATACATAAAGATATCACCATAAAGTAATCTTATTCTTGTAATTCAAATTTAAATACAATGGTGGGAGTGATTAGGCATCAATTTCTTCATACACATATTCTAGTGGAATAATGTGTTGTTAAATCTATAAAATCATTCTATTTAATGAAACAATCACGATTTATAGTTAATTATGTATCAGGGACATGTAATAAAGTATATCTAGATGATTATGAATACATGGGAACTATCAGGAATGTTAAAGTAAATAATCAAATGAATAATTAAGGATCCATGAAGCTAACATATGTAAGGAACATCCATGGCCTAAGAAAGAAAATCATTTAATTGGGGAAACGTGATGAGGTATGGTGTGGGAGTACCTTTTACAATGGGTTATGGAAGGTTTACAAAAGGCTCCATTGTGGCAATATAATGAGTTAAAAATGAAATTATTTCTATGCCAAGAAGTTCAGAATGAGTTGAAATGGTTATAACTTCTACTTATGAGTATCCAAATTTTTATAATTGTAGGATTGATATCCTCAACTAGAATACTATAGACGATCATATATAAATAAGAAACTAAAGCATGATCACATGGTAGTTGGAATGTTTGAAAGTTATGTGTTGGAAAATTCTATTTTCATCAACTTATTCAAACAGAATGTCAGAGTATAGATGTCAAAGCTAGTTTACTCAAATTTTTAGGGAACAAACACTATTTAAACCTTCAAAGGTTCACTATAATTCATATATTTCATTAATGATACTATATTAAAATTTTGTATTTATATTTTAAATCATAGTTCTGATGATTTTAATGTTTCTTTTTTATGTAAATATTTTGTTGAATAGGAGTGAAGTCTGATATTGAGGTTTTTACACTATTAAAATGGTGGTGAGAACACTAAATACACATCATTGAATTAATGCGAGAAGAAAGTATTAAAGGACGATAATATATTCACCTATACTCCATAATATAATTCTTTGGATGAATGGATAAATCAAAATTTTATTGAGAAATATCAAAGTATGATACTAAACTATGTCATGTCAAATGGAATTTGAGAAAATGAATTAAAAATAGTGGTACTACAGTAAAAAAATTCCAATATCAATAATTGACTAGGAAACTCTAGAGGATATATGGACCTATAAATTTTAAGAGGTTCTGCGTCATATATTATTTGGAAGTTATATGCTAGTTCATGTTGATACCATGTATTCTGAAATACACTAGGTAAGATCCATAGATTGTTTTCTTATTGGATATAGATATGAGAAAATTATGAATCAACTCTGGGAAAATGAAAAGTGACAAGATATTTGAAGACGATATGTTCACTTCTATAATGGGATAACTTAGAATGGTAGAATATCGGAGGGGAAATAAATTATGAAAATAAAGAAACTACAAATGTTTGAGTTGATCTAAGTTTAAGTAATATAAGATTCCAAGTTTTTGATAACTTTTATAGGAAAACTAAAACATTAGTTGTTATACTAGAAGATGATACACCAGAAGAGTAGGGACCATTGATGGTCATATATGTGCACTAAAATTTTGAACTCATAAAGTATGAATATATGATTATTAGGTTTCATAAGGGAGAGCATTAATGTGTAGTATATAGTATACACCTCAGTTAAGGAGATCAACTAGAGTTATAAGACTGCTTTAAATGTTTGAGGATGCCATGAATTTTTCAATTTAAATATATGTGGGGGAGATTGAATATTCATTGTATGTGGTGACCATATATCACTTAAAACATAGGATGTTAATAATGGATAAAGATATTTGAAACATCCCATCCCGGATACCATTGAATTGGTTCCATGATATGGTTCACCATATCATCTAAATTGTGTTCACACATAGGAAAATGGATACTAACTATTAGTGAGAGTATAAGGTCATATCCTGCGGATACTATTACATAATCACATATTGCACAACCACAAGTAAATATCCAAAAATCAAAAACATCATTGTATAAGGGAAGAATAAATAAACTGAAATAGGGTGATACTTTAAAAAAATGATATTTAAAAAAATCTTTAACATGCATCCCAAACATACAACAGTGATCACCTACTAGGTTTATTGCATATACAAAATGAACAAATGATTACAAATAAATAAATTTACACTTAAAAATATGAGACATTAAATATATCCATTCTCCCATACCATAATACCATCCAATAAATACTTCCTAGTCAATCAAACATAACATAGGCCTCTTCCAAAAATTATGCATGTGATAAACTTATGAGAGATGATCGGGAAAACATGTGCAATGGATACCCAATTAGGGTGAGAGTAAAACTAAATAATCATCCACCAATGTTTTCTAATATGAATATTAGTCAATGAAATATAAATTAAGATAAAATATAGAGTAAATAAGTGTTGAAAAAATCACATTAAAGAAACAAAAATTCATCTAGTAACCAAATAGACTATGGTTTCTAAAGAGACACTTAGGAAACCGAAATTTCATCGAACCAATATAGTTTTATGAACCATATTTCATTAGTGATTAACTATTTACAAAATAGGTTCATTATTTAATAAATGCACTTTAACAAACTGTTCCTTAGAGTATCATTCTAGGTACCGATAAAACATTAGTTGGTTGAGATCACTAGTCAGGCCCGACCCAAGGATGAGGAGCATTAATTTGACACATTAAACCATATATGCAATGAATCATTACACAATATATTTCTATCAGGTTTAAATTTGTTCCTAGAGCATTATCGTGGAACATAAAATTTGTATGCAGAGCATCAGTCAACTATTCCCAAACCATACTACATGTGGTTCATAAAGAATCAGTCAGCAACTTAATCTATAGATGCATAACATTAGTCTTCCATATTTTACCCCCTAGTTTACCATCAGTTTCTAGAAAATCAATCCAACAACTAAACCATGTTAAAATGAGTTTCATTATGACACCAAAACCATGGTTCCAAGTCTGTCATTCTGGATCCTAATCCTTGATTTCTTAAGTGTCAGTCTGACACCTAAACCATGGTGCCTTAAGCATCATTATATAATCTAAACCATTTCTCCATTTATCAATTACTAATGTTCAACATATTGAAAATAAAAAAAAATTAAAAACCACAAAAATACACTTTTTAAACCATTGACATTTAATAAGGTCCTTAGGGGCCTTCAACTCTAAAATATGGCTAAAGTGTTCCTTTCTATGTAATCATTAAAATATCTGTTAAGGAATCTCCACAAAGAGGAAACCACATACCCATTTCAATTCAACTATGAAACATAAAAATAAAACCGTTTTTATAAAATAACATGGATGACCCTATATCATTTATAAAGAATTTACCATTTTATAACATAGATTCCCCCTTATAGAAACCCAAAACTTGGTTAAAAACACACACACATACAAAGAACAATTACAAAATCCTCAAAGATTTTTCAAAAATCATAACACATAAAACATTCCACTTTTATAGATTGGAACACCCCATGAGTATCCCTTAGTATAGTCTCATAATAAACAATGAATCTGATGGGGGTATTTAAGAGGTATAGGAATTAATCATCGAACAAAAACAAAAAACCTAAACGATGTGAGAAAACACAGCACAAATGTGATGATTACAATGTCATATCTCTATAAAAATGTGAAAATTTTTTCTGAAGCTATGTGCATTTCGGGAAAGATGCCACAAAATCCACAGCCACCTCACCCACTTTCCACATTTACTCGTACGGTTTACCACAAACCATGGTCACACCATCCAACTCAACCTTGATCATTTCATAACGGACTGAAACCCCACAAGCATTATGGTTTCACACAGTTTCTCCTTGACCAAGGACATCAAACCATGTACTCCTACCAACAATCATTATATATTATGAAACATATCCAAATACCTTCAAAAATAATCCAAATAGTTGAGCTACCACCTGATCATAATTCATTATCACAAAAAATCCATTTCAAACATTTTAAACCTAATAATCACATTATAAGTCCTAGTTCAAGATTCAACCCATCCAGTAAATTGAAATTCATATTCCATATGTAATTTTCATCTCAAACTTATGTACGATATTTAAAATTCCCCACGAAAATAATTTTCATCATTGATAAGTCTTGGTGGTTATCCATCTACACCCCCATCCTTCTTAGTTCACCTATGATATCCAATGACCTCATTTATTTTCAAAAAACCTTAAAAAGATCCAAAGAACAACCTCTAACTCAAAGAACTCAATCGCCCAAAAACCATTCCAATCCATGTCGTAAAAAAGGAAACACTATGATGGATCATAACCAATATTATCCAAAGAAAATTAAATTTAATTCATCAACCAATAATTCAACAAAGCTATGGTTCTCACCGCTATAATATTTATCTTAAAACCATCAAATTCTGAGTTTAAAAACACTAAAAACCTTTAACTCACTCTCTGATGTTGCACCAGACATAGTTCCAAACTTATCACACGCACACCCAAGAGAATGAAAGTATACATCAACACCTATCCTCATCTTAAAAATCATAAAATACTAGATTCATGTTTTCTATCCATGCATGAAGTAAGATTAAATATAAATTTCTTCAAAATATGGATTCAGTATCGGAAATGATCCTGCTACATCCAAAATTAAATGATGAATTCTATTTTTCACAATAAAATTCAAATTCAAAGAAAGAACCAAGTTGAATGATCATTCGATGGATGATCTACAAAAAATTTCATTCTCTATCATGTTTCCACCTCAACAGATCACAATAACTTCATGCCTATATGAATTTATCTTTTATCTGAACCAATCCACCATAGTCTATACTAGAAAAATGTTCAGGTTCCATGATCAGATCCTCCACGTACCTAAAACTATCATTGTTCCATATGTCACCTTTGATTTACCTATGACATAAAAACCATAGATTACCTTTCATAACTATACCATGTTCAAAATATCTCTAGTACAGATCTTCCATCACAACTTTATTCCAAATAGTATTCCTATAGGAAGTTAAGCAAGAACATCCCTGGTTCCTCACTATCAACAAAATTCCACCACAACTAATCCACGATTAATTTTACATACCCGAAATTCTACAGAAAAAGGGAATCTCCATTATAAATAACACATAATGTCATGACCTGTCCCAGTGGGGCTCGTGTCGTGACTCCCCAACCCACCTCCAATACGCTAGGGTCTGGTGACTTGCACCAATTAGGCATATCATTAACATGGGAGGCATTGGATATGTAATTATACACACGTACACATCTCCAAGACCAATAATGATGAAATGTAAAATCCACTAAGGAACAAAATGCATGCATACAACAAAACCCAACAAATATAGTACAATGAGAAGTAAAGTGCGGAATGTAAAATTAGGCTAGAATACAAGCCCCCCAAAACCCAGAGCCTACTAACTATAAAGTCCAACCTGTAAGAACAAATACATATTTGGACTACTTCTCAAAGTGGTAGGATCACCTCTTCCTATAGGGAACTCATAATTTTTAGTCTGGTGATGTTCTACCCTGGACTCTATCAAAAGGTCTCCCATTTGCACGGTACACGACACGTGCAGGCGAAGCCCGTATAGGGGTGAGTATAACAATACTCAAGAGGGGACCTTGAAAATCAAAATTCAATACAAGAGATAAAGGTATATTCAACTCTACAAATTATATGTCTACTGAATGTATAACTAGAGAAAAACATACTGATATACTCGAAACCCATACCCATAATCTAGAGACAAGTAACACGATTGCATTCCCATGCTAGGGATTTAGTACAAAGGCTTCACAAAGCACTCATTTGAGAGACCTCACTCCACAAGTCTAATAACTCTAATAATGCCCGTCCGATAAGTGATGTTCATCGATAAAATCCATGAGAGATAGATACAGTCATTCTGGGAGAACACATTCCTAAGTGGGGAAAGATCACGATACACAGATGAGGTCTCTACCAGGGCCTTGGGGGATATTGTGACTCTTCCGGATTCACCTACTATGTAGATAATTGGTTCCCTAAAGGATCATTCATGTCAATGCCCGACTCTACCTAAGGTCAAGAATGGATAGAAGCTCCCAATTCAGGCCTCTCATAGGGATACCTAACTCTATCTCGAAAATCCTGCTAAATGGATCATACACCTGTGGATGGAATGATACCTGACCTTCAGGGGAATAAGAAAACAGGGAACTAACACAAACAAAACTTTTACATGAAATTGTGGAAAAGAGGATTATGCCATGTTCGTGGATATACACGGCCTGTATAATTGGTTACATGTCGTGTCTCTCGACTGTGAGTACTACCCATTTAAAACATCCCCACTCAGACAAACATTCTTTGTTGATGGGGGGTAAGTACACTACATGTTGGATAGACCACACACCATGTACAAGTAACTGGAGTCCACTCTGTGTATGCAGTCCATGTTCCCGTACACAACTTCAATCCGTGTTGTCCATCCCGTGTAATCGATAGAATGGGTATCCCGTATAATTGGCCTGGTCTGGTGGTGTGGTGGAGTACATGGTCATGCACTCCACCCAGTGTCTCTGTATCCCCAATATACATGCCTAGTCTTGCGTATCTGCCTCTTCCATGCCGCGTAGTGTCTACAAGTCGTGTTTCAAAGTCGTTTAGTCCATCTTATGTCTATGTACTTCCTAGAATACACACAAAGCTTTGGGGAAGGGCCCACATGCCATGTGATAGGGTTCATAATCTTTGTCATACATGTCTATCACCTGAAACCCAAGCTACCACAGAGCTGGTCCTACATGGCATGTTCTACGGGTAACATGAAGTGTTCTCCAAAAATATTAAAATCATTGGTTCTTCACCCATGTACCTCCGATGAATCCCGTTCTTCAATTCAATCATCTAATCATCATGATACTCGTGATTTTAGGCCACCCCGACACCCCGAAGCTAACTCCACTAGTTTCTGTCCTCCGATCGGCCCTGAAACCATGTTCTAATCCACTCACATAAAGAAGGCTTGAAGAACAAGAAATCAAAAAAATGTTAATTCGTCTGTTTTCATTGTCGTTGCACCTCCTTTGGGTCGTCTTGTTGTCAGATCTCTAGTTTGGGTGGTTGCGTGATGTGGTAGTGTTTTCACACACATTGCCACATCCTTTTTTTATTTTTATTGAATTTTTTATATGAAAATTATTGTTTTTAGTAAATATTTTATAATTGTTGTGTTTTTGTACTTGCTGTGGAAAATAATAATTTTTAGTTTAAATCTATTTTTTTAATTTTCATTATTGTATTTTTAAAATAATTCTTTAATTTAATTAATTCTTTTGAATATGATTTTAAATATTTCTTCATTTTACTTAATTATTCTTTAAATTGTAAATAAATAACTCTTTTTGGTTTTTAGTCTTCTAATAATTTAATTATTTTTAACAATTTAATTTTATTCATTTAATATTATTTTTATTCTTCAATTTAATTAATTCTATAATTAATTGGTTAAATAATTTAAGAAAGTTGTTGTAAATATTTTAAATTGTTCTTTAAGTAATTTTTTTATAATTTTTAACCCAAATAAATTCATTCATTTGAAAACATAATTTATTTTATTATATAACATTGTTGTTTTTAGTTTTTAATTCCATTCTATTTAATTTAATTTATTTATTTATTTATTTTTAGTTTCATTAAATTATTTTATTTATTTTAATTTCTTTGTTGTGTTCACTCGCATGTGTTGCGGTCACATGGTCTCGTCCTTAACAGTTACTGTCTCACTAATAATTCAGCTACCAGTACACCCCTTTATTTTATTTTCTACCGGTGATATTTGCACCTCAGCGATATATTTTTTCTCACCAGTAGTTGTTACCTCCGCCTCACCGTTAACAAAATTTCCCTCCCTCACCAATACACCTCCCGACTCACTGTTACCTTTACCTCACCGTTACTCAATTTCTTCTAACCTCACCGTTCTGTTATATACCAATGATCTGTTGATATTCAAACCTCATTGTAATACTTCCACCTCACCGTTACAGCTACTTTTTCCTATTTTTCCCAACCCTCAACAATAAACTCCACCTCACTGTTATCTTTTCCTCACCATTACTCATTTCTCCACTGTATAGCCACCATTTCCATACCTCACTGTTCCACTATGCTCCATCCTCATCTGCGCCGTCACGCAGTAACATAAAAAAAATTCACAGTCGCAGAAAACATAAAAAAACATGAATCAAATTACCCCAATCCAAATACCAGATTTGAAATCCTCAAACCCTCGCCGCAGTTTGACCTCCATTCTCTTCATGCATTGAAACCCACACGCCGCCTCGAAGCTACTGATGATATCCTCTGCTCAAACTTCACCTCAGTCCATCTCGAACCTGAACCTCCTACGCCGCACAAACCACACCATAGTCTTACCACACTGCCCTTCTTCACTGCGCACACTACCCAACCTCAGGCCACCACAATCCCTAATCGAACCTCGGACAAACCCCATGACCGCACCTCTCTGTCTGCATTCTTTCTCAACCACAACGTCGTGACAATCGAAGCCTCTACCTCGGCCCTTGCTTCCACTCAATACAGGTCACTCCACTACCCGCGCTCATACCTTAATCCAAGCCAAACCCTAACATGAGTCTCTATCCACCTCACCCTGAACCAGTCATAGCCCTACGCTCAAGTCGCTGCTTGTCTGCTTTGAGCTCAAAACTTCCACCGCACTACACCTCCCCCACATTGAGACTCCCCTTCCTACTTTCTCCCCATGTCGAATAGACCCCCACCCCCTCTATTTTTCATTTTTTATTTTATTTTTCTTTTTGTTTTTATAATAACATATAATATAAAAAAATTATCATAATATATATATAATATAATATACAATAATTATTATTATAATAATAATAAATAGTATATAAGTATTTATATATCATAATAATATATGGATTAATTAAATAAAATAGTTATTAAAAATATATTACTAAAAATTTAGGTATTATAATATATATATATATATTAATATGTTTATTAAGTAGTAATATTAATATATAGTATATATATATATATAATAGTTTCATTTTATTTGACTCACGTGAGTTTATTTGTGTAGGGGGAGCTATTCAAAGAAGCGGGATAAAGGAAATAGTCATGGGAAGGCACGAGAACATTAGAAATTTTGTTGAAATGGAATTGTTTGCACTCACAGGGAGTTCACATAAAAACCTGTTGATGTGCACATGAAAGTGTGCCATGTGGATCGACTATCTGTTAGGTCATTTATTGCGTTTCTTTGTTTTCATCTCTATAGAAGAGGACCCTTGACTCCTCTCAAGCGGGGAGCAGAGTACCCTGGGGGAATCATTCAGCAGTGGAAGAGGAGACTCTACCACCATTCACGCACCATTTCATACCATTTTCACCAGACTAGAACTCGTCTTCAACCTGGAGACGGGTTCCCACTCCTCCATTTCATCCATCCTCCTACTACTCTATTTTTTGTGTTTTATGTTGAGTTTATAAATTTTCTCATTGGTTATCACATTTAGTTAATTGAATTGTGATGTTATTTATGTTTAATTGTTTGTGTTGTTCATTATTTCTCATCTCATGCTGTGATCTCAAATCTCCATAAATGGAGATCTAACTTGCGAGGTTGGATCTAGTTTATGAAACCCAACACGATTTGGAAGTCCACATATTAATTTGATCGCATTCTTTCTATTCTACATGGTAAATCGCATCTGCTAGTTAGATTAAGAGAGAGTAAGATCTTCTGTAGGACGATTTTCCACTTTCTTGTTTAATTTCATCTCCCCTTACTATCTTGATTTATCAAACTGAGAATCATGATTGGTTTTGCGAAGTGATGATCTTAGTGGAATCACTCTGGATTGTGATAAATTCTTTCCATAATGACTTTTCTAGGTGAGTCACCTTGCAGTTCGGAGGAACGCTTGAGTATTGAAGAACATGGATGCTTGAGTGTTCAATTTATAAGCCAAATTGGAATGTGATCCTAGACACCAGTCAAGTACTGTGTGAATTAGATAATTGTAGATCAATTACATAAGCTGATCTATGATAGAGAGTAGAAGGTGGATTAACCTAGGATAAGCCTTATTCTCACTGAATTTCTTCTTCTGTGTCTTGGTGTCATTTTTTTGCCTTGTTTTTTGTCCCGTGTCTCTGCCTTTTTGAACATTTCCATCATTGTTTCCCTCTCCACTGTGCTTTTCCACACCGATTAGTATTACCTTAGGAGTGTGTTTTTATGTTTTCAAAGTATTTAAAAATAAAAAATGATTTTCATAATGAGCACTTAGTCATTCGACACTTCTTCCTTGAGAGAGACCTCTAGGTTAGCCACTATGCTATATCTTGGGTCTTTATAAATGTAAACATGACCATCCTCATGAAAAGGATGTCATCATTGCCCTGATGAATAGGTGTGAAACAATCTCTCATTCGTATCCCCACGAAGAACACGAAGAATGTGGGGAAAAGGGAGGAAGAAAAAACAAAAAAGGAGGAACGAACATCTGTTGTAATTCATCACAGCGTTAATCCACTACCATTAGAATATTTAAATGGGAAAAATTAAATACATCCAATCATGAAAAAATAATTCCTTGGAATGAACCAGATAAATAAAATCCCTATAGAAAGAATGACAATATGAGGGTCAACCAGTTCATGGGTTAATTTTCCTTTTTCGTTTAATTAGAATAACAAGGAAGAAAAAATTAAAAAAATAACCCCTACCTCGAGAAGAGATCGACCACTGATGAAGGTATTGTGTTTTCATTGTCACTAAGATCCTTCAACTCCATTTTTGTAGCGATTTGTACCTTTTATTCATTGTCATTCATAGTCGACATTTCTCTCCAATTATCTAGGATTTCTCCATAGTTTCCCTAAATCTTCTGCCAACGACCAACATTTGATTAACCCATTAAAATTAAGGGATTTGTTTCATCATTCGATTACATTTCAGAATTAATGTGTCAGAGTTTCTATTTTATAGTCAATATATCATGTAATTAATTATAAAAACAGTTTCCCCATCGTTTCATTACACCAAACATTTCCAAAGAAAATAAAGTAAACATTTAAATTTATTTTATTTTATTTTATTTTAGTTAAAATTCAAAAAAAATTAAATTTTCCATTGACCTAAATCGGTCGGGGTTAGGCCTACTCATAGGTAAAGTCATCGTCCCGGACACAATCATCCCTCATATTTTTAATACGGGCATCTGTGTTGAAATTGTCACAACTGCGCACACACGCCAACTCACTTAACATAATAAAAGTTAAAACCACCATTATGGGATCACCAGGCCTCATAATGATGTGTCGTCTCCACTCATGGTCTTTAAATAATTCAATATAATATTTAAAAATAATACATGAAAAATTTGAGGCATTACATTCTCCCCACCTTGGGGCTTTGTGTCCCTGAAAATCCAAAACAATGGTTTCTCAAAATGATGGTGGTACTAGGCACGTATATGAGCCTCCCCTTCCCCTGTTCTCTTTTGAATGATCTCGTGCTAGCACCGGATGCACACCAAGGGAATTTATCACCCAAGAAGGATCCACTCTGACCAATCCTCGATCTGAATTGGGTACTCAACAAAGGTCAATCCATCCTCGATGTCCAGCTCCATCGTGTCGATGACGTGTGATGGGTCATGCATGGACCTTCTCAGCTGCGACACGTAGAGGGAATCATGTACCTACGGCAACTACACTGACAGTGCTACACTGTATGCCACCTCGCCAACTCTATGCAGGATCTGGAAAGTTCTGATGAACATCAGAGATAGCTTTCCACCCCAACCAAACCTCCATAACCCTCATCGAGGTGACACCCGAAGGAAGACATGGTCTCCCTCCATGAACTCCAGAGGTCTCCGTCTCCCACTAGAATAAGAATTATGCTAGATTATTGCAGTCTTCATCCAATCCTGGATGATCTGTACCTTCTTAGTGATTGCTAAAACCAACTATGAACCCATCAATCTGACTCTCCAGGGTTCGTCCAGCAAAGCTGTGATGAGAAGTGTTTCCTGTTTAAGTCCTCAAACGGTACCATGATAGTGGTGGAGTAGTAGTTGTTATTGTTTGAAAACTACACCAGTGGTAAGTGATCCTCCCAACACCGATCAAAGTCAAAGATACATGCCTGCAACATATCCTCCAAAACCTGATTAGTCCTCTCCATCCGATCACTGTCTTAGGGATGGAATGTCATGCCCAAGCATAGTTGAGTCCCAAATGCCTCTTACAGTCCCTTCGATAATTGTGATGTGAAATGAGCATCACAATTTGACACTATCGTCAAAGGGATTCCTTGAATCCAAACTATCTTTTACACATAAATGGAACCCAAGCTCTATACATAACACTCCTATCTGATAGCTAGGAAGTTGGAAGACTTGGTGATTCAATAAAGGATCACCCAAATGGAATCATGTCCCTTGGACATTCATGGTAAGACCTTCAGAAATTACGTTGATATCCCATCCCACTTCTAGAAAGGTACCTCCATGGGGTGAGCTAATATTGATGGAACATAGTGCTGAGACATCACCAACAGGCATGTAAGGCATTGAGAAATGAACTCTACTACTACCTTCTTCATGCCTAACCACCCGAACTACCTTCAGAGATCTGGGTACATCTTCACCACTTCATGGTGTACCACCAAGGGGGATTTATGAAACCCCCTTAACAGTTTCTCTAACAATTTAATTGGTACAACAATGCATCCTTTTTAAAGAACAATGTGATCCCCACCTTGACAATGACCATCATGAGCATGTCTAGCGGATAACTGAGAACGTAAAGCCTCACAGTCGACATCCCCAAGATGTACCTACCAAAAGTTTTGTAAGAGTAGAGGGATGAAACCCATAGACTGAAGGTACGCTACATTTTCTCTTTCCATGAAGTATAACTGTAACGTGGCCAACTTATTCGTCACCTCATTGAACAGCTGTGATCTCGATGTCATGCTAAGAGAATATTCAACCTTTTCCCCTTCCTTGGAGTGTATATTATCTCAAAATCATATTCCTGGAGGAAATATATCTTATTCCTCTAACTAAAATTCATATCCTTCTATGAGAAGATGTATTTGATCCTGTTATGGTTAGAGTAGATGATAAATCGCTCACCCATAAGGTACTGTCGCCACATCTTCAACCTGAAGACTGATGCTTCTAACATAGAATCATGGATCACATAGTTCTGCTCATGCGATCTTAGATGGAATGATATATTATCAATAACCTCCTATCCTAGCATCAGGACACATCCAAGCCTAGTCCCTAATGCATTGAAGAAAACTATGTACTCGACACCCTCCTCTGGAAATATCAATATTGGGAAACTCGTCAAACTATGTCTCACTTGTTCAAAAGCCTACTGTCACTTCTCCATCAACATGAATGTTTTCCCCTTTTAGGTCAAGCCTATCATAGGTGTTTATATATAAAATAAATGAGGAATGAATCTATGGTAAGGTCCTACCAACCTAAGGAAGCTTCGTACCTCTATCATGCTCTGAGGTTGCTCACATGTATACACTACCTCCACCTTGGCTGTGTCCATAACTACTCCATCTATTGAGATGACATGTCTCAGAAAGTGTACCTCCTGAATATAGAACCGACACTTCGAGAGCTTCACATAAGTCCAGTTCTCTTGGAGTACGTCTAAAACCACCCACAAGGGTCTCGCATGCACCTCCTCTGATGCCGAGTACACAATGATGTCGTCGATGAAGACTCATATGAACCGGTCTAAATACAGCTAGAAGATCCAATTCATAAGTCCCACGAAAACTATGTGGTTGTTTTTCATGCTGAATGGCATCACGAAGTACTCATAGTGATAGTAGCAGCATCTGAATTCCATCTTCAGTATATCCTCATCTCGTACTCTTAATTGGTGGTAACCCGATCGAAGGTCAAACTTTGAGAAATACTATGCCCCTCTTAACCGATTGAAGAGGTTCTCAGTCCTCGTAATTGGATACTTATTCTTCACCATCACCTAGTTTAGGCGCCTGTAATCCACGTACAGCCTCAAACTCCCATTTACCTCCCTGGAGAACAAAACATGTGTTACCTAGGCCAAAACACTGGGTCTTACGAAGCCCTTACTCTGTAGATACTCCAATTTCACCCTCATCTTAGGAAGATCTGTGGGAGCCATATGATATGCCGGTGAGGATATCGGTGTCATCCTAGGGTGTACGTTGATGCAGAAGTTGATATCCCAGTGGAGAGGTAGTCCTTGAACATATTTGTGAAATATGTCCTCGTACTCCACCATAACTGCTAGGAACTGCAAGATCACAACATCTACTTCTCTAAGGGTAGGGCTATCCAACTCATGAGTGATTGGCTACACCATCCTATAAATTATCTCACCATATGATTTATGGGTCTCCTTTTCACTAACATAGTAAAACCTCATCCCATCAATGCAGACACACCACACTCTTCGCCCAAAGACGTTAATCTATGAATGGATAGAAGATAACCAATCTATCCCTTCCCCAACTCCTTTATCCTGGTGCAGGCCTCCTGTGGGTGTTTTTAGAAGTAGATCAATGATTCTACCACCTCTTGTAGCTCTCCCTACTCGACTGCCACATCCATGGGCTCACGGGTTTATCCAATCCACTCTCTACCTCTTTCTCGGTGGTCCATCCACTACCTCTACTTCAACAGCTCAGCGGGTCAGACTGTCACTAGCGAGATGTCCCCTACTGTCACAGGTGTAGCATCGCCTCTCCCTAGGCTGACAGGATCCAGCCTGATATCTCTGGACTATCGAACTGCTATCCTGGATTCTCTTATGATGTCTTAGATGTCCCAAACCCTATTCCATACGTCTTATCCCAACTACCAAGGTCTACTCACCTGTCTACCTACTACTGAATGTCATCGACTGCTTATGTTCCACCAAGAAGATCTAGATCACCTAGGCCCGCTTGAGCTCTCCAACATAAGTCAAAATGCATTAAGGAAAGAAACTATCTGGATGTCCCATTTTAGACCTATCTTGAAGGTCGACCTCTAGTGTTCTGATCCTTGACCACATCTATCGATTACATAGTGAGGTTGGTGAACCTCGATGAATAGTCATCCACCGCCAAACAAACCTACTGAAGCTGAAGAAGATCCTAGATACGCACCGCTCTCAGCATAACTGGAGATAAATCCTCAATATAGAATTGCCAAAACACCATCCATGAATGTCTCACTTCATCATGAGTCTATGTGGTCAGAATCCACCATCGTCTTTCTAAACCCTGAAGAAGGCTCGCTCGGAGGATCACTATCTAGTCCGCTGGTGTCCTAAGTAGATGGAAAACTCTGGTCACCACCTCAATTCAGTCCTTAGCAGCCGGAGGTTCAGGCTCACCTCCGAACCTGAGGGGTCCCTATCTCTAGAACTCATGGAGCGCGCTTAGCCTATGCCCCTTGTCTTTCGGTACTACAGGTACCATGGGATACTCCACTGGTGGTGGTATAGCTGGTGCACCTCCTGGAGGTAACACCTGGGGAACATGTCCCTTTATCAAAGCCTCATATCTAAGGGGTTCATCCTTGTGATCGCGCTACTGAACCCTAACAGGTATGCGTCGTAGAAGAATCTGGTATGAAAACAAGATGAATTGAGTTCAACGAGTATATCTGGATAGCGGAATCAAAAGATATAGAAAACAAAACCCATTCTTATATTGTTCATGTACCATTATTTTAGTTCCCCGCAACTAGTTTTTTCATATACCGAATCGAAAAGCAGGTTATCAGAGTCCTGGTGTAAGGATACGTCGGTCGCCCACACCAACACTAGATTCCTAGTCCTGAAAGACGAACATGAAAAACATAACATTGTTTCCCTGAACTAACCTCACATACTATTTGTCCTAATGTAGAACTAATCACCTCGGATACCCCTCTTTCATTACCTGTCCCAGTGGGGCCGATTCTGCGACTCCCCATGCCTGCCTCCAATAGGCCATGGGCTGGTTACTAGCATCGAGTAAGCATATCACTAACTTGGGAGTTATTTCTTAAGTACGTGTACACAAGAACACATCTCCAAGGAAACGGTTCTTGAAATGTAAAAACTATTAAGGAACAATATGCATGCATACAACTAATACCAACCAACAGTGTACAATGGGAAGTAAAATATGGAATGTAAAAATTGATTAGAATACAAGAAAACCAAAAACAATATTCTAAAAACTATTATGTCCATACTATAAGCACAAATAGGTACTGGGACTATTGGTCAAAGCGGTAGGAACACCTCAGCCTATAGTGAATTCATAAATCTCAGTCCGGTCCTAGTCTACCATAGACTACATCAAAATGTCTCTCTTCTACACAAGACAAGACACATGTGGGAAAATCCTGTGCAAGGTTGAGGATAACAATACTCAAGAGGGGACCCTAAAATGAAAAAAACTATACAAAAGGTAAAGGTGTAGTCATATATACAAATTATATATCTACTGAACATATAACAAGAGGAAAACATCCATATATACTCAAAAACCGGACATGTAGTCTACATAAAAGTCACATGATTGAACATCCATGCTAGGGATTCAGATGGAGGGTTCCACAAAGCAGTCATCTTGGATAACTCACTCCATGAGTCTAATAACATTGATGAAGTTCATACAAGAATTAATGTTCTTTTTTTTCAAGAAAACCCATGAGAGATAGATACACTCATTCCAGGAGACAACACTCTTGAGTGGGGAAAGATCACAATACACAGATGAGGATCACTACTAGGGCCTTAGAGGAAACTGCGACTCATCCAGATTCACCTTCAAAGTAAAGGATCTATGTTTTGTAGGATTAGTTAGGTCGATGTCTGACTCAACATAGGGGAAAGAATGTATAGAGGATCTCACTCCGAGCCTCTCGAAGGGAAACCAGACTCTAACTTAGAAAGTCCTACTGAAGGGACCATACTCTTGTAGATGGAACGATACCTAACCTTTTGGGGAATGATAAATAGGAGAAATAACACAATTGAAACATGTCTAATGAATAGTGTAACAGATGATAAATCCATATTCAAGGTTATACACTGTGTGTAGATGGGGTCACATGTCCTGTATCTCAACTCTAGGTACTGCCCTTGTAAAACTAACTGAGTCAGAAGAAAATTCCGTGTTGAGGGAGGGTAAGTAAACAATGTGCATGATAGACTACATGTGGTGTCTAAGTAACTGGTGTCCACTCTCTGTATGCTATCCATGTTCCCATACACTACTTCAACCCATGTGGGCCATCCCATGTAACCAGTAAACAGGGTAACCCATATAACCGGCTTGGTCTGGCTGTGTGGTGGAGTACACAACCATGTACTCCACCACATGTCTGTTTATCCCCTATATACATGTTGAGTCACATGTAACTGCATCATCCATGCTGCGTAGGGTCTACATGTTGTGTTGTGAAGCCGTGTAGGCCATCATATGCCATGTACTTCCTAGAATACACATCAAGATTCGGGAAAGGATCCAAATATTGGGTGACAGGGGTCTCACGCAATGGGATACCTGTCTGTCTCCTGAAACCTTATCTGCCACAAAGCTGTTCCCACACAGCGTGTTCTTCGGGTTACACATTGTGTTCTTCAGAAATTTCCAGAATCGGTATTTCTTCGTCAGCACGACTCAAATGATTCCCGTTCATTTATTCGACCATCTGATCAGCATGAAACTCATGGTTTTAGGTCACCCGAACAACCCGAAGATGACTCTTCTGGTTTTACTCCTCCGATCAGTCTCGAAAACATATTCCAATCCACACTCATTAAGAACGCTCGAAGAACAAGAACTCCCAAACCATGTCGATTCATCCGTCGCCATCGTCGCCACACCTCCACTGGTTCACGGCGATGTCAGATGTCTATTTTTGGATCCTTGGGCCAAGGAACATTTGTGAAATAATTCCTCATTCATATCCCCATGAAGAACACAATGAAAGTGGGGAAGAGAGATGAATAAAATAAAACAACAAAGGAGTAACAAACCACTGCCGTTGTTCGTCATGCAGTAAACCCACAACAACTAGAAGATTAAAACAGGGCCAGTTAAAAACATCCAAAAATGACAAAAGAACTCCCATGAATGACCCAAATAAAGAAAATCTATCCTGTAAGAATGAATAACTGTGGGTCAACAATTTCTGGGGTTGATTTTTTGCCTTGTTTAATTAAAAAAAATGGGGAGAAAAAAATATAAAAACGGACCCCTACCTCAAGAAGGGATCGATCGTGCATGAAGGGATTTGCATCATCTTCATCGCTGAGATCCTTCAACTCTATTGCTTCAGTGAATCACACCTATGATTCTTCGACCATTTTTTTTGAGTGTTCTCCACAAATCTTCAAGATTTTACGAGAGCTTCTGTAAATGTTCATCCAATGACCAACATTCGATTAATTAATTAAATTGATGGGATGTGTTTCATCATTCCATTACATTACAGATTTAATGATTCAGAATTTCAATATATTAGTCATTATGCCATGTCATTAATTATCGAAATTGCTTCCCCATCATTGCGTTGTAGTGAACATTAAAATAAAGTTAACTTTTCAATTTGTTTTATATTATTTTATTTTACATAATACCTCTGAAAATTTACATTTTCTCTCGACCTTCACCGGTCGAGGTTAGGCCCAGTCTTAAGTAAAGTGGTCATCTCGTACACAATGGTGCCATCTGATTTTTCATCTGGGAATCTATTTAGAAACTATCATAACTATGCACACACACCAACTCACATAACTTAAAAAGTTCAAGCCACTATTACATGATCACTAGGCCTTAGAATGACATGTCATCTTCACGCTGGTTCTTGAAATAATTCAATATAATATATTAATATAAAAAAAGAAAAATCTGAGACATTACATATAACTCCAAACATAGGAATTTCATTTTCACTACCTCACTCAAGAAACTACAACCACCACTCACCATGATCCAACCAGTGCAAACCTAATAATTGTATGTGGTTGTCTAGCTCTAATAGGAGAATTAATAATGAAAATTTCACCTATGACAGGTTCCCATCTCCTCTTAACAATAACCATGGTATTCACCAATATCTAGTCAATCAAAAGAACCTAGTCACAAATATCCATTTGTGCACCACCAACCATAAGTCTCCACTTACACAGCCCCATGAGCACCACCTAAAAATTGACGCTTTATCAAATAATAAATGAAATTAATTTTTCTAGGTGTATAACTACTTCACTCTAAGTATATTTTGGATAATTTAAATATATTCAGAATGATATTCTCCGAAATGAGAGTTTTCTAAGATGGAGTCATTAAATACCACTACCAATCATCAATTTCCAATGTCACCTCTAATTTTAGGAACCTTATCAACCCATCCAAAGGCCCAAGGAATCTTTTCCAGCAAGAATACCATCTCATCCGCATAGGTTATCATCCTCCTTATGATTACCATCTCATATCAAGTATCTCAATTGTACTCTCCTGTGATGTATAATCCACATCTGAAATGACACAGTGCACCACCACCCTCTCAAGCCTTCAAAATCCAGTTAGCACATAACCATCAAGAACACTTATGTGGCCCTACCACAAAACCTGATTATGACTCTTTAAATTAATATATAACAGAATATCAACTCACAATCCTAGTCCACTAGATGTGTGCACCATGAAATCACATCTCACCCAATATAGACCACCCTTGGTGTCTTCCAAAAACAAAGGAAAATCACCAAGAAGATAACCATTTTTACGACCACACAATCCCCAATAATCAATTAGAATATTCCACTAGGATCATTGACTCACTAACCACATTCCTAAAGACACATCCAAAGCATGATCTCTAAGCACCTAACATGCCCTTCCCTTAGAACTCACTTGTTCTTTTGAAACACAAACACATGGGGTTCATTCCAGTAATGAAATGAAACATCTTTATGTTTCTCACTCCAAAGATATACCTATTCTAATTAACAATTTTGTTCATAACCCAATAAAAATTGTATTCCTTAAACAACATACCCTCAATCGCCTCATCCGTTTTCTATCCACCTCATAACAATCAGAAAAAACATACCTACACAACCATTACCTTTTCTAGGAACCTAAGAAAACCTATCCCACTTGAGCCACCCCCAAAACTGAATCAATAGACCACATGTGATACATCTCAAATCAGTAGGATTACAATGCACTCAAGCCTCACACCATGATTAATCCATCAGAAAATTTTTCTAAAAATCCAAGCTAATCATATTTATCATACACACCCAAAAGAACACACAACTTGACTGACCACTGTCATGGGTTTCCCTCGATAGGAACAAAGAACCAAATCCGTAAACTGGAGTCACATCAATAAGATCACGAGGCCCTTCCACTAATCCCTATTTGTCATATCTCACAATATTTCACAAGCTCAAACCCCATAAGTTCATAAAAAATCATAGAATTCCACAACTCAATGTGTCCAATAAATGTTCTCATCCTATTTTCACTCAAAACAATCATACAAAAAGACCAATATCCATGGTCCCATGCCCAAATGACATGAAACGTCAAACCAAATACCGATGAATAGAGTACATATCCTTTCTGAGGATCTATATATCAGACTTCTCCCTCAAGAACCATTCCACATGACTATCCTAAAAGAAAAAACACATACCAGGGTCCAAGAATTATAGACTTGTTCCAAACTGAACCACCAATGACATTGTACCATCTATGTAAGAGGATAATGTGAGTATCCTCATTAGTGAGAGTCTCACCGAAGATCCATATATCCTTCCTTAAAAAGGAATTCTATAGATGTAGACACAAGTGGGCATATAAAATGTCAATCCTTTATGCCAAACATGATCCATGAGATGCCTCTTTCATCTATAGGACAAGAGTCAAAACCAAATCATAGACCTAATTCCAATGGGACAATATCTTGAAATTCATCATAAACCAAAACATAAAAAAAAGGTCATAGCCCCTGATGAAAATTATATAAATCTATAACAACATAGTAATGGAATTTAAATCACTACCATGGTATCTCAGACATCCTATTAGAATAAATGTTCATGGTGCACCAATCTAACATCCATATAAATATTTGACAAATTCCTATATGTCTGATCAGACAAATAAAATATAGTAGACCAAAAGGTTTTTAAAAAACTATGATACCACTTTGAAACATCCCAACCTAGATACCACTAAAAATGAATCCTAATTTAGTTCACGAGAGGACCTGAATTTCATCTCCTTGTACACCTAGGTTGTTGACTAGGAATGAGATTCTAATGTGATATTGTGAGGATACTATATCCCTATATTAGATTTTACAGTGAGAGGTGTATAATTAAACATCACACACATCATTGTATGAATGAAGAATAAATAAAATGAAACAGATGGATTCTATATTAAGTTGATATATAATAATATCTGAAACAATCCTTCCACACACACAATATAAATAATCCACAAGGCCAATAAAATATATACATCAAAAAACTAAATAAATACATCAGTCTCTAATACCAACACTGATCTAATAAATATACCTGGTATCTCATAATGTAATACCATATGGTCAACCCCTCTCGATCATGCAATCTCAACATCAGTATCATCAAAAACGCGTCTTTGTGGTAGTCATATGGGAGTTTATTGGACACCCATATGTAATGGGGGATTATGGACAGTGTGAGTAAAAATATGTATGCCATAAATAATTGTGTATAATAAAAATACTATTTACTGAAATTGTATATGAATATTAACAATTAACTAAAAAACAAAAAATAAAGATACATATCAAAAAAATAATTTATCTAGTAACCCACTGGCCAAGGATTTATAAATAGACACTCAATCCAACCAAACAAGAATCGAATGAACGATGTAGTCTAAACCATATTCCATTAGGTTTTAAATATTTATATTACATGGGAATTTATTAATCAATTCACAATAACCCATTGTTCCTTGGGTAATGCGTATAAGTTCCTATGAAACATCAGTGGCTCTATATTATCAATCCAACCCAACCCAATGTTTAGGATTGTGAGTCCAACAACTTGAAATATGGGTGGACAGCATCAATACATAATCCATTTAAATCAGATATACTATTTTTCCAAGATACATATTTTGATACATCATCCACAAATGTAGTGCTTCATTTCCCCATCCCAAAACAATAAACTAAAATGTTCTTAGAGAGTTATTTTGTCCCATGAACTATGGATGTAGAATATCAGTCTCCCATCCCCCAAAAAATACCATACACGGTGACTAGAGCATCAATTTAGAACCCAAACCATAGATACATATCACTATTCAATCATTCCATTCCTCCAATTATACCATCTATCCAGGGAGAATCAGTATGACACATTATCCATGGTTCCTAGAGAATTGGTTTGGAACCTAAACCATGGTTTCTAAAGCATCAGTCCGACTCCTAAATGTTTGTTCCAAGAGCATCATTCCAACACCTAAATCATTTTAACTTTTCTCAGTTAACACGGTTCTTCATCTTTATCATTCCAAACATAGAAAACAAAAACAAAACAATTTTTAAACCATAAACCATTACCAGAGTCTTTACTATCCTTTAAATCATAAATAAGGACTTCTTCCTAAAAAATCATTAAATGATCTATCAAGGAATCTCCCCAAAGGGGACACCACATAGAAATTTACATTAAACATTGAAACACATTTATAATAACTAATTAAAAAACCACTTGTAGTGCCAAAACTCATAAAAAATAATAATTATTTCATATCATAGCCTTCCCCCCTTCGAAAACCAAAATTCGGTCAAAACCTCACACATATGATTAGGACCATTTAACTGAAAAGACAAAAAATTAAATTTTTCATGGTTTTCACATCCCATGGGTGGCCAAGTCCTAGTCTCAAAATAACTAATGAATACAATGGGCTCTATAGAAGGTATATATATCAATCTAGAAAAAAAATACCAATATAAACTATGGTAGAAACACAAAACAAATAGGATTTAAGGCACATATCACCTACACATGTGAATAAATTATCATGAATATGTGTAAAACACTTATACAACCTACCTCCCAATAATTTATTTCTATAACACTTCCAAATAATAATGGACATAACAAGGCTCATCCAAGTGCATCCCAATCTCCTAGACTCCAAAATAAGACCATATCAATCACATAATCTCAATAATCATATCAAGGAATAATATTTAATAAATTTGAAAAATTATAATTAATTCATTCATTAAACCGCAACTCATCGCAGTGTCAGAAAACTCCCTGGGTGATCACCTTTTATTGAAACTCCATACCAATTTTACATCTGGTCCAAAATGGACCGTAGAAACCATTATGGGGAAAATACCTAAGTTTAAAGAACATTAAAACATTTAATTTAACTATTTAATTTGTGAAACCCTAATAGAATTCACCATGGTATAAGAAAATAATGAAAGAACATGAATAAAAATTCATAATTATTCTTGGGATCTACACTATGTAGGAGAACAAAATCCACATGATAAATAAAGGATTCCACCCTACTCTTGTGGAATTGTCTACAAAACCTAAACCATATAACATAAAAATTATAGAGAGTGAAGGGGTATATAAATGGAAGTCATAAAAATAGAATAACTCACTGAATTATTATTGAATATTCATTTACACGTCTCAAATAATGGGGTTGGTGAGGATGAAGGGGTTCACAGAACCCATGGTTCATTGTCACCAAATAGGGAAGTAAGTGGGGATTAGACTAAAAAATATTGTGTTGATATTTTTTAAAATTTCCATTTCGAAAATTTTATGGAATGGTTCCCAGTTTGGAATCATGGTTATAAAAAATGTGTGCCTATTGTCCACACCATACTATCAAGCAACCCTTTCCCTAAATAGTTACACTACACAGTTTATCAAACATTTTTCTAACAATGATATCGGCAGTGGCTCCTCTCTACAGAAAAGCACATGATTTGTATCAAACAATGAATGAAACCTATGTAATTCCATATATCCTCTACCACATCACATATTCTCCCCATTGGATTTCATAGATTACTAAAAAATGCACTAAAACAATTAAACTCATCCATTCTAAGTTCAAACTAAACTGGAAACCCCTGAGTATTAAGGTGTATTATGATTTCTCTTAATCCATGCACACTAATTTGTATACACCGACCAAAAAGAGAAAAAACCCTAAAAAAACCAAAATCCTTTGAAACTCATATCAATATCCAAGATACCTATTGGTCCTAATTACTTATCTCAAAACATACTTTTAAAATATTACATCCCCCAAAATCTCATTCCATGTTTTGGTTTAAAATTATACCCACCCAGTTAGTGAAAATTTAGATTCCTTCTAGGACATTATACTCTTATAAACATAAGATATTATAATACAAATTCAATGAAGTTAAAAATACATGGTAAATAAATAACTTCATGAAAGGGAAATATACACTCAATAATAAATGGGTTTATGTAAAGAAGCATGAGGCTGATTGAAATACAAATTACATACCATGACTGGTGGTGAATTTATTTTAATTGAATGAAGGTTGTTACATCACATAACGGTTCTCCCATGTAGTTAAACATTCAAAATAGTATATAATTCTTATTATGGTGGAATTAAGATACATATACATTAAATATTTGTATGAATGTAAAACATTTATTAATGGAAATTTGTAGTAATTGATTTACATGAAGCAACAATTATGTTTCATGGAATATGAGAACCAAAATTTAGGATGTAAGATAAAGATAATTAATTATTGTTTAAATAAATAACCTCAATAATTGAATCTTAAATTCAATTAATTTATGTTGAATGAAAGATAAAAATGTTCAAAAAATATCACTACTATTTTTGGAATGAATGAATTGTTGGTACATTCATTATAAAATTATTTTATATGAATGGAATGTTTCTAGTGGGATTTTCATTAAAATATATTTCGAATATGATTATTATGTTGTTTAGAAGATTCATTATGAATTATATTTCAAATTCCATAAAACTAAAAGGTATGAAGACCCGAAGAGATCGAAAGTCCAAAAGAATTTATTAACTAGGAGAGAATATATCTATAAGGTCATTAAAAGAGTTGGGACGATTGGCTAAAGGACCTCATAGACTCCTCTTTCAATAAAAGTTATTTTTTTAAAGGCACATGAACATGTAATATAATGTTAATCCAATTACATGGAGAATGTTTCATTCAGTTTAATTGTAAAAATATTAATGTATATGAATATTTTCACCCATCTGGATATATCGTATGAAACGAAAGTTTTATGTTGACTTATAATAAATTCAACACAGTTAATAAAGGTACATCCGGAGGATGTTAAGTGGATAATTTAGTATGTAAAAATAAAAATAGATATATCCTTGTGTCTTGGGACAGATGTTCCATCATAAGGATTTGTTGATGTAAACTTCAATTAGTTATTTTGACACCTGGAAGGGAAAAAGGGTTTTTTCACCTTTATTGAAAAAATGGTCATCTAGATTAAAGAGTTGTAGTAGATTGTCACCCTCAGTACAATAGATGAAGAATATGTTACTAAATTCATAGTTTGAAAAGAAATAACATCATTAATTACATTTCTAAACAATGTTGGTAAATGTTAGTAATGGGGGGTTATTTTCTATGATAACCAATGTGTAATCCACATGGGAAGAATATTTTATATATTGTTCATGGATGATTCATATTTCAATAAAGTAACAATTCATCAAAAAAATCCATATGAAAATGTTTTATAGATTAAAATGAAATTTAAAAGATAAAATGTAAATAAACTTTCATCAAGATAGTATTTTATTAAATTATAAGGTAAAACCACACCTTATTTGGATGTGGGTGAGTGGTATGAGAAATAGAACATTGTTTTGTGTTTTGATGGAATGTAAATGTGTAATTGTATTTTGTACAAAGAGATAATAAAGTCACATAAAATAATTTTTTAGGTGGGTGTTTTTTTGGATGTGAAGTCTATTTCAGTTCAATTGGACTTCATTCATCATAAATTCAAGCTAGAAAAACATCATTGGAATTTATATATAGACACCAATAATAGAACCTCTAATGGTAGCAGTGAATTCATTAAATGTTTATATACATATTATGGAAAAAGATGGTTTTACTTTGAGTTCTTCTGAAGCTGATAGAGTCAGTTGGTAGGATGACGTGTGTTTCAAATTATTGGTAGTTAGAGACAAGAAATAATTTGATAGTTTAACTAAGGGATATATAAGATGGTACTCAAGATCATCTTCAATGTTTTATTGACTTGCATTTTAGGGGAGAATGTATTACCTATCAACTAGAGGACAAGTAACAATCTATGGTTTTAGAATCTTTAAATTGATACTATATTCAATAGATTGTGTCTCATATAATAAAAAACTCACAAAAACCTATTTAAAACAAAACATCACATAATTTAATTATATGAAAAATATAATAACTAGTAAATAAAATGTAAGATATCAATAAAAATAGTTATATATTATATTATATTTTATTAATATTTTTGAAAAATAATTTTTAACAAAGAACCACTTAAAAGAGGTATATTATTTATATTTATAAAAATATTTATCAATATTGAATTATTTAAAAATATCTATAAAAAAAGTCTGAAAACTCTTAATGTTTAAAAAAGGATTTTTTTAAATAGACTTTCTTTATATATATTATTTTCATTTAAAAATTAATTTTTTTATAATTTTAATTACCCAAAATAATTTAATTTTTTAATAAACATGTCACTATTATAATAGGGTAAATTTTTGTAATTTTTCATGAAATATGTTTTTTAGAAAAATATTGAGAATTGTAATCTTTATAAATAACATGATTTTGTTACCTTATTATATATATATATATAAATAGTATGTTCATGAAAACTTTTAATATGAAAAATAATATATTTAATAATTGTTTTATAAACCAATATTTAACATTTTTTAACTGAAGTTATATGTTTAGTCAAAAATTATTTTAAATAACTTATAAAATTTTTATTTTAAAATTAATTTTCAGAAATTAAAAAAATAATATAAAAATTGGATATTAAATTTTGAATAAATTTATCCAACTTTTATATGATGTAAAATATAATATTTTATAATAAATGATAAATTGCATAGGTGAAAACATGTTTTCGTGGTTAAAAATAAAAAGGTATAAAATATAAACATTAGAGGTTATGGGACTCACAAGTTTTAAACAATTTTTTTATTGATTGGTTGATGTTTATATTGACCTAATGTATGCCCCACTAAATTTATTCTTAATTTTGGGTCCACTTTCTTTTAGTGTGTCTTTCCATTATTGATTGGTTTTTGATATTTACATAAATTCCAACCAATTTTACTTATCAAATGAACTCCTCTCCTCACATCCCCTTATATCAAAAATCACGTGGATTAGAATAAAAATCTACCCATACCATTCCTAAAAAATTCATTCCACCTTCCAGTGGTTATCCTCATCGAAAATGTTCATCCCTTAAAGTATTAAACCCTTCACAATGAAGATAATCCAAGAAGTGAGGTATAAATTCCTAACTACTCCTTTATTGTTTATGTTTATTTATTTCACTTTTTATTCTGAAAATTAAATAACACTATATTATATTTATATCATCAATATGACTAGTAAATACATATTTTATAATTATAATGGTAAAATCTTCAATCAATCTCTCTTTTTCTATTTAACAAAAATGAAAACATGAATTGTGTGTGTAAGGACTACTTCCACCACAATGTAACGTATTTGTTTCCATTCACCACCATAAATAGATGGATTCAAAAAGTAAATTTAACATATAATAATAATTAAAATAATTTTCTTATGATTCTAAAATTACAAACCATATTACTCTTCTCCATTTCTATGAAAACAAAATCATCACTGATGGATTGATGTATTCTTCTTTTCATTACCGAATTTCATGGATGGTTATAAAAATAGTTTTAAATGATAAATATAGTTTTCATGATGTGAATAATGTTTTGGAAACAAAAAATTACTAACCAATTGATGAAATGAATGATAAATAATAATTTTTAAATAATAACATTAAATATTCTAACTAAGAAGATAATATAAATTTATTCATATTGTGTAATATTTTCATATTCAATACTTATTCATATAAATTCTTAAAATTTTTATATATCAAACTTATGGAAAAAATATGATCATTATGATTTTCTTGTAATGATATTACAACTAAACCACCATGGCATGCTTATGTGTGGGTCGGTAAAACCACATACTTGAACACTATTACCAATTTATATTCTACATGAATATGGAAATGTAATTATTATTAAAATATGATATAAATATATAAATAAATATTTTTTTCAGTTTTGTAATGGAAAGACTGCTATTAACCCCATTAGTAAGGAAAACAACATTTGGTCCAAAATAATCGCCTAAACATGATTTTTATCGAATTTATATTCATGGATAAAGAATAAAACCACCCATGAAAAAATTAAAACATAATTAATTGTTATAAATAATCCAAAATAGTGCCAATAATGGTCTAATGATTATATGATTTGGGATAATAACAAATAAAGAAACAATAATTACGAAAGTATTTTGAAATAACAAAGATTACTTACACCAAAGTTTGTGTACCATACTAAGCTTTTATGAAATATATTTTTAAAATTTATTTAAATTATTTGATGGATTGTGTTACGAACAATATAGTTTTTTGTATTTCCACACACGTAACACTGTGTTTTAATAATATGGAACACAATATCGACTGCCTTTTATGACATAGGTTACCTGCAAGCCCGCATATTTCCTGAAAATAATGTAATATTAGTATTACTATGATAGTTATCACCAAGGCGCTGGATTGGAGGAAATTAGATAGATTAAATAAATTATGAAATTATAGTTTACACATGTATATAAGTTGAAATTATTGGTTACCAATTAATTAATCTAAAAAATGAAAAATTTAATATAAAGGATGTAATATCAGAGGTAATGATAAAATATTTATTTATTATATTTATAAATATTTATGAATTAGATAGTAAATTTAGTGTAAAAGGGATGTTACCACCATCAGTGGACACAACATGTAATAATTAATTTCTTCAGAATCTTACATTCCCTGAAGACTAAGTTATACCAAACAACAATATATTATTAATATTATTATTTTAAATGGATGTTATCACCAAGATGTTGTATCGGTGATAATGAATAGGAATGACCATATTATGTTTAGAAGTTTTAATAAAAAATTTAAATTTCTCTAAAATATTTAATAATTATAAAAAATTAATAAATCAAACTTTAAGCAGAACAATTCAATATTTTAAAAACGTATTTTTTCTTCCTTTTAATAGAGAACTCTTTTTGAATATAATTTTTGACACTTATAATTTTTATGTGTCAAAATAAACTTTATTTTCGGATGTGAAACCTAAAAGTAAGGTTTAGGGGATTTAATTTATTTTTATATAATGATCTATATTTAATAAATAATGAAAAATAATTACCTCACTATTATATCATTATAATAACAATATCATCATATTTTATTATGATGGAAGTAAACACTAAGGAAAAAATTAAGGGGGCCTAAAAAAATGGAGGCCAAGGGAATCTCTAAAAACAATATCCATGCCCCCTAAATGAAGATACATAGTGCTAGAAAAACTATAATAGGGTAGGACTGAGAAGATTTAGAAGCATTGTAATCAGTCAAATAATTACACTCTCACCATGTGTGGAGGAACACAATGTATTTCGTAGCAGTGGGCTTTCATTTATAGATCAGGTAGAAAATATTCCTCGGGGTAGAGGAGAGATCAGAGAAAGAATTACAAAAAATATTGGAGTATGTCTCCACTATGGATAAAGGAATATGGTTGGAGAGACAAATATTTGGGCTTAGGAGCATACATTTCTCTTCATCATTGAGGTAGTCATTGGTACCATATCTAGCATGAAAGACTAGATCAACTAAAACTGAACCATTCATGACCACACCTATAACTCTCATTAATCTCTTGATGTTTGAATCCACTGATTTTATATATGAGACCTCTAAGGTGGTGGATCAACTTTTCTAGTTCCCAATCCAAGTGGGACTAAGATTTATCGGGAAGCAGCTACTATCCAAAAACAATCAATGAGAAGGGGCCTCCTCATGGTGATCAATAATCTCTATGGGATTCAGAATTATAAATCTAAACTTAGCCGGCTTTCACTTCCGGACATTCTGGGGTCACAATGTAGGGAATAGTTCATTACCTCCAAAACACACCATCATTAAGAGTTTAGGATCATCTCATGAACCCTATCCACCTTTGTATTTTTTCTGAACCCCACAAAACCATTAGTGAAGGAACTATTCTATAACGTCCACATCCATCATTAAACCTAAAAATTACTATAGTTTGCTCCAAAATAAGATCTCCCACTCAATGCTGCAAAAAAGTAGATTTTTTTACTCTTCCTTAGTGACTAAAGAATAATATAACTTAGATTCAAGCTGAATCCTCTTGTTTTAAATTTCCATTTCAGTAGGAATAGCATTATTTCATACTCTCCTAACAAAGAATTTCCTTTTTCCTAAAATATCTTTGTACCAGTGATGACCACCCCACATGTCACTGATCATATAATATTGCATATATTTCTTATAGGGATTCTCTAAGAAGATACTTGATGTATCTCAAATAAATTTTTTTGCACTGAGGGCCTCTACCATTAAAATCTCCACATAAGAATATTTTAGTGAAAAGTATTTCATTTTAATTCAAAATCTCTTTCAGTATAATTTATTTATAGGGATAAATTATATTTTCTTATTTTCTTATGTTTAATTATATTAATTTTTTATCAATTAATCTATTTTAGGTTATTTAAATAAATTTCACATTAAAATTTAATATAAAAACTTATCAAACTTTTGAATATTTCAATTTAAAAATCTGTATTGCTGTCCTGTTGGTGAGATTAAATTTTATTTAATTTCTTCCATAAAATGATTAGAGTTTAGAAAAATAGTTTCCATATTTTTAATTCAAATAACATATAATTTCTAATAATTACAACATTTTTTACAAAAAAAATTAGTAAAAGTAAATAAAATTAATTATATTGATTAAGATAAAATTATTCTAAATAATGGACTAAACCATAACCTTAAGGGAATAATGACCTATAAACTTGTCCAAAAACAATTGTATGGATGTATTTTGATCACCCCACATATAAGGTTCTTCAATGTACCATTATTAAGCTTTTGTAACATGTAACACTTTCAGAACACACAATTCCTTTCAAAAATAACAAGTCTTTCCTTCTCCTCCACTATAAAAAGAAACTCTCACTTCCCACTTACACATACCTGTAAAATCACATTGTCTCAACCAAGATATACTAAAATAGAACATAAAAATCCCTCCCTTCAACCCATAATAATCACCTTTGGACAAAATGCATCCAACGAACCCCTTTGTTGCAAACCAAAAAGAATTAACTAAAGAAAAGATAACATCATTCCTCTAACACTTTTAATTTATTTTAATTACCAAATCCATAAAATACTATTATTCCATGAATACATTTTAAAATAAGTATCATAAATATAATTTAATTTTTTATGTTATGTTTTGTACATTCACTTACATGCACATTCATCTAATGGGTAATAAACATAACGTTTATGTGTACAGTGAACTTATGCCTCACAAAATGATGATTATTTGTTTTTTCCTTTACCTACTCTCACGATGGGAACTCTAATGGACACACTATTTATATATGATATATATAATATTTATAAGTTCTTTAAAATTCTATAATTCTATTACAACACATACATTTTTTGATTCAATTTTGTTTAAATACGATAACATCGTTTGTGGAAGTGTAGACTACCACCTCTTAAAAGTGATGTAATATGTTCACACACTACAAGGAACATATTGAGGATAGGATTAAATAAATATATATTGAAATAACATTTATATCATATTCATGACATAATTTCCTTTTTTTAAATATAAAATATCATTTTATTTAAAACTTTTCCACAAACTGAAAAACTGGTAATGTCGTTCGTGGACGTGTGGACGACCTCCTTCTAGAAGTGATGAGATTCCTTTTACATATACATGATTTTATATATATAAGCATATATTATTAAATAATATGGTATATATTATATAATCATAATTATATAAATTTAAATTCTTACTTACCTTTTTCACATAATGATCATTGAAAAATGAGAATGTTACTCAAGGGTTCTTACGACCTACCGTCTCCATGATTGTAATGTTAGATCATTTTTCAAAACCATATATAATTAATGGTTTCAAAAGTGTAATTGATATATATATATATATGATAATAATTTCATGATAATTATTCTTTATATGTTCATTCAATAACTCCTTAGACCATAGTTGACCAACCAAAGCCGTTTTTACATAAACACCAAATATGGTCAAAGAGCCCAACGTAAAATTAATAGTTTATATAGTTTTATAAAACATTTTAATAAGGGAAATAAAATTAATAATAATATATAAAAATGTTCTCATGAAAATAGATTATAAATACAGGTTTATTATTTTGGAAGAAAATGCTATAAGTAACCAGGCAGACTCAAGGTGAGGGATTTCATCCAAACCACCTTTCATTGAGACATTTCTTGATGATAAGAACCTTTATTCTTTAGTAAAGTCTATATGAATACCCTTTTACATTAAATATCCATTTTATATCTCTTACTATGTAATTTAATAATTTCTAGATTTTTTATTTCATTTTGATTATAATTTAAATGATCAAAGTTGTATGGGATGCTTTGAATTTTTATAGATTTATTCTCTAAATTTCCATATTATTTATATTATTTTACATATTTATTTATATAAATATAAATGAGTTATATAAGAAATTATAAGTCAATTTTTTATTCCATTAAAATTATTTCAAAAATTAATATTTTATGTGTTTTATACAAAATTTTTTATCAAAGGACAAAAAGAATGTTCTATTATTAACGTACACATCAAAAATGACTTTTTCACTGTTATGGTCATTATATTAATTTTTATTCCATTAAAATATTCAATTTTTTATTAAATAAAAAACATTATTTCAATTTTGGAATTTTGGTATACAATTTTGTTTTCAAAATAAATGACTATTTTTCTTTTAAAATG
This sequence comes from Viscum album, assembly GCA_963277665.1. Lineage (NCBI taxonomy): Eukaryota > Viridiplantae > Streptophyta > Magnoliopsida > Santalales > Viscaceae > Viscum > Viscum album. The sequence goes on from OY728148.1 coordinate 865,078,889, forward strand.
ATTCATTTTAAATGAAATTGTATTTTTGTAAGAACCTGGATTATCACTCAGGTATGGATCCTTTATTTTTCGGTGTAAATCATAAATTTGGGCCTAATATTGATCCATAATGAGTTATTAAAGGTTCTTAGGGTGTCCGAGGATTTTTTGGAGCCCAAAACCCATCTTTTAGGAGAAAAAAACTTTGTGCACAGTTTAGAGTAAACCGTGCAAATGGTGTTTTTTCAGACATAGCTACCTTGCACGATTGGCACACGAATGTGTGGAATAACTGTGAAAGCACCAATTTTCCTAGGTATTTGTGTAGGGGTTTCACACATATTGAAAAAGTGTGCATGCCAAACCGTTTGGGCAGAGCCGACACACACAATTTGACAAATTGTGGGGACAAACTCTGTGTAGGAAATTTTTCTGAGTAAATTCCTAGTTTTCCCTTAATGATCTAATTAAGACACCCTTCTTCTATAATTCAAGTTTATATGGGATTAACCTATTTATCTCTCAATTTGGATCTTTTTTAATTCCAAATCTAGGCATCAAGAGACCCCCTTAGTTCAATATCCAATCAAGCTTCCATTCATCATTTTGGATGTGCAACGGTAAATACATGAGTCCTCATTATCCATTCTTATTCTCTTTCACTCTCGGCCTAGATATATCTATGTGAAATTTTTTTACCCTTACTTATATTTACTCTGATATGAGGAAGATAAAGTATTGATATTAAAGGACAAGGATCGTACAAACCTAAGGTGGGAGTTTTATAACTCATCCCTAGTGCTCATTGATTTTGTAATGTTTAGGTGGGGCCCACCCATTACATTGGAAACTATTTCTTAAATTAACATTCCATAATTATACTTGATAGACTTGTATGATAATTATATTTCCAAATATGTAATTATTTGTTAGTGGTAACACGCACAACTCATTCTACCTCATGTCAAAAGTTATGCCATAATTGGGTTTTAGTGTTTTGTCGTTTCAGCCTTTGTTTGGGTGTGGCATTGCATGAACATTCTAAAGGTCCTAATACTTATAATAAATGGATTTTTATTAATGGAAACTGCATCATGGTATGTACCATGTATGCTTTCCACTTAAACTTCTTAAGTAAATTTCTTACAAATGATTATTAAATGTGAAATATGAAATGTGGAATGGAAATTATACTAAGTATATAACATGGAATTATAGAATTAGAGTAAATAAAGGTTACATGTCAGTAGCATCCCTTTGAATGCTAATGGATGGTATCTATGTGAACCTTTCTATTTGATATGCCTTAATAGTTAATTAAGACTTCATTAAATGGTTGCAACGCTACTTAACCTATCTATACTAATGAAAGACAAGGCTTGGAGAATTAAGTAAATGGATTTAAATCTACTTGACCTATCTGCACTAATACATGGCCAGACTTGAACCAAATGAATTACTATATGATTATAATATGAAATAGTAATGGACTAACTTGATCTTCCACTGTATTTTGAGAGGAGAATACCTTGGGTCATGGGAACCCCATTCCGATTCAAGGATGCATTTTGCTTAGGTTGATACCCACCTAGACTTTGATTCTTTTTTATTCCTTGGATTTCCAACATAATACCATATAATCATTTTAATTATTATAGGATACCTTGGATACACTCTCTGGATATATCATTGACTAGTAGGTTCCATGGTAAATGCCTATAGGGCCCTATCTTTACATAGCCCCGTTTTAACGTGATTGATCATCAAGGACATGATATGAGCCTTATTAAGGATTTCCTTGGATTACGCTCCTTGTATTACGATGTTACCCCTTAGCTAGACTCATATACTACAGAGTTATAATTCTATGAGATTTACTCTACCTTTGTTATTACCATAGAACTCCATCACTAGATATCTTTTTCAGGTACCCTTATTATGTCTTGGGACCTTCAATACATATATTATCATGAGGTGATGTAAGTGCTGGATATGCCTCACATGAACTATTAACATTAAATGGTAATTGCTTAATTAATGAATTGGTAACATGTTCAGAAACTAGCCAAGGGTTGAAGTAGGTACTTGGGTATTTAGTTATCTTATAGAAATTTCATTACATATATATCCATGCCGACACACTGTTATATTCCATTACACAGGCCGGATGTTATAGATGTTGTTGGTGGTGACCCACTAGGATTTATCACACACCCTCTCCAGGCACTTGTTTGGTACTTGGAAAGGATTACATGGTGGTGGTTACTGAAAAAGGTAAGCATACGTATTCCAATACATGATTGTGTGCTGATAGGATGAATCTTGATAGCAGATGACTGAGTAAAATTTCAGGATGCTTAGAGTAGCCTTTGATTTCTTTTACTTTGTGGAAAAAGTTATTCCCACTATCTTGTATCCAGGTTTTCTAGTTTTTTAGTGACATGACATTACATCATCATTGTTCTAGTAGATACATATGTTTTTATTCCTTTTTATCTATCACATCAGTTCTCTTCTGGTGTTTATTTATATCATTTATATTTCTTCTTTTATTTATTACTCATTTATATTTTTTCCGCTATGATACACACTGCTAATGAGGGTATAATCTTTCCATGGACACGCCCAAGGGCCTTTATTCTAGTCGGCAGCCTTTGGGGTTAGGGAAGATGCACGTGAGTCCATGTGGTACACTGGGCTTGGAACACCCATTAAGTGGAATCTGGGTCTAGGTCGTCAAAAAGTGGTATCAAAGGTAGGTTTTTTTCTTATTTTTTTATTTGGAGACAATATATTGGACAATATGAATTGTTTGGATTTGTTCATAAGTCATGATTGGGAATCGAAACCCATGTTTGGGGTAAATCCAATTTTCCCATAATGCAATTATTATTCTATTTTCCCTAATATAGTTGATATTATTTCACAATTGGGTGATTCACATGTTTTGTGGTGTTATTGATTTTTACCCTTTTGAGAATTTATTTTAGCTATAGACCAATTATATGAGGGCATAGATAATTTCTACATCCATCATTATAGATACCTATATTTCACATGTTTGGCATATTATCATGCCATATAGGTGTATTTCACTACTTTTCATAGACTGATATGCCTGTAATTACTGAGTGATGTTGTGATAGTTTCTTGTAAATGTATTACAATTGGAATCAATTGAGTTATTTACTATCTCAATACTTGAGGTGTATGATCTTTATTGGCTTTGGATGAATTATTTACTAAGTCCGACCATCAAGATATAAAAAAATAGGTGTCATTTCTGGGAATAGTTTTATGCACACTGATTCACACAAAATGACAACCTATTATAAATTGAATCCTAAAATGTAAAATTAAGTGGTTGCACAACCTTATCCCACATTTTCCTGTTTATGAAAGGTAAAGGAGTAAACCTATAAATTAACTAAAAATGACATGAAACTTATGCTTGAGAACTTACCGCTACCTAGTCATCTAAGAAGATTGTTTGGGTAGTATTCCTAGGTTAGTGAGGTCTCTTACATTCATCTTCCATTAGTGATGCTATCTTATGCTCCTAATTTTGTTCTCAGATTTGTTCTTGGAATTTTTATACCAATGCCGTTATGATGTCCCTGTGTTATTCTTTAGAAGGGTGGTGACGAATGTGTGTCATAAATGGTGCTCTATGTGCCATGAGTCTTACTTATAGGAGTGACACTTGAGCAACATCCTATTGTACCTAATCCAAGAACTAATAACCAAGTATGTGATAGTTTCCTAAATTAGATTTATTCTATGAAATGAGCTCCATGGGTGGCACCTACGGTGTCCGATCTAGCCTGTGAGTTCTAGCAGTAGCATCCTCCGAATTTTTCAGGGAATGGAAGTTCTCAAGCTGTTGAGTCTTGGATAGAGGCCATTTTGTCTATCTTTGATCATTTAGAAACACCTAGAGAGAAAAGTGTGAAGCTTTTTATATACATGCTTTTGGATTTGTCCAAGTGTTGGTGTGATGTGGTTACCCAATTCGGTCATCTGCCTGAAATTAATTTTTTTTTCATACACTTTTAAGAAAAGTGAGAAACCATACAACCCTTAAACCACACCAGATCGTAACCTGCAACACTCACAAAACAAACACATGTAGTGCAAACACAAACCAAATAGACTAGAATAGGACTACATATCATAATATCCATAATCATCTCTCCATACCACAATAGATTCAACTTCTGCCATAGATGGTTTCCATTCAAAAGATGACTTTTTCCTCCTCAAAAGATAATCAATTTGCTCCCAACTCCTCATCTGGTCCAGTGAAAGCTACAGTAGGAAAGGTTTCTTGATCAAGCTATCTTTTTTAAAAGAAAATATCACCTTTTTATCCTTCTTAAAAAAAGATCTAATACTCACCAGTCATGGTAAGTAAGAGTGGTCCTTTCGTGTTCTTCTTCTTGATGTAGCAGACTAATCTCCTTCACACTCGGTCCACCTTTCATTCACATTCTGCACAATATCACTAAAGAAAATATAGGTCAGATCACTCACATTTTCTTTATCACCCTTAGATAGGTCGCTCCCTTTGTTATTCAAGGCATTATCCTTGCATCCATTAGCATTCCCCCTTATTTGTTCTAGTGTGTTACTATCAATCAAGTCAAGACCACCAACCGCATTAGTAGGCTCTTCCACAACCATAGGAACTTCCTCGTGGCCCCACCGTCCAACCATGTGCCCTTTCACGAAGGCCTCATCATTATCACCTCCTACCACATCATCCACATCCAAATCCTATTCCAACATTCCTTCTGATGTGCCTTAATATCTTTTTCTCAATGTTAGAAAGTTCATGGACAAATGGTCTAAAACCCTAGTTCCCTAGCACTGTTTTGGTTGGGCATGTCCGAATTACTTCCCTTTCCCCCCACCCTCTCTTCCGTAACCATTTTCTCCCCATCCATGTGCTGCTCCAAAAAATCCTATTTATAACCAAATACAGAATCCTCCCAAGAATTAGTATTAAATGAGACCTCCAAATCCTATCGCAAACTTATGAACACTTCAGCTACCTTCTGGTTAACCTAATTCATCATATCACTTAATGGATCAGATCCTTGAACATCCACTATCATCACCTTATGAACACCATCCGGGTGTTCCTTCACCACTAGACTCAATGACTGAGGTCCCCCATCTACTCCTTTTTACCTCAAAGCCTCCTAAACTAGACCCTCTATCACACCAACCTATTGTTCCATACCCTTTGAAGCATACCCTCTTCTTGCAGAAACTTCTTTCCCCCGACGACAAACCTCCATCACATGAGTGGGGGTTCCCATTTTAAAAAACTCCAAAGGATGGCCCAAATGATTACAAGACAGACATAAATCTAACTAATTTTCAAAAATCACCCATTGTTTACACCTATAATGTCACGAACCCCTCCCCACAAAGTGTACCCCTCCTGGGCCGGCAATGTGAGAAGAGAGATAATGACCCCCGAGTCCCGTCTCCAGTAGGCCCCGGGTTGGCGACTAGCACCGAGGGTATAATAAACCTACAAATGTGAGGCATTACCCTCTAAGAGAACACTTGCGGAAGAGAGAGATAGAATAGACTCCAATAAAATCCAACTTAGAACTAAGATATAAAAGGAAACAAAGTACATATATGAAATTTCATGCAAAAGTACTACAACTAAAAGGGGAAACTAAAAGTACCCAAAAAAGTAAAACGACAGTGACCACAAGCCCGAACAGCTCCTCCTCCAACCGCAAGCTAGTAGTAACCAGCTTGATCTCCAACCTGCTCCAAGTGACCTGAAAAACAGTTTATATATACATAGGGTGAGTATAACAGTATAATCAGTAGGATCCTCCCCAAGCCTCTCGTGCAAAAGTAAAGAAAGCAAGCTAAAGCCCAGTGAACAACAAGTGAAACTAACTCGTCACCTAAATAGGTATACTATGTTCCCAACGTCACCATGGATACTCTCACCAAGTAACGCATACATGAATATAGCATATAGAAAAGAATATCAAGGGTACCCCGCTACTACTTCCCCACTGGTTTGCCGCTTTTCCCCAACGACATTCGTCCTGTGCATCTCTCTCCAAAGGCTTGCCCGCAGAAACCTGGGCTAAGCTCCACAATCTGCACCTCGTGCACCACAAAGGCTTTCCCATAGACACCTGGGCGAAGCACCACACCTTCCTCACAACCAAAAGTAACCAGGTAATTTTGGGGAGCCACCAGAGCTCGCATAACGTGTATCATACGTCGGGTATAATACCTCAAGCCATTACATCCCAAATGCTGAGTAAGGATCCTCAAGCCATCATAGCCTATACACGTTACACCTATAGTAGTCCGTAGGATACTATATCCAGAATATATGTGTGTGAATAACCACAAGCCATTACAGCCCTCTACACACATATATGGGGTAACTAACCGATGTGCCTCATGGCACAAGTATCTACCAAGAGAAGAGAGCGGAGCCAAAGGGAGTAGTCAGCCATTCAACCTCCCATCAGAATGTTGGGGAAAACACCCCCCATGGCTCAGAATCCCTGGGGTGTCAGTTGCCCTTACCGACAGGGTGGAGTAGCGTATAGAAACACAAAAAGTATAGAATATATAAGTAACTCACATCCACACTATGTGCATTACCTAGTCTTAGATACAACTGCACCTAACGTCTCTCAGACTCCAGGCTGCTACTTCTGAGACTAGGTATCCTATAAGAACACAAACATTTGAAGAGATTTATTAGATTACTCCATTCTCATTTTATCAGTTCCACTGTAAATTAATTAATTCTTTAAACATTAATTAAGAATGGAAAATTCCACATTAAACTGAATTGGAATCACTTTCAAAAACAAATTCTCCTTTTTAAGATTCACATCACCTTTAAATTCCAGCATCTCCATCCCCGTGGATTTTCACCATTTAATCAACAATTCATTATAGAATTACTTTTCCACATTCCCAGGCTTTCTAGAAAAAACATCCTATGCTTCTAAACACAAAGGAGGTTCAACATGGTGAGTAGATATACTACCCGTCGAGTCTATGCCGCCTATAGAAAGAGCATATACCCATTCCCCCTCGAGAGGCTAAACACGGAAATCACGTGGCATACCCCGCACGTCTTCACCTCCTTCGGAAGAAGCGTAGCAAGACCAACTGCCTTGAGCAGTGGGGAAAAGCAAAGAAGATTAACATTCAAAGAAAACCACAAGCATCCAACGACCGCATCCATCCCATTCCATCACCCCTAGTGTCCTCCCCGACACCCACATGCATAACTGATGCATATCGCCACTCTAGGCGTCATCCACTGCCATAACCACAAGGCCTCCACGCCTCCACATATCACAACATCCATCCAGGCTCACATCACAGCACAAGCAGTAGAAAAACAACAATCACAACCATGGGCCCTTGACCCTTTATCAAACAAGAGGGTAACTCAGAACCCCTTTAGAAATTCCCACATAATATGTTCTTTAATCCATATTGAATTGGAAGATTTGTTATTCGTAGGTTCCAATCACAGATACCTAATCTGCAAGCTATCACAATTAAATAACCATGCTTACTTCCCTAATTTGATTATCCTCAAATTAGAACAACTACAACAACAGCAATAACCAGATTAATTTACATGCCTCTTTATCTTCAGCCAATTAATTCGAGCTTTATGTTCATTATCAATTTCTATCCTGAACAAACAACAAATCAAAGAAAACATAGATATCACTATATCTAGGAAAACATCAGGCAAACCGTTATCACGGTATAAAGCAACAACATGCGATCAACCAATTCTTTTAATCCGGTTCATGTATTTAATTAGGTCAATTTCATTGTGATACAAAGCGATAAATCATGGTAATTCTATGATTGCACATATACAATTAGAGAAGCCATGAATCCCCTACCTCAAATAGTTCCTCACATTCTTTATCCACACAACAGGTCATGATCCTCCCCTCGCGACAACTGCATCCACCAGAGGATGCTTATATCGAAGATTGATCGACACGACTCAGTTGCATCCAAAACAGAGCAGAACCAATCCTAGGAGTAAAGATTGATTGTGAAACTCCTACGGGAATGATTGAAAGGTTCTAGCATCTCTTAGCTGAGAACAAATGGAAAGAACAAGGGATAATGATATCTCGTACCTTTTTTAGATTTAATGTGACGACGGTTTAAGATCCGGTTAATTCTCCATTAAAAACGGATCGCATTAACCCACGCGGTTTGTCAAGTAAAACATTCCAAGCCTTAGGAATAATTAGCATAGGATTTATGGAATTTTAAACGGCCTTAAGAGTTCTTAAAATAAGTCCTTAAATGTATTTTACGTCAAAGGAAACGTCAAAAGGGGAAAAACTGTAGGAGTCTGGAAACACTGTTCACCAACTGTTACTGTACATGAAACCGAACTGTGAAACTGATCGGTGAAACCCATCTGTGAAACCGATCTGTGAAACCGATCTGTGAAACCGATCTGTGAAACCGATCTGTGAAACCGATTTGTGAAACCAATCTGTCACACCGATCTGTGAAACTGATCTGTCAGACCGATCTGTGAAAACAATCTGTCACACCGATCTATGAAACCGATCTGTCACACCGATCTGTGAAACCGATCTGTCACACCGATCTGTGAAACCGATCTGTCACACCGATCTGTGAAACGGATCTGTCACACTGATCTGTGACACCGATCTGTCAGACCGATCTGTGAAACCGATCTGTCACACCGATCTGTCACACCGATCTGTGAAACCGATCTGTCAGACCAATCTGTGAAACTGATCTGTCACACGGATCTGTGAAACCGATCTGTCAGACCGATCTGTGAAACCGATCTGTCACACCGATCTGTGAAACCGATCTGTCACACCGATCTGTGAAAACGATCTGTCAGACTGATCTGTGAAACCGATCTGTGAGACCGATCTGTCAGACCGATCGGTGAGACCGATCTGTGAGACCGATCTATCAGACCGATCGGTGAGACCGATCTGTTACTGTTCATAAAACTAGAAACACTGTTCACAGAACTGGAAAAATTGGCAAAGTGTTGGGGATAAGTCCCCTTGACCTCCCAGAACACCTCCAACACCAACATTTCACAAAGTAATGGACCGAAGAGGTCCGGGCCATTACATTAGATACCTCTCAAAACATTCTCGTCCTCGAGAATTAAAAACCTACCCAGATGAAAAGAGGGGTCCAAACAACCACCTCATAAGATACCTCTCAGGGGAAAACCACCATGAGTTGTTCGAAAGATGGAACAAAAATACGACTTCCGGGAACAAACAATCCATACCCAAACAATTCATTCATAACATCACATCAAAGGTACATAAATAAAAACATGAAAGGTCCAACCATACAGGAAACATCATTACAAAAAAAGAGTTAAACATTAAACAACTCTGGGTACTGAGCACGTATCTGTAAATCACGTTCCCAGGTACTCTCCTCCATGCCACTGTGTCACCACAAGACAGGAACTAAGGGGATAGAACGCCCATGCAACACCTTCTCCTTGCGGTCTTGGATCTCCACAGGTCGCTCCTTGATGGTTGCATCATCGTCAATATCGATCTCTCCCCAAACGATAACATGAGATTCATCATGAAGATAACGACGGAGCTGTGATACATGGAAAGCATCATGTATCCAACTCATCTGAGGGGAAAGTGCTACTCGATATGCCACAGCTCCAACACGATCTAACACCTCGAAAGGCCCAACAAACCGGGGAGAAAGCTTACTTCCACGACCAAACCTTCGCTGCCCACGACGGGGAGTCACCATCAGAAACACATGATCCCCAACATTAAACTCTAACGGTCTCCTTCTTTGATCAGCATATGATTTCTGACGATCCTGTGTTGTCTTCATCCTCTCACGAATAACCTGTACCATCTCTGTTGTATTCTGCACTAGTTCTGGTCTGAGAATTGATGACTCTCCGACCCCAGTCCAGCACAACGGAGAACGACATGGCCGGCCATACAAGGCATCAAACGGCGCCATGCCGATGGTAGAGTGAAAACTATTATTGTAAGAAAACTCTACCAAGGGTAAGTGATTTGTCCATGAACCTCCAAAATCAAGAACACAAGAGTGCAACATGTCTTCAAGAGTCTGGATTGTTCGTTCTGTCTGACCATCCGTTTGAGGATGAAAAGCTATGCTAAGGCATAATTGAAAACCAAAAGCATGCTGGAGACCTCTCCACACCCTAGAGGTAAAACGAGGATATCGATCAGAAATGATCGTCTTAGGAACTTCGTGAAGCCTCACCACCTCCTCCAGATACTGCCTCGATAAAACCTCCACTGAGCTCGACTCCTTGATTGCTATGAAGTGGGCCGATTTAGTTAAACGATCCACTACCACCCATATAGCATCATGTCCTCCTGGAGCTCGAGGTAAACCTGTAAAAAAGTCCATTGAGATGTCCTCCCACTTCCACTGAGGAATCATTAATGGCTAGAGAAGACCACCAGGAACACGGTGTTCGGCCTTCACCCTCTGACAGACTAAACATCGAGACACAAACTCTACCACTGCACGCTTCAGCCCAGGCCACCAAAACTGACTCCTCAAGGATCGGTACATCTTTATCACACCAGGATGTACTGCTATGGGCGAGCTATGGAACTCTCAGAGAACCGCCTCACGCATCTCCAAGGGAACAAAAAGCCTTCCATGATACAACACTCAGTGTTGTTCATCCTCCGACCAACCATCAGGGGCCTCTCCACAGACAACTCTGTCTCTCCAAACTTCCACCTCTGGATCACCCAACTGAGACTCTTCCACCTTCTGCATCAGATATGACTGCACCGTCATCTGGAAAAGATAACCTCTACCTCCATCCTCTTCCATATCAAGATGTAATGCTGACAGTTCCTCCATTACTCTCCAAGAATCACCGGATTCACGCACAGCATCACTACGTGACTTTCGGCTCAGCGTATCAGAAACAACATTTCCCCTCCCAGGTGTATACGATATTTCGAAGTCGTATTCCTGCAAGAACTCCATACACTGACGCTGCCGCAAGTTCAAGTCCTGCTGAGAGAAAACATACCTCAAACTCTTATGATCGGTGAAAACCAAAAAGCGCTCGCCAATGAGGTAATGTCTCCACAACTTCAGCGCAAACACCACGGGTGCCAACTCAAGATAATGGGTGGCATAGTGGCGTTCATGGGGAGGCAATTGTCAGGACCCATAAGAAACAACTGACCTTTGTTGCATAACTACACAGCCTAGCCCAAGATGTGACGCATCACAGAAGACGTCAAACTGGACTCCCTCAGCTGGAAGACAAAGAACATGAGCACTTGACAACTTCTCCTTTAGATACTCGAAAGATGCCTGACATTGATCAATCCATATGGACGCTTGATCCTTCTTGGTCAAAGCTGTCAGAGTAGTCGCAACTCGGGAGAAATTGGCTACAAACCTCCTATAATAGCCTGCGAGACCAAGGAAACTTCACACCTCTGACACGGTCTTGGGGGATGCCCAAGACACTACTGCTTCTATCTTCGATGGATCCACAACTACTCCCTGTTGGGACACAACATGCCCTACGAAACGAACTTCTCGAGCCCAGAACTCACACATGGAAAACTTCCCAAACAACTGATGTTGGCGAAGAACTCCCAAAACAGCTCGTAGATGCTATGCATTCTCTTCTTCAGATGTGGAGTACACAAGGATTTCATCGATGAAAACCACAACAAACTTGTCCAGGAATTCACGGAACACAGCATTCATCAACCCCATGAAAACAGCTGGAGCATTCGTCACGCCGAATGGCATTACAACAAACTCATAATGCCCATGACGACAACGGAATGCAGTCTTTGGGATATCCTCATCCTTTACACACATTTGGTGATATCCTGACCGCAAGTCGATCTTTGAGAACCAACTTGCACCCTTCAGTTGATCGAATAGGTCATAAATACGTGGAAGAGGATATCGATTCTTTATTGTCACTTTGTTTAATCGACGATAATCGACGCAAAACCGAAAACTGTCGTCGGCCTTCTTCATGAACAAGACTGGTGCACCCCATGGAGACACACTTGGACAAACAAAACCTCACTTCAACAGATCATCAAGCTAAATACGTAGCTCTCGTAACTTATAAGGGGCCATCCTATATGGAGACATAGAGATAAGATACGCTCCTGGCTGTAGCTCGATCCCACACTTGATCTCTCATCGAGGGGGTAATGCTACAACCTCTTCGAGAAATACATCAGGGTACTCCTCCACAACCCTAGGAAATGCCAACTGATCAACCTATGAAGAACATAACATCATCCCAGCCATCATGGATGATAAGGAAGGTACTCTTCTATGACTCATTCGAGGATCTCTCTCACCAACAAACACCACTTCATCTCCATCTTCATCAAATCAAATGACCTTCTTCCTGTAGAAATCCACAATAGCCTGCACCGAATAAAACCAATCCATGCCGAGTATGACATCATATGGTTGTATTCGTAAACATAGGAAATCTCCCCAAGAGTGGTGTTGCCCCAACACTAGCTCACAGTCTCTACATACTTCAAACAAGTAAGCTCGACCTCCAACTGGCGTAGTCAACGCCAAGGGCACTGGAAGCCTCTTTACCTCAAGTCCCAAAGCGTGGAAAAGGGTAGGGGATATAAAGGAGTGTGTCGCTCCTGAATCAAACAAGGCATACACCAAGGTAGAAAACAACCAAAGGGTACCTCGAACGACATCTGGCTCGCTTGGGGCTGGCAACGCTAGAGCATGAAGCTGACCACGACCTCCTACATGGCCTCTCTAACCCTAATGACGACCACCACCACGGCCGCGCTCTACTCTCTGAGGACGGGGAGCGTCATGGGGAAGTCCTCTACCTGTTCCATCTAACCTCTGGTGATCTAAAGCTGGTGCAACCTGCAGCTGCTGCCTTGGATGGAACTGCCTCAATGGAGGAACCTGGAGTGGAGCGCCCGGTGCACGATGACTGCTCTAAAAAGTCGGGCACTCCCGCTGCTGATGACCACGACCACCACAAGAAAAACAAGCGTCGGATCCCTTGGCATAGGCCTGAGAGTTGCTGCCTCCGTAGAAACGAGATGGGAAGGGCTGGGAACTACCCCAAGGTGAACGAAAACTCTTCTGTCCTGAAAACCGGGAACCTCGAACCATAGCTCTGCTTCGTGAGGAATCATGAAGATTCCCCTCTCGTGACAATACGGTCCTAGCCAAAGTCCTCTCAACAACCTCTTCCCTCACCATCACCTCAAGATATGTCTTTAGCATAAATGGGGTGACCTGGCGCTGGATCTCTAGATGCAAAGCCTCCTCGAAATGCCTCTCCCTGGCCTCATCATCTGGTAACAGGTCTGAAGCATATCGTAGAAGGTTCCTGAAACAGATTCCAAACTCTCAAACACTGGAGCTCCCCTATCGAAGGGTGAGAAGCTCCTGGCGACTGGACACCTTCGCAGTCGATGAAAGAAACTCGACTCTAAACCTGTCTCGAAACTCCTCCCATGAGATCGCTGGCTCTTCACGATCACCGAGGAACAAGAACCACCGCTGCCTCACTGCTCCACACAGCATTATCACAACCAAGGACACCCAGTATTCCTTCCGAGCACGAATCGAACTAAAGCCTATCTCGACCTCCTCCAACCAGTCTTCTGTGACTGCATCGGAAACGGATCCCTCATACCTCTGTAGACTCTGGCACAGAAACTCTCGAACTGTCTTCCTCCAAGTGTCATCTTCGTCAACCTCTACTTGGTGGTGATCTGCTGGAACAGCCTGCTAGGCATCTTCTGGGCAAACCTGACGAGGACGTCGACCTAGAGCCATACCTGTAAAATAAAAACTGTTAGAACTCCTAAGCCTGGATTATGGAAGATTCACATTAATTAATTAATTGTTTTGTTTTATTAATTTCAGGTTACCTATCCCAAGGTCTACCCATTCAAACACAGGCGCAAAGAGTAATGATGCATGATCCTTTCCTAGGTCTCTACCCTGCAACCAGTATCACTTTGTTTAGTAGCCATCGTAAATATAATGGTTCGTGCAATAGATCATAGGGGGCCTTGAACACCTATGTCTTTGCCGGTCTCCAATGTTTACCCCACTTTCTAAACATGAATTGCAATGTTTCCCTACCATCCCATGAATCCTCACCTGTGCCTAACTCCAAACTCCATCCTATCCCTCTACCAGACCTTTGATACCACTCTGTCATGACCCTTGTCCCCAAAGAGTGTACCCCTCCTGGTCCGGCAATGTGAGAAGAGAGATAATGACCCCCGAGTCCCGCCTCCAGTAGGCCCCGGGTAGGCGACTAGCACCTAGGGTATAATAAACCGACAAATGGGAGGAATTACCCTCTAAGAGAACACATGCGGAAGAGAGAGATAGAATAGAATCCAATCAACTCCAACATAGAACTGAGATATAAAAGGAAATAAAGTACTTATATGAAATTTCATGCAAAATTACTACAACTGAAAGGGGAAACTAAAAGTACCCAAAAGAAAGTAAAACGACAACGACCATAAGCCCGAACAGCTCCTCCTCCAACCACAAGCTAGTAGTAACCAGCTTGATCTCCAACCTGCTCCATGTGACCTTAAAAAGATTTTATATATACATAGGGTGAGTATAACAGTATACTCAGTAGGATCCTCCCCAAGCCTCTCGGGCAAAAGTAAAGAAAGCATGCTAAAGCCCAGTGAACAACAAGTGAAACTAACTCGTCACCTAAACAGGTATACTATGTTCCCAACCTCGCCATGGCTACTCCCACAAAGTAATGCATACAAGAATATAGCATATAGTAAAGAATATCATGGGTAACCCACTGGTTTTCCGCTTTGCCCCAACAACATACGTCATGTGCATCTCTCTCAAAAGGCTTGCCCGCAGACACCTGGGCTAAGCTCCACAATCTGCACCTCGGGCACCACAATGGCTTGCTCGCAGACACCTGGGCGAAGCACCACACCGTCCTCACAACCAAATGTAACTAGGTAATTTCTGGGAGCCACCACAGCTCGCATAACGTGTATCATACGTCGGGTATAATACCTCAAGCCATTACAACCCATACGCCGAGTAAGGATCCTCAAGCCATCATAGCCTATACACGTTACACCTAAAGTAGTCCGTAGGATACTATATCCAGAATATATGTGTGTGAATAACCACAAGCCATTACATTCCTCTACACACTTATATGGGGTAACTAACCGTTGTGCCTCATGGAAAAAGTATCTACCAAGAGAAGAGAGCGGAGCCAAAGGGGGTAGTCAGTCATTCAACCTCCCATCAGAATGTTGGGGAGAACACCCCCCCTAGGGCTCAGAATCCCCGGGGTGTCAGTTTCCCTTACCGACAGGGTGGAGTAGCGTATAGAAACACAAAAAGTACAGAATATATAAGTAACTCACATCCACACTATGGGCATTTCCTAGTCTTAGATACAACTGCAGCTAACATCTCTCAGACTCCAGGCTGCTACTCCTAAGACTAGGTATCCTATAAGCACACAAACATTTGAAGAGATTTATTAGATTACTCCGTTCTCATTTTATCAGTTCCACTGTACATTAATTAATTCTTTAAACATTAATTAAGAATGAAAAATTCCACATTAAACTGAATTGGCATCACTTTCAAAAACAACTGCTCCTTTTTAAGATTCACATCACCTTTATCTTCCATCATCTCCATCCCCGTGGATTTTCACCATTTAATCAAACATTCATTATAGAATTACTTGTCCACATTTCCAGGAATTCTAGAAAAATCATATTATGCTTCTAAACACAAAGGAGGCTCAACACGGTGAGTAGATATACTACTCGTCGAGTCTTTTCCGCCTATAGAAAGAGCATATACCCATTCCCCCTCGAGAGGCTAAACACGGAAAGCACGTGGCATACCCCGCACGTCTTCGCCTCCTTCAGAAGAAGGGTAGCAAGACTAGCTGCCTTGAGTAGTGGGGGAAAATCAAAGCAGATTAATATTCAAGAAAATCACAAGAATTTAGCGACCACATCCATCCCATTCCATCACCCCTGGTGTCCTCCCCGACACCCACATGCATAA
Organism: Viscum album; assembly: GCA_963277665.1. NCBI lineage: Eukaryota > Viridiplantae > Streptophyta > Magnoliopsida > Santalales > Viscaceae > Viscum > Viscum album. Next base: position 865,095,032 of record OY728148.1, read on the forward strand.
CTGATGCATATCGCCACTCTAGGCGTCATCCACTTCCATAACCACAAGGCCTCCACGCCTCCACATATCACAAAGTCCATCCAGGATCACATCACAGCACAAGCAGTAGAAAAACAACTATCACATCCATGGGCCCTTGACCCTTTAGCAAACAAGAGGGTAACTCAGAACCCCTTTAGAAATTCCCACATAATCTGTTCTTTAATCCATATTGAATTGGAAGATTTGTTATTCGTAGGTTCCAATCACGGATACCTAATCCGCAAGCTATCACAATTAAATAACCATGCTTACTTCCCTAATTTGATTATCCTAAAATTAGAACAACTACAACAATAGCAATAACCGGATTAATTTACATGCCTCTTTATCTTCAGCCAATTAATTCCAGCTTTACGTTCATTATCAATTTCTATCCTGAACGAACAACAAATCAAAGAAAACCTAGATATCAATATATCTAGGAAAACATCAGGCAAACCGTTATCATGGTACAAAGCAACAACATGCGATCAACCAATTCTTTTAATCCGGTTCATGTATTTAATTAGGTCAATTTCATTATGATACAAAGTGATAAATCATGCTAATTCTACGATTGCTCATATACAATTAGAGAAGCCATGAATCCCTACCTCAAATAGTTCCTCACATTCTTTATCCACACAACAGGTCACGATCCTCCCCTCGCGACAACTGCATCCACCGGAGGATGCTTATATCGAAGATTGATCGACACGGCTCAGTTGCATCCAAAACAGAGCAGAACCAATCCTTGGAGTAAAGATTGATTGTGAAACTCCTACGGGAATGATTGAAAGGTTCTAGCATCTATTAGCTGAGAATAAATGGAAAGAACAATGGAGAATGATATCTCGTCCCTTTTTAAGATTTAATGTGGCGACGGTTTAAGATCCGGTTAATTCTCCATTAAAAATGGATCGCATTAACCCACGCGGTTTGACCAAGTAAAACATTCCAAGACTTAGGAATAATTAATATAGGATTTATGGCATTTTAAACGGCCTTAAGAGCCCTTAAAATAAGGCTTTAAATGTATTTTACGTCAAAGGAAACGTCAAAAAGAGCAAAACTGTGGCAGTTTGGAAACACTGTTCACCCACTGTTACTGTACATGAACCCGATCTGTGAAACTGATCGGTGAAACCGATCTGTGAAACCAATCTGTGAAACTGATTTGTGAAACTGATCTGTGAAACCAATCTGTGAAACCGATCTGTCACACCGATCTGTGAAACTAATCTGTCAGACCGATCTGTGAAACTGATCTGTCAGACCAATCTGTGAAACCGATCTGTCACACTGATCTGTGAAACCGATCTGTCACACCGATCTGTGAAACCGATCTGTCACACCGATCTGTGAAACCGATCTGTCAGACTGATCTGTGAAACTGATCTGTCACACGGATCTGTGAAATCGATCTGTCAGACCGATCTGTGAAATCGATCTGTCAGACCGATCTGTGAAACTGATCTGTCACACCGATCTGTGAAACTGATCTGTCACACCGATCTGTGAAACTGATCTGTCACATCGATCTGTGAAACTGATCTGTCAGACCGATCTGCGAAACGGATCTGTCAGACCGATCTGTGAAACCGATCTGTCACACCGATCTGTGAAACCGATCTGTCAGACCGATCTGTGAAACCGATCTCTCAGACCGATCTGTGAAACCGATCTGTGAGACTGATCTGTCAGACCGATCGGTGAGACCGATCCGTGAGACCGATTTGTCAGACCGATCGGTGAGACCGATCTGTTACTGTTCATAAAACTGGAAACACTGTTCACAGAACTGGAAAAATTGGCAAAGTGTTGGGGATAAGTCCCCTTGACCTCCCAGAACACCTCCAACACCAACATTTCACAAAGTAATGGACCAGAGAGGTCCGGGCCATTACATATAATCCTCACCAATAGAAATCCACACATAATCGAAGGGCATACGAGATGCATCTATTTCAACACAAACCCAAGGGTTAACCAGGTGGAACACGGACATAGTGTTTCTATTAGAGAAAAGATATATTCCTACAATATTTCCTAACATTCGAGTAATATAAGGGTTCTAAAAAGGTAAAGGGAGATTTGGAAATCTTACCCAAACCAATGTAGAAAAAGAATCACGGTTCAAGTGAAAATAAAAGGATCAGCTTAATAGGAAGAAACTAAATCCGTTGAAGCTAAAAGGTTCCCTTGACCATGCATTGATGAGGTCCGCCTCCAATTCAAAACAAGTCTTGATATGGTGACTACCGAGCATGAAAAAAATCTCTCTTTCTTGAAGGTCCTAAGATTCAAAGATAAACCGGTCAAAAGCATCTAATGAAGGAATAATTCCTTAAAGAGAGACACCTATGTAAAATTCAAGAGAGTTGTGGTTTCTGAAAACTCAAAATTCAAGATTTGGAGGTTAGGGAAGCCATCGAGTAGATCCAGAGCTATAGGTATTAACGATGCTTTCGGGAATGGGGATGAAAATCAGGGTTGGAGAATGGCCGGAAGACGCCTGATCCTTCATGGGATGATGATTCCATCTCCCATACCATGGGGGGAGGAGCCAGTGGTGAAACCACAGACATCACTGAAGGTAAGAGAGAAAATCACGAAGGGATAAGTCCTTAATTATCTCCACAGATACCCAGGTCATTCATCATCAGGGCATATTATAAGTTGAATTCTATACTTCCTTCTCTGATCAGTTCTTTATTCATGAACTGAGAGATAATAGAGCCATATAATTCAAGAATCTCGATCAGGGTTTTATTCAAGTTGTGGACTATTCAGCACGTTTTACTAATTTAACGTTCTTTTCACCTCTTCTAGACAATGATGAGATTTTTCATGCTAGCGGTTTTGAAGATGGGATTCAGTACATCATCTGAAATCAGGTGAATTTCTTTCACCTTCCTACCTTTTCTGAAATAGTTGATCAGGCCCTTATCACTGAGTTTAAACTGGGGGATGACATAAGAATTGGGATTAAACGATCGGTGTCACGGTAGGCTAGTAGTTCTTCTAGTAGCAGGAAACATATCCCTGAGTTTTTTTCATCAGGGAAGTGGCAGCCAGAGTGTCCATTTTGATAGGTCTGTTCTGTGTCATAAATTTAGAAGGCAGGGGAATAAAATGCCCCAATGTGATAGAGACCCTATATAGTGACGATCTTGCGGTCGTATGGGTCATCTTCAACACTTTTGTAGAACCTTTCCACCAGATTCGAGTAGAAAAGGGATGGATTCACTTCTACCTTCATGGTTGAGTTACTTTTCTCCACGTTAAGAAGGGAGATGGAATAACACTGTCCGGTCTAGTAGAGGGGGAGGTCCTGGTATTGTTAGTCTGATCCCTGGTCACTAGAAGAACCTATAGTGCAGTCATGATCATGGTAGTCCGTCTATTGTACAGGTCCATGGATCATGTCAGATTCATGCTTTATAGCCGATATCTGAGGATCTGGCTTTGGGACCTTCTACGATATGAGATACTATTCTAGTAGCATCTACTATTGTCTTTTCTCTGTTTGATATAGGTGCCTCAAACTATTTCATTTCTATATCTATCATGGAAAGTCATGGGTTATAGAAACAGTATCACTATAGTGTAATAACCATCGATATACTATTGGAAATATGGACGGAGGGAATGTGTTAGTTTTGGTATATTCCCCTTGAGGTTGGTAGTTACCCTTTATTGTGGAATCTCTAGTTTCTTGAGATGATTGGCTTTGATGTCATTCTTGAGATGGACTGGTTAGTCAACTATCATGCCTTTATAGACTATTATTTATGTAAGGTTTCTTTTATATCACCAGAAGTAAATGGTTATCTTTTCAATGTTGAGTGGGATGTCCAGGCTGGGAGAGCTAGACTAAAGCATCATGGGCTAGGTGAAGTGACTGCCCAGATTGCTAATCTCTTCATAAAAGATTGGGGTTTTCATAAAATGAATTTCCCTCCAGAAGTAGATTATTCCAGGTAAGTCATTCTTGATAACATTTCTGGTTAACCTCCTAAGTGGGATGTAGAGTTTACAATTGATCATATTCCAGGAGTAGATTCAGTGCCCATTCCTCTGTAAGGTATGAAACCTACTGAGATTTAGGAGCTCAAGAGGATGATAGAGGACATAGAGGCCAAAGGATTTATGCATCTTAGTATATCCTATTGGGTTTCACCAGTTCTTTTCTCCAAGTAGGCGGATGAAACCTTATTTCGATGTGTGGATTAAAAAAGGTTGAACCATCTTACATTCATGAGAAGGTATCCAATTTCGTGAATAGATTATCTCTTTGGCCAGCTCCGAGGAGAAAATGTGTTCTCTAAGATCAACTTGAGGTCATGTTATCATTAGGTGCGAGTCATAAAATTAGACATACCTCATAAATATTTCTATAAAAAATATGGTATGTATGAATATCTTGTTCTTCCATTCGTTCTTACGAGTGCACCTTCCATTTTCATGGCAATGATGAATAGGCTTTTCGACACCTATTTGGACTCTTTTGTAGTGGTCTTTGTGGAATACACCATGGTGTACTTTCTCACTCAAAACAACTACGTAAATCTTCTTGAGATCATTCCGAGTACACTGAGAGAGCATCAGATTTATGACAAGATTTCAAAATGTGACTTTTATATTTATAGGGTTTTCTTTTTTATTCATATAATTTCAAAATCAAGAGTAGTTGTTGACCCTGAAATGGTTAGTGTTGTACTTTCATGGGAGCTTCCCAATAATGTGTTTGATATCAGCAGTTTTATAGGGATTTATGGATATTAAAAATATTTCATATAAGACTTATCACATCCTTTTTCACCTATTAATGTACATAAAAATAAGGGAGTTAAGTTCTTATGGTTAAAAGCATGTGAGAAATCCTTTCAGAAGCTAAAAGGGAGGTTGGTCATAGCCCCTATTCTGATTCATCCAGAATATGGTAAAGGTTATATAGTCTATTGTGATGTATTGGTAATTTTCCTAGGAATAGTGGTAATTCAAGAAGAAATAGTTATTTGGGTACGAATCATGGTAGTTGAGGCCTCAGGAGAGAAATTATGTTACGCACGACCTCAACTTAGCAGAAGTTGTCCATGCCTTACGTTTCTGGAGACATTATCTATTGGGATATCACTTTAGGTTGTATTAAGATCACAAGAGTCTAAATTATATCTTTTCTCAGCGTGAGTTGAACCTCAGACAATGGAGATGGGTCTAATATCTACAGTCCTTTGATTTTGTGAATTCCTATAGTCCTAGGAAGGGAAATGTGGTCGCTGATGCACTGAGTGGGAAAACACAAAAACATGCCATACAAGAATCCAATGATGAGTGAAAGCTAATGGACCTCTTTTATAAAAATTATCTAGATTTTCATGATATTAAAAATAAGTCTTACCTCTCAACCTTAATATTTACCTCTTCCCCCCTTACGAAGGTGAAAAGGAGGAATTTTTCAAATCATGAGGGTTTTGTTTTCCATGAGAGTATATCTAGATATAACCCACCATCAGATTGGTCTATGGATAGAGATGATATACTGAGTCAACATATATGTATCTGGGTTCTTAAAAATGTTGGAGAGTAGATAATGAAAGACTCACATGCTTCTTAGTGGGCAGTTAATCATGGAATCTTGAAGATGTATCGAGGTATATGAACCCAGTATTGGTGGCCTGGGATAAAACATCATATCATAGCCTTCATCATTAGGTATTACACCTATCAATAGTTGAATGTAGAGCACCAAAGACCTGCAGGTTTGTTACAGCCACTTCCAGTCCTGGAATGGAAATGGGAAGATGTTGATATGTATTTTGTAGTTGGATTACATTGGTCTATGAGGGGTAGTGATATCATCTGGGTAGTCATTGGAAAACTAAAGAAATGATCCCACTTCATTCTTCTATGGGATAATTTCTCACTTGAGGAGTTTAGAGACTTTATGTGTAGGAGATCATACAACTACACCAGGTTCCATGTACTATCTATTCAGATAGAGATTATTTTTTCACTTCATGGTTCTGGAAGGGCTTGTAGAAAGCTATGGGGACTCATGTGCTTGTAAGAACTGTTTTCACCCTCAGACCAATGGATAATCAGAATGGATAATATAGGTTCTAGAGTATATGCTCTGACCATGTGTCTTGGACATCGGCGGTTCATGGGGGAAGCATATTAAACTTTTTGAGTTCACATATAATAATAGTTTTCATGTGAAAAATCAAATAGATACTTTTGAGGCCTTATATGGTAGGCCATGCTGTTCACCCTTGTGAGGGATGGAGGAATGTGAGGTATCCCCACTAGGTCCTCATCTCATTTAGAAGACTTCATAATAGGTCTAGCTGATCAAGAAGTGTATGACTACTTCTCACCCTATACAAAAAACTTATGTTGAGCATCGTTGACGACAACTTGAGTTTGTGGTTGGGGGTCTTATTTTTCTTCGAGTATCTCTCATTTTAGGGAATAGATGGTTAAAGAAGTAAGGAAAGTTATCACCTCATTATGTTGGGTCGTTTGAAATTCTAGATAGAGTCATACCAGTATTCTATTGGTTTCTACTACCTTAGAGGTACAATGCGACATACGATGTCTTTCATGTCTCGCATATTCTCCAATATCATGTAGACACACCTCATACCTTTGATCCTAAGGAAGTTTAGTAAGATGTAGATGCTACCTTTGAGGAGTATCTAGTGTGCATCATTGATCTAAGGATGGTGGTTCTCTAAGGAATGTTTGTCCCTCTTGTATGAGTGTTATAGATGCAAGACTGAGTATAGAAATGAGACTATTGAGAGGGAAGTCTATGTTTGTTCTTAATGGATAGAGTTGTTCTCAAATAGTGTTCCTTTACCCTTGGTAAGAGAACTCGAGGCGAGGAGTTATTTTAAGGGGAGAAGACTGTAATAACATGGTTTTTCTCTAAGGTATGAATCCTTTAATTTTCAGTCTAAATATTTACTTTGGACCAAATATGGATTCCAAATAAGTTATTAAAGGTTATCATGGTGTCTGGGGATTTTTCAAAGCCCAAAAACCGTTTTTTTAGAAAACAGACAATGCCCATGGTTTAGAGTAAACCATATGGGATTTCCACATAGTTTTCAAAACCGTGCATATGGTGATTTTTATGATAGATCCACCTCGCTTGGTTGGATGATTGTCATGCGGCCTAACTGTATGAGTGACATTTTTTCTCAGGTATTTGTGTCGAGGTTGCGTATAGTTTGTTAAACTGTGTGAAAAAAACTATTCCGGAAGAGCCGACCCACATGGTTTTTGCGTGGTTTGACAAAAAGTATGGACAAACCATGTGTAGAATTTTTTTTTGAGTCAATCCCACGTTTTTTCCTTAATGATATAATTAAGATACCCCTTCCTCCCTAATCTGATTTTTTGTGGGATTGACCTATTTCTATCTCAATATAGACATTTTTGAAGGCCAAATCTAGGATCAAGAGATCTTCGTCATCTGACATCGGATCAAGCTTCCATTCATCCCATTGGATGTGCAATGGTAAGTAATCAAGTCATATTTAGAAGAATCTATTCTCATTCACTCTTGACCTATATGTCTCTATGTGAATGTTTTCAGTACTTCATAAATCTACTCTGATCAGAGGCAAAGGAATGGATGATACAAGAGGAAAAGGATTATACAACCCTAAGGTGGGTTGTGTATAACTCATCACAAATGTTCATTGATTTTGGAATTGTTCAAAGGGGCCCACTAGTTTTGTTGGAAACTATTTCTTATATTTACATCCCATTATTATACATGATAGAATCCTATGGCATTATATTTCCAAATATGTAAATAGTTGTTAGTGGTTACTCCCACAACTTAATTTGCCTCAAGTCTAAGGTTATTCATTAATTGGTATTTTGTGTTTCAGCACATTTGTGCCATAATTCTGGTGTTCCTTTTCTTATACCTTCTAAATTTGAGACTCTTTATATGAAATGGTTTGTTATTAATGATAATTTAAATATTTCATGTACCATGTATTCTCACCACTTGATCCGCCTATGTTAAGTGCTTATAAATGATTATTAAATTTGAACATTGAATTATTGAAGGGGAAGTTTACTATTTACATAACTTGGCCTTATAAAAGGAGATTGAATAAAGGTTACATGTTTGTAGAACCAATTTCCATGATAATGGTAGGTAGCATAGTGAAACTCCATAATTGATATGCCTTAATGGTTAATTAAGACTTGATTAAATTGTTCCAACACTACTTGGCCTATCTACACAAATGGAAGACAAGTCTTGGACGAATAAGTTATTGGTTTCAAATCTACCTGGCCTATCCACATTAATAGAAGGAAATACCTGAACCAAATGAATTACAACGTGAATACAATATCAGATAGGAATGGAATAACAAGATCCCACCTTGGATTGTGAGAGGAGAATACCTTTGGTTATGGGAACCCCAATCTGATTTAATGATGTGGTTATCTTCAGTTGATACCCACCTAGACATTGGTTCTTGTCTATTCCTCATATTCCTGATATACTACGATAGGATCATTTTCATTATTACAGGATACCTCATATACACTCCTTGGATCTAGCATTGACTAGTAGGTGTTGTGGTGAAGGTCCATAGGGACCTATCTTTTCATAGCCCTTTTTTACCTTGCTCGAACAATATGGACCCAGTAGGTGCCTTATTGTGGACTACCTTGGATTATGTTCGTTGGATTACAACCTTACCCATTATCTAGACACTGATACTAATGAGTTATCATTCTATGAGATTTATGTAACATTATTTATTACCCTGGAACTCCCTCACTTGATATGTTTATTAGGCTTCCTTGTAATGTATTTGATCCTTTACTACTTATACTATCATGGGGATATGTCAATACTAGATATGCCTCACGTGCCTATTAATAATAAATGGTAATTGATTAATTAATGAACTGGTTAAATGTTCAGACACCATCCGATGGTGGGAGAATGTACTTTGGTATTTCGTTATATTGTAAAACAATCTTTACTTATATATAAATTTTTGCACACTGCTATATTCCATTACACGAGTTGTATACTATAAACGTCATTGGCAGTGGCCCATTGTGATTTATCTAACACCCTCTTTGGGAGTCATTTCATACTTGGAGTAGATTAAATGGTTTCAAGTACTGAAAAAGTGAATCATACCAATTCCAACACTTGATTGTGTCCTTATATGATAGATCTTGATTGTAGATTACCGAGTAGGATCTTGGGATGCTTGGAGTAGCCTTTTCTCTTTTTAATTTATGGAACATGTTATGCAAGTTGTATTGTATCCAAATTTTCCAGTTTTCTAGTGACATGAAATTACATCATCATTGTTCCAGTTGATACAAATATTGTTTTTCTTATTTATCTATTGTATGAGATTGTTTCAAATTTTTATTTATATCATTTATATTTCTTTTTTTTTACTGTTTGTTTAAATTTCGTCTGATGTGTGACACTATGATAATGAGGTAATAGTCTTCCCATGGACACACCCTAGGCCCTCGTTTCTATTCATAAACCTCTAGAACTGGGGAAGATTTTCTTGAGTCCATGTGTACCACCAGCTTGGTGCACCTGTTAAGTGGAATATGGATCTTGGTCGTCACAATATTAATATCTAAAAGTGATTTTTCATGTGAGACTAAAATAGTTTTTAATGGGTTTTATGATGATAGTTCTTTAATATTGATGTTTCACTTGCACATTATGTGAAAATGGGTGAGCCTGATATAGCCTATATGAATGGTTGATCCCCATTAATAGCTCACAGGTGATCCAGGTACAACCTATAGGGAGGTTTGACCTCAATTATTGACCATGAAAAATTGGTGAGCATGATATAGCTTATATGAAGTGTGATACCCATTATTGAACTTCAATGCAATGGGTAATGAGAATGTTGGAAGTTTTCCTTATAGTTATTCCAATTAAAAAGGGTTTTCAAAGGGTTTTATGTACATAAAGCTCTAAGTTATCAGAAAACAGTATCCTGGCTTGCTATGGTTTTTAATGATTATATTTGAGAAATGTGTGTTGTTAAAAAATAAAATTATTGAATTAACTCAATATTATGTAATTTTTAAGCTTGGGTCCTTATATTTTGATGGATGGGATAGCCCAAAGGACATAGATTTTAGTTTTCATTTATAGATAATCCACGTTTTAACTGGGTTGATAGATAACCCTAATATAAAATTATATATTGAAAATATTTAAGAACAAAAAATTTTTATATATATATACATAATGATTATAACTAAGGATTATAAGTGGACATGGTTATAAATAATTTTATTAGGTATGCATTTAAAAAGATTAATTTATTTATTTAGGAAGTTAGGCGAAATTGAAGAACTAATCATGACCAAGTTAAGGGTTTCCATCTGAAACTCCTCTCTTTGTGGAATATTTTTGTATTACGAACTTAATTTCATTTTGTACTATATATTTATTAATCGAGATATTAAATAATGAAATAAATTTTATTCATTGTGATTTTTATTTAATGAAAATCTACTTCATTCAAGAGTATTGATTTATATTTCCCCAAACTGTACGGTTTTTTAATTGAAATATCGTTCGTTGAGTTATAAATTTTCATCTTAAACATATTTCATTTCAATATTTTAAATTCTACCATATGATTGTATTTTAGGATGTTTTATCATTTTATTATGTGGATTTAAATTTTTACCACATTAACACCTTTTTTAAACATATTTCATTTCAATATTGTAAATTCTACCATATGATTGTATTTTAGGATGTTTTATCATTTTATTATGTGAATTTAAATTCATTAATTTTTTTACAATGTGAGCAACAAATGTAATTTTAGAGTACTAAAAATGTTCCTTTTAAAAAAATGAGTTATTTTTGGATCCACATTTAATATTGAAATTTTCATTTTATTTTTAAGGATACATTATTATTTATTATTTTTAAAAGTACATTTTTTAAAATATTTCACGTAACCTTTTCAAATGTTCATTTTTAAAGTGACATATAAGTTTTTATGTAACATCAATGTTAATAAATGTTTTATAAAATTTATTCTAGGTTTTGACCTCCATTTAACTTTTCATGTTTTATAGAATTTTCACTCATTAGTTAAATGTTAAATTATATATTTACCAATATATATATGTATATATATATATATAATTTGGTATATTAAACTTATGGTATTCAAAAAAAATTATTAATCACTTATTATGTGATATCGTCCAATGAGTTCTTTTGAAATGATGTTTTAATCTATGTTGACATACTTAAGTGTTTAATATTTTATATTGGGGATATGTTATTTTTCTACCATCCACATAATTTCTCTAGATGACTTATATGACACTATTCTCTATCAAATATATGATCCATCTCTACCTTTTTATTACCGAACCATCAGTAGTTAATATTCCTATCATTTCTTCCAATTCCATTTTATTATGAAACCCCTATTTTCTATTACATTGTTTTAATTTTAATTACCTCAGCTATATATGTTCTTATAATAGGGAAATTATTATCCTAAATGTATACCCTTTATCTATACATTATAAATATTATATTCTTTTGTGTCTTGATTAAATTTTATTTTCATATAATGATAAATGATATCATTGGGTTCCCTTATTATTTTCCATGGGTTATTTATGATGATTTTAATGAAACCTATTTTATTTCCCTGAGTTATTTATGCTCTAAAAGATGTTTCAATTTCATTTGAGGGTTTTATGAACCCTGCATTTTTTCCATATGTCCATTATTATGTGATAAGATAATGATTTTCATGTCAAACACATTTGATTGGAAGAATGATATTTTTGGACTCATATAACCCTACATTGAATTAGTTAAAGGTGTATATATCATGATATATGTATTCATGTGTATATTTTATTTTCTAATCAGCATTATAACTTATCATGTGGTCTATAAGTGTAATGTTCCCTATTCAAATATTTCTTTCATATTAAAATGATATCATGGTTTTATACTTATTCTAAATGTTATGTCATTCTTTCATGGACCATATTTATTAACTCATTAATCTATTATTCTATACCAAGACTTATTCTAGGATTTATTATTTATGATTTTCTATGTAAATTCTTCTTATTTATCCTAATTTTAGCCATATAGTATTATTTTGGTATCTTTTATGTTAACCCATATTGATAATCTGAGATCACCCCTTGGTTTCAATTACCCAATATATGATGATGAGTATTATATATGAGATGTTGGGTATGTAGATTTAGATTTGATCTTTTATGAAGAAATTTACTCTAGTTTTATAAAATATATCGTTTATGTGGCTAATTATCCATGACACTAAACCTTTAATTATATATTTTCTATGATAAACTATAATTTATTTGATTATTGATGTATAATAATGAAATAAATGTATTTATTTATTGTGTTTTTCCTTATTTGGTCTCATAGGTGTGTTTATTAATTCCAGGTACTTGTTTTGAGAACATTAGTAAACTAAGAGGGATAAGACTAAGGGATAATTATATGTATAGGATGATATATCGAAGTTTTTTGTAGAGTATAAATTGTGTGGTTCTCCACGAAATTGAATCCTTTTCTAGATACTTCAAATTGAATTTCGTGCATCATAGAATAACCAAGGTGTAATCACCTTGAAAAAAGTTGGTTTATTATTAACTCGCTCTTCATTCTACTGAACAATGAGTGGGCCAAAGGCTACACACCAATCTAGACACTTCCTTTAGATATACATTTCATATAAAATGTTATTAAATACTATTATTAAGGATTTATTTCACAATTACATTAAGGGATTAGGTTATGAAGTATGAGAGAAGACATTATTAAGTATCTTAGGAAAATTACGAGAGTTATAGGATTAACCAATTGTGATGTAGTAAAAATTAGTGTATCATTGTTTAAATGGAATCTGTCATTATAGAACACATCTTCGTGATTGGGATTTATATTCCATATGCTCATTTAATTTAATTTTGTTGCATATTATCATAACCATTTTTTATATTTTCTTTGGTTCAAACATGGTCAAAAAATTGAAAGTGAAGTAGGTATGTATGAAAATAAAACTATATCTTATAAATTTATAAGGGAGAATACAAAAAATAATAATAATTTTTGAATATACATGTTATGATGGGAAAAAGGCATGTTTTATGATCTTTCTAAATTTAGTGTGACTATTATCATAATAGAAATTAATTATTGAAACTATTATCCACTTTTATTGTTTATTGGTATTTTTTGATGATATTTTTTTATATTATAAAAGATATGAGGATTAAAAGAAACAAATAAAAATGGTTTTTCATTAGTTCCTCTTTAATTTTGTGGATATATATATTAAATAGTATAAATAACCCTGAAATATAATTTTATGAAAATGTATTATTTTTTGGAAAAAAAATTATGTAAAATGATTGAGCAATGAAAAACTCTTAGGGTTAATATATTCTTGATTTTTAAGTAATAAATGGTTGAATAATTTTCAAAAATTCTGGTTTTATAGGGTTGACAGAATTGAAATTGATAATTCATTTAATGAAAAAATTGTCCTTTATATCTTTGGAAATTTTTATCTAATAAATATAATTATGATAAATATTTATTAGTTTATAACATTATAAACTACTAGTTAATAAATTTAAGGGTTAATGATGGAGTTAGTATTTAAAGTAACATATAATCTTCAGTTGTTAGATTTATTGAAGATTCAAATGATTTTAAGAAGGTGTGATATGGAAAATATAATATTATGATATAAATATATTTAATAGGGAACACTGTTATAATAATAGATAATGTTGTTTGGGAAATGATAAGTAACTTTTCAAACCCAAATAATGCAATAAAATTTTAATGTTATAATTTATATAAAAAACTAAGTGTATGTTTTGAATACCCTCAACTAATTTAATTAGTTACGAGTAATTAAGTTCATGAGGAAAAAAATTAAGGAGGAAATTTTAGCAACTCATGATTTTGGATCCATTTAATTGATTCAATCATTTATATCTTATATCACATAGAACATTGAAATAACACCAAATCCTACCAAAATACAACATGAGATATTCAAATTACATGAAGAATGTAACCATTAGTAAATAAAAAGGATAATTATATAATAAAATATTCAGATATTATGATTTTAAATTGATTAAGGCCAAAGAGAAAAAATTTATTTCTAAGAATATTTTATATAGGGTATTTTATTTATATTTATAATCTAATATATCAATATTCAAATATTTGTAAAAATATATGAAAGATACAAACCATATATGATGTTTAAAATCCTATTTTAAAGTATATTTTCTTTAGATATTTTATTTTCATTTAAACAAATATTTACATCTATTACAATTTTAATTTGAAAAATTAAATTCACTTTTTAAAAATAGCAATTTTATATTAATAGGAATTATTGGGATTTTTCAAATAAATTTTGATTTTTAGGTGAATAGTGAAAAACATTGTTTCTTCAAAAAACATGAATTTTTTGAAATTATTAGTATATAAATCTCAGCTATAAATTCTTAAAAAAATAAAATTCCAATTATGTTTTTAATAATTAACATAATTATTTTTAAAATGGTTGTTTTAAACCATAAATCTATATTGAATTTTTCAAATGAAGGGTGGATTTTTTAAAAACAAATTAATACATTATACATTTAGTATTCTAAAATTAAAATATATCCAATTTAAAAATAGAAATTAATAAAAAATATTTAGAATTTTGATTAATTAGTTCCAAATTCTATACTGGGGACAAATTTTTTAGCACAACAGGTAAATTACCCTGGTATAAACAAGCTACCATAGTGAAAACCAAAATGGTAAAAATTTGTAAATAAAGTGATAAAAGAAAAAAAGGTTAAAAATGTATTTAGTTTATTGTTTGATGTTTTTATCGACCTTGTCTCTTAAAAAATTGATTATTTATCAATTTTATATCAACATTAATTGAGATTGAATTCCTATTACTGAAATGTTTTGGAAAAATAAAAAAATTCCATCCCTTTTTCTTATAAAAGGGGAACCTCTTTTCTCACATACCCACATAACACGACCCAATTAGATTGGTCCAAAATATTACCAAAAATATCATAAACATTCATATACACCAACCTCATTTCAATTTTTAAATAACATAATCATGAATCATTATTATGTGCGTATTTCCACCTTGATGAAGTATCATGTTCATTTTCATTCACCATATAACCTAAAAGGTTTAAAAAGGTAATTTAATATATAATTTTTATAACTATAAGTATTTTGATTTTATTAAATGTTAAACAATATAAATTATTTACCATGTTCCCAGAAAATGATATCCTCATCCTTGCATATGTTGGGACTACCGCATCCATGCATCGATGTATTACATATTCCCTTTCAATATTTCATGGATGGTTTTAAAGGAAAAATATTTTGTTCATTATAAAAATAATATTCTTTAAATACAAATTTAAAAGGCCTATTAATAATATGAATGATACCTAATCATCATAAAATTAACTGGGATAAAAAAGAAAACTAAAAGAAAAAACAATTTATTTAATTTATTTAATATTTTCATATCTATTTAATAATTTTATAATTACTTACTACTATAATAAATGGAATGAATAACATTAAATAAGATCATGATTTTCATGGTATAATGATATTACAACTATACCACCATATAATCATCCATTAATCATGACATGTTGATGTTTGGGTCGGTTTAACCACCTACTTGAATAATGCTATTAATTTATATCATGAATTGATATGAGAAAACTATTCCATGAATAATATTATTGAAATATTTATGTAGTAATTTTATTTGTTTGATAATGGTAATAATATAATTAATCTCATAAATTAATAAAATATATTTTCTTTTACATTAATCATTGAAGCATGCTTACCATCACATTTTTTATAATGATAAAGTATAAACAATTAAAGAAAGTAATTCTAAACATAATAAACTGTTATAAATAATCTGTAAATGTATCTTTAACGGTTTAGTGATGAATAAATTTTAGATAATAAAAAATAATGGAACTGTTGATATGAAACTGGTTTAAAATGATCAATAGTAATTGCACCATATACAGAAATTAGGTAGAAACATACTATATATATAATATCATTATAAATGAGTATTATAAAATATTATATTTGTGGGTATGGTTCCATGTTATTTATTTAATAAACTATATTTACTTATTTAGTATGTTTGGTGTATGTACAGAATGAATCCCGACCAAGGTAACAGTTTTAATCTCAAATTACTCACTTTAATACATGTTATTTATTATAGACATATTTTATTTATTTTGATTTATATTCCACAAAAATGGTATATTATATCATGAAATACTTTTTATTAATTATTATTAATGATCAATATAGATCTCTCAATTTTAAGAAGTTTCTATTTTGATGATCCTAAACATGTAATGGTGTTTGTTAACTCAACTCTAATTCATTGACTTTCAATTGTTCTTCTTGAACATATTTCATATAGGTGTGGAAAATAATTATCTATTCTTTTAATATGGATTATTATATATTTTAATTATTTTGATTTACATTTTTTTTAAATGGACCAATTTTTAAAAAGTTTCTTACTTGATGAACTATAGTCTATAAGGGACATTAGTAATAAAAATTTCATATCCTTGATATATAAGATTATTTCTTGAGATTTGTTCTTAAATTCTTGGGTTATTCCACCCTAAAATGATGTTATATGATATTTCATTTTCATATTTCGAAAAATCATGTTTTAATATAATTGATGTTTTATTACTCTTTTTACAATGTGATTTTTCATCAAAGCTAATTTACAACTATTAAAAAGGTTCTTTTCATTAAAAAAGTTTTTTCATTTTGGCTCCATATTTATAATAGAAAAGATTATATTATTTTTAGGGCTCCATTATTAGATATTATTTATAAAAATAATTTTTTTTCAAAAATATTTCACTGAACATTTTTTAAAGAAACTTTCTAATGATACATGTAAATTTAGATTTTACATTAATGTCAAAAAATATTATCTACAAACTCTTTTACTTTTTAACAACTATTTTCGTTTTCATATTCCAAAGTATTTTTCTCATGGGATTTATGTAATTTTATTTATTCTACAATATATTTATTTATTTATTTTTAATTTGGTGGATTAATATTTCATATAAATTAATTTTATTGTTCATCACATCTTGTGTGAAACCATTCGAAGAGATCTTTTATAATTTTTTTTATCTGTTTTAAAATCATTCCTACTTTCTTATGTAAAATTGAGGATATTTTATTTTCTACCATCCATCAATTTTATTGAGATGGACTATGTTACATTATTATCTATCAAATATTTTTTCCATCACTTCTATTTTGTTTCCTTACCATCGATAGTTAATATGTATAACTTTTCATCAAATGAAATTACTTTGAGTTTACCTAATTATCCTATTGTTAATTTAAGGGTGTTTAACTATGTTTAATACATAATTTGACAGGGAAAATTATTAATGAATAAATTTTAGTTTCTTTTAACCATGGGAATTGATGGTGTGGATCATGAAATTATTGTTCCATATTCTAATGTTTGTTCAATATTTCAAACATTTCTCCATTTTAAAAATGTTATCATTTTTATTTATTAATATAACCGCTCATATTCTTTTACTCATTCATGTATAATGTAATGAAAAGACTTATTTTATTTGTTATCATCTATTATTTTTTTGGTATATGGTTTTTGGGTTTATTGATTATAACCTTATGATCTTCTATGATTATCGCTTATATTTACACTTACTAATCATCTGATCTCACCCCATTCTTATGTTATCTTTTCCAACTATATGAATAATAGTATGAAATAATATATGTTTAGAAGGGGGTTTATATTTCATCATTCATTGAGAAATGTTGATGTGTGTTTCAAAATATATTGTTTATATAGCTAATCATCCATGACACTAAATGTTTAGTTCTCTAGTTTGTTCTGAAATTTTTGATATGGTATGATTATTCTTGTATTATAATGATATAAATTTGGTTATTTCCCTTAGGTTACCTCAATTAATTCTGTATAAATTTCATGTGATTTTAGTTGAAATGAATAATCATGATTTTGGAATAAAATCTTATAGAGATCACTTGTGAAGACTACTTGTTTTTAGTAATATTGGTTTGTAATCAATAATAAGTTTTGTTATAATTGGAAAGGTCATATTAGTACTTATACCTTGAAAATTTGATAAAAACCCAAATAATGTTATTTACCTGTGTTTCATGCCCTTTTTTATATCACTTGTATAAGTGAGTGTGAGGTGAAACATTGTGTGGTGAGTTGAGTGCATTGGCTTCCTAAATGAAATACAATTTACTGAGGGTTTATTCGACTAGATTGGTTTTTGTAACGCCCTTACACCAGAAGGCCAGAGTCGGTGCATTATTAAATATCATTGGCATGATCAAAAAAGATCAAGTCTCAAAAGACCAATAAGTTTAGTATTCTTATAAGTACTAGATGCATTCATAAGGTTTACATTACATCATAAAATAGAAAACTACAATAACATTGTTTCCTTAGAAAATACTGTGATCCCATATACTATCCCTGTAGGTCAATCATAATATACTTCTTCGCATCCTGGAAAAAATAAAACATATAAAGTGGTGAGCTCAAATGATTAGTAAGGATAACAATATAGTAGAAACTTCCATAAATAAGCATAAACATTTAACAAAAATCTATATAACTAAAAAAAAGCCTTTTCAATGTAAAATTCATCATAATATGTCAAATATAAATCAAAATAAGTCCATTTACTTAATCACATAGATATTAAACTAGTTTAATAATCACATAATCAATAATCACATAATCAATAGCCACTTTCATAGTGATGGAATGCATAATGCCAGACTTCATAACCCCATAGTCAAGGCCTTGTTCTAATACTACAAATAATATTTTTTCAAGGCGTTGTGCCAAGACACTAGTTTGTCTCATGATACCTACTGATGCATCGAGGAGATATATCAGGCACCACCCTTCACTTACTAATTCCAATGCATTCCTCATATGAAAAGTTTTAAACATAAGATAAACATTTATATTAAAACAAGCATACTAAATGTCAATACTTTATCCATAAACCATGAATGGTGTAAAAATAACACATCCACATTCAAACATATCACAAAACCTTCAATTCAATATTGAAGTTTTGTATCATAATAAATCAACTTCAAATAAGCTTAAAATACATCATAGGATGCTGACATAGATGAAATCAAAAAAAAATTAGAGAAATATCACTTTCTATTTTTAAATCATTTAAAAGTCATATAATTATAAAATAAAACATTTATTTTTAAAATATTCATATAATCTTGTAAGGTAATCTTCAACAATGTTATTACGATGGAAAATAGTCACACCCGCTGTATATGTTAAAAAATATTCTTACCATAATTTTACCAAAAAGGTCATAATGTACATTGTTTAGAAAACGATGGAAAGATTCCATTCAACCCATTTATAAAAATTCAAACAGGAGAATAAATGACTTTAACCCATAATATAGTAAATATTGCAAATTTTTTGGAATACATTTTTACAAAAGATGGATGTGGATAACAAAGAGGTCCTAGTAGATACTTACGTAAATACAACCTCGGATAATAACAAGATTGTAAAATTAACCCTTACATTTTAATTTTACTTGGTATAGGGTAGGTTAACCTCCTTTATAATGGTGAAATAACTGTTATTAAATTATACAGGAATCATATACATTAATATGATATCGTATATGATCTTTTAATACAATATCTTAGGATTATCACCGTTTTGGGTGTTAACTGATTCGTTTTCCTTTATCTACTTTGCTACATAAGTACTGTTTGTTCTAGATATGATGTATCTTATTCATATTCATAATGATATTAAGTCTTTAAACATTTTTTTTAATCATCTAATAAAAATTATTTTTGAATGGATATGATGGGGAATGAATCTCATCGCGTTCGTGGAGACTGTAATCCGTACGTACGCACGAGCGAAAATATCATTCTTTTGATATTGAAATAATATATAATTGGATGTTATATAATATATTCAGAATAATTATCATGTTATATTTATTATTTACATCAATTACTCATCATTATTATACCCATCCAAATAATAATGTATTGAATAACAATTACACAACGACATGGAGACGGTAAGCTGTACGTACGAACGTAAGGTGACGTGTGATAAAATAAGTAATATGGTTTTGCCAAATTTATAATAACATCACAGTATATAGAAGATACTGGAGTCATTATTTTAGAATGGAAACAGAAAAGAAAGGGGAAGTGGAAGAAGAAAGCAACATCAAATAGGTGATGAAATATTTACCTATTCTTCAGGTTCTTCCTTTTGTTTTGATCAAAAGGGCTAATTAAGTTGGCTTTATAACTAAATGAAGGCTTCTAGGATGAAGCGATGATAGTTTAGAGGGTATTTGGGTAGGGATTTTCCAATCCAAAAGGATTTAAAGGTGTGAATTAGAGAGAAGGGGGAGTGCCCTTTTATAAGAGGGGTGAGGTGCACCTTAGGAAAAACTAGAAATATTATTTTATAATAAAATAATATTCGGTTTCTAATCACTCCAAAATAAATTATTTAAAGGATAAGGTGGGGATGGGTTGTAAAACACTCAAAAAATAGGTTTTAAACAGATTTGGGTCACTATATTAACTTTATCTTTTAGATTTAACTCTTAGTTAAATAGTTTTACATTTACCATGTCTCTTGGTATTTTTATATTATATGGTAAATAAACATACTATAAACATTCAAGAGAACCACAATTGGTTAATTAATAACATATAAAATAGTATTTAATCCCTTTTTCCTAACCATATATTTTAAGGAATAAAATTCCAATTAATAAAATAATATTTGTTTTAAAAACTATTTTATGTCAATTTTGACAATATTTGGAATGTTGTTATTGCTAAATTAATAACAGTAATATTTATTCAATAAAAATGATTTAATCAACCCTAATATGTCTTATTAACCTATAAATATAGTGTAATTTATAAAAATTATCATGTTACATTTATTTTGGTATTTATAATATCGATTATGTTAATATTTCATTAATAATGTAATTACTGCATCATAATTTTGTCATAAATAAATTAAATTATATAATGGATAAAAATTGTAAATAAAATACCATTATTTAGAAATTTTGTTATCTTTATAATGAATATTTATAGTCGAGTTTATCTTATTTATAACCCTATATTAAAAATGGTAATGTTATTAAACTTTGAATTTAACACTTTTAACTCTTCTTTGAATTAAATAATAATAAATGTCTTAATCTTATCCAAGTTGACCTAAAGGATCATATTTTATTTATAAGGTTGTTTTTGGTCCAATTATACTTATCCAATATAATTAGTACATCTTTTAGGGTAATAATAATATCATTTTTACCCTTAATTACACAATTTACTTTTAACCGTGGAAAATAAATGTAAAATGTTTCTATTCACCAAAAATTATTTTCATCTTATTGAACCACATTTTACATACTGATATCAACGGTGTCTCTCAAATTTTTTAAATTATACTCACAGAAGCAGTAAAATTATGTTTTATGTAAATTTTCAAATGCTCCTAGAAAGTGGGTAAAAGACGATATAAAGTTCAATAAAATTTATATATATATATAATTACTATAAACTAACTACAATGAATTACATTGAACTTATATAGGTATTATGTATATATTTTAACCTAAAATTAATTTAAATAACATAAATAATTATTTTAATAAAATTTTGGTTTGAAACAATAACTTAGTGTTTTTCACTATTCATTAAAAATTGAAAGTTTTTAGAAAAATACCAAAAATTCACCTTAAAATAATTTCAATATTCTGAATCCAAGAATTAAATCCATTTTGAAAGATACAATTTATAAAATTTCAAAATGTGTGTATTACTATTCATAACTACTAGTTTGATTGTTTGTGGTTTGTTATAACATGAAGTTGCATACAACACACGATATTGTATTATTCAAAGAGAATCGTATCATGAAATCATGGGGTGTTACATTCTCCCCTCCTTCAAATAAATTTTTCCTAAAATTTTCTAGAATATTATTTGTTAAAAATACTTAGGTGGGTCTTCATTATAAGTTTCCCGGGTTCCCACGTTGCCTCTTCCATCTTATGGTTTCTCCATAAAACTTTTACGAGACGATTCGTCCGATTTCCCAGCACTTGTTCTCTTATATCAAGAACCTTGACAGGATCTTTTCAATAAGACTGATCAGGTTCCAGTTTTAATTCCTCATAGGTGAGTACATGTAATGGGTCAGTCATGTATTTTATCAACCGTGATACGTGGAATACATCATGACCTTTTGAGAGACTTGGAGGCATTTCCAAATGGTAAGCTACAACCCCAATTCATTCTAGAATTTAGAAAGGCCTGATGTACCTGGGACTCAATTTTCTTTTCGTTTTGAAATGTATAACACCCTTCCAAGGTGATACCTTCATAAAAACATGATCTCCTACCTTAAATTCCAAATCCTTCTTTTGGTTATCGACATAGCTCTTCTTCTAACTTTGAGCTCATTTGATGTGGGTTTGTATTACCTTCACCTTTTCCATTGTTTCCTCCACAAGTTCTAGGCCTATGATTTTTCTTTCGCCAACACCATCCCAACAGGTTGGTGTGTGACATCTCTTTCCATATAACGCTTCATATGGTTCCCTCTGAATACTTGAATGGAAGGTATTTTTATAGTAAAATTGTACCAGAGTTAAATATTGATCCCACATACCTTGAAAGTCAAGTGAGCATGACCTCAACATGTCTTATAAGGATTGAATAGTTTGTTCGGATTCTCCATCAGTTTGGGGGTGGTAGGCAGTGCTCAGATGAAGTTCAGTATCCAGGGCTTTCTAAAGAATTGTCCAGAATCTTGATGTAAAATGGGGATGATGATCAGAAACAATCGATAGTGGTACTCCAGGATGTCTTACAACATCATTAATATATAGTCTTATTATATTTTCAAGTGGTAAATATTACCTTGTATCAAGAAAATGTACTGACATGGTAAGACAATCAACAATGACCCATATTGCCTCGTTCCTTCTAGAATTCTTTAGTAGCCTTATGAAATATTCCATCGTGATATCATCCCATTTCCATTCAGGTATGGGAAGAGGTTTCATGACTTCTCCAGGATGTTGCCTTCTAGCTTTCACTTGTTGACAAACCATACATCTTGACAAAAAATCAGAAATCTCCCTTTTGATTTTTTCCTTCAAAAAATGTTTTTTCAAATCTCTATAAATTTTGTTTCTCCCAGGGTGTATAGAAAAATTAGATCTATGAGCATCATCCAACAATTCCCTTTGTAGATCAGGTATATCGGGAACACAAAGTCTCTTCCCAAATTTCGAAGTTCTATCTTCATACGCAAAGTCACTCAATTTCCCATCATTCACAGCTCTAATCTTTTTTTGAAACTCTTCATCACTAGTCTGAGAACTCTTTATCCTTTCTAGTAAAGATGGTTTGGAAACCATTTGAAAAATTATTCATGTTTCACCTTCCATAGTGATTCCCATATCTATCTTCACTAGATCAATGTATATAGGATTCTTTTCAACTCTCATCTTGTTCAAAACTCCATGATCATTTCAACTCAAAGCATCTGCCACCATATTTTCCTTCCGTGGGTGGTATTGTATAGTGGAATAATAATCCTTGAGTAGTTAAATCAATCTCATTTCCCTCATTTTGAGTTCTTTCTATGAGAAAATATACTTCAAACTCTTGTGATCGGTATATATCTCACATTTTTCACCATAGAGATAGTGTCTAAAAATCTTCAAAGAAAATATTATAGCTGTTAACTCAAGATCATGAGTAGGATAGTTTTTCTCATGAATCCTTAGATGTCGTGATTCATATTCAATAACCCTATCATTCAGTATAAGGACACAACCAAGTCATTTCTAAGAAGCATCAATATAAATAACAAACCCGTCACTCCTCAATGGTAGAGTAAAGCTAGAAGCATTGACTAATATTATATTAAATTATTCAAAACATTATTCACATCCTTTTTCCCAAACAAATTTAACCCCTTTTAATGTTTGATTTGTTAATGGGTTATCCAACCGGGAAAAATTCTGGACGAAACGTCGATAATAACCTGCTAAACCAATAAAAATGTGTACCTCAGTCATACTCACTGGTGCTGACCATTCATTGATTTCCTTGGTTGTATAATTATTAACATATATTCCAACCTTATACACAATATGGCCCAGAAAATAAATCTCCTGAAGCGAGAATTCACACTTTCTAAACTTTTCATATAATTGTTTTTGTCTTGTAAGAGTCTTGAAGATAATGCGCAAGTGATTTTAATTATCATCGTAGCATTTGGATTATACCAAGATATCATTAATAAATACCAATAAAAAGTCATTATGATATTCCCTAAAAACTAAATTCATTATATCCATAAAGATAGAGGGTGAATTAGTCAATAAAAAGGCATTATTGTAAACTTGTAATGCTCGTACTTGGTTCGAAATGCTGTTTTTGGAATGTCTTCCTTCATCACACACAAGTGATGATATCTAGATCAATCTTCAATCGTTGAAAATTATTGAGATCCATTAAGTTGGTCAATTAAATCATCAATGTGAGGTAGGGGATACTTGTTCTTTTTTCTTATACCTTTGATCTCCCTTTAGTCAATGCACAACCTCATAGATCCATCTTTCTTATTATCAAAAAGGACAGGGGCACCCCCTAGAGAAACAATAGGGTGAATAAATCCCTTATTACTCATTTCCTATAGTTGTTTCTTTAGTAACACTAATTCTATAGTGGTCATTATCTAAGGGGTCTTCAATATAGGGATTGATCTAGGAATTAAATCAATAGAAAAATCAATTTCTCATTCTGGAGGATGTCCAGGTAAATCTTCTGGAAACACATCAATATGTTCATTCATAACAGGTGAATCCTCTATTTGAGCATTCCTTTCCTCACCCACAGTCATTTCATTCTCTTCCTCCCCAATAATTGAATTTATTTGAGCTACTGGGGGTGGATCTAGATAAGAATTAGGTGGTGACGATTCTGCTCTAAAGATAAGGTGTTCTTTATCATCATCATCAAAAGTAGTAACCTTCTTCTTCTTACAATAAATTTTTTTGTCATGGTCCGAAATCCAATCAATACCGAGGATTATATCAAATTCAATCCTTGGTATGACAATGAGATCACCAGATAGAGAACATTTATATTCCCTAATGGGGACTGATTCACAAAACTTTGTTGTAATGATAATTCCCTTAAGATGTTGGACTGAAAACTCCATTTTTAAATGAAATTGTAAATATATAATTTTCGTAGAAAACCGGGAGGATATGAAACAATGTGATGATCCATAATCAAATAAAGAATAGGCCAAACTTGAGAAAACCATTCAATTACCTGCTACTACATCTTTCAGAGCTTCAACCCCATAAGTAGTGATAGCATAAGGTTATCCTTTTCTAAGTTAAGTTCCCCTGATGCTTAGGACATTTATTTTCATAATGTCCCATTTCTCTATAATTATTGCATTCAACATCGACAACCTCTTTATACCCCTTGAAATCATAATCTTGGTGGCCCTTTTCACCAAACTTTTAACAGACTATTATTCCCTTCAAGAAAGTACCAGGGTGTTTCTTTCCACATTTACACTAGGATGGATATTCAAAATTTCCCTTCTTCCCCTTATTTTCGTTTCCAGAGTGTTCAAGAAATCTCTTCTTCTCTTACCTTTCTTTAAAGTCATAAAACTTGGAGAATTATTTTTCCATCTTGATAGAACATGAGAGAATATCTTCGTATGATGGAAAAGTATTTTTATACTAATGCTCGATGGAGAAACAGTTTTAACCCATTAAATAAATGATTAATCATACTTCTTCGGTTACGTATATAATCTGCAGCATGCCTCGCTAACCATTTAATGTTAGCTTCATACTGTTAAGCTTATTATTCATAACTTGAGTGAGTTGTCATAGTATGGTGATTAGCTGATTAGCACCGGTTGCATCACCAGTTCCACTATAATTATCTTGAGCAGGAGGTAAATCCCTACATGGTGTGTGTGTATTAATATGGTTTCCACTCCATCCACTAGGTTCAATTTCTAAACAATGGCATGAAATAGATTAGTTTATTAATTGAAATACAAAATTCCAAACTTGTAAAATACTTAACATAAATAGAACATTTTATGGATATAATCCATATTCATAAAAAAGATGTCTTCTATGAGGAGGTATATACTTATAAATCCATCATAATGGTTTGTAAAAAAAATTTGTATTATCCTAAGAATATCCCTCGAGACTATCATAACCAAGAGTACAACAAGGCTCGTTCTCGTGCACCAGTTCCAGTTCGAGTCTATCTCAAAGTGGTGTTTTCAGGTTTTACCTCTAAGTACATCTATGCCAGAGCCTCCTTTACCAACTCATATCCAGAAAGGGATTTATTTCTTGGAAAACTCACAATATCTCTACAATACCAAAATTCTAGGAAGTTCTTCTATACTAATCCTCAAATTATATATTAGGACTATGTGCTCTAATCAGAGTTTGCTAAATATTGTTTCCAAGGTTTTTATTAATCTTCCTCTGATACCAACTATAATTCCACGACCCTAGAAGCCCAGAGTTGGTGCATTATTATGTATCATTTTCATGATCACAAGATATCATTTCTCGAAAGACCAATTAGTTTAGTATCCTTGTAAGTACTAGATACATTCATAAGGTTTACACTACATCATAAAATGGAGAACTCAAACTACATTTTTTCCATTGACAACACTGAGATCCAATATACTATCCTTACAGGTAATTCATAATATACTTCTTCTCATCTTGGGAAAAATAAAACATAGAAAGGGGTGAGCTCAGATGCTTAGTAAGGATAACAATATAGTGGAAACTTTCATAAATAAGCATAAACATTTGTGGAAATGTATAGAACTAAAAAAATACTTTTCAACATAAAATGCATTATAATATAGAAAATATAAATCAAAATAATTCTATTTACTTACTCACATGGATATTATACTAGTCCAATAATCACATGCAATATCAATAGCTACATCCAAAATGATGTAATGCATAACTCTAGACTTCATAACCACGTACTCAAGGACATGTGCCAAGACTACAAATAAGATTTTTCCAAGGCCTTGTTCAAGACACTAGTTTTTCTCATTATACCTACCTATGCATCAAGGAGAAATAGTGGGCTCCACCCATCACTTACTAAGTCAAATGCATTCGTCATATGAAAATGTTTAAACATAACATAAACATTCGTTTTAAAACTAGCATACAAAATTTCATTAATTTATATATAAACCATGAATGGTGTAAAAATAACACATCTACAATCAAAAATATCAAAAAACCTTCAATATAATATAGAAGTATTGTATCTTAAAAAATCAACTTCAAATAAGAGTAAAATCCCTCAAAGGATGTTGACATAGATGAAATTAAAAAAAAATTAAAGAAATATCTCTTTCTATTTTGAAATCATTTAAAATTCATATAATTATAAAATAAAAAATTTATTTTAAAAATATTCATATAAGATTGTAAGGTAAGCTTTGATGATGTTATAACGAGGGAAAAAAGCCGCACCCGCTGTATAAGTTAAAAAAACATTCTTACCTTAATTTTGTCGAAAAGGTCATAAGGTACCTTGTTTGTAAAATGATGGAAAGATTCCTTTACACCGATTTATAAAAATTCAAACAAAATTATAAATGACTTTAACCCATATTATAGTAAATATTACAAATGTTTTGGAATACACTTTTAAGAAACATGGATGGGGATAATAAAGATGTCCTAATAAATACTTACGTAAAAACAACCTCGGATAATAAAGAGATTTTGAAATTAACCCTTAACTTGTACTTTTCCTTGATTTAGGGTAGGTTAACCTCTTATATAATGGTGAAATAATTGTTATTAAATTATATGAGAATCATATATGTTAATATGATATCATATATGATCTTTTAACATAATATCTTAGTATTACCGTCGTTTTGAGTGTTAACTGATTTTTTTTCCTTTATATGCTTTGTTACGTAAATAGTGTTTTATGGATAGGATGTATCCTATTCATATTCAGAATGATATTAAGTTTTTAAACATTATTTTTAATTATATAATGAAAATTAATGTTGAATGGATACAATGGGGAAAGAATCTCATCATGTTTGTGGAGACGGTAATCTGTACATACGCACGAGCAACAATATCATTATTTTGATATTAAAATAGTGTATAATTGGATGGTATATAATATATACAACAATCATTATCATGTTATATTTATTATTTAAATCAATTACACATCATTATTTTACCAATCAAAATAATAATGTATTGAATAACAATTACATCGCAATGTGGACACGGTAAGCTGTATGCACGCACGTATGGTGACATGTCATTCAAAGGATAGATAGAATAATGAATATGGTTTTACTATATTTATAATAACATCATATTATATAGAAGATACTGGATTCATTATTTTAGAATATAAGAAACAAATAAATACAAAGTGGAAGAAAAAAGTAACTTGAAAGTGGTGATGAAATATTTACCTCTTGTTTGGTTTCATCCTTTTGATTTTATCAAAAGGGCTCCATAGGATAGATTTATGACTAAAGGAAGGCCTCTAGGATGAAAGGGAGATAGTTGAGAGGCCATTTGGTCAGGGTTTATCTGATCCAAATGTCTTTGAAGGTGGGAATTAGATAGAAGGGGGAGTTCCCTTTTATAAGAGGGGTGAGGGGCACCTTAGGAAAAGCTGAAAGTATTATTTTATAATAAAATAATTTTCGTTTTCTATTGGATAAAAAATAAAATATTTAAATTATATGGTGGGGATGGGTTTAAAAACACTCAACCAATAGGTTTTATACTGGTTTGGGTCACTAAATTAACTTTATCTTTTAGATTTATCTCTTAGTTAAATAGTTTGACATTTTCCATGTCTCTATGTATTTTTATATTATATGGTTAATAATGTTACAATAAACTTCCAAGAGATGCACTAGTGGTTCATTAATGACATATATAATAGTATTTAATCCCTTTGTCCAAACCTTATATTTTTAGTAATAAATTACCAATTTATAATATAATATTTGTTTTAAAAACTCTTTTATGTCAATTTTGATAATATTTGGTATGTTGTTTTTGTTAAATTCATAACATATTATTACTTACAAAATTCATTTAATCAACCCTAACTTGTCATATTAACCTATAAAATTATTTTAATTCATAAAAAGATTCACGTTACATTTGTTTGGGTATTTATAATATCAATTATATTAATATTTCATTAATGAGGTAATTAATGCATCATTATTCTGTCATAAATAAATTATATTTTTTAATGTCGAAAAATTATAAATAAAATACCATTATGTAAGAAACCGTTTTATCTTTCTAATTAATATTTATAGTGTAATTTATCTTATGTATAGCTCAATATTAAAAATGGTTTTGTTATTAAACATCGAATTTAACACTTTTAACTCTTCTTTGAATTAAATAATAATAAATGTCCTAATATATTCCCTATGGACCTAAAGGATCATATTCTATTACTTAGTTATTTTCTATTAAAATTGTACCAATAGAATTAGGACAGGTGTTAGGGTAATAATAAAATCATTTTTACCCTTAATTACACAATTTACTTTTAACCGTGGTTAATAAAATTAAAAAGTTACTATTCACCAAATATTATTTTCATCTTATTAAACCACATTTTATTTACTGATATCAACCGTGCCTCTCAAATTTTAGAAATTAAACTCATAAAAGTTGAAAAATTATGTTTAATATAAATTTTTAAACGCTCATAAGAGGTGGGTAAAAGACCGTTAAAAGTTCAATAAAATTTTTATATATCTAAAATTATTGTAAACTGAATCCAATGAATTAAATTGAACTTATATAGGTGTTATGTATATATTTTGACCAAAATAAATTTAAATAAAATAAATAATTATTTAAAAAATTATTGTTTTAAACAATAACTCAATGTTTTTCATTATTCATCAAAAATTGAAAGTTTTCAAAACAATACCAAAAATTCACCCTAAGATAATTTCGATATTCCGAATCCAAAAATGAAGTCCTTTTTGATATATAAAATTTTAAATTTTCAAATAGTTAGTATTAATATTCATAACAGCTAGTTTAATTGGTTGTGGTGTGTTAGAACACGAAGTTGCGTACAATACACGCTATTGTATTATTCAAAAAGAAGTGTACTGAGAAAGATTGGGGTGTTAGAGTTTTATTTTGGTGTGGTACAATGATCCTATGATTTTCTAAGGTGTGGGTTCTTATAGTGAGTTCAATACATTTTTTGTGATTTCACGGGTCATGCAACCACTTATTTTGCCCTAAATTATTCTAATTCTTGAAAATATTGAAATCAACTCACATGTTTCATTAATTATATATTCCATATACACACAGCAGTACGTGAGAAG
Source organism: Viscum album (assembly GCA_963277665.1). Taxonomy (NCBI): domain Eukaryota; kingdom Viridiplantae; phylum Streptophyta; class Magnoliopsida; order Santalales; family Viscaceae; genus Viscum; species Viscum album. Next base: position 865,125,799 of record OY728148.1, read on the forward strand.
TTAAGAAGATTATTTTATTATAGGTGCAATATTTTGTTCTTCCAAAACTCTTCGAATGTATATTTTGGATAGTGTCACTTATGGATACATATAAATGTATTGATGTATGCTCCTTGGATTATATCTTCTATGTGAAAAAAGTTAATCATAATGTCCCCACATTTATTTAACTTCATTTGGATAGTGTATTAATGTTTCAAGGCTAGTAATTTCATAATAATCTACCTAAATTGAGATTAAGGTCTAAGAAGTAGAGAAATATTACCACCGTAACCCCCCTGGGGTATTTTAGGATGTGGTTTTTCCAAGTGTTGTGAGATTCATGGTTTCAAGGGATTAATCACATATACAAAATAACGATTATGGTGAACATATTGAATAGTAATGGAGTCATTTTATTTTATGTTAATAGTAACCAAATATATAATTAAAATATTAGATCTCACCAGTGAATTTTAAGAATTGAATTCGTCTGTTTTATTATACATGGGATACATTTATGTGATTACATGGAGTTTTCCTTCACTAATGTAGATATAAAATGAATCAAAATTGATGTCAATTCCAATAATACATTATCTGGTGCACTTATAAACAAGATATATATAAAGGTTATAAGAATCTATAATTTTCAATATATGTGTGATGTGATGGATAAAATTTTGGAAGAGGATAAATAATTGATGGATTTAAAGAATAAATTTTGACATAATAAGATTGAGGATATGAGGATGCACCCTAATGAAATTTGTTAATGTGTTTTTAAATCAAAATTATTTGTTATTCCATTCAGGTAATTAGAGAATAATTAAAGTATTTTTAAATTTTGAAGAATATTTGGAGGTGTTTTCAACCCCTCTAAATACAAAAACATTCTATACCTAAAGAATAAAAGATGATTGTTTTATCCCAAAATTCCATACATATCAGTTGGTGGCATATGAAATGGAATTCCATCCAAAATGTTTATCGAATCATATAGATAAGTAAATTTGATTCAAAAACATGTAGAATAATAACATCACAATGGTTGTATATGAAATATAAGAATAAAAATGATGATTTTCAATCAAGGTCCATGACAAATTTGACGGAAAGAAACCCTTTTCTTGTTTCAAATGTGGTAAGGGTGTATGAACTAAAGTGAATTGTCCATGTAGATTTGATGTGGTAAAATATGAAATAAAAAATATATAAAATTAGTGATAGAAGATTCCCCCTAAAATAAATTTCAATCTAGTAACACTTCAATGAAGATGTTTCCGTGAAAAATCCATGTGGGTAAGGATTTGGAAGCTGATAAAGACTACTTATAGGATTAAAATGATAAATATATATCTGATATGTTGATTTATTTATAAAAAATGTCATTTCAAATTTATTTTTTATAGACTTAATCTCATTTAAGATAACTTATAATCATAGAAGATATAAAAATTTGGTGTTTGTGTAGGATTTTTATAAACAAACATAAAATGTTCCCTAAATGAAATTATATATATATATATATATATATTTGTAAAACATAAAAAATAGTTTGAAAATAAATTTTTAAGGTGGTTCATGATTTTTGTTGAATATGGTGAAACATCCTAAAAATATACAACTAAATATTTTGTTATTATTTTAAGAATAAAATATATTTTTTAAAAATTACAAGTATTATAAGGAAACTAATATTTTGAGAATCCATAGATATTCATTTCATGGTTATCTCATAAATTAATCATAAAACCAAATTCTTACATTCAACACCTCTTATCTGATGATGACATTGTGTTTATGACCAAATATTTTTAAAATTTAAATTCTATTAATATAAGGAAAAAATTATTCACTAATATAAATGATATATACGCGGACATTCACATATTCAATTTGTCTAGATCCATGGTTGAAAGGTGAACCCTATTGAACTCTATCCATAAAAAATTGAAATTTAAAATATTTATTATCAAAAAATATGTGGAATGAAAATATTATGATGAAATAACTAGTAGAGTATAGTAATACATCCTCTATTAAATACATTTAATTTTATTTTCAAACACTAACCAACAAAGAGCACAACTAATACGTCTTACACTCATGTGAAAAAATATTCATACAATACAATGTCCTTTAAAATATGAAAAAAAAACATTATTAATTATAGGATAATGAATAATGGTTCATATTTATATATGTGTTCTAACATGCATGGAATTTTAGAAAAATCACAACCATTTTTTTTAATATTTTAGATATATATATTTAATTATGGCATGTCTGTTTTGGTATTTAACAACTGTTGAAATATATTTTGGGTAAACAAAACCATAAATAAAACATCAATATTATTGTATGAAAATAGTTTAGAGTGACCTAATTATAAAAGTAATAATATTTTCAATAAAAAATATGTGTAATTAACATTATGAAATTTCTATTTGAAATTTACTTATAAAGAAAAAAATCATCACAAGGTAAGTGCATCCAATCACTCATTAGAATATTAATTAAATCCTTTAAAATTCTATTTAACATAAAATATCTACCAAAAATATCACATGTAATTGGAAAATAATAATTATTATCTAATATACAATAAATATGTGTTAACTGTTTTATACACTCAATATTCGAACATGTATCTAAAGGTGCTGGTTCTTGAAATTTTTCTTTCCTTTTCAACGATTCCTTCAATTTTAAATACTCTTATATAAAGTAAGGGTAAGAAAAAATTATAACTAATTTTAATTAAAAAATAAAAAAATTAAACCAGTGCATAAAATATATATCAATTGGAATAAAATAATTATTTTCCAAAGTAAAAAATGACTAACATTTTATCCAATTATGGCCACCTAATCTATAGGTTATGACACTTTGATGAATAATATCATTTTCATCCATTCTTACTTGACCTATCATCAAAATATTATATGTATATAACCCCCATATGATGTATAATTTTTTATTCTATAATATATACATGGTAATACCAAAAATACAGCTTACATTACTCAGTTAGGTTAAACTGAGGAGATAGAGGATATGGGTAAGCTAGTTGCAGATTCTGCATATGTCTTTTTATTTATGAAAACATAAAATGTACAAATAATTTTATTATATAATATATTGAATCATTCAATGTTTGTATCTCAAACATCAATGAATATATTTTTATTTTATACTCAATATCTATCAATTCCATACTAGGGAAATGTAATTTTTTTATTATATTGATACCCTCCTTATATGCTTTAATGTGCCCAGGGTGTTTCTAACTTCTTAAAGAACTCAGTAGAATATCCATCCTAACCTCAAGTATAATGTTCCCAAATTTCATTTACTTCTGAATTCCATCCTAGAATTATATTTTCATGTGACATTTTAGTGGGGTAAATTTAAAAAATATTAGTATTGAGAAAAAATAACAATTAATTACCTATGATCTAATTTGCAACTTAATTTTTTGATTGGAAATAAACATACCTATTTCACCATCCCCATTATTCTTCATTTATTATTAAAAGTGGATGTTATAGAAGGTTGTATTAAACCTCTATATAGTTTCTATGTGACATGTATTTAATTAATTATAATTTTTAATGATCATTTTCTCTTTTAATAATGGATACCCTCCATGTGACAATGTATATGGTTATAAATTATGGTATTGTATCTCTTACTAAGGTCCCCTAATGAACTGTTACAAAAGAAAAAAAATAATTTATCAATAAATTATATTAAATTTGTCAAATTAATTTTACATCCAAAAATTATATACCATAAAGGATTCCCCTCACAAAATGATGATAACATTCTCTTATGATTCCATTTAAACAAACTCATACTTAAGGCCTTCATTTTGACACTATTTACCCCAACAAATATAATATTAAGTCAAATTTATCTTCAAATATATTAATCTAGTTTCCAAAAAAGATTTAAACTTTTTTATAAATTTATTTTATCTCTTTAATTCCATGTTTCTTCTATAATTGAATTGATTAAATATTAGTCTTGAAAATTTTATAATATCTAAATCCTTGAAAAATTGTACAAATAACTTTATAAAATTTAAAAATGTAGAATTCTATAACCAATTATTCAATGAATCATAGATTATTCCCCAATAATTAAATGAAATAAATATTCTAAAATGGATATTCAAGTCCAGGTTAGTCCAATCTTTCATAGCATGTGGATGAACTGGGTGGTCGATAGCATCAAACTAATTTTTAAACCTTTTTTACATTATAGTGAATGTTTGGGTAAACATATAATATAATTTTTACCACACGTAAGTTTTTTTCTATGAAGAATAGAATAAATAATAATGAAAATCATGAAATATTAGTATGTTATCATTAAATAACTTCATTATTACATAAAAACTTATATAAACATACATATCGATGTTCCGAGGACTGTGTGTCTATTATATTCCAATTTGTATGAGACTTCAATAGAATTTTGTAGACTTATAAAGTATTAAAATTAAATAATTATTATAAAGAAAAAAATTTCATTTCATAATGTAATGAGAAACATTTAATGTTAGTCTTTTCAACAAAAAAATGTATCAATAGATCTAAAGAATATAGAAATTAACAAAAAAACGATAGAAATGATTAACACATAAAAATGTATAATTTTATGTACCATTAGATGATTATAAATAAATAAATCTTATATATAATAATGTGATTTTTCATAATAATAATAAAATTAGAAATATATTTTTGAAATAAAAGTGTATAATTGAAAATAAAAATTATAATGGAAACAATCATAAAGAGGATAAAATAAAACAAAATAAGCAAAACATGATTACATGAACCTAAAAAATGTAAAAATAATTATAAAAATGTAATTAATGCTCACCATGTATGTAATTATATATATATATATTAAAAAAAATAATTTTTAAATTGTATAAACAAGAGAAAAAATGATATTTACATTATTAAATTTGATACGAATTTAATATTTTACCATACCCCTTAAATAAGACCATTTCATGTTTTACGGACTATTCCTACATTGAATTCATTTTTTTTCATTAGTTAACAATGTAATATTTGAAGAAATATCACATAAGTTTTAAAAAAGATGAATATTTTAATTTCCCAAATTAATTTTTAAACTAAACAATTTAGACCACTAATCATTCCTTGGGTTAACAAAATTGAAAACTTTTTTATATGCATTCTGATTATAAATTTTTCTTATTTACAACTATGTTTTTCAAATAAAAAACTATAAATTGATACCAATAAAGTTTCACACGATAGATTATATCTACCCACAAACACTTAAACATAGATTCCAAAAATTTATTATAATCAATCTCATATATATCCTAAACAATTACAAAATATGTTATTGATACGATAATTGGGTTTTTAACATTAGAGCATAAAATTTTGTATTCTTCAGTGATGAAACATAATCCATTATTTTGAAACTTATTCTTATAATCTTGATTTTTTTGTTTGAAATGTGTAAATTTTATTATAAAAATAAAAACCATGTGATTATATTAAAACTTGATCAGATTTCTAACCATTCCAATGCTTCTAATGGGGATAAATTTGTGTTTACATTCACTATAAACCATGAAAAAAATGTATCTTTAATTTTATTCACAAACCATTTTCATTTATTTTTTGTTGTTATACCTTCAATATAGTTATTTTTATATATATATTCTTAAATATCACATATATGGTTCAAAACATATTAATGTTTATTCATCAATTCATCACATGTAATTAACTTTTCCCTTAACCTAAAGACCCCCTTACCTTAACTATTGACATTTAAATATCTAGATATAAGGAGACCAATGTAATTAATTTCAAGAAAATAATTATTATTGAACTCAATTCTATCTTGTAGTATATATTTTTGAATAATATATTCCTTTTCGATGCATATTCTTAACATATCCCTTTAAAATTTTCAAATATATTTCAAATGGATATATCTTGTGTAATTAAAAAAGGACACATATTCTTATCTCTCACACCAAATGAACAATTATATCAGAAAAATAATAGGTGAAAATAAATTTCTCATCAAAAGTGTATAAGGAAAACACAACTCTCTAATAAATCCTACAAATTGGGATTTATGACAACGCGATAAATTGAATTGAGAAATTCACCAATCTTGATGATAGGCATTCTAACAGTTATAATCAATATGTAATTAAATTTAACTAATAGTAGTTGTTGAAATGATAAATTAATGTTATGATATTTATGAATATGAACATTAAATATTTTAATGAACCCATTATTTCCATTTTATGTAACCCCATGGGGTTCATTAATACCGTGAAAAAAATAAAAAAAATATCTCCTCACTCTTTCTAAATATGTGACATGATAGAGATAAATATATTTTATTTTAATTTATAGCAGGAGATATCTTCAAACATATTCTCCTAGTTATTAAGTATAGTATTTCAAAAAATCATTAATTTTTCTATCATTTTATATAAAATAAATATCCAATGAAAGAGTCACATATTCACTTCTCAACATACATAATTTCAATTTCCTTTTTTACCCAAAAAAATACAATAAATTAACTCAAATAAAATATTCCATTTACTCTTATTATGTTTAATTTTATTTCCAAAAATTCCTTTCATTCAAAATGTTTCCATGAGGCTTTTCACCTCATAGAAATATTATTCAAATAATAATAGTTTTGGGGAAAATCATACTCTTGTGAACTCCTAATTTTTATTTTTAAACGTCGATTAGGATGATGAATAAAATTGTTATTTCTCATTTACACTTTATTTCCACTATTCTTTAATTGTTGATATGAAGACCCCTATTGAAAATTCAGCATGATATATTCCACTTAACAATATATTTCCATAATTAATTATATAAAATAATATTTTTATAGTTAAAATTATAATAATATGATAAAAAAATCTTTCTTACATGCTTCAAATAATGTATCAATATTATCCGATAAAAAGTTTAAAAAAATAATCAATGGTGATAGATATACATTAATGTCATTTCTAGGTTGTTTTATTCTAAAAATAAACAATCTTATAGTAAATTATTTTATATATATATATATACATATTGAGGAATGATTTAGAAAACAAACATAAGATGACATGAAATATTTGGGCCATTGAAGCTTTGATATATAGTCAATATGTCTTTGTACAACCCCATTATGAGATTTTATCATGTTTCCAAAATTATTAATTTTATTTCAAATACATTCCCTTGTGGTGAATCAACAAGGTGGAATAGGTTTCTATGAAATATACTACCATATTCATTACATCATATCCACTTTACATCATTTAAATTTAAAATATATGCTTCAAATTAAGAATTATTGGAAGATAACATATTTCATTAGTGAGACATTTGGTGGATGTTCTATAGGATGAATCATGGATTGATTAGTCATCTATTTTATATCATGATGTCACATATTTAGAAAAGTCTCATAATCCATTAAATTATTTCTTATAAAACACATAGCCATTGGGGAATGAATGAATCATTTTTACCCTAATCCCATTAGGCATAATATTTTTTGGCTCGAAATTAAAATTTGGAATCTAATTTCCATAAAGAATGAATGATTTTTTTAAGAAATTTTGTTAATCTTTTATCAATCCAACCATTTTATCATTCAAATTGTCTAATTTTAGCATTGGTAAGAATACTATAAATTTAGAGTAACATGGGAATGATGGTTTAATAGTATCTTATTACAATTATACAACACCTTTTGTTTTTTAAACGGTTTCAAAACATACAACATAAATTAATCCTTTCAAAATCACTTCTATCTCATGATTAAAACCTTCATCATCATTACTTCATGAATTTTTCTTGTAATTTCCCTATGAATGAACCGACATGTATAATTATTATTAAATCTATATAAAATCATAGGGAATTTGATTTCATTATACCATAATTGTTTCATATTCAATTAATTAATTTGTGGATAGAAAATCATATCTTTGTTTTCATGATTTAATTTAGATAATTCCCTAAAATTTTCATCCTTTTTTCTTTAATAATCCCTAGTTTCAAAACAATTATCTAATTGGAATCCATTAATTAACAAAAAAAAATAATATATGATTATATTAAAAGATATTAACATATTAACATATAAAATCACAAACCATTTATGATCATAATGATATTTTAATATAAATGGAATTAAAATGAAAAAATTTATAACTAAATGAATAAAATCACTAAAAAAGAATTAAAAAATTAAAAAAATAATTTATAAGCACCTAAAAATGTTTAATAAATCATTCAAAAATATGTAACTAAATTTTAAAATAAATACTATAATTAAAGGTTGAAAATTTTCAATGAATTATTATAAAATAGAAATTTATAGAGTATATATTGAATGTAATGAATATGGTGTGATGATGATGGTTGGACTCAATGGAAACAACTGAAATGAAACTTTGGGTGGTCAAATGGAGTAGGGGTAGGTGTAAGTAGATTAATCAATCCAATCTAGATGATAAAGAATGAAAAAATAATCCTAAAATCAATCAATTATAATGGTTTGATCACAGTTAAAGGAAATTGTGAGATGATTGATTAGTATTTTAGTAATGAAAGTTTCAAAAGCATGAGGATGAATCACAATGTTTATAAATTTTAAAATATATTAACATAAGTTATTATATAACATATGTGAAAATAAAATCAATAAGTTTTTTACATCAGTTATGTAAGACCCAACAGTATAAGTGGCCTTCTACTTTCAAATATTAATTAAACTATGCAAAAATTCTTCTTATGCTCTTATTGATTCTGATTTTCCAATAACCATTGTTAAAATCCTAATATAAAATATGCTTTTTTACCCCTAATGATTTTTTGGAAATTATTAAAAAAATCAAGCATTGATTGGGAGAATGATAATCAAACATAACGTGTTGTAGATATCTAGGTGGAACTTTTGGGACCACAAAAAGAGCACAATACTCAATGAAAGAAAAATCAAAACATTAGATAATTTCAAAATGAAACTTATATTATGTAGATTATCTTGAGGACTATTTATTCCAACAATAGATTGAGTTAAAATATATATCAACTATTCATGAAATCTTAAAAGAAACAATAGAGTTTTAATAGGTAATTGAAGAAAAATATAATATGATTAATAATCTAAGTCATTTTTAGAGGAAAAAGAAATGAGAGTTGAATATCTTTAAAATGAAGCTGTTACTTATAAAAGTATACTTGAATATCAAATATAGAAAAGTGATCTAATGCTGAAGTTGTCGTCTGGAAAGTTTTCAATCATTGAATTATTGAAAAAATCCAAATAAGGTTCAAAAGGTGTTTCAAAAATTACGGATGGACAAATACCCTAGTATATGAGGAAATGTGTAGTTGAATGTAATACTAAGATATTAAGTACAAGAGTATTTTTAGTCTAAAAATGTAACTAGAAAGTTATTCAAAAAACAAATCCTTAAAGGTAATAAAAAATCAGTAACCTACTCAATTGTTGGAGACATCAAGGGTATTTAGTGATCAGGGATATTTTAATGAATTAATTAACATTTTTATGGATATCTTTTACACATCATGTAATATTGTATAGAGGTGAAAAACTAGTTAGAGATTAAAGAACTCATATATTTAAAAATAATAATGAATCTTTTACCTTCAATATATGAATGAAATTTTTTTATTAATATTTATATCAATGTTCAAACTTTGATCTTAAAGTGGTTGACTACATGAAATGGGGAAATGGAAGTAAGAACCATAAAATTCACTAAGAATATGAAGACAATGAAATTTATTATGATTTTATTAGGTAACATTCTCTCTGTTATATGATGAATAGGGGAAGGATTATAATTTTTGTATTTGGTAGGTAAAATATAATCAATTTAATCTCTCATGTCATGCATTCATAACATAAAAAGAAAATAGGATGGGAGAAAATGAAAACATGGTTGATAATATATGATGTTACAGATACTTAAATCACATAAATCAACGATAGTGCATGTTCATCTCACATTATAGGAAATATGATCCTCATAAATAATTTAAAATATATAGTTCATAGAAAAAAAAACCATTTTTAATGATAAATAATTAAATAGAAAATGAAGTTGGGGGACAAAGAAAGTAGCATGTTATCTGAATTCCACATAAGTGACCTATGGGAATGGATTGTAATATAACATATTAAGAATTAGTTATATATGTGCCTCTATATGTGAAGGTATCTTCAATAATAAAGGAAAATGAATAAAAAATAAAGATATTAATTATTGAATGAATTTTGGATGATCAATTGGAATCCTTTATCATGTGGATAATAAAGAAGAAATGTATATTATTATAGTGGTAGAGGATAAAAAAGATTTGGGAATGAAGAATCAGGACATATTTAATAGAAATTTTTGGAAAATATATCAATGATGACTATAGTTGTGGACATACTTGTATTGAATCATGACCGAGAGATGACATGTGATGCATGTACATAGGGTAAGATGGTGTGTAACCCCCACTTATAAATGATAAATTGGGCATCCAGTTATCTTGATCTGGTGTACACTAACATTTGTGGCCCCTTGAATCTATCCAGTACATGTGAAGAAATTTATTAAATGATATTTTTTTTATAATTGAAATTGAATATCTTTTATCATGTCCATTGAAGAATTTGAGAGAGTGTATACATTTCATGAAGATCTACTAGGGGATAGTGGAAAATGAATACTGTCAGGATAATAAATTATACGATAAAATAATAGAATATAGTACATGCCCATTTAAGTTAATAACTACCAAGAAAAACAAGAAACTACATATGAGGTATCCTCAATACCAAATCCTAAATCAAATGGGGTCATTTAATGGAAAAATTTTATGCTGAAAAATATGGATAAAATGAAAATTATTTAATGTAATGAATCTCCATTATTATAAGGATTTTATTCTGCTCATAGTGTACACTCAAAATAGGGTTTCCCCTTCAAGCCCTTATCCTACCCTCCACTAGTGCATCAATGTGGCATGGAATCGACGCTCTGGACCCTGGATCAGTATCAGTGTGGTTCGCTATTACTTCAGGTTCGCGGTTTGCCATTGGTGTGGTTTGGTTCTAGCTTCGGTAGGCTCTGGTGGTCTGGATCTCAATGTCAACATCCTTCAGTTGAATCTCAGCTTGGCATCAGTGCGGCAATGATTCTACTTCCGAAACCTATCTTGGCTTCGGCGCACGTCGACGTGGCTTTGTGACGACTTCGGAACTCTGGATCTGGTCTCGGTTAGATTTTGTCTTTAGGTAAGTTCCAGTGTCCCTCGTTTTCTTCTCTGATGCAACTCTGGTAGGAAAGGTTTGGTTTTGTTATTTCTTTCAATTTTTGGTGTGCGGTTGGTGGTTTTCTACCAGAATTGTTTTTTTGGGGGACTTTCCTTTCCTTCTGGTCCTTTCTTCCTCCTATAGCTCGACTGATTTGGAAGACAAAGTGGGTTCTACTACAGGTTTGATCTGACCAGCCCCAACCTAGAGCCACATTGTTTTCTCAGATATGCTTGGTTCTCCTCAATGGTGATGGTCATATAACATGTTGTTGGATCTTCCAGACCAGGATGATGATTATATGGCTTCAATCTCCTTGGTTTTCCTCCTTTTCTAGTCATTGTGGTTGTGTTCGAAGGGTTCCTTGCAGCTGAATTGGGATTCATCTAGCTTTGGGTCAAGCGATGATTGCTTTGGGAGAGTTTTTCTTGGCTCTACCCATTTGGTTGTTCTCACTTGGTAGTGTTGTCTCATTAATGATGTTTTTCTAGAAGTTTTTTTTTGGTTTTTTGTCTCGGAAGGTTGTGCCTCAAGGGATTCTGAAACATTTCTCTTAAAAAAATATGCTTCAGATGAGCTTCATGGAAAAGTGGTTTCTCTATTTCATGTCTTTTTAGAATTAGAATATTGAGAGGGTGTAGATTTTTCCATCGGTACCATGACCGTGCTCTTTGGCACGTACCATCTAGATGTGCTGCAATGATACAGTGGAAGCTATAATTAAGGGTTTTTATTTGCGGGGAAGAGCATCTCAATTGTATTGACTGTTGTTTTTGAACATGATTTTTTTAAAATGTTCTATCATGGTAATGTCTTAATGTCTTGGGTTCTCACATTCCCTTTAAATTTTTTTAAATTAACAAAAGTAATTTTTAGTCAGTCTAATCCCAGGAGAAGAATGATATATCTTTCATGTGGAATTTGAGGAAGCCATATATGAGTTAATTATTTATATTTGGAAGTAGATTCTATATTCATAATAAATAATGTAATCAAGGAAAATATAGTGATATAGCAGATTGATAAATATTCAATGGATACTCAAAGAAGAGTAAATACTATAAAATCATTAATAGAAGTCTCATAAAACATATTGATATTAATTTTTTCAATGTTATAGGTGATAATATTGAACGAAAGTAAATGAGTTGAAATATTGAGTTGATCGAGGATAAGGATAAAATCTGGATGATTTATAAAATGTAAAAGGATCATAAAATGATGAATGCATAGAAGCTAAATAAAAGGAGTAAATAACATCTGAATAAAGTAATCTTTTAACTTAGGAAAGATTTAGGTTGATAAAATTTGATCAATCTAATATAATAGTAGATACAGTTACAGTAACTCATTCATGTGTAATGAGGGATGTAGTGAGAACATATTCATTATCAAGCATGGATACAAAATATTTTAAATAACATCCATAGTTATATCCATGGGAGATTAGTTATATAATATTTAAAAGAAAAATATATTGTATCTTGTGGGGTGTCTTTGATTGAACAATGTGATTGGAATGCTGTGTGTCTTCAAAAACGTGGTTGATGAACACAATATGGTTCAAAATAATTCTCAACTTGTATAAAAAGGATAATCTCAAATAGAGGGCATGGATGGAGAATAAAACATTTCACTGATGGATTGACTTGATTCGATAATAATCTTTTGGGTAGTAGAAATAAAAAGCAGTTTCATGAATTTTCAAGTGAATGTAAAAATAGGTTTCTTGACATGAGTTGTTAAATTGGAAATTTACACAGGACAGCTAGAATGTTTCATGATTGGAATAAATGAAAAAAAAATGTTTTTAGGATAAATAAAATAATTTACAACATTAATCAACAAAAATATTCATTTTTTTTCATACCATGATTAAATTTAATGGTATATGAATTTAAATGGGTTGGGGTTGATCACATCCTCTATCCAAAGATAGAAAAGTGAAAATATTTTTCGTTTTTGGTATATATAAATGATTTAGTATTGGGTGGTGTAATGAAAAATAATTGGAAGAGTTTGTTAATATAATGAGTTCAAAATTTCAAATTTCAATTATTCATGAGCTCACTTATTTTATTTTATTTCAAATGGTTTAAAAAGGGATATACAATTTTATATCATAAGATAAATATGAAAATGGCCATATTAAGATTATATATATACATGATTTAATAAATATTTCAAATCCTATATAACATGGAACCAAACATAAGAACCATAAAAATTAGAAGTCATTATATCTTACCTTATATAGAAGGATTTTTGGATGATTCTAATAATTGAAAACTACTCGACCAGTCATCATTTATGCTACTATAAAAGATTCCCACATTCAATGAAATATTATGGAGGAGAAACTCATTAATGTGAAGACAATATTAAGGTTAGTTCAAGGAACTATACCTTATTTTTTAATCTTCAATAAATATATGGAATGTGAATTAATAACCTTTTCTAATGCTAACTGGGCTGGTAATGAGGTGGATATAAGTTACACAAATGATGGTGCATTTTTCATTCCCACTAATTGTTTAGGATGATCTAGTAATAAAAAAGAGGATATATCTTTTACCATAACTAGATAATGATATATCATAGTAACTAATGAATGAGAATAACATTTTTTACAAAAAAATAAAATATTTAGTTGAAAATGTGAAACAACCAATGATATTATTTTGTAAAAACAAGAGTTAAATCTAGCTCACAAAGAATATGGTTCATCACTCATGACACAATCACATGGATATGTTGTTTCATTTTATCCATGATAAATTCCACCAAGGGGATATCAAAATATAGAATGTTGGTACTAATCAATATTTTATATATATCATGAAAAATCCATTGGTTACACTAACTTTTGAGGGACATGTGTTGAAACTTGGTGTATAAACAACTCCTTCAAGCTAAGGAGGCTCGAATGATTCATCTTTATCTATGGTACCTAGTTATTTACATGGTTTTTTGTATTTTATTTCATATTGTTATATAATATTAAGTTTAATAATTATAGGGTATATGCTGTAAATAAATAATATTATCATAGGATAATAGGTCTTGGTCTATGTTTTATATAAGACACTATAGGATATAACTTATTCAATGATTTCCTACATAATTGTCTTGCTCACATTATGACAACACATATCATTAATACAATTCAATTTACAATTTATTACATAATGTTACACTAAATACAACCCCAAATGATCATGTGGTCTAGTTTCTATTGTTAATTAGATACATTTCCTAATAACATGAAACATAGGTATAATAACATTATTTAAAAAAATCAAAAACAAACCCATACATTCCATTGATCTTCAAATATCTTCACGAGATAACCTAGGGATGTAAAAAAGAATGGGGTGAGATATAAATCCCATTATGTTAAGAAAAAATGAATTGAATGGTGGAATTAATTATTGTTAATAAAGGCGCATATCAAAGTGACATAAAAGGAGTGAGAATATTAAACATGAACATTGAATCATGATATAAGATGATAACTTCACGGAAATATACGAATGTGAAAATAGGATAAAACAATAAATCAAAACTTGACTCAGGTCTAATCATTGATACATCATTACATACTATTCATCATGTAAAATTTAATGAACCATATATGATATTTCATGAGTTAAGAACATTACACAATGTATTAAAGTTATATATAATTTTAGGCCCACTTATCACTTTTATATCATGTACACAGATTAGTGTTCCATATATATCACTAAACATAAGAATGATTTTAATAACTTTTCATACCATGTTTCAGTGGTTTGGGTAACATACATAGATGTAACCAATAAATGATGGATAGGATTATCAAGCTAAATATTTTTTATAAGAAATGGGGTTGCGTATTCACAAGAAGAATCTTTAGCATGAAAAATAATGGGATAATGTTTCAGTATAATGAGTTTAAATAAAGGTTCATGGATGAGGTTAATGAGAGTGAAAGTAATTATATCATTTAACAACACTCATTCGGGTAGGAAAAGGTATTCTTAAAATAGATTAAAATGTGAAAAAATGGAAATCAAAAGGGCTTAGTAAAAGGAAATTACTTGGTAAAAATAAAGAGGATATGGTCCCTTACCGTGATAGGATTATTCTAAAATATTTGCAGGAGATTATAGAATTATAATGGTAACAAAATAATAGGTATTTATAGACGGATATAGAGAGGAGAATCATGATCAATGGGTTTTTAGTGATGTGGAGTGGGAGGGTAGGTTGGTATTTATAGTAAAATATATGACAACGGTTAATTAATTTTAAAACAATGATTCTCTACCCTAAATAATAAAATTATCCAAATAAAAAACTTTCCCATGGTTTCCAAAAAATATAAATGGATTTAATAATTTTATAAGTCCAAGAATCAACAAATATAAAAATAACACCTCTGTTGATCTGGAAGTGAGTCCTATTCATAGAAAATTTATTTTAAAACCCAAAAATACAATATAGGTTTCAAAGGATTCATCAATGGGTTAATAAAATAATATAATAAAATAATAAAATTCTACTAAAGTATAAATCTATTTTAGGTCGTTTATTAACAATATAGTACTTATTTCAACACTTTTGGGCAACTAAAATGTCATAATACATACTATATGTTTAAAATATATTTACTTTTTATCCAAGAATTCAAAATTATCAGAATTTTATCTAAAATCATCCAATGGATAATATCAACATTATAATTTTAGATATTATATATATTTTACCAAAATAAATATCTAAATACAATTATTAAAAATTTTAAATAAAAATCCTTATCTTCCAAAAAATAATATTTTTTGTGACACTAACTACTTTCTTCCCTTTATTAAAACTATATTTTATATCATTAAATTAAATTACGATTTTTATCAGAATAAATATTTTTTCATTATAATATTTCATGAATATAATATTTAATTTAAATATACTTCATTTTATAAAAAAAATTAAGGAAAACATTATATTTCATAAAAATATAATTTTTTTTCCTTGTATCGAACACTGTTTTTTATCAAACTCATTATTAAAAAATAAATATTTTTTTAATAATAAAAACGGATAAATATAGTCATTAATTTTTTAGAAGAATATATATAAATCCATACTAAAATGGTCTAGATACATAACCCATAATAACACCAATTTAGAACCATTTTTGTAAGGTGTTCAGTAGCGGTGCATTGGTGGGTTGTTCGGTGAACATGAATTGATTTAGGATCTCTATCAGTTTGAACATCACCCACAAATTGTTTAATTCATGTTTTAAATATTGAATCTCATCCATGGAATAGTTAAGAGAAAATACTAGTCATTACACCTCTCTAAGAATCTCTGATAAATGGGTATCATAGGTACAATCCTTCTAGCTGATGCCATTATTTCTTTCGTCTTTGTCAAATTGAATTTATCATAACCCTTAAAATATTCTATTTTTAATGGTTACTGTACAATTTCTATATTATCAATGGTTAAGATGATCATTATCCATTTAAATCTAACATGTTGTATCATATAATTGGTCCAAAATAAAAAATGCAGTAAATGTTTTTTCTATAACCATATAAGTTAATAAAAAATTAATTTGAAACAAAATATCCTTTATTAAATTGTAGGTCATGATACACATTGTATTAGATAATATGTTAATGAATCATTACTCGGTTTCTAGAAAAATGGTACCACTATGAAAAAAGTAATATATCAAGTTATTAAAATAAGATACACCCCTTGGTTTTTATTATCTAATTGTTAGAGTAACAATATGGGATAGTGTCAATATTGGGTGTGAAAATATGTAAGAACATGTGGAAGAAAAAATAATAAAATCCAATGGGGCAGAATTTTTTAACCATGAATTTTGGTTCTGGATTTTTTCCAATTGTGATTGTTTTGAGTCAATTATATTTATTCATTTGTTGGGGGATATTGTGGAATAAATCTAGTAAATCTAGTTTTTAAGAGCTAGATTGATAATTTGGAAAATTATTTTAATATGTAAGATATAGGGAACTCATAAAGAAGCATAAAAGTAATTGTTTAAGAAATATCTATATAGATAAGACGATATATTTCATCTATAACATGTCTAAAATAGAGATAAATGGTAATGTTATAGAGTTACCTAAGTACATAATATATTTGAGAGTTATATATTTGTGGATAAAAAAGATTCATAGTTATATATAGTATATCTTAGGATGATGAAATATGGCATAGGAGGTGTTTCATGTATATAGAAAATGGATATATACATATTGAAGAAGTTAAAAATAATTTATAATATGTTCATTCTCATATGTATGATGTTCAATGATACATAGGATATGGTAATCCATATCTAACAGAAGTCTAGGGTTGTGGTGTCATGAATACGTAAGATGTGTGTTCCCAATATGAAATATATCTGATGATGCATATGGTTCTATTCGTTGTCTCTAGAATAAGTTGGAGATTGTTGTGTCAAAACGTAGAGTTTATCGTTGATATTCAGGAAAATTATAACTATCCCCATATATTTCAATGAATATAAAAAAATCACAATTTATGATTAATAATTTAGTCAAAAATGGTTTGTGAATCTTATATATATTTTCGTAGTGGGGTGATGATTTATATACATTTGGTGATGTAAATAAAGAGTTTGTGTAGGTTATGAATATTTGAAATTTTCTGAGATGATGTCATGAGTCATTCATTATTAGAGCATGTATGTGTGTGTATTTAAGAAGATTCTCATGTTAAAATATTTTGATATGAAAATATTCAGTTTTAGAAAGGAGGTCAGGATTCTTTTTTATGTTTAAATAGGTGTATTTTTTAGAGGTAAATTTATTTATTTTCAATATTCATATTATAAAAATATTTCATTTAATAATTCTATGAAATTTTAGAATAAATAGAGAAGTATGGAATGCTGCTAGAACTAGAGAACTGAATGAGAGAGAATGTAGTTTTTGTGATTATCAAATAAAAATAAACAAAATAGAAATTGTGGTGCCTTTATAAGGAAAAAATATATTTTTTTATTTTTTATCATAGAAGAGTCAAATAAATTTAATGAAACCCTTGTTGTGTCAATGTTTGTTTTCCAATTCATGAAAAATATTTTAATAACCATATGCATTGAATTCACTTATGCAATCCCTTAGCTAAAATCCATGTATGTTAATTCAAGAAGATGAAGTTCATCAGGGATTTATAGTGTGCTAATCCAAAAATCTTATTACATAAATAATTTATAGTGTTAACTTCTAGTACAATAATACATGGTCAATGTATTCTCCAGGTATTATTTCTTATCAGTTAACCAAGTAAATTATTTTTTCCATAATTTAATATTGTGTTTTGTGTAAAGACTAATTGGTTATTCAATATATTTCAAACCTATGAGAAGGGTAAGATAACTGGAGAAAAATTACGTCTACAATCAAACCCACATATTATAATTTTTTGGGATTTGATTTTAATATACTTAAACAATAATAACCATATATATATACCAACCATAACACTATAAACTCTATACCCATATATAAACTATAATATTGAAAATAAATACAAATCAATGATAACTATATAGCTACCAACAACAACAAAATCAATCAATCAATAATAATCCTCAATATTAAAATTAATCATTTAAATATTTTAGGGTAGTCTATGATGTTACTCAAATCATACAATTACACACCACTTTAACAAATCAGCCTCACCAAAAAGTCTAGGGGACAATACGACACCCTCTTATATCATTATATGTAACAGCCTGAGATTTTATGAGAAATATTATTTTTAATTACTCTAATGTCTTTTGTTGTACGCTACACCAATATTATCTTGTACTATATGCAACACCGTATTAGATTACAGTATACACAACACTATTATTGGCTCGTGTTACACAGAATTTAAAGTTCGTTTTATGGAAATTATTCTACGCAACATTTAGTATAGATGTTGTTTAATGTATAAATGTTATATGTTTTGATTATGTTATACACAACACCAAACGGAGCTTTCACTACACGCAGCCTTGACTTGTCTTTCATTACGTGCAATCAAGACCTTCTTCAACAGCGTGCATAGTACACAATACCATGTTTCACTAAACGAGATATTATTATAATATTATTATGAACGAGCCATTATGAATAGTAATACCCACTTTTTAAAATTTTATAAATTTTATCTTTCAAAATGGACTTCATTTTGGGATTCGGAATATCGAAATTAGCCTAGGGTAAAATTTTGGTATTTTTCTGAAAACTTTCAATTTTTGATGAATAGTGAAAACACTGGGTTAATATTTAAAAACCGACTTTTAATTTAAATTATTATTTATTTTATTTAAATTTATTTTAGGTAAAAATTGATACATAATACCTATATAAGTTCAATGTAACTCATTGTAGTTATTTTATAATAATTTTAAATATATAAAAATTTTATTGAACTTTTCACCGTCTTTTACCCACCTCTTAAGAGAATTTGGAAATTAACATAAAACATAATTTTACCGCTTCTGTGAGTGTAATTTCAAAAATCTGAGAGACATGGTTAATATCAAGGACTAAAATGTGGTTCAATGAGATGAAAATAATTTTTGGTGAATAGTAACTTTTTACTTTTATTTAACATGGTTAAAAGTAAATAGGGTAATTATGGGTAAAAATGATATTATTATTACCCTAACACATGTCCTAATTCTATTGGATAACTTTAGTTAGACTAATATCCACCTTTGAAATAAAATATGACCATTTAGGTCCACTTGGATAAGATTAAGACACTTATTATTATTTTATTTAAAAAAGAGTTAAAATTGTTAAAATTGAAGTTTAATAACTAAAATATTTTTAATATGGGGTTATACTTAAGATAAATTAGAATATAAATATTCATTAGAAATATAAAAATATTTCCTACATAATGGTATTTTATTTATAATTTTTAAACATTAAATAATTTAATTTATTTATGAGACAACGATGATGCAGTAATTATTTAATTAATGAAATATTGACATAATTGATGTTATAAATACCCAAATAAATGTAATTTGAGACTTTTTATAAATTCCACTAATTTTCTAGGTTAATATGAAATGTTTTTATTAATCTAATTAACTTTTTTAGAACTAATCAGGTTGTTATGATTTTCACAAAAATCAATTACCAAATAGTGTCAAAGTTGACATAAAACAGTTTTGGAAACAAATATTATATTATTAATTGTAATTTTATTCCTAAAAATATAAGGTTCGACCAAATGACTTAGATAAGGATATATATATATATATTAATAATGAACCACTTGGGGTTCTTTTGGCATGTTATAGTACGTTTATTAACCATATAGTGTAAGGAAACAAGAAGACACGGTAAAAGTTAAATTATTTAACTTAGAGTTAAATCTAAATGATAAGGTTCAAATAGTAACATAAACTTGTCCAAATTATATTGGATGATAGGATTTCGACCCATACCCACCTTATATTCGAAATAAATCAATTTTGAGCTATTAAAAACCGAATATGACTTTATAATAAAATAATATTTTGAGTTTTTCCAAAGGTGCCACTCTCCTCCCTTATAAAAGGGAACCTCCTCCCCCTCTTCCTCACACCACTTTGATACATCAAGCTCGTCCAAACACTGCCAATGTTTCTTCTACACTTTCCTAGAAGAATCCTAGAGGTCCTGGTCGTCTTCAAAGACCTACCCTAGTACCCTAAGAGGAGGTTAAGAAGAGGCGCGTCAAAGAAGAGGTAATATCCATTACCAATCCTTTCCAAATTCATTCTTCTTAAACATCTTCTTCTTTATTTGTTTCATTATAAAGTAATAGAATCAGTATTAATTATATACTGATATGTTATTATAAATATTAAACAAACCCATTTCACCTTCTATCCATCCTACGGAAAACGAAATCATCATGCGTGCGTACGTACGGAATACAGTCTCCACGCCTTGGTGTAATCTGTTTTTCCGCCACCACCTTACTTGGATAGGTATAATGGTGTAAATAATAACTATATATGGATACTATAACATCATACTGATTATGATATATTATATAATCCACTATAATTCCATTAAGAAATTATGGGAATGATATCATCGCTCGTGCGTACGTACGGATTACCATATCCACGACGCGATGAGATTCAATCTCCATGTTAACCATTGATTAATGATTAGAAAGTATATATAATGAATAATATTGAGATATATGAAATAATAATGATATTGGATTTATTTATGTACATATATGTATGTCATCTACTTAATTCCATTCAATTGAATAAAGAAACGAAAACAGCGTTCATGCGTACGTACGGCCTACCGTCTCCATGAACGGTGTATTTCATTCCATTTATCGATCTATAATATATATATATATATATGTATATGATGAATATATATTATATATAAATTATTTTTTACATTCTGGAATTAATTAAATCAGGATATAAGTAATATTATCAAGAACAACAAGTCCAAACATGTATGATAAATAAAATGATTTTACCCAAAACGCTGATTTAAGATGGAACTTACCAATGAACGGGTAATATAAAGTCATAAGTGAACCATATATGATATCATAACAATGAATATGATTCTATAATAATTCAATTATATTATTTAAATCATTATACAGGAGTTTAGGATGCACACGAAGCATATCGGACATACGGTGAGGGATAATTATTCCAATCTTGTTTCTTATTCGAGATTCTTTATTCGTAAGTATTTACTGGGGTTATTTTTATCTTCCATGTCCATGTTTTCTAAAAAAGTTTTCATAAAATGTTTAGTATTATTCCGTGAATGTTTAAATTCATTTTTACCCTTTTATGTCTTTTACCACAATGTTTGGAATGAATATTTCTTTTGTTTACCATACGAGGTACGTTTTGACTTTTCCGACAAAAGTACGAGGAGAATGTTTTTTTTAACTTATACGGCATGAACGGATTTTTACGATTTCATAACTCCTTATTTTAAAGAACATTACTATACAATATTTCATGAATATTTTCAATAAAATCTTTTTCTTTTAAGATTTCATAGAATTTTGCAAAAAGAAAATGATTTTGAAGAAGAAATGATATTTTCCTCAAGAATTCATTTCAAGTGTTTTATCAAAACCATTTTCCATCCAAGATGACACTATTTCATATGTTTATTTCTCAAGTATGATGTATCCATTATTTACATAGTTTGATTCTTCTTATGATTAAATGATATCGATTATTTTATATGGATTATGTTATGATGGCATGATGTTTAAGAATCCCATTATATTACATGGGTTATGCTATGATGTATGATTTATGATTTTGTGGCACATGAAAGAATGATTTAATTATGAGATGGGTGGGACCTATATCTTCATAAAATGAATTGGTTAAATATCTATATCTCATGAGATAGACATGGCTGGAACGGGAAGTAAATCCGGTTCAGTGTTACAGGACTGAAGCGAGGAGCGAACTCGATTCCGAAAGGGACTTTGTCCACTACGATGGTCGTGGAAGAAATGTCTTGGATACTATGGAAATAATAACATGTGATTAATGGTTTCCACAATTACATGATTTATTTTCAAGGATATTTCATCAGGATTAATGTTCCATTATGATATATGCCTTACGTACTTCCAAGATTTATGTATTTGCTCAGGATTTTGATGTTTAGATTTTATGTTCAAGTTTTTGCATTCAAATATTTATGGATTGATTTATGTTCTCTATGTTTACCCTTACTGAGCATTTGAGCTCACCCTTTATGTGTTTTCTTTTCCCTAGGATATAAAGAAAAGTTTTAGGTAATAAAACCAAAGGGGAAGATCTTCATGGGAGTTGTTGAAGATCATTCACAGTGATTAGAAGATTTTGTTCCGAGTTTCCAAAGACACTAAACCATTACAATCCTTGAGTGTTGGTTTTTTGTTCTGTATTAAGTATTCAGCAAAAGTAATGTAATGTCCATGTACTTCAAGCCTTGGGTCTCTACAGTTGGTATCAGAGGAAAGTTTTAGTCAACCTTTGGAAACTAGTATGCGAGAACTTTGGGGAGATCCCTATAGATATTTCTAAGGTATGTCTAGAAATATCCATAAGGTTAAGTATAAGTATAGGTCATAGTCCTAGAGTTATGGTAACGATATTAGAATTAAACCTAGGATGTTAGATATGGAAGGTACTCCCCCTTTATTATGTTGTTTTCCCTATCATGATGTTTGCCTCGCGTTACTCTTTTTGGGTTTTAGATGATGTATGGAACCCGATGGAACCATGTTGATTAATGTAATGGATGATGCAATGATTGTCCTCCTGAACAAACCAATGTTATGGGAGATGGAGTGCATAATCTTATTTATATAATTACACAATCTATGTATCATTCTGGACTTACAAATGAGAAGAGAAAGGAGAAACATTCTATTGAATCCTTCATGAGGTAGCATCCACCTTCATTCAGTGGGTCTTCTGATCCATTAGTGGCTAAACAATGGATTAGTACCACTGAAAAGATCTTTTCAGTTCTACAATGTTCTGAGCATGATAATGTCATCTTAGCAGTATATCCTTTGGAAGGTGAAGCTGATCAATGGTAGAATCTTATCAAGAATACAGGGCCCCAAGTTGAAATTGAAACTATGGAATGGGACGAGTTCAAGAACTTATTTTTCAATAAGTACTTCCCTCGTATTCTTCAAAAAAAGATGGAAAAGGAGTTGCTTCAGCTTAAGCAAAAGGATGATGAATCTGTTGGTGTATATGAGGTGAATTTTACAAGGCATGCAAGGTATGAATCTAGATTTATCATTCAACCTGAATGTAATGTTTATCGATTCTTCATTGGATTAAAACCAAGTGTTAAAAGGGAATTATCTATAAGAGACTTCAGTAGATATGAAGAAATTGTGTGTTGTGCTATCAAGGTAGAACTGGAAGTTGGTGTTACGCATCCATCTCATGGCTTTGACAAGAAACGAAAGATGGAGTTCAAGGAAAAATCTCAGAACAATGGTGAAAGGAATGTGAAAGTTTCTTTATGTTCAAATTGTGGAAAGAAGAATGGTGGAGATTGTCTAAAAGGTACTATAAAATGTTTCAAGTGTGGAAAAGAAGGTCATCGAGCAGCTGAGTGTCGAAGTAATGGAAAAAAGGTTTCAAATGACGTGAATAGAGAAAAGACTTCAGAGAATGCTCCACCAACACTTCAATGATTCAAGTGCAAGGAAATGGGGCATTATGTTAATCAATGCCCTAATCCATGGATTAATGATGATCAACGTGAGCAACCTTTTAAGGAAAAGGACAAAGTGAAGTCACATGCGATCAGTATTTGCGAGGTTGAATATGAAAATGATTTTTTGTAATGATTAAGTGTTTATGTAATGGGATTTCAAAATAGTATCATGGAATCTCATTTATAGTATTTTGGAATTTTGGAATATCTATGCTCTAGTTTTCAATAATTGTATGGTACCGCTAACCATGAAAAGTAATTGAAATATTTTTGTAAAGCAGTTGATATGGACATAATGAAGGGATATGAAGAAAATAATATGTTTGATAGTATTCATGAGCTCATGACTGATATAAGGACAAATTGATATCATGGTTTGAGTATATATGAATTTTGGGATGTGGAAAGAGTTAACTTTTGACAGCATATAGTTCTTTGTTAATTCGTGTTTCAATAGAATTCATGACTAAGGTATTCACATGAGATTAACAAGATATATCTGGGATAAATGAAGGTATCCACATCCTTGTTATAATACCTTTATAGTAATCGTATTCTTTATACTATGATATTGGAAAGAAGTATTTTGGTTGTAATGGATTAAGTAGACATAAGATAATATTGATTAAGTCTGGAACTTTTTCTAGAATGATATAATAGTATTGTTTTAAGAAAAGGGACAACCTACAGAATGGGAGACAACCTATCACGTCAGACAAGGTTGCGGGAATCGAACCCACAACTAAAGTGCGACATGCC
Organism: Viscum album; assembly: GCA_963277665.1. Classification (NCBI taxonomy): domain Eukaryota; kingdom Viridiplantae; phylum Streptophyta; class Magnoliopsida; order Santalales; family Viscaceae; genus Viscum; species Viscum album. The sequence continues at coordinate 865,151,208 of OY728148.1, forward strand.
TTTATTTCCAAAAACTGGCCTACAAGAAGTCACTGGTTAGTAGAAACTAGTTTTATTTTATTAACCAGTATGATAGATGAAGTATAAGTCCATTTTTGAAACAATATACAATAGATGTACTTATGTATGTAACTATTGCCAACCTTTTGTTTGAGACAGATGGAATGACCTGTCATTCTATCACATGATCTTCTAATACTTCACGAATGGAAAATTCAACTTCATTTCTTTAAGAGATGAAGTGGAAATTGTTCAAGGCACGAACAACGGTGAGATTATATCAAAATAAAGTAAGTATTCCTTGTAATTAAAATTCATCAACATTAGGGAAATGATCTTCAAAACCAAAAATGTTCTCCTAGTGCCCTCATATCCGATGAATCAGATGATACCTTAAATCATCACAAATTTATGGCTTTGTGATTGTTGGAATTTTTATATCCATGTTCTCTAACACTCTCCATCAGAACATGATGGTTAGATTTCTCTTCCATATCCATATTTTCACCTATGTTATCCTATGTGGAAACCCGGTGATGAGTTAATTTGGGTACCCATTACATTTCTAAATTTCCATTTTAAAATGAAGTTTTAGTATTCCTTTTTACGACATGGGTTTCTATAAAAGAAACTTTCAATTAGTAAACCATTTATAACCCCAACGAATTTCGAGGGTGAAATTCATTTTAAGGGGGGTAGATTGTAACAGCCCAAGATTTTATGAGAAATATTATTTTTAATTACTTTGATGTCTTATTTTGTACACTACACCAAGATTATGTTGTACTATACACAACACTGTATTAGCTTGCAGTATACGCAACACTAGTCTTGGCTCATGTTACACACAATTTCAAGTTCCTTTTGTGGAAATTATTCTATCCAACATTAAGTATAGATTATGTTTAATGTATAAATGAAATAAGTTTTGATTATTTTATATGCAACACAAAACAGAGATTTCACTACATGCATCCCTTACTTGGATTAGATTACACGCAATCAAGACCTTCTTCAATAGCGTGTGTAGTACGCAATACAATGTTTCACTAAACGAGATATTATTATAATATTATTATGAACTAGCCGTTATGTATAGTAATACCCACTTTTTGAAATTTTATAAATTTTATATTTCAAAATGGACTTAATATTTGGATTTGGAATATCGAAATTAGCCTAGGGTGAAATTTTGGTATTTTTCTGAAAACTTTCAATTTTTGATGAATAGTGAAAACACTTTGTTACTATTTAAAAACCGACTTTTTATTTAAATAATTATTTATTTTATTTAAATTTATTTTACGTCAAAATTGATACATAATACCTATATAAGTTCAATGTAATTCATTTTATTCATTTTATAATAATTTTAAATATATAAAAATTTTATTGAACTTTTCATCGTCTTTTACCCACCTCCTAGGAGAATTTGGAAATTCACATAAAACTTAATTTTACCGCTTCTGTGAGTAGAAATTTCGAAAATCCGAGAGACACGATTAATATCAAGGACTAAAATGTGGTTCAATGAGATGAAAATAATTTTTGGGGAATACTAGCTTTTTTCTTTTATTTACCACGGTTAAATGTAAATAGGGTAATTAAGGGTAAAAATGATATTATTATTACCCTAACACATGTCCTAATTCTATTGGATAAGTTTAGTTCGACCAAAAACAACCTTAGTAATAAAATATGACCATTTAGGTCAACTTGGATAAGATTCGGACTTTTATTATTATTTTATTTTAAAAAGAGTTAAAATTGATAAAATCTGTGTTTAATAACTAAAACATATTTAATATAGGGTTATACATAAGATAAATTAGAAAATAAATATTCATTAGAAATGTAAAAATATTTCATATATAATGGTATTTTATTTATAATTTTTATACATTAAATAATTTAATTTATTAATGACACAATGATGATGCAGTAATTATCTTATTAATGAAATATTGACATAATTGATGTTATAAATACCCAAATAAATGTAATTTGAGAATTTTTATGAATTGAACTAATTTTATAGGTTAATATTAAATGTTAGTATTTATTTAGTTAATGTTTTTAGAACTAATCAGGTTTTAATGATTTTCACAAAAATCAATTACCAAATAGTGTCAAAATTGACATAAAATAGTTCTTAAAACAAATATTATATTATTAATTGTTATTTTATTTATAAAAATCTAAGAATCGGACAAATGACTTATATAATGATATATATATTAACACTGAACCACTTGGGGTTCTTTTGGCTTGTTATAGTATGTTTATTAACCATATAGTGTAAGGAAACAAGAAGACACGGTAAAAGATAAATTATTTAACTTAGAGGTAAATATAAATGATATGGTTAAAATAGTAACCTAAACTTGTCAAATTTCTATTGGATGAGATGATTGTGACCCATACCGACCTTAGCTTCGAAATAAATCAATTTTTAGATATTAAAAACCGAATATGACTTTATAATAAAATAATATTTTGAATTTTTCCAAAGGTGCTCCTCTCCTCCCTTATAAAAGGGAACCTCCTCCCCCTCTTCATCACACCACATTGAGCCATCAAGCTCACAAACCCCCACCAATTTCTCTTATACACTTCCCTAGAAACATCCTAGAGGTCTTTGTCTTCTTCAATGGCCTACCCTAGTTCCCTAACAGGATGTTAAGAAGAGGCGCGTCAAAGAATAGGTAATATTCATTACCAATCCTTCCCAATTTCTTTCTTCTTCAACTTATTCTTCTTTAGTTGTTTCATTATAAAGTAATAAAATCAGTATTAATTATATACTTATATGTTATTATAAATATGAAACAACCCCATTTCACCTTCTATCCATCCAATGGAAAATGAAATCATCGCGAGTGTGTACGTATGAAATACCATCTCCACGCCGTGGTGTAATCTGTTTTTCCGCCCCCACCTTACTTGGATGGGTATAATGGTGTAAATAATAACTATATATGGATAAAATAACATCATACTGATTATGAGATATTATATCATCCACTATAATTCCATTAAAAAATTATGGGAATGATATCATCGCTCATGCGTACGTACGGATTACGGTCTCCACGACGCGATGAGATTCAATCCCCATGTTAACCATTGAAAAATGATTATAAAGTATATATAATGAATAATAATGAGATATATGAAATAATAATGATACTGGATTTAATTATATATATGTATGTATGTCATCTACTTAATTCCATTCAATTCAATAAGGAAACGAAAACAGCGTTCATGCGTACGTATGGCCTACCGTCTCCATGAACGGTGTATTTCATTCCATTTATCGATCTATCATATATATATATGTATATGATGAATATATATTATATATAAATCATGTTTTAAATTATAGAATTATGTAAATCAGGATATAATTAATATTGTCAAGAACAACAAGTCCAAACATGTACGATAAATGAAACGATTTTACCCAAAACGCTACATTAACATGGAACTTACCAAAGAATAGGTAATATAAATTTATAATTGAACCATATATGATATCATAACAATGAATATGATTATATAATAAGTCAATCACATTATTTAAATCATTATACAGGAGTTTCGGAAACATACGAAGCATATCAGACATAAGGTAAGGGATAATTATTCCAATCTCGTTTCTTATCCGAGATTGTTTATTCGTAAGTATTTACTAGGGTTATGTTTATATTCCATTTCCATGTTTTCTAAAAATGTTTTCATAAAATGATTAGTATTCTTCCATGTATGTTTAAATTCATTTTTACCCTTTTATGACTTTTACCACAATTTTTGGAAGGAATATTTCTTTTTTTTACCATACGAGGTAGTTTTTGACTTTTCCGACAAAAGTACGAGGAGAATGTTTTTTTTAACTTATACGGCATGAACGGATTTTTACGATTTCATAACTCCTTATTTTAAAGAATATTACTATACAATATTTCATGAATATTTTCAATAAAATCTTTTTCTTTTAAAATTTCATAGCATTTTGTAAAAAGAAAATGATTTTGAAGAAGAAATGATATTTTCCTCAAGAATTCATTTCAAGTGTTTTATCAAAACCATTTTCCATCCAAGATGAAATTATTTCATATGTGTATGTTTCAAATATAATGTCTCCATTATTTACATGTTTTTATTCTTCTTATGATGAAATGATATCCATTTTTTATATGGATTATGTTATTATGGCATGATGTTTAAGAATCACATTATATTACATGGGTTATGCTATGATGTATGATTTATGATTTTGTGGCACACGAAAGAATGATTTCATTATGAGATCAGTGGGACCTATATCTCCCTCCAATGCATTGGGTAAAGATTTATATCTCATGAGATAGACATGGCTGGAATGGTAAGTTAGTCCGGTTCAGTGTTACAGGACTGAAGCGAGGAGCGAACTCGATTCAGAAATGGACTTTGTCCACTAAAATGGCCATGTCAGCAATGCTATGTCTTCTATGGAAATCATAACATGTGATTAATGGTTTCCACAATTACATGTTTTATTTTCAAGGCTATTTCATCAGGATTAATGTTCCATTATGATATATTTCTTACGTACTTCCATGATTTATATCTTTTCTAAAGATTTTGATGTTTAGATTTTATGTTCAAGTTTTTGCTTTCAAATGTTTATGGATTTCTTTATGTTCTCTATGTTTACCATTACTAAGCATTTGAGCTCACCATTTATATGTTTTCTTTTCCCCAGGATATAAAGAAACGTTTTAGGTAATAAAACCAAAGGGGAAGATCTTTATGGGAGATGTTGAAGATCTTTCACAACGATTAGAAGATTTTGTTCCGAGTTTCCAAAGACACTATTCCATTACGATCCTTGGGTGTTGGTTTTTTGTTATGTATTAAGTATTCTTCAAAAGTAATGTAATGTCCATGTATGTCAAGCTTTGGGTCTCTACATTATATGTGTAATATGATCTTCGATACTAACCCTAAAATGTTTTTTCATTACTAATAAAATTTATTACCAATATATATAAATTAATAAACCATATAAATTTTTTACAATAATCCTTGAAGACAATACTACCGTCTACTTAAATCATCCTTAAAATGGGAACTAATGAATAATCATCAGGGAAAAGAAATAATTGTAAACATTATATCCTCAAATATCCCCCCAATTATATGTTCAGATCAAAATATATAAAAAATTTAGAAAAGGATTATTCAAAGAGTCTTTTATTAAATCAGACCATGGATTCCCGTCGTTCAATAAAATATATCATGAATTACTATATAATTAATTAAAAGAGATTAAATGAGATTTATAAACCATGTATAGATGATAAAATAGAAATCATGTTATATAAGCTCTACTACAAATTTAGGTTTATCAAATGATAACAAAGTGCGGATAAAGGGGGGCCTTATTCAGCCAAATAGATAAACACTCATAAAAAGGGGGCCATTACCAGTGCTAAAAATAACTCACAATGGCCCCTGAATTAGAACTATTATATTAAAATGGTTAAAAACATCCCTCTATCAGTTATTTTTTAGTAGTAATGATAAATAACATCCATTAGCAGTCTTAGAAAAAAATCACTCACAGTGGGGGGCCTTTATCAGTGATAGTAAAAAAGCACCGGTAAAGGGGGAGGATTTATCAATTATTTTTTAATATAACTAATAAGGGCCACCATTTATCAGTTATTTTTTTATAGTGAGAATAAATGGAACTTTAAAAAAAACATATTCACCATTTATAATAATATTTCATCACATGAATATATTTAAATTGATATAAATATAATATATTTTATACAATATGATTTATATAAGGCTAAATATATATTTATTTATTTTATATGTAATTTCTATAAAATGGAATATAAAATAATTTTAAATTAATATTAATTAATAATTTGATCATTATTATTTAGTAATAGTCCTTTAATAACTATAATATGAAAAAAAATCAATAAAATAATCAAAATTATAAGATAATTTTAAAACATAACTTGAACTTCTTAGGGATATAACTTTTCATCTTATTGTCCATTTAAGATCTACCACGTATCAAATCAAATCCTGCAAGGAGATATTCACCATGTTGACGTAGGGGGACCTGAGTCCCTATTTGTTGAGGTTAAAAAGATGAAGAAGTCCTCCCAAACATTGTTTTTAGTTGGCATACCCAAATTTATTATATTTTATTGTATATCATATTTATTTAAGAGAGTCTTCTTGATAATTTTTAGTGGATAAAAAATAAATTCACATGGATCAGATTCCAGTAAAAATTATAGTTTATAAATGTTATCATTTTTAATAAAATAGTATTATTTAAAATTAAATATAAGAATATTTTCAAATATTTATTTCTAATAAATTAGTTGTATGAAAAGATATTTTAGTATATTTACATAAAAGTGTATGTTAAAATATATAACAAAAAATGATATATATTTGAATATATATACTTATACAAATTTATTTCTAAGGTTTCTATATACATATCTTATTCTATTAATAAATGGGTATAATATTATTTATATTATAATATATTTTAATTAATATCAATATTTAATATATATATATATATTTATATAGGTATACATAGATCACAATCATAGAAACATATATTTTATAACTGTATTCAAAATTAAATATAGAAATATAGGAATAAAAATTGAGTTTATATATATAAATAATTATACATATCATAAATTATTCAGAAATACAGGCATGATGTAGTGTTCAATGCATTTTTATCCCAAAAAGAAGTCCAATAGTTGAATCTAGGCATGTGAAGGGGTGAATTAATGGACGGGAAATGTTAGAGCTCTAATATTGGGGATATTAAACATTGAAAAAGGGGGGTAGTGTATGAATTTCAATGGTATACTGGGTTTGTAGTGAATTATTAGTGTAATGTTCTTACAAGCGGGGAGCGCTAATAATGGGGTGGTAAAATCACTGTAATTTTTTTAAAAAATTATCAATGCTTACGAAACTGATGATAATGAACCACATTATCATTACTTTTTTGGCACTGGTAAAAAGAGGAATTTAACATCTCTTAGATTAAAAGTCATTTTTTAGTGTTTTTCAAACCAATTTTTAGAAATATTAAAATCACAACATATAGTAGTGTGAAATCTCTTGTAATATGGGATAGTTAAATAAGTTAATTAATAGTGGGTGGCATTGAAATCTTTCAAATTTGGTAAATCTAAAGGATTTATTAGAATGGACCTGTATATATTTTATATAATTCCTATGTAACTATCTTGAATTAGTTTTTTAGAAATCATTATTGGAAAAAAATTCATGCCATATGATGTATTCCAAATAACAATTATTGTGTCGATTCTAAAGGAAACATATTTTTCAAAATAAATTCTAGTAATTGGTATTCCCCATCTACTTAGCACAAACTCATTCCAATTTTCTTAAATAATGTATTAATTCTTTATAATATTAATATGAACAATTATTTTGTTTTGTGAATTGTTCACCACCATACCTATTTCAATAATTCACCATCAGTGTTAACCTATACCTTACATCCTATAATATATTGAAATATTCTTATTTTTCAACAAAATTCCTAAAATCAAACTATCTATTCATTAAATGATTATAAAAACATATAATTTTATATATTTAAGAAGTTATTTTATGTGAAATTGAAAGTATATTCATTTATAAATACTAAACCACTCTTTCATAATAATAACCCAATAATCCAACTCAAATCTATTCCTCAATCATTTTAGATATCAGTTCTCTATCATTCTAACAAAATTATAACATAAAAAAATTATCTTGTATCTCATATAATTTCCATAATATTAATTAAATCACTAAAATATTAATGAATAGTGATGTACTTGTATGATATCATGATTCAAAAATTATAAATATTTTACTTATCTAATTCATCATTTGTTAATTTACATTGAATTTATCTTACCACCCTAAATATATAAATTTATATTCACTCATATAGATTAATTATTTGAATGTATATATTAACATACCTCAAATATTTGATGAAAAATTATCTTTATATTACCTTCATGAATACATTATTCCATATATATCATTCATCTATTTCCCTACATCCAGTCATCCATTACATAGTGAATTGAAGAGAGAAATTATCTAGTGGAATATAGAGGGAAATTAATTTTAGCATGCGGGATTTTATTCTCTCCATGATCCCACTGAAACAAATAATTCCATGTTAAATTTATTTATAATGGGCTCATCACTATCATTAATCTTTAAATTCTCATATATATATGATAAAAATAATTTTTTACCACAAAAACCACTACATGATTTTCTAAAGTGGGTATACTCCTTGACCAAGAAATTAAATCAACTATCTTCACTAAAAATAATATTAATATTGAAAATAAAGGTTCCACACATTGACCAAATGGTTTATTCTAATATATTCATGCAACATAATAATTAATCTCTTCTATTATATTGGATTAATGAGAAGGGGTGGTGGGTATCATATGTTATGAATTCATGGTAGGCATGGCCTTTGTGATTTCATAATAAAATAGGAATACAAATCATTGAGTTATTTAATATGATTGGAATGAATGGGTCAGAGGGATGTTAATGATAACAAATTAATTAGATAATTATTAGATCTTTAAAAGAAAATTTTAAAAAAATATTTATTATTATATATATAAAATATTACATGAAACCAAACAATATAGACCCCAACAAACCCTAGTCTGTTAAGTTGTAACCCTCCTTGGAAGGAATGAAATGAATCCACTCTTAATATTTTATTTAATTTTATTTCACAAATTCCCATTGACCCAAATTACATTACATTGAAGAAATAACTAATATCCTAAAGGCCCAATATGTGGCCCAAAGGCCCAATGAAGTATCTTTATTAATTCCATGTCACTGGTCAAATTTCATGACAATCATTGTGGTGAGGTATTGGGATTGACCCACCTAGGTACCATGGCCGGGTGATTGTTTTAAGTTTGTAATCCGATATAACTAATGTAACATTGTTGTTGTTGTTATTGTTTTTTTTGTTGTTGTTTTTATTATTATTATTATAATGTGGTAGGTATATAATGAATGTAAATAAAATAAGAGGAAATTTGATTGATATTAAGGATGATGAGTCTCTTCATGGTGATTCCTTTTTTAAGGATTCCTTAGTAAATGATACGAAATAACGGTTGATTTTGAGGTATTTCAAATAGTTTCTCTAATAAATTTAAGCTATATAAAGGGAAAATTAATAATGAAAATATCAATGATTTTCCTGATATCGATGAGAATAAAATTTTCATGTTCGGAATGTGGGTAATGAGGATGGAGACTATAGGGAATATTATGTGAACCAGATGATCCACTGTGATGGTTTATTTATACTTGTATGCATCATTTTTATTTGAGGGATAATGTTTTATTGTTTTGTATTAAATGTTGTTTTATTTATCACTATCTTTTTGTTCTATATTTTATTATTTTTTTTGGAATTATAGAGGATTGGTTTGCTATATTAACTACATGCCAATTTCATAAGTGTCCTAGGATTTAAATCAACCAAACGACACCAACTCTATGGAAAATCCCAAACCATTTTATTTCTAAACAAATAATATCAATTGATGGATTTTATATTTATACCATAAAAATTCCAATTATCATCCCCCCACAATCCAGGCATGCATGAATTTGCATTCAGACCAGCTCTTCATCCAAAGACACATTATGTAGAAAATCACCACATCCAGAATTCAATGTGTTCCCAAAATGATTATACCCCTGCAGCATCCCTGTAAATTCAGACCATTCCCCCATATTCTAGATGCATGTAGCTGAATTACACCAACCCTTTTATCCAAACACATTATACACCTCCCATGTCCATTCACACAATGCCACTTGGAAATTCCCTATAATGGAAAAAAAAGTGTGAAATAACAATATAATTGAAGAAGGTTTAGTTCTGAACTCTGTAAAATATGATTTAATGTTGTGGATATTACCATAAATATACATGCCTCATTGTTTCATGAAATTAAATAATATACAAAACATATAAATCACACACAAACTTACATAGGGACCATTATACATGGCCATCACCAAGCGATGACCCACCTCCATTGAATCATGTTATTATAATGGTCCAAAATCATAATAATTTTACTGTATATATTGATTTAAAATAGCCAATGAATTTCCATAGGGTTATTTTTCTCATGATATGACCACACTTCCATGGAAACTCATTATTCTTCACTGCACATCACAACAATGTCATGTTACATTAACCAAAAGCATGCTTCATGAACATGCATACACAACACACCTCTACATATTATTCCTGTTTCATCATGCCTCCTTATATAATGCCCATTCTTCATTAAAAAAATTCATTTATTCATCTCAATATTCATCCTACCCCCCCACACACATACACCTTTCCACATGTCTCTATCCCACTACACAACTATTAGTTGTAGTAACATCTTATAGGTTATCTCGTATAAATAACTTGATAAATCATCATTTGTATTGGGAATCATGATTTGATCTTCAAATTACATAGATGTTAAGACTCATAATAAACCATTTACAAGAGGACCAATTAACATAATAATAATATTAGAAATAAAACTATTTATTTATGGGTAAAGATTAAAGAAAATATCCTTATACACAAACACACCAACACATGGTCCTTTCACATCCTATTACCGATCTAATAGGTATGCCTTTAACCTTGTAAATCATTTCCCTTTTCACTACCACAAAATAGGACAAGGCTAGTGCCACCCTTTATCAGTGATAACAAAAATGTATAGATAAAGGGGGGTGCCTTTATCATCACTAAAAAACGCTGATGAAGGGTATCTTTATCAGTGCTAAAAAAAGCGCTGGTAAAAGTACCCCTTTATCAGCGCTTTTTTTAGCCCTGATAAAGGTACCCCCTTTAAGATCTCTTTTTTAGTGCTGTTAAAGGGTACCCCTTTATCATTGCTTTTTTTAGTAGCGTTGATAAAGGTGGGTCTTTATCAACAATTTTTTTAAAGCGCTGATAAAGGGTCTACATCCAAAAAAAATCATTAAAAAAATGTATTAATATTTAAATATATAGATATAGTTATATTGATACAAATATCATATATATTTTTTAAATATAATTTTAAATATATTTTAGATAAGTATAAATATACAGTTACACTTAATATATAAGATATTTAGTGAAAATTCCATATAAAAAAATTAAAAAAATATTTTTAATTTATAATTTTTTAATTATTATGGAGTAATGGTCATTTAATAACAATTTTAAGACTAAAAAAATAAAAACAAAATATTTAAAAAAGATCCAAAATATGTTAAAAATGAAACTCGAACTTCAAATGACCATAACATTTGATCCAGGTGTTCGTTTGGGCTCTACCACATATAAAATAGAAGCCTGCAACGAGCTCTACACCTTTTTAATTTGGGGAAGCCTAGATCAAGGATTTTTCGAGGCCAATAAAGGCACCGAAGGCCTCAAAAACTAAGTTTTTAGTCGGTATACGCTGATTTTTTAATATTTTGTGGATTTTAATCCTCGTTTAAGGGGGAATTATTGGCTTTTTGGTGGGGGCTGAATTTATTCCAAGGTATTACATTCATATTGAGATTATTTTTTTGAAATTTTATCGTCATTTATAATGTACTGTTATTTATAATCCAATATATAACAATATATACATATTTTTTTATATATTCACAAATAAAAATTTAATTATAAATATAAATAATAAAATATATTTACATATAAAATATATTATCTTTATCTAAAAAATAACTAATATCCATTTTATTTAAAATACCAATATATAAATATTTATATACATATATATTAATCTAACTATATATAATAATATAATTACATATATAAATTGATATAACTAGAAATATATATTAATATCACTATAAATATATATATTAATATATATATATATATATAAAATAAATATAAAAATTTAACTATTTATATGAATATAACTACATATTATGTTTTGAAGCTCGGTTAAAAGAATGGCCAACCCACTAAATGACAAAATTTCAATTTCCCATGGAATTATATCTTGTATTGAAAACACGGTTCATTAAAACCTCCCCCCTTATAACTTATCATCCATGAGAAGCCTTTAGGAACAATCAAAATATAACTTGACCTACAGGGATCCTGAAGTCTCATTCAAACGGTCACATTGAGTTTCCAATATATAAATATTTATATAGCATTTTCGTATAAAATATATTAGCTTTATCTAAATAATAACTAGTATCCATTTTATTTAAAATATCAATATATAAATATTTATATACCTATATATTAATCTAACAATATATATGTCAATATAACTACATATATATATGGATATAACTATAAATATATATATATTAATATCACTATAAATATATATATTAATATAATATATATTACTATATGATTAAATACAACTAAATATATATATATAAACAAATAGATATGAAATTAACTAGAAAATAAATCAATATGGCAGAGTGGTAAAGGATTTAGGCGCACAAGGGGGAGGCCTTGAGATCAAATCGTGGTGGAGGAAAGGGCATGCGCATGGGGGTGGATTTGGGTGCTAGCGCTGATAAAGGGGATGGGTGTCACGCTAATACAGGGTGGAGGGGGGGTGTCCAGGGGTGGCTAGAGGGGCGGTAAAGTGCTGTTAAAAGGGGTATCAAGCACTTTAAAAGCCCCCCCCCCCCCGATTGGAAGAATTTTTTTAAATTTTTCTAAATTTTTTTTAATTTTTTTTACTTTTATCAGTGCTAAAAAAAGCACTGAAAAAGGGGTCTTTTATGAGCACTAAAAAAGCATTGATAAAGGAGCCTTTTGTCATTTCTTGTTTAGCACTTATAAAATATCCCTCTAATCAACGCTTTTTTAGCACTGATAAAAGGGGTCTTTACCAGCGCTTTTTTGAGTGCTGATAATGGGGACCTTTATCTTCTCCAGCTTTAACAGCACTTTTCTAGTGCTATTAAAGGCCATTTTTAGCGCTGATAAAAGGTGTATTTGTAGTAGGTAAGGTTGATGATGAATTGGGATGATATGTATAATAATTAAGTCATAGATCTTTTGTACCCTCATCTTAAACCAACATTTTTTTCATGCTTCTAGCAGTTTACATACTGGGTAACTAGGTCGCACTATGTGTAATTGTTTCTAGGTTCATACCATTAGAATGTCCATGTCGTGGGTTGATTCACACTATTAAATGTTACACATTGGGACTATAATTTATACATCATGACTTATTTAATGAATGGTATTTCATTTAAAGTTATGTGTTTTTATATGGTTCTAAAAATTAACAAATTTCTGATGTGTATTGAGATTACACATCATGTAATATCTTGACATAGGTTTTCTAAATGGTTCTTTTGGATGAGATTATATTTCCCCATCTTCTCTAGTTTTACTACATTTAACCCAAATCCTTCCCTCAGTAATCTTAAAACTCTCTAACCCTTATGAATTTATTCTATGATGTTCGATCATCATTGCACTTGTAGTGTGATTCACCGGTAATCTTTATCCATAATTATTTATCTCTATCTCTTTATCCTCAAGTATTACATTAGAGTATCCTGATGTTATTAGAACTATGATCTGTGATGTTTGATCTCATTTATAGGATGTGTTTTGAAGTCTTCTACACATTCTTTCTTATTGAAAAGTGTAATTTACTAAAATTTCTATCAATTTTTTTTAATTATATGAAATTATATTGAGACCACATTCTTTGAAGACACGTTATTCTGAGGCCCGATGATCATAGAATAGATATATGAACATCTTTTAAGGTATGTTCAGTAAACATGTGAGCGGGTATTTCTAACTTTTGAACCAGTGCTCGAATCAATAATCTGAGGGCACCTTTGACCATGGAATATTGTGCTTTTCATAGAATGTACATAACTTTGACCAACAAGGATCGGATGAAAAATCTATTTTTCAGACATTTTTAGAAAATAATAAAATAACTTTAAAATGTTATTTTATTTATTTTCTCACAATTGAATGGCATATAGAGGAAATGTGGTGCAGAAATTAGGAGATGATGAGGCACATTAAATGAATATCATGAATGTCTTGTTGTGAGATCATAACCACTACACTATTTCATAAATGAAACAGCATAACAATGCGACGTCACAGCATAACAGAAACACCGCTACATGATTGTTTTTATTAAACAAATGCATTGGAGAGAAGGGAATTAAACCGCAGGAAAATTCCAGGAAAACATCTCATTAGATTCCTCTCTAATGAATAATGAAGAATGCCTGTATAATTTCATTGACTTCAACATACATTGAAAAATTATTTCAAGAAGTGACGAATGATGTCGACCTCTTTAAGCCTCAATGATGGCATGATATGGCAACGAAGGTCCAATCAAGGTAGGGGTTTGAATTATTTAATGTTTTTTTCATTCCTATTTCCCAATAAGGAATGAGGATTAAACCATCAAAATATTAATTTTGGGATCATGTGTTCTTGTAGGAGGGTGAATACTTTTTGTAATTCTCTATCCGGTATTGAATTATCACTTGTATTTATTGAACTATAACCTCTGGACCTCCCCGTGTTTTTAAATTTCTAACGTGAAGGACACGAGTTGACATGAACAATGCCTGAGCACCTTCGCATTTTGTACTTCGTGAATGAATTCTTGAAATGGTGGAAAGGAGAGTTAGAGGTCATTGTAGTGAATGTGGCAGCCTCCCAATCTTTTAGGCATAGACTGATCAAGAAACGAACCACAAGAGACACTTTGGTGGCCTGTAGAAGAAACTATCGGCGACCGACGGTGGTCGCGGGTGGAGGGAGGTGGCATGTCGGGTGGCACACCTTGGTGGTAGGGATCTGTGGAAAACTAGTCATGTTTCCATGGAGGTTAGGCACATAATAGAACCACGTGGATGTGATGACCCACTTCTGGGCCGCTCGGGCGAGCGATGGAGGCTACGGTCTCTCGACTGCAGCGATGGAGATCTACGGTGGCACACTGGCACTGCTTTGACCAGGTCAACCCACGGACTCAGTCCACAGGTGATGTGGAGGACGTGGCCGCTCAGCCGCATCGTAGACTATGGTTGCTCGATAATGGTGGAAAGGATTCCCCACATCCACATGGAATTAGAGGAACCATACACTACTCCCAACTACGTCTCGACCAGGCCGAAGGCTGGTCCACCTTTGGCAGATCGGGCGGACCCATGGGTTGGGTCCAATCTAACGGGCCAGACCCACGCTACTGGGCCAGACCCTCCCTACAGGGACAAAACTACTCTATCGGATGATACAGACCCCATGCATAATGGGTCAGGCCGAGGCCCAGTCAGGTGGATTCAGTCTGAACGGGTGGGACAAGACATGGACCGCACAAGCCCCCATTTCACTAAAACGCATGTTTCTCTCAAATCAGACGTCTGATTGATGCGACGTTAGTTGATTTAGAACCCTGGAAACTAGGTGGTCCTTTTGGGATACTCTACATTAATTTTGGAAGAGGTTGGTATATATTCGGGTTGGATCGGACTCAAATCCAATAGGGACCTTTTTATATAAATGTCCTTAACATACAAACTGGGAGTTCGTTCGACACATTGTTTTTTTAATGGGACCCTCCCAATGAGAAGGTCCTTTGGGTTAATCTATGTGAGAAATCATGGTGGTTTTGATATGATTGATGGATTTAGAAGTGGATCCTCTTAGAATCAAGTGTGATAAGTTTGGGAATCTGGTAGCTAGTTGTGACATGAATAATGACTAGTGATCCTATGGGGGCCAGCACATAGAGTCACTATGTGGGTAAACACCCAGCGACCCTATGTGGGTCAGAACCTAGCGATCATAAGTGGTTCATCACCTAGATATCTTGTGTGGTTTAATACCTAGATAACCAGTGTTGGTCAGCACCTAGAGATCCTGTGTGGGCCAGCCCCTTGTGATCCTATCTCGGACAGCACCAAGCGAACCTATGTAGGTCAGTACCTAGAAACCCACTATGGCTCAGCACCTAGAAAAGCTACATGGATCAGTATTATATCCTCTTAACATAATAAGATTATATAGATTTATGACTAATTATCTTTACTGATGTACTTATGTTATACCTGGTGTGGGTTGTGTCTTTTACTTGTGCTATGTGTATGAGATCTTTCTTAGTGGTATTACCTCTATGGTATTATCTTAGTGGTTTTTTTTTGTGGATTAATGGGAGACCTCAGGATGTATCATGGTCCCTAATGATTATTTTAATACCCAAACCTACACGGGCTTCACCCGAAACTATTGTGTCATGTGCAGATGATAGACAGCTTCGACCGGTACATTGAGGTTCTAGGACTGGATGGTTCTTAGAGGTGGATTGATAGACATGGTGTGCTGTAAGTACATCCCATAGTGATTTGTACCTAACCTTATGGTAGGATCCTTGGCATATAACCTCTAGATATTTTACTTCTTTTTTTGTTCTTTCCTTTTAGTCAGTATTGTATTTTGTCCCCTATACTTTTTTTTACACCTTTTAATCTCAGTGGTTGTAAATTGTGGTGGTTATAAAACTTTCTTTCCTTTGTGGTGTTATTTGTGCATTATGACCTGTCTATGTGTGTATATATTTTAATGCAATTCCTTCCATTTTTTGGATATTCTTTTCTAGTGCTAGTCACTAGGCCCTGGACTATAGAAGCTGGGATTGGGGTAGTCATGGAATGGGACCTGGGTATAGGTCATGACAATGTGGTATTAGAGCATGGTCAGTTTTACCAGAAGAACTAAGAGTCTGTATTTTCAATGTTTCCAATAGTGTTAAGTGTCTTGAGTTTGGCTTTCATTCTAGTAAATCCAATGTTGGTGTGGTGGGTGATGTATCCATACACCAAGACCATAAATTCTATTTTCCTACTCATTAAATGAAATCATTGGTTGGATTTGTTTTGGAAATGTTTTTCCTTGATCTCTTTTGAGTCAGATCAAAAGCTGTAACTTATTAATCATGGTGCATCTATTTCTCTACAGGATTTATCCATGAATACATCCATCCAAGATTCCAGTGAGAGATCAAAATTATGGTCTATCGAGAGATGGGGTGTCCGTATATGTACCACTTACAACAATAGTACATTTTGGTGGTGTACTAGCACCACCACCACCCAAAGAGAAGTAGTTTCTACCAGCCCCACTAGCAGACTGTTCACACCGTCTGAGTGCACTACACGAGTTCTGTAGATAGATGCCACTGAGGATTCAAGATGAGGTAGATCCTCATGTAGATAAGGATTGGATATAGGCCATTATTGGTAATTTTTACCTTGTAGAGACACATACACACCAGATGGTCGTCCTAACCAATAGCCTTTTTCCAGTAACTACATGGAGATTTTGGAGCATGATGCTTCAGACACACAATAAGGAGACCCTTAACTCATTGGACATTGAGAGCCTCTTCAGGGCAGAGTTTGTACTAGCAAGTCTATGATCTGTACGTATTCAGGAGCTACTGCACCTACAGAAGGATAACCTGACTCTACCCCAGTACTCAGTGAGATTGTCAGACCTCTCCCGCTACTCCACTGACATGGTACATAAAATGTTATTTAGGTTAGGGACCTTTTTTGTGGCTCCAAAGGGACATATGGGCATTGATGCATTCACTAAACATCCCAACTTAGACTGAGGTGCTAGAGAAATCTCTACTAGTGGAGAGATTCCTAGCTGAGCAGGCACTGATAGTGAGAGACACCAACAGATGGAAGGTGCATGAGTCCTCGGCAGTAGTTAGTAGGTAGAATACCCGGATGCCCAAGAGGGCCATGCCTTCTAGGGGATTACCCCATGATACAGGGTTAGAGGTGCGGAGCTTGAAGTCCAAGGGATCTCAGTCGAGGTCCAAAGTTTGTTACTGCTGCGGCAGATAAAGGAACATGGCATGTGATTGTTCGACTCCCTACATGGATGACCATCAGGTAGATGAGGGATTTCTAAGGAAAAATACATTGGTTCAAACGTGGGGGTCCCAACGGTGGCATATGTGGAAGGGGAGAAGTTCGAGTGGTAGGTAGTGGACGAATGTTTGAGGTACTACCACCACTACCCCCGTGAGATCCACCACGGGATCAGGGAGCTGGTGAACAGGGGTGAGACCATCTATAAGTGATGGATTCCTACAACCATGGCTCTCTATTGATTTTTATAGGTACAATCTATGTCTACTCCACCTTAGTTTCAGTTCTTATAGACCCTGGTTTTAGCCACACTTTACTTTCAAAGGATCCCATTTCATGTTCAGAGGTTTTGGTGGAGCCATTGGCTTGATCATTACATTTAGAGACTTCTACAGGAGGAGATTTGATGGTTACACTGTAACGACCTAAAGTTTCATTAATGTAAATCCCTATTGATCTAATTAAATGTCTCTTTATGTAAAATGTTTATATAAAATGTCAACTTCTTTGGTTGTATGTTAATAATTATGACTGTTTCTTTTATAGCTGTTGAACAGTGATCACAAGATTATTACAAATATAGGGTTTTAACAAATCCAACTTACTCAGACAAAGGGAGAAATGGCCTCATCTAGTAGAATTTCTCCATACGAAGCCCATTTGTCAGAGCTCGTAAAAGAGGTGTCGTCTTTGGGCTTCGATCTTGTCCAAGCCCAAGCTGATCTTCATCATGTCAGGCTCGAACGGGACCATCTATGAGAAAAGTGGAAGTTGATAGAGATTACCACTCGAGCAATGTTATCTGAGCCACCCAAGAGTCTGTCACCATCGTGTACCTTACCCTTAGGTCTTATGCTGCTGTTTTAAGGGGTTATGTAACAAATCGCTAGTACTATGTTCATGTACATTATTTTTGTATATAATAATGAATATACTTTCTTGTCATTATTGATACATTATAAATTGTTTTTAAAGTACAAGTAGTGTTTTTAGTGATTATTTAATTAAGAAATATATTTTATTAAATTAAGGGATTTATGAATTAAATAATATTTTAATAAAATATTATTATTATTGTTAAATTATTTTTATTATATATAAATGATCATATAATTGTATGAACCCTTATTAAGGGAATTAAAAAAATGCCCCTATGAATATATGTTAGAAAGTAGATCATGAAAAGCCTAGATTGAAGCCTATAGACTCATGACTTAAGGAAATAAAATTTTATTTATAAGTCATCATATTTTGTCTTTGGATTACCCTTTATGTGTTACCCCCTAACATTCCTTTTATTCCATCCAATGGCCGGTAATAGGAGGACTCGGGCTAACAACTGATGTGAAGATCGGTGTGATGACTATACTAATGAGATGCCCGATCCAATGGGAGCGGGAATCGCGAACTTTTTCACGCTTCTCTCTTAGCTAACTCAAGCTTTGAATAGAAACTTGGGTCAAGAGTAACGTCCAAACCCCCCTAAGAAGGAACAAGTAGCTATCGAGAGCTTCATGAGACAAAGGCGTCCTACTTTTAGTGGATCATATGATCCCACGAACGCTGAACAATGGATCAACACCATTTAAAAGAACTTATCCATCCTTCAATGTTCTAAAAAAGAGAATGTTCTCCTAGAATATTATCATATAGAGGGTGAAGCTGATCAATGGTGTACGTTGATCAAAAATAAAAAGCCTGAGGAGGAGATCAAGGCGTTTTAAGGGATGGATTTTTGGAAGATGTTTTTCGATAAATATTTTCCGCGCACCCTCTGACTTAAGATGGAAAGGTACTTCCTTTACCTGAAGAAAAAAGAAGAACAATCTATTGTAGAATATGAAGAAAACTTCACATGGATTGCACGATACTCTTCCGGTTTTGTGGTTACCCCCGAATGCAAATTTGACCGCTTTTTTGGTGGGCTGAAGCCTAGCGTGTGGAATGAATTAGCGATCCGTGACTTCGAGAGCTATGAGGAAATTGTATGATGTTCCCGCATGGTCGAAATGGAGATTGGGAAATCACACGGTTATCATGGGGACAAGAAGAGTAAGTTGGACTTCAATGTTGGTGGTCCAATGGATAAATCCAACGGTTATAAGATGATCCATCACCCCACTTTCCAAAAGTGTGGAATAAAGCACCCTAGAAATTGCCACAAGGGGAAAAGGAAATGCTTTAGTTATGTAATAGAAGGGTACCTAGCTGTTAACTTTCGACAAGAAAGACCAGCGGCTGTGATAGAGGAGAGGAACGCTCTGTTTGAAACTCAACACATTTTTCATTGCTACAACTACAATGAACCGAGGCATTTTTCCAATCAATTCCCTAATCTAATGGTTTTTGGTGGAAACCAACAACCTTCAAGACATCAAAGAAGGGATTTTTCCATCACTTCTGAAGAAGTGAACCCCGACAACAAAGTGGTGATAGGTACGCTGGTTATTCATTCAAGAATAGCGGACGTACTTTTTGATTCATGTTTTATGAATTATTTTATATCTCTAAAGAGTAGTAGAACAATCCCATCACCACCACAAATCTTCTAATTGAAGATGTCGGTGAGTACGGAAAATGGGGAAATCATTGCATCCCATGAATATAATTCCTCCCCTATCATAATACGTGGATTCAGTTTCCCAGAGAACCTCTTCATACTCCCTCTAGTGGAATTTGATGCAATTCTTGGCATGGATTGGCTTTCCTTATATAGAGCCAACATAAATTGTCGGGATAGGGAAATCGCACTCCATATGGAGAATCGACCCCCGATTCTTTACAAGTGTAAGGAGGAAGATGAATCTTCTTTATCTCCATCACCTCAAGCATGGATATTACTACCCTATGAGAACGCGTATCTGGCTCAAATGATTGAGTCCAAGGGGGAAACCATCCTTGATGAAATGGCTATTGTGATGGAATTCGCTGAAGTTTTTCCTGATGAACTGCCTGGTCTTTCTCCTAGAAGAGATGTTGAATTCTCAGTTGAACTTATACTAGGGGCGCTACCAATATCCGAGACTCCATATAGAATGGCTGTCGTGGAGCTTGAAGTTCTAAAGAAACAACTACAGGAGAATCTGGATAATGGGTTTATACGCCCAAGTGCTTCACCATGGGGTGCACCAGTCCTCTTCGCCAAGAAGAAGGATGGGTTAATGCGTCTTTGCAACGATTATCATGAACTTAACAAAATCACGATAAAGAACAAGTATCCTCTGCCATGGATAGATGACTTTTTCGATAAGCTTCTTGGATCACAATACTTCTCCAAGGTAGATTTGCGGTCAGGATATTATAAAGTAAGGGTGAAGAAGGAAGATGTCCCCAATACTTCTTTTCGTACAAGATACAGGCACTATGAATTCATAGTAATGCCTTTCGGACTCACTAATTCTCTAGAAATCTTCATGGACTTGATGAATAGAGTCTTTAGTGATTACCTCGACAAATTTGTGGTAGTCTTTATAGATGATATTCTAATATATTCTAAAAAAAAGGAGGATCATGAGGAGAATTTAAGAAATGTACAAGAGACTTTACGCAAGGAAAAGCTTTATGAAAAGTACAAAAATTGTGAGTTTTTTTAAGGAAGTCTCATTCTTGGTCCATACCATCACATGCAATGGTATATCTGTGGATCCCTCCAAAACAGATGCAATTGAGGGATGGACAAGGCCAACATCGGAAACGGATATCCGTAGCTTCTTGGGGTTATCTGGATATTATCGACGATTTGTGAGAAATTTCTCACGATTTTCCAACCCTCTTACCAAGATAACTCGAAAGGGAGTAAAGTTTTCTTGGAGTGAGTAATGCGAAGAAAGATTCAAGGAGTTGAAAAGGAGGCGTATCACTGCGCTGGTTCTCACTTTACCCACAAGTGGGGAAACTTTTGTGATATTCAGTGATTCTTCGAAGAAGGGTTTTGGCTGTGTGCGGATTCATAATGATAAATTGATATCCTATGCCTCAATAAAGTTGAAAATACACAATCAAAACTATCCAACGCATGACCTGGAGTTGGAGGCGGTGATCTTTTCCATGAAAATCTAGTGTCATAATCTCTATGGGGATAAATGTGAGATATATACTGACCACAAGAGTCTTAAATATATATTCAAACAGAAAGAGAATAATATGAACTAGAGAAGATGGATAGAGCTCATCAAGGATTATAACTGTTTAATACATTACCACCCTGGGAAAGCGAACAAGGTGGCAGATTCCCTAAGTATAAAGGAACCAACAATTCTATCAATGATGAGAATTGAGAAGGATCCAATCTTCTTATACTTGATGAAGATGGACATGAGAATCTTAAAGAAGGGAACATCATCAATCCTTTCACAAATGATTTCTCAACCGCCTCTTTTGGAAAGGTTAAAGGATGCTCAAAAGGATGATGTGAGAATTCAGGAAAAAGTAGAATCTATCGAAAAAGGGAAATCCTCAGAGTTTAATGTTAATGAAGAAGGAATTGTGCGATTTTGGAAAATACTATGTGTTCCATCAATTCCGGAGCTGAAGAAGGGACTTTTGGATGATGCACATAGTTTAAATTTCTCTATTCACCCAGGGAGCATGAAGATGTATCAAGATCTCTGAGAAAACATTTGGTGGGATAATATGAAGTAGGAGATTACTGTATATATATCAAAGTGTCTGGTGTTCTAGCAAGTGAAAGAAGAGAGGCAGAAGTCTAAGGGGATGATGCAACCATTGCCCATACCAGAATTGAAATGGGAGAACATCACCATGGACTTTGTCAATGGACTTATGAGGACATCCAAAGGCAACAATGAAATCTGGGTTGTGGTGGATCGTCTTACAAAGACTCACACTTCATTACTATTGGGTAGGATTTCTCATTAGATCAACTGGCACATATATATATTAGGGAGGTGGTAAGGCTGCATGGAGTACCAATATCTATTGTGTCTGACCGAGATCCATGATTCACCTCTACGTTTTGGAAGAGTTTTCAACATGCTCTGGATACTAAACTGAAATTCAGTACGGCCTATCATCCTCAAAATGATGGTCAATACGAGCGGACTATCCAAACACTTGAGGGAATGTTGAGAGCATGCTCAATGGACATTAAAGTAGGATGAGATCAACATCTTCCTCTAGATGAGTTCTCTTATAATAATAGTTTCCAATCGAGCATCCAAATGGCACCATATGAAGCCCTTTATGGGAAAAGGTGCAGAACACCGGCGTGTTGGGATGAGGTCGGTGAACGTAAGCTACTTGAACCCGAAATGGTCGAGGAAATGGTGGAGAAGGTGAAAACCATTTGGCATCATATCAAGGCAGCCCATAGTCGACAGAAGAGTTATGCAGGAAATCGTCAATGAGACCTTGAGTTTAAAGTTGGAGACATGGTTTTTCTATGCATATCTTCATGGAAGAAGGTCATGAGGTTTGGAAAGAAAGGGAAGTTAAGTCCAAGGTACATCAGCCCCTTCGAGATTCTTGATCGTGTCGGAGCTGTGGCCTATTAAATAGCACTTCCAACTACCATGGACAAAGTACATGATGTCTTTCATGTATCCCTCTTAAGAAAGTACATACCAGACCCTTCACATGTACTCTCTTTTGAGGTGGTACAGATGGAGGATGATATTTATTATGAGGATCAACCAGTGAAGATCTTAGATTGTAGGGAAAAAGTTCTACAAAATAAGACAATGCCCCTAATCAAGGTGTTGTGGGAAAACCACAAATTTGAAGAAGCGACTTGGGAATCGAAAGAAATGGTGAAACTGAGACACCCACATCTGTTTTAGTGTGGGAAAATGAAATTTTGGGGGCGAAATTTCTTAAGGGGGGAATATTGTAACGACCCAAAGTTTCATTAATGGAAATCCATCTTGATTTAATTAAATGTCTCTTTATATAAAATATTTATATAAAATGTCAATTTCATTGGTTGTATGTTAAGAATTGTGACTGTTGCTTTTATAGTCATTGAACAGTGATCACATGATTAGTATAAATATAGGGCTTTAACAAATCCATGTTACTCAGACAAAGGGAGAGATGGCCTCATCCAGTAGAATTGCTCTATACGAAGCCCATTTGTCGGAGCTAGGAAAAGAGGTGGCGTCATTGGACTTCGTTCTTGACCATGACCAAGAAGAGCTTCATCATGTTAGGCTCGAATGGGACCGTCTATGGGAAAAGTGGAAGTTGATAGAGATTACCACTCGAGCAATGTTATCTGAGACACCCCAAGAGTCTGTCACCATCACGCACCTTACACTTAGGTCTTATGAGTCTGTTTTAAGGGGTTATGTAACAAATCTCTAGTACTATGTTCATGTACATTATTGTTGTATATAATAATGAATATACTTTCTTGTCATTATAGATACATTGTAAATAGTTTTTAAAGTACATGTAGTGTTTTTTGTTATTATTTAATTAAGAAATCTATTTTATTAAATTAAGGGATTTTTGAATTAAATAATATTTTGATAAAATATTTTTATTATTGTTAAATTAATTTTATTATATATAAATTATCATATAATTTTATGAATAAAATTATAATTTTTATTAAGGTTTGAAATCAATTTCTGTCAAAACCCGTGACTTTTTGATAAATGTCTATTTCTATTTTCAATGTGAAAATTAACATATTTAGAAAATTATTTAAATAAAATAATTATATTTCTGGAATCAGGACGTCAAAATTATCTAATGGTGAATTTTTTTAATTTTCTGAGACAGTCAAATTTTTGGGTAAAAATTAAAAACCGTTTTAATATATAATGTGTTTTATGACATCATAATCACCTAATAGTGATATAATAAAATTCTATAAGCTTTAATTTCGTCCAATATAAGTTTTACCATAAAAATAATGTGATTTTGGGTTTTTTTGACTTACTTTTCAAAGTATTAATGGACCCCTCAATACTTATAAAACATCTTGTCTTTTTAAATTATTTTCCATGGGAGTGTGACTCACCTCCACATAAGCAACCCCAATATTATAAGAATTTCTGACATTGACCTTATAAAATATTTTTTTCCTCTCCCATTTTCAAAAAACCATGGGAAAAACCATGAGCTGATTTGTGGTTTGGATTAGTTTAATGTAAGGGGTCCCAAACCTAAATAATAAATAATTCACTCACCTTTCCTATATAAACCCACCCAAGATCCCACTTCCTCCTCACTCAACGCCTTTGGAGTTCGTCCAACCTTTTCCCTACTCTTTCTAGAATCCTCCCAAGGTGCCCCACGCTCCCAATAAGCCTCTCGCAAGCCTCTCTCAAGCCTTTGGGAGCACACTTCCAAGTAAGGGTATTTTCTTCCTTTCTCTTTTTTTCCAATTTTATTTAAGTTGTTTTTCCCTTTTAATTTCAATTATGAATGTTGGGGTATTGTTTCTCACCTCCCTCATACTTCCCTCTTTATTTTTGAATGATGGTAGACCCCTTTCTCTCTCATTAAATGCCTCCCATGTACACCCGTTACTATACGGAAATTCTGAAAGGAACTTCTCTCTCCTCATTTACATTCAAGCAATACTTTTGTATCATGAATCTAAATTCCATTACAATTTTTGGTACATGTGTCTATATGACTTCCTTATTTTCCATTACATGTAAATATTATGAGGAACCCTTTTCTCTCTCATCAACAATTTTTATGAATTCTTATGTCATGCCATTACGGTGCTGAAATCGCACTGATTTTCTAAGCCAATGCCATTGTGTAGTGAATACCATGCCCATTTCTCCATCTAGGGTATTCACCTTTATGCACATTTACATATTTATAATAAAGTTTCATGTATTAATTCCACATTCTTTTATCCTTGAGTAATTATTATGTTTTATGAATCCATGTTTTATGATCCATGTGGCACACTTATGCGTGAAATTTAATGTTTTTGAAGGGTTCACCCTTATAGTGATCCAATGCATTGGGTAAAGTATAGTATCATGATACGTCATTTACAATGAGTGTTGACTCATGCTAATTCTAGTGAAACTAGGTTTTACTCGTGCTTCATGTGCATTGAGGATTTACTCATACTCCATGTGCAATGAGCCTTGGATCATGCTAATTCCATGTTAAGTGTTGTTGCCACATTTCCATGTTATGATTATCAAACTTTATCATGCCTTTATGTTCATGTTTCTATTGTGATCTATTGATATGCCTATTATCTAACATGTATTGTACTCCTCATGTATTCCCTGTTTATTCCCTTACTGGGCTTTATAGATCACCCTTTTTCTTATGCATGTCCTCAGTTTATTCCATGCAATGCTATGTATGAGGGAATTTAGTGGTCATGTAAGGAAAGTTTTCAATAAAGATATTGTATTTCATGTTTTATGTTGTTATGTAATGATACTAATCCCCAAAGACACTAGACCTCTCGATCTTCTAGGTTGTATCAAGTGAATAGTTTATGTAATAAATCATGTTTAAGTTTGTAATAAAAGCAGGGTTGTCATATACACGATGGTGCTAGAAGTTTGATCTTACTCTAGAAGGAAAGAGCTTCGGTTGTGATATCCTAGTAGTAGGGTCAAGGACATACAACATCATCTTGGGTATGGACTGTTTATCTACTATCCATGCTCAGATAAATAGTTTTAAGCACAAAGTGTTGTGTGTCTGCAAGGATAGAACCTAGTTTTCCTTCACTAACGATAAGGGAACCTTTTAAGAATGGGATGTAATATATCATAGGAGGGTACAACAGATTACTAACTGATTGGATAGCCTCACCCTCAGTGCGGTGGGAAAGAGGAGTCTATGTTTTCTTGTAGTGGAGGACAAGTATGAGTATCTCTTTCAAAAAGATGTCCCAAGACTACCTCCTAACAGAGAGTTATACTTCAACATTGATATGTACATAGAGAAAACACCGATATCTACACGTGCATATTGGTTGGGCCCACGGAGCTCTGGGAGTTGAGGGAACAACAGTAGGACTTATAGAAGAAGGGGTTTTTGAGGCCCAGTGTTTCTCCATGGGAAGCCCTAGTTTTGTTTGCCAAGAAGGTGGGCGAGAGTTTGTGGCTATGCATGGGCTTCCAACACATGTACCTACTGACCATGAAGAACAAGTATCCACTACTGAGGATTGATGACCTTTTCGACCAGCTGAAGGGAGTGTGGTGGTTCTCAAAGATTTAACCCATATCAGGCTATCTTAATATTTTGGTACATGATGAGGACGTACTGAGGACTGCCTTAAGATGCCGGTACAGCCACAATGAGATTTTTGGGATACCTTTCTGTGGGGTCAATTCTCCCATAGAGTTCATGGGACTCATGGATAGGATCTTCAAGCCTTACCTCGATCTTTTCATGGCATTATTCATTGATGAAAACTTTGGTGTGACCAGCATCAGAGGAGGATCATGCTACATACTGGAGGATGGCCCTGAAAACACTCTGAGAGCACCATCTTTATGGAAAGATCTTTAAGTGAAAGTTATGGATTATGGAGGTCCACATTCTAGGAAACATTATCTCCAAAGCTAGAGTTTCAGTGGATCCAACAAAGATAGAGGATGTGCATTCTTGAGAGCCACCTATGAGTGTGACTGAGGTACAGAGTGTATTATTTTTGGCTGGATACTACTGGAGGTTTGTTTTCGACTTCTCCAGAGTAGAAGAACCTATGAAATCTTTCATGAAGAAGGGAAAACCCTTCATGAAAACAACGAAATGCCGGAAGAGCTTCCAGCAGCTGAGGACGAGCATGACCAACACTCCCATCTTGAGGTTTCAAGAGGAGGGAGTCGACTACGTGGTATACAATGATGCATCAGGGACTAGATTTGGTTTTTTCCAAATTTAGGATCGAGTGGTGACCACCTCCAGCTCATGACAGCTGAGGAACCGTGATCATAACTACGCGACCCATGACTTGGAGTTAGCAGATGTAGTCTTTTCCATGAGGATGTGGCAACACTACTTGATGGGTGAACGGTTTACAGTCAACTCAGACCACAACAGTATCATATATATCTTCTCACAGAAGGACATGAACTTGATATAGTGGTGATGTCTAGAGTTTCTCTTGGAATATGACTATCAGACAGTCTATACTCATGAGAATGGGAATGTGGTGGAAGAAGCGAACAACTGGAGATCTGGTCAAACGCTACTGAGTTAGGTGATAGAGCTGCTAGCCATGATATAGATATCCTTCATGGATGATATTGGAGCATCTTACCTCCAGTATATGATTGTCACTCCCCCATTCATTCTTTGAGTTGGGGAGGCACACCTTGACAATGTAGAATATGAGGCCCGATGTGTTCAGATATCCTTAGGATATGATCCTAATGGATTTTCGATAGGTGGAGTGAAAATTATCATTTTTAGAGGATGAACCTCAATTCCAATGACATTACGGGATGATGTGTGGATGGAGTTCCATAAATACACTTTGGCGGTACATCCTAGGGTGGAGAAGATGTACCAAGAACTTCAATATCAGTACTCGTAGACAGGGATGAAGAAAGTGGTGGCAGAGTTCATTTCATGATACCTCACTTGTCAGCTAGTGAAGGTCAAGCATCAGGTCCCAGCAGGCTTGGTACAACCTATTGAGGTACCAGAATGGATGTTGGATGGTATCTCTATGGACTTCATGATGGGGTTATAACTCACATCCAAGGGCCACAATTCTATCTGCGTGATATTTAACTGAACCACCTAGTCACCTCACTTTCTTTCCAATTGGGATCAGGGATCAGTTGAGGTCTTGGGATGCCTCTACATCCAGAAGATAGTGTGGCTTCATGGGGTTTCTTGATTATTTTCTTAGAACTTGATGCACATTTTAAATCCTAGTTGTATAAGGGATTACAGGAGGTGTTCAGGACTCAGCTACGCTTGAGCACATATTTTCACCATAGGATAGATGGCCAGATAAAGCAGTCCATATAGACCTTAGAGGACATGCTTTGTTCTTGTGTTTTGGATTTTTTTGTAGCTTAGAGGACAACCTACTACATGTGGAGTTCGCATAAACTAATATTACATGGACCCATTATCCAAAAACATTCGAGGCACAAAGCAAGTAAAAACATGAAACTCATATTTACAATGATACATTATTTTTTCTTATCCTTACAATATATAACAGTCATTGAAACCCTATGTCCCACCTAGATAGTTACTAAACTACAATAATAAATCCATATACCAATATTTTCTTTATTCTTCTACAATAGAATATTGTAGGATGGTTCTCTCATATTCTCATCCTCTTAGAATGTATGATATAATTATTCTACTTTATTCTTTTTATTTTTCTTTAATTAGTTTTATATAATATCACAAAATCATTAGGATTATATATTTTATTCAATAAAAAATAATTTTTTAGCAGGTTATAGAGTTAGGTCTCATTCCTCGATACATTGATAATAGTCACAATGTTGTATCAGTAAAATCTCCTCATTTATTTTTTCCCCATAAATATATTTATGGGTTGTGTGAATTTATTTTAATAGGATATTATTTGTATTATAGTATTATTATCATTAGGTCTAAAAAATCATTTAAAACATAGTCAATCCAATATAAATACTCATAAAGATCTGATTATATCATTTATAACATATTCAATTTATTGTTGCCTTCATTATCATAAACATTGTCCAAAAAATATATGTTATAGAATGATTTCATAACTATATATAATCATTTAGATATATTAATGATATTTTTAATTCTTTACTTACAATGAAACACATTACCATATTATTCTCTATTCACCACACAATTATTTGTGGAAATTATCTCCATTCACATCTTATATAATCTTTGAAATAACCTTGCTATATTTTTAAAATTTAAAGAAAAACAGATTTATCATCATTCTGTTTTATTCTTCAGATGTACTATTAATGTTAAAAAATCAACATCAGTTCTAGGTAACCATTACTTCAACTATGAAAAGGTTGAGTCTCACTATTTATCACAAGTTGTTTGGAAACACACCTTGATCCCCTCTTTAGTACAGCCTCCCCCAAATTTCTATTTTAAATATACTCTACCATAAAGGGGACTCAATTTATTATTTAAAGAGCTTCCCATAATGTATAGACATCTTCATATTTATATTTCACCATCTTTAAGTTTATACTATGTTTTAGTGTGGATTTCTTTTGATCTCAGAGAAAATCACAACCTCCACTATGATGCATTAATATACTAAAAATGGGTCAAAAATATTTTCAATTAAATGTCTTTTTATTTAGATTTTAAATTTATTGAAACTCGATTAAATTACATTCATTGAGTGAATTTCTAAACATTTTCTAAATCAGGATTCCTACTTAGCTTGAAAGCATTCATATTAATAGATTAATTACTAGTATTTTTGAAAAACATCACACGTAAAAATGTTTAATAGCTAATATGTAGTCCTTAACCTTTTCTAATTCTAATATACTAATGTTGAAATAACTCATACTTCGATGTAATAAGTGAATAATATGCACATTTTGATAATCTCATATAAAGTTGTCACCTGGTAATTTTAATCTCTCTTGGACAGTACTAAAAATATCATGTTATTATCATAACATATTAAACCAATATCAAAACATCTAAATCATTAATAAAGAATCATTTTTTTGTGAGATAAATGATAGATATAGAAAGTATTGTATGAAACTGATGATCAAAAATAAATGGATCATTTCTATTATTTAAATTTTTTTCTCTACCCCTTTTAGATAATTAATAAAAATATATTTGGATAAAATTTTGTTAATTATTTCAAAATAAATGTTCTATAAATCGTTCAACTCTAGGTACACTTGATCTATGATCGTGGTGTAAAATAATTGGGTTTTATTTAGAAACAAAATTTTTCCATTGAACATTAAAAAATGATACAAACTAATACTCATCACCATAATTCATTTAATGTTTGTTCATATAAACTATATAAAAAAATAATTCATACCAATTTATATTCATTATTTTATTTGTCATAAAAACTCAAGTTCCTATAATCATCTCAATAAATAGGTAAAAAGCATTAAAATGTATTTAACATGTTTTAGAAATTAGAATTAATATATTATCAAATATTATTTTTATTAAATTTCATTGATTAAAAATCCCCCATATAATGTCATATTTTACCCCCATAAACCATGGATGACAGAGTAGGAATACCTACCTATTTAAAGACATTTTTCAAAAAACATTCAATAACTTTTATATTTTTATAAAAACAATATATCTCGAAGCTTCTCAAGTTTAAATACCCCTATAAGGGTAATCTCTATAATAAATTCATAAGGGGAGATGATTTTATCAAAAAATATTTAGAAAAAAATATATAAATCATACAATTATGATTATTTTTTAGATCTGGAATAAGTATTCCCTCTCACATCCCTTAATTAGTTCTCCTTTTAAGAGTTGAACATGCACTCAATTCCCTACAATTAAAGAATATAAATAAAACAAAAATATAAATGGAAGAAGGTTTAATATGTTATATTCTATTAAAACGAGAAACAAGGATGAGAATCTCTTCTTGATCATGATACTATTTCCTTTTCATCTCATTCCTTGAGGGTTTCATCATATATACTCTTTTATTTGTAAACATAGAAGTGTATTTGTGTTGAATGTACACATTCCCATTATTCATGTCAATAATTTTATTTTTAATATATTCAATTACATTACAAGATTCACCTGGTGAATTATTCATATCATTTAAGATCCACACTCTATCATGAATGACTATTAGAGAATAATTTGAATTGTTTCCTTAGTTTTTTCACCTCCTAAACAACACTTAAAGTGTTCTTAGTCCATATTCATTTAAAAACCTATAATTAAATTTTATTTATAATTGATTTGGAAAATTTTCATTCCCTTTATCACTCCCATTCACCTAATATTATTTTATTTTTCATAACTTTTTATAATCATTTTGAAAAATGATCATACATTCTTTGGAACTATGCACAAGAATCTATTTCGATATAAAATGTCAATGATGTTTCTTTTCACAACAATCAGCTTGTTATAACCATTTAAAAACTTTTTTTATCAACAAAATGTACTAAAAATATAGAAACACTCACTGTTTGTTGAACGAGTTCCATGGTCTTTCCTCTTCTTCCACAGAAAAAACAAATCACTTGTTTTGGTTTTTAATTCTTGTTGGACTTCATAGTGATTTTTTAAATCATGTTTTACTTTTTTTACAATATATGTATGACTCATCGTGTTTATTTAAATTTTTTGGTTTATTTTCTTAATAACATTATTACACTATTGGAAGATTTATACCAGCATGGCCTTTCTCTATGACGACATTGATTGAAGACACCACATATATTTTTTTATTTGAACATTTTATTTAAATAGTCTAACGTATATTATTAATTTATAGATTTCGAACCATTTAATCACATCAATTTATCCTTGTATATTAAAATATATCTTAATTCATTATTCCAACATTCAGATACCATGTTTCCAAACCAATAGAAAACCTTCAATTTCTAACTTATCTTTATCTTCTTAGATGGAGAGTTATACTCCCATAAAAGGCTGCGAGAAATTTTTTCACATTTTCAAACATCATACGGGATTAGTTAAGGTAATATAACATTATATAATTAGATACACTTACCATAGGCATAGAGTTATGTTTCCCAAAATTTTTATTCTTCCATATTTTTTACAATTGTTTTGTTTTCTCTTAGGTGGATTATAAAAAATAAATTTAGTAGAATTGTATGCCTTTTTTAGATAATAAATTTTATTAGACCCTACTTTATATTGAACATCATATGATATTTGTTTTTTTATTCCATGGTCTATTAGTCTTTTAGCATAAATGTACTCCTCATAGTTTTCTACAGAATTAAATTATTTCCCATGTTGTTGTGAGGAATCATCTTGTGACAATTCCAAATTTGGAGGTTTAATTATCAATTAAATTCACTTTATATATAATATATTTCTCTTTGAATAGGACGGTCTTATATTTCCACAAAATCAATTCTTATTATATTTATGGAATAATCAATATTTTCATTTCTTTCATTCATTACATTTTCAAGATTCTTTATGTTGTGTTGTATGATCTTAAAATGAGTTTTCTTGATATCAATATGTGATTTTTGATCTTATTATATTGAATGGAACATCTCATAAAGATATAGAATGGATTCATTGTTCTCTTTGATTACTTTTATAAATTCCTCCTCAAACATAGATACTTTTTAAACAATTTCTTGGCTTATTCTCTGTTATTAATTGTAGGGATGCATTCATTCTAAAAGAATAGAGCATCATTGTATAACATTCACATTCATGTTATTTAAGGATCCTACAAGTTTGGAGAGATTTATAGTCATGATAACCCTTTTATCCAAATAATTCTTGAGGTTTTCTGAAATTTAATCATGTGAAATGATCTTTTCCAATATACTACTAACAGATAAAAAAAGTGGCCATATCTCTAAGAAGGTTCTATAATATATTAAATATATCAGCATAATAATCCTGATATGAATCTTTAAAATATTCTTAAATGATATTATCTTATCCACTTATATATTTCTCATATATAGGATAGTTTTGATAAGTTAAGTTTTACCACTTATTCTTATAGATATAGTGAACTACGGGGGGTTGGACTATTTTCTATTTCCTTATTTGTTAATTTAAAAACTAGGTATTCTTATTCCATGCTTGATTTTTATACATTAGGATACACATATAGGTAAACTATTTCTTTTTTCAATTTACATAAGAGTGATATCTTCTAATAAAACGTTTTTTCATTAAATTTATCAACTAGAACTTATGATGTACTTCACATTGATTATGTTTAAATTGTAGATATCCATTTCCCCTTATTATTTAGTGATTCATTTCTGAACTAATTTTCATTTTGTATCATTATGTTCTTCATTGTATACTATATAATTTTACAACCCCATTGGGATCTCATCTTTTATTCAAAATAAACGTACTCTTAAATTTGGTGTAGTGTTGGATTGCCTTTGTTGATTCTTTAATAATAATAACAATATTATTATGGTAAATGAAACTCATTTCTTATTATAATTAAATTATACATGTTCATGGTTTGTATGGATATATTTTCCCAAAATATTATTGGTTTTTTAATTTCTATCTTCTTTAATATTCAAAATCATTTAAAAAATATTTTGTCCCAATAAATATTCTTGAATAATTGGCTATATGTTTCACATGATATGTAATTTATCACAGAATTATTTATCATAAAATTAATCCATAAAATCGACATGTGATAATGTTTTCATTATTAAATGTGATTATACAAAAAAAATATGATTATGGATTTCTTATTTATAGTGAAACACCCTCTTGCTTTCTTATCTATCCACCACATAGTACCACATAGAAATACTCATTATTTTCATATACTAGAATCATGGAAAACACCTTTTTATATTTTTGAAATTTAATTAATAACACATTTAACATTTTCATGTATAATTATTATCTACATTCTTGTAAGGTAGATTACTCATATTCAGTGATAAGTCATCATTGGATCGACTATGAAGTTTTTATATCTCTACATTTTCCATAAGTGGTTCATTAACATGAGACAATCACCATTTTATTGTGGTCTACTCTAACTCTTAATTTTTCAAATACCCAAAATTGAATGTGTCTCACTAACAATGTGAAATGTATTCTACAATAGAGTTTCCATCTCTATCTTATTATTTCACTATATTTAGATATGTACAGAGCATCAGTGTGGATTTCCATTGATCATTGAATGAATAAAAACCACTATTGTGATGTTGGAATATATTAAGAATAGTCCATGCATCATATTAATTAAAATTCCATTTATATAGTATTTTAAATCTATATACTACCATAAATTATATTAATATAGTGAAGTTCATGGATTATTAAAAGGCATGAATCATACACAACAAGAAATCACTCAAACGAAGAGTTCAATAACTTTTGCATAGGTCACAAATGACTCATATGTAGAATCTAATGACTCATTGACACTCTTTTATTTTTCTTATTTTAAGTATACAATTGCATAAATGATGGGTAAATAAATATAGGAAATGAATCATATGCACATTTTGATTCAATAATTTATAGAAGACACTTAGTCAAATTATGATTTATCAAACAATGGAAAATATATCAAATTATTATAAAATATTATTCAACCCACCTCATCCCATCCAAATAATTCACAAAGAAAGTATTTTTATATAGATGAAGGTATATATATAAGGCTTTTTATTGAACTAATAATCATAAACACTAATATTTTTACCCTCACCAAACTATCATATACCTCCTATAATATCCTAAATATTTTCCGTATGAGTAATGATAATGACTCTCACTTCCAAACATCTTTCCCATCATGTGGATGAACCTTTAATAATACAATAGATGAATTACTATATATCTTTTTCATGGAAATATATTTATAATAATAATATTTCTGTAATAAATATATTTTTAACACATAACATAAGAACCTAAACTTATTTTCTTCAATATTTTTAAATCTCACATTACTTTCTTTATGTCTTACTTCATATAATATTTCATATCATTCATTTATCCACCTTCATTCAAAATATATGTAACTAAAAAAATTGGATTCAAAACCAATAGATAACTGTAACAACTAGATTTATCAATGAAAAATAATTTATAAGGAAGTATTTTTCATACATATAGAGACATCCTCTTTTATAATAAATCAATAAAACTATAAAATTTATTACATCAAAGAAAAATAATATTAATAAAAATTATTTTTACCTTCCAACTTTGTTAAGTCATTTACCATATTGTTTTCCTCTATGTATATATATATATCCATTATTTATATTTAATAAATATTTTCTATGAATTCAATCTATTCTGAGTAGATTTATTACGAGATAAGTCTTATACATTTCATAATAATTTTTACAACCACTATTGTGTCACCCTTAATCCATATTTTTTTCTTTCGATGTAATTTTGAATACATAACCATAACAACTATTGACCAATTATCATATTCCATTATAATAAAGTACCATAGTTATTGGTATAATGAATATTTTATAAACCCATGATATGTTCTGATGATATAATCACATCTAGAATTTTCAAGATCATTAAGATACGATCCATTTGTAATGAACATTACACATGATAGAGGACAATGATTCTATTTAATATAAATATCCTTCATATTATTCTTTGAAATTAGATGGAGAAAAATGGACCTAATTATGGCCATATCCCCTAGGTATTTTTTAATTAAACTACATTAAAAATTAGCTTCCAATTGAACATCTCCCAAGATAACCATGAATAAGAATCTTCTAGATATATTTTACCTCTCAAAACATAGTATATTTCTATATAACAAATTTATTGAAAAGTATATATAATATTACTAGATAGAAGGTCAAAAATTTATCACTAACATTAGGCTAATAAATCATTTCCCAAATGATTTAAGATCATTAACAACATGTTCACCTGGAAAAAAATTGGTGTAATTATGAAATAATTTTTTTTATAAAATCATAGAACAAATATGTAGACAATTCACAGATTTACCATAACCTAGAAATAAAAGAGATATATTTTTATACATATAACTATCATATGTTCGTCATTTGAGATATTTTTGTTAAAGAAAATTATGATAATATTCAGTGATGTTTGGATAAATATCTTAAAAAATGTATCTTTTATTTTATTTCCTTTCAGTTCCACCAAATTCATAAATTTAATAAATGTTTATTTATAGAGAACAAATTATTTATGGAAATTAACCATAAGACGATGATAACCTTGTTTATTCTAGTAAAAGTAATATTAACAGTAATTTTCAAAAAAATGAATACATGATCTAGAGTGGATCATGGCTCCTAAATAAATACAATTATATAAAAGTCGGTAGATAAGAGTTTTACACTGGTAATTTTTTAAATATAAAAAACATTAATAATAACATCAATCCATGTTAAAGAAATATAAAAAACTCTTTCCAATAAGATAATTTCCAAAAAAATAACCACTTGATGTTTTATGTGATCGTTGAATTAATATAAAAATAATAATTTACAAAAAAAAATTCCCACTATGTTTGCATCCACTGTGATATGGATATGATTATCCATGATAGATAATTTAATACATGATGAATCACACCCAAAGCATAATTTGGTATAACACTATAGTTTAAATTATAACTGCATTACTGGGTATTTATATCTTTAATTCCATGGAAAATGTGATTCCTCAGGTTTTATAGAAGCATTCAATAACACATACATCATGATATTTTGAAAAATTTCCATAACGCAACAATCATAGATTCCCTTTGAAAACTCTAATATTATACTTAGAACTAACCTTAAATAGGTGGTCTCTAAACAATTTCCAGTGTACCAATTCTATTTTTAAAATTTCCAGCAATTCTAATCATTACCAAAAGGAAAGACATGGATTTATATCAAAATATATTATATAATATACTTGATTCATTAATAAATAAAATTATATTAGATATTTAATTACATAGGTTATATTTATTTCTATCATATTTGATGGAATTACAATCACACTATATTAAATAATTAAGTTTTACCATAGTTCTGTGAAATGTATACATCAGTTGAGCATATATTTTAATACCATTGAAATTGATCATAATTACTACCAATAAATTATTCTAAATCCATAGAGTTTAAAATATATTTAAAATAATATTCCATAATGTAGATAAAAAACAACATTTTATTAATTTCATCCCAGTGTTGATGAAAAAAATATAATGACAGAACAATGAGTGGCACTGAATAAACATAAAGAAATCAGTGGGGGAATTGTTATATAAATTACTCTAAAAACTATATTATATATAAGCTAGTCTATTTCCAATTAAATTTTCAAATCCATGATATATCAATATTAAAACATTAAAAAAATATATCTTAAATTCCTATTGCTAATACCATTGAAAATATGCTCTCATTCTATAATATAATAGGACATAAATTTTTATAAACCAGTAATTTACCTAAAATTATAGAAAATCTGAAGAAAAAATATTTATCCACCATAACTTAAAAATAATCATTTATACAGAAAATAAGATCAAAATTATCAAAAAAATTATTATGAGGTGTATTTTTCTAGTTTCATATCTAGAAAAAATGAGAAAAATAATTAGAGGCTAGTTATCATGAATTATATATGATTTTAACATTAGATTATTTTTAGATGAAAAAATTGATGACTAAATACAATAAAAATTCCAAAACATCTACCTCTTCAAAAATTCATCCTTAAAAATGTTTGTATTATGATTATTTTTATTATAGAGTCTCCAAATTAAATGGGATTAAATTGAATCATTAAACATTAGGAAATTATTAAAACCCAAACTCTTTTTCTGGATAAAAATTCTGAATAAGTAACAGGGAATTATTACAACTTTTTTCTAAAATACATTTCTTCTTAAAAGTATGGTCTCAATATAGTTGTTTATCAATTTTATTAGGTCAATAGACCATTTTTATACCCTATAAGTGTATATAAACTTGGTAAAATTAAAAAATTCAACAAGGTTAATTTTTCTTACCGTTGATAATGTTTTCCCATTTCATGTTTCCATTTTATTTTTTATTTATAATTTTCATTTCAAAGAAGTCGTTATCCTTGGGACTATATCAAAAAAAAGAACTCTAAAATACATAAATGTAATTAAAACTTATCTAACTCTAAAATTATTCATTATGTTTTCATTCCCTGTATAGAGGAATAACATGGCAAAGAAAATATAAGAATTGGTTTTACTAATAATGTGTCGAGAAAATCCTCAGAGTGACTAAATATTTCATTGAGAATAATTATGTTTTTTCTATCCTCTTGATATAAAATAATAATTTCTTCATAAGAGAATAGATGATAAAAAAATTAATACTTAAATAATGTTGGATAACTTTTAACCAATATATAATGACTATTTTAAGAATGTACCTATACAAATACTCCTATAAAAATCATTAGTTGATAGATGATTTTGGATCACCTTTTATAACCATATTTATTGTGAAAATTATCCTTCATGGGATCCATTTTAAAGTATTAAAATATGAAATGAATCCTAGCCTAATAAATAAAATTTTCATTGGTTCTAAATTGATTGTGTAAATGAATGATAAATCATAATTTACTATTTTAAGGTCTTTGATTACATCTATTTTCATAGAAAGGATTCCTAGTCTTGTTTACTTACTAAGAAGATAAAATAATTTCGATACAATTATAAGTAAATCATAATTATTCCCCTCTTTGAAAAATCTAAACTAATTCAGAGTAAGAACTATATCGATGACCATATCTTGACTTTTGTCCAAAAATTTATGAATTATTTTTTAAAATGAGATACTTATTCAAATAAGTCTAAAATTGTGCAACTCACTACCATTTTATAGTGTTGGGGATAATTTAATGAATTTTAATTTGATATTTTATTATGAGAAATTTTTTAAAAGATAGATTCAACAACATTTTCAACATCTAAATGCATAACATCGATGAATTTCAAAAAGAAACAGTTTGTAAAATAGTAGTTCTTGGTAAATTTTCTTTCTTTTTCATAAACATAACTTCTTTAATCTCTAAATATATATGAATTTTAAGAAATAAGATTTAACATCTTCATTTATCTTAATAATTATTATTATAATACAATTTTTATTATAGATGAATCTTGGATAATATTAATTTAGTATATTCATATAATATTCAGTAATATTAATAGCTAAATACATTCATTTAAAAATACGGTTATCATCAACCATGATACAACTGGGAGTCCAGTAAACCATTATGGATCTCTAAATATGATTAAAAAAATGATTTTTTAATCCACCCTATTTCGACTGAACATAGAATTTTCTTTTCGAATGAACACATTTATCTATGTGGAATGATTCAATTTAATAGTGATATTTAAGTCATTATTAGAACATGAATAATAAAAACTATTATTAGTATGCACATTCTGAATCTATATTTGATATTACACAAACATATATATTTCAAATACCATAATACCAAAGAACTCATTAATCCATTCCACTAGCCTATTATTAAGAATTTTTAATTTTATAATACAATAAAATATATCATGGACACAATAAAATTAATCCAAAACCTCTATAACAATTATTTTATCATAGAATACTTACAAAAAATATTAAAACAAAATATAGACCATTATGGAATCCTTTTTTAACATACTAACCATTATTTAATGATGGTTTGAATTA
Organism: Viscum album; assembly: GCA_963277665.1. NCBI lineage: Eukaryota > Viridiplantae > Streptophyta > Magnoliopsida > Santalales > Viscaceae > Viscum > Viscum album. The sequence continues at coordinate 865,191,650 of OY728148.1, forward strand.
TATATAGGAATAGTAATGGTGATCATAGAATCTGATAATTCTATGGTTGAATAACAAATAAAATATCTTTATAACATGGTTTCCACCACCATGTAGATAATATTTTTATACCAAGTGTACTCGAATCCAATAATATTCCCAAATAACAAATTATTATTATCAAATATATTTAAATTTCATAATAGAAATATTTATATTTATAATATTTATAAGATATTTTATACATAATATATTTTTATAATTAGAAATAATTAACCAAAGATCAGCAATAATCTGACACATTTTCTCAATATCCATCCAAACCAATCTATTTTTCTGATACATGTTATATGTATAAACAAAGGATCAAAATAGGTGCTTTCCCAAAAGAAGAATTTAAATTTAATAATCTAGATAATAGTACAGGGAAAATATAATGTTTCAATTGAATGATGAGAACTAACCTAAACTTTTTCTATTATAGCACAATGATTATTGATACCAATCATTATATAACTTATATTTATACCACTAATGTTAAAATATTAAAACTCATATATGGGTTCTATAACATCTATAACATTAGGATTATACTTATGAATAAATAATTTTAGATATATAATAGTTTAAAAGTTCACCAAACCTTGAAATTTATAGAATAAAAAAATTCATTTTGACTAGGATATTCCATTTTTTCTCTCATCGGATATTTTATAATTAGATATATCCATTAGACCAAGATGGTTCTTAATAGTCTTGACTCAAACGTTTGGATTATCATGTATATATACAAATATTAAATATATATGAATATATTTATCATACTCGTAATTTTCATGTTTCTATTATATATTATAATTAATTGATTCCCTCAAATCTATCCAAAATTTAAAAATCATATTTAGACCTTCATTATTTTTGGTAATTAATACCATATTTTTTTATGTAACCAATTTATCACCCTGAAAAATATTTTTAGATTCTATGTCAACCAAGATGTTGGATTTATATTCCTATATATCCAATATTTGATTCGAATACATTAAGGAATAATTCATAGTAGGGTACAAAACATAATTATTTATATGTTATTAAGAAAATTCATCTTCTTATTTAATTAATCCTCATTAATTTTTTTATTTACTAGTGATTTCATACATTAACATATCTTATTTATGACTAGGAGGATAAAATCCTCCTTTAAATCAATATTTATCATTTATTTTTAGAATTTATCATTCTAAATATTAAAAACTCCATCCCTGATGTCATCCTCTATATCCCGATTCGATATTTTCAAATCTTCAATAAGTACTAGTTTCACCTATTTATAAACCATATAATAGTTATGAATTTAGTGTACTAAAATTTTACAATGATTAAAAAATGGTTGTGTAAAATCATACTAAATACAAACCTCAATTTTCCAACCATTAATAAAATTATTAATACAATTTGTAAATGAAGATTCAATATTGATAAAAAATAATATTCTTAAAAAAATATTCTTACTTCCACTCCAATATGTGATCACGAATATTTAATTGAACTCTAAAATAGGACGCAATATCTTTTTGAAATTCTAATTCCAAAACAGCCCATTTATACCATGATGTACTATCAATATTTATGTTTTTTAGTGAATCAATTGAAATTTACATCTCACTCTAATATCTCTATAACACCACGTTTAATATTAAAATTTCTAAATTTCTAAACGCTATTCTCCTCATCATATGAATTAAAAATAAAATAAAAATAGAACATATTTATTGGGATTAATAGTGTCCTAGAAACATCAAATTTTAAGTATCCTTAAATTAAATTAAATAATAATATTGTCCGGGCCTAACTCACTGAGTGGATTCAAGGGACATTAGTGAAACCTAGAGTGACACTAAAGCTCGCCTTCAACAGTCCATAGTTTGGTGACCAACACCAAGGGAATATAACACAAAAACATGTGTTATGTTACCCACATAATTTATATGAAAAAATTTCAATCCAGTAATTTAATCAATAACATAAATAATCCAATCCCAATTCATTAAATTTCATATAACAAAAATTAAAAATGTAAAATGCTAAGATAAACATTAATGGTAACAACCAACTATCCCTAGATTAAAATGAATAACCTCTCCATGTTTTAATGTCTAAACTCTACCACTAAATCTGTCCTACAAACATGAATAAAACATTCAGAATATATATATAGTGGTGAGCCTAAAATTCTACATAGTAGGGTCTACCACCAAATACTTCATGAAAATGGGAAGAATCGTGTTAAATCTATAGTGGATAACCAAATAAAATAACTTCTTACCAAAACTTTGTTTACAATATTCTCATTATCTATAAGGATCACTCATAAAATATAAAAATTAAGTGGGTAATATAATATGAAATTAATATATAAAATAATGGTACATGGTATTAACTCTCATGTTGAACATGTCATTGTATCACCAATGTCACGTGTTCTTCTCCTACCATCCCCTCCATAAGTTAAACCATATATCCATGTGAACATTATCATATTCAAATCAACAAATTCATATCACAGCTACTTCAAAGATACATGAGAATAATTTCACACCCAAAATTGACACTACTTTGTTATTTCAATTTTGAGTTACATTTTATTTTCTTTCTTTTTGGGTATTTTTCTCTAAAAGCTGTTGTGTTTTTGGAATGTTGAGAATATCGGATAGTAAGAGGTCATAGTTTTTTAGACTATGTGTAAACCGTGATATGGAATCTAAAAATTTAGTATAGTTGAACATCATTATTTGTATAATATTTTCTATACTATGTGTCCTACTCCTATGGGGTTCTCTAAGTGTTCTATTAAAGGGTAACTATTTAGACAACCATGCAGCCAAACAATGTGCATAGTCCAGGACATTTAGCTTTTTAAAAATTTCCACTATACCCATAATAAATTAAACCCTAAAGTGGGTTATTACTTACATTTTGATGATCACCCTCACTCTCTCACTCTACTCCTTTATGGGGATACCATCCATGCATCATACCTTCTACCTCTCTCCTCATTGGGAAAATTTGCTTCCCAATTTTGATACAACCGTCTCAATTAAGTGTTTCCTCTTTTTCTCATACTTTATCTTATTTTAGGATTATTTTTCTTCTTTTGCATGACCTAGGAGAACCATAACCAAATTTATTTAATTTTTTCTCAATTAGTCTCCCCTAGGGTTTGTGAGGGATAATTTGGGGAAATCTCTTGGGACACTCATCCAAAGAGTGATATTTCACACTATTTTAGGTAGGTTAACCTATTTCCAAGACATTATTTTTAAAATTATGATATATTTTTCAATTAAATGCATGCTTTTATTCTATTAAATATCAAAATTTATTATATAAAATTGTTTTGAAGAAAAGAATTTTTTTATTCCAACATTTTCACACTTCTTCTCCATGCATTATGTGTTTCTGTATTGAATCATTTTTCATGGTTATTTTAAATTTTCAATCATCCTACGAATGATATTCATTTTATATTTGGTTTTTATCATGTATATTATTTTTATCATGGATATTTTGGTCATTTCACTAGTTTCGTACAAAGGACTAATTGCCATTTTATTTCTAAAATTAATTAAAGTGTTATCTAATTTTATTTCAATTATAGATGTTCCTTATAAAAATATGGGTATATATACATTTAGGTATCCTATTTTTAAATATTCTCATCTAGTTTGTAATTATGTTCATTCATAAAAATTAGTGTATATGCTATATATATTATGTTGAATTTGTTTATAAGAGGAAATTGGTGACTTGGAAGTTAAAAATATTTGACTTGTAAATGGGATTTCTAATGATAAATTATTCTTTTCAAATAATGTGGCTTAGTTGAAACATTAAGAAATTAAATATAAAATTATGACCACTCTCATGGTGTTCCCCTTTTTTTATAAAATTGATATAGATGTTGAATTAGATAATGTATGTGATGTATTCCAATTAAGGGGGGTTACGTATTGTATCTGCATCATGAAAATAAAACAAGGGGACACACTTTAAAGGGAGTTAGGATATGATAATGTGGCTTCATATATTTTTGTAAAAATCATATGATATGTTCCAATAATATGGTTTTTAAAACTCACCTTCATTTATATGTCATTAGAATACATGGGTAGTTAGGTGTGAGGTCTAGGTACACAAGATACACTACTTTAGTATCACACTATAATTAATTACATAGACTTAGATCACTCATATTATTATTATATATTCCCCTTGGTTGAACCTATGATGGTGATGTAGAGTGTTAAAGAATATAGAATTTTTAGTATGTAGAACAAGTGAGTATTGTTTATGTTGATGTTGATAGAAATGTCCTAGAAAATTATGGCTAAATCCTATGATCCATTACATATATTTTAAATGGATTATACTTTCCTCTATTTTTTCAACTTTTATTCAATAATTTTCCAAAATTATTATTTCCTATTAGAACACTTACCTTATTGCATGTTAATTTTTAAATGGATGATTATAATGTCTCTTTTTCTTTCAAAAAATTTGATAATAAAAAATTCAAATACTTCTAACATATCTACCTTATATTTTTTTGAAAGGAAAGGAAAATAATATTTTTATATATTTATACTTTCAAACATGCATGAAATTGTATTATTTTTAAAGGTAAAATATTGGGTGAGGTTTACCTTTTGGAATCACTATGGTGAACCTTGGTTCTATGTCCTACTCTATTTTATACTGTAGTTTCTAGCTTATATATACCCACATAATGGGATTTTAGTTTCAATTAGTTGTATGGTGACCTTCACATTCACAAAGAGGTATGTTTTTAGTTTAGTTTTATTTTTGTTCCATTTTTTACATTGTAATATTATGTTTTTTTACCATTATATGGATGAAGGGAATCTATAAATATTGTGGGACAATGAAAAGGTATCAGTTGGGCATATTTTTCTTGCGTGAAAGGGAGAATGATAGTAAGGGGTAGTTTAGTTTTATCATGTTGTTTACTAATTTCATCTTTTTTTTGTTGTTGTATTTTTTCTTATAGTTTACTTATTTTTGTGTATGTTTGATATATATATAATCCATTTCAAAAATTTATTTATTTTTCACATATTGTATTTTTAGTAATTTATTGGGTGTGTTGTTACCAAGTGGTGATTCCACAATTCCCAATCACTTTTTCCAACTCATGAGGATTGGGAATGCCCTTAGGAGATAGTTGTGAACCATGTCCTGTGTCTGAGGGAGGTAAATCTTATAATTTTTAGTGGAATATAATAAGACATTGATTAACTAAAAAATATGTAATGAATCTTACATCTTCATCCCCTGAAACCCATTCATATATACAATTGTTCGGACCATAATCCATTACATCCCATGTGAGTATCTAACCTATAATTATAATCCCTTATATCCTAGATATGGTCACATAATGTACCATTTTTGGATGACAATAAAAGTTAGGTGGATTAGAGAGACATTTATATCCTCTATAACCTAAATGTTGGGAAGAAACCTAAAAACAAATATTAGATGTTGGTTTTCTTAATATTACCTCACCCATGTGGTGGATCGTAAAGAATAAAAATTATAATTAATAATTAATATTGTACACATTATTATAAGGTAAAATAACCTAATATAAGACATTAACTGCATCAAACTCCCCACTTGAAAACCTTTCTACCAATAATAACCTCTATAGAGATACAACTCTTTTAATAATAATAGTAACCAATGTTAATTAAATAAATTGAATTTACCATTAATCAATAATCACATTAATTACATTAATTAAATGTTTTTTATTTCAACATCATATATATCGCTATAATATTCCATGTTCATGATTTCCTTAGTATTTATCAAAAATATAAAACTCAACCTTCTCCCTTTTAATCTTTTCAATAATCCTAAAATATTTATAAACCCTTCACATTGATTAATTAAAAAATAATTTTCAAAACCATAAATTTTAGGAACTATTATATAATTGTTTCTACTTAAAGGGAGATAATACCACAAATGAAACAGTCAAAAAATAATAAAGTAACACATTCATCCCAAGAAAACCAACAAAACATCATCCCCAACACCATTCAGTTTTAACCGACCATAATCCAATTCAAACTTCCAACACCAAAAAATCAAAAACAATCCAACCCTCACCACATAATCTATGTCTAACATGTTCTAATTTGTATCATATAATGTAAACCATTATAAAAAAGCTATGATTAGGTCTAAACTTCCATCACAACATAATATCTCAATAACTACAGGAAGTGATACATTTAAATTTAGTATACATAATTATTAACTAAATATATGGAAAAATTATATAGAATATTATAAAAAATTATCATTTCTATAATCATTATCCACTTTATTAACCATATTCAAATTCATTATTTAGATTTAGTCATGATAATAGAACATTAATATTTATAATAATTATAATAAGAGACAAAAAATCCATAAATTATCATAATCCAATAACATAAACAAAATAATGCCCTCATATAAATCAATAACACCAAACCATTCAAATTCCATTTATTCCAGTTCATTATCTTCTTATGTCAATTCTAATTATTTACCCATTAATAAATAAAGCTTGATAATCCCATTTTCAAAAATAATAATAGAATATATGTTCTGAATTCCATACCTAAAAATGAATATTTTATGATCCAATAAGAAAATATGGTGTAACACCAAATGATTTTATGTTGTGTCTCTTTATAAATAAATTTAATTTTTTCGATAGCTTATATGAATGTAGAACCATTCTTAAACAAACCATGATGTACTATTATTATTATTATTATTATTTTAACACATCCATTAAAACTAGTCATTAAATTAGACAGAATGGATAGTATTAACCAAATTATGAAATTTACATATTATATATTAAATAAAAATATTTAAATTCCTCTAACGGACTTGATAATACTAATGAAACAATAAACCCAATTTTACACATAAAAATGAATATATTTTTTTAAAGTTGGATTTTTTGACTTTTAATGAAATACTTGTTTTAATTATTTATTTTGACACTCTTATAAATTATATTTTAAAAAATAAATTTATTTTTAAAAATATAAATATAAAAATTAAATTTGACTTATTTTTTGATATTATTTAGAATATATATATTTTCTTGTGAATAGTAAATCATACTTCGTTCTAATTGAAAATGTATTATTCATCTAAAAAATTTATAACATTAAATTATATATATAATTATATTAAAATAAAATTATATTAATAATAAATTTATAAATCTAATTTAGGTCATTGGAATCATTTTCATGTTGAATTTGGATATAAAAACATTTCAAAAATTGGAATTTTTTCACTTTATAACTCTACTTTCTCACCCCATCGACATGACTAATTTTAAATAGTGTATTTTAGGGGGAAAATAATGTGATAAGAATTTTAAGATTACCCTTAAACATTCCCAAAATTTATTGTATGATTTTTATTCGACCCATAGCACCTAGGGATCAAATTCTTGTTATTTAATGGACACATGTCCCTGAAAATGACTTTCATATTATTTTAATTAAAGAATCACAAAATGTAACATTCATATTTTCAATAACAATATCATTTTTTATATCATACTATTTTTAAAATATGTTAAACTATAAATATTATTTTTAAATATAAAATATTTATTTAATTCATGGTTTTAAATTTTTCATTTTTTATGGGATGAAATAATTACACTAATAAATTATATAATGATGGTGTAATATTTATTTTATTAACGAAACAATCAAGTAAATTATAGTTTCAATTAAAAATTAAATTTCTCATATTTTGAAAACAAGTTTTAGTAATTGGTTTTCATTTTTAAAATCTATAGGTTGAAGAATGGTTTGGGTGAATTTTTAGATTTTTCTAAAATAGTTGAATTTTTTATTATTAGTGAAATTTAATAATTTATGGCTTATAATATTACAACTAAATAAATGGATTATCGAGTAATGGATTATTTATAGACGATTTAATAAATTATTTGTTCTAACTCACATTCTCTAGATACTTTTTTTAAACACAATAATCAAAATTATTTATAGTCTCGAGTCAAAATAATAAACTAATAAATAAAATAATAAAAAAACAACCATCTCCTATCCAAATAAATGCCACACCTCACCACCCCTTCTCCTCAGACCTCCAATGACTTGTAGGTTGTCCAAATACTACCGAATTCTCTTCCTAATTCTCTTCCCCACATCCAAGACATGATGGTGTTACCAAAATACAAAATACATGTTCATTAAATAGGTTCTCAAGGATAAAATATTAAATATGATATTATGTAGATGTACATAATGATTTCCTCCATAAGGTAATGATTTATCCTCTCAATTTTACTAATGTTAGAAAACTGAATTATTCACCATGTATATATTTTGTGTTGTTTATAAACTAAACTTTGATATATCATATCTTTAACCACATTAACCTCATTTTATTCAATTTTTCAGTTGATAATTATTTCTTTTATTTGGCATAAGATTAAACTAATTACAAGTTCTAAGTGATTTCATAACACACTTTTCATTCAATGGGTTAAAATTATATTATATTTTATTATTTCCTAAACCTTATAGCATTTTTATATACAGATTTTCCTTGGAAATCTATCTAAATAATTATAAAATTAATGTTAAACTGGAATCTTTTACTCAATATAGATATTTATTGATATGTCATCTTGATTTATGAATTAAATTAGTAATTTCTATAAATGAGGAACCAATTAGATATCATATATGATTTGTGGGGACATATATATCCCGTTTATTCATCGGTACATTTTATGAGACCAATTATAAATGGTTTCGGATGAGGCCTTAAAAATTTATTAGATTCTTGTCATGAATCCTTGATAATATTAGATTTGTGGAATTAAGGATTGATAGTGTTGTATTCATGGAATAAAGCCTTAGAATAATATATTCTTGGAATTATTCCATGAAGTTATGGTTTATATATCCATAATTATTTTTTCCATCATTATTAATTAATTTCTTGATAATCCATTTTATTATTAGATTAGTTAGAATGTTCATGGTTAAGTTTCATGCTCAATTTATTGGTTTTATGAAATGGGTTTCAGTTATTTACCTTGACATGTTGATTGTGCTCATTGATTCATTATTTATTCTATTGTAATTAATCCTTACTAATCATTTGATATCACCATAATCTTTTTTCATTTCCTCATGTGATGGAAAAGATATCTTGGAATGAGTTTAAAATAATTCTATGTATTTGATTTTTTTATGTACATTATTTTATTTTCTAATCCCAATGTAAAATTGTTTGCATTCATGTATATAGATCTTCAAGACTAATAAACTATTCCATATTTTGGGATTTGAATCTTATATCTATTTTCAATGAAATAAAATAAGACACTAGCTCTGATATATTATGTTCTGGGTCTTTATAGTTGGTATCAAATGATGTTTTGTGGAAGCCTTGAAACTAGAATTGGGAAAATATTTATTAGGGAACATAATCCTATGATATAATTTGTGGATATTTATAGAATAATATTCCAAAGAACCCATGTTTATGATCTTGAAGTTTTCTATGTGTAAAATCTATAAATTATGTTAAGTGTTAAACAATATTTATATTTATACAATGTTCATAATTTTATGAGCTAATATACTATATTTCAATGTTCAGAAATGGAACATTGAAGGAAGAAGGGTATAAATACTCATGACCAATGTATATATTTACTTACTAAAAAATATAATATATTTTGTATTGGAATTGATCATGTTATTGATAAATTAGGTTAGAATAATCAGGCCATGAAAATTAACCTTTCCCGGATGGAAAAACCTATTCCTCAATGATATTTTCTTATTCAGGATCACTTTATGTGGAATAATACGAAATCATTTATTAGGAATACAGATCTAATAACATCTAAGAAATAGATTAAATCTATAGAGAAGATATTTATGGTATTGAGATGTGGTGAAAATAAAAAGGTTACATTTTCAGTATATGTTCTCAAAGGAGATGATTATCGTTGGTGGTTATTGATAAAAAATACAAGGAAAGAAGAAGGAATAAAAATTATTTAACAGAAATAATTTATGGATGAATTCTTTGATAAGTTCTTCAATCATGAGAAAAAATTGATATGAACAGAATGTTCCTTAGAATAATTAAAAATGAGGATGATTATATTGAGGAGTATGAAGAACCCTTCTCAATGTTAGCAGCATATGATTAGGATTTGATAATCAATAGGGAATGTAAGATTAACCATTTATTTAAAGGGATTTATATGAGTATCTGAACGGTATTGGGGTGTCAAAAAATTTTAAATTGATTAAATACTTTTATATATTATCAAGAAAGAGAAATAATTGTCCAAGTCTTATAGATTCAATGGTAAGCAAGAGAAGAGGAGGGAATGAGAGAATTTGATTGGTAAAGGGAATAAGGTAAAGATGTATTTTTTAACATCTGATACTTATGGAAGGATACACCTTGGAACATTCTTAAATGAAAAATTAGTTTTCTTCAAAGGTGGATAAAAAGACCACATTTCTCTATATTTTAAGGGAAATAAATAATTTTACAATTTTTACTTCTTAAACAAAAAGGATATGGGGAACTGCGAAAATGAATGCCCAAATATCTAATGGAGTATTCCCTTAAATAAGATAATAGATCAATGTAATGTTTATATTATTACTATTGATGAAGTGTAATGATTAGTTTTCTTTCATTTGGATTCAATAATTATATTCTAATAGTGAATTAACTAATTATATTCTTGGTTTTATGAATTATGAATTATATATTGACAGTACAACCTTACATTTTTTTCAATTATTTGAATTTGTATATTGAACGGTACCAGGAAAAGTGATTTAGTGGAAAGCTGGTCTTTTGAAAAACAAAAGACTAAGGGAAGATAACCATTAATATGTGATTAATGTTTTGATAATAATGATAAAGATATTTTATGGGATATTTTTTGTGACCCTAAAGGTGGTTATTGATTTTATGTTTTATATAATCATTTTTGGGATTATTAGATGTTTTCATTTAATATATATATATTAAAAAACCTGAGATTTTATTATTAGAAAAATTCGTGTTTTCATTAAGTTTTTAATATGATCTTGGTATTAATATATTTGATAATAATATATATATTATATTGTTTAGTGAATATAATGTTAAGTTGACTTTGAAAATTTAGTGACATTCATTCTAATTTTTTGTACATACATATTTTGGATGAGTCATAAGGTTAACTACTTATGGAATGTATTAAATTTATCTTTGGATATTATTTTTTGATAACCTATGCTTATTATTTTGGTTCTATTATATAACTAAAATTTAATGTAATGTATTTTGGATCATATGATTCATTAAAATTTCTTCACACATACAAAAAAACTTCTTTCTAGCATAAGAGATGAAGTTTAAAGAGGTTGAATCACTACCAAATGATGAGAATATGCTTATAGAATGTAAATAAATCAAGTAACAGGATTTTCAATCATGTCATTATTATGGAAATTATAAAAATATTCAACTCTCTGAAAATTATTTTGGAACAAAAAAGTTATATTTTTACTTATCTTAATGACAAATTAACATTCTTTTAACCGATAATAGGATTTATGGTCCTGTAATAGTTAGATTTCTAATTACCCCATTCTCTGTTACATTTCATTATAACTTGATAGTTATATTTCTCTTACATGTATATGTTTTATCTTTCCACTAATTATTTTATATCTATAATCCTAGTTTTTTTGTTACATTCTCATTTTCCACTCCCTATTTTTAGGAAGACATTCTCTTAACCCTGTATACGATGTGGGTTTCCCACAACAGAATTTTTAAATATCAAACATTGATTTTGAAAGTACAATTCCAAATTGTGGCAACAATCTTTATTGAAGGATTTTCGAATATAAAACCCCATTATTTAGCGATATTTCACATTTGAAATAAATTTAATTTCCTCTATATATTATGTTTCATGAAATTTTAAGCTTAAAAGAACAATGATATACTAGTAATATTATTATTTAAATTTTGGAAATAAAAACAAGTCATTAAATTTGTGGTTATTAATAGTATTAAAAAAAATAATGATATTAATAAATTATATATTGAATAAAAAATTATATTCATATAATAGATTTGATAGGAATAATATATGAATAAATCCAATTTTACATATAAAAGAGCTATATTTTTTCTAAAGGTAATTTTCTCACCTTTTAATGGTGCACTTATTTTAAAACTAAATTTTGAGAATTTTATAAATTAGATTTGAAAACGTAAAAATTATATTTTAAGTAGTCATATAAACATTTAAATTTGTTTATTTTTTATATTTTCACGAAAATATTTATTTTACAGTGAATAGTAAAACAATAGCGTATTTTAATTGAAAACTGACTTTTACTCTAAATAATATATATTTTACAATAATATTTTATATTTTTTAAAAGTAAAAAAATATTAATAATAGAAATATTAATCCAATTTAGTTCATTTAAATCATTTTCATGTTGAATTTTGATATAAAAACATTTCAAACATTTGGCCATTTTCACCTTAAAACCCTATTTTATCAGCTAGTCCATGACATAGATTTTAATATAAATCTTTCCAGTTATATGTTTTGAATTTTGAAAAATGGATTCCATATTTTTATTTACAATGAAAATATTAATAAAATGTGTTCATCTTATTTTTTGAGTAGTATAAATAGTAACTTGGGTAACTTTTTCATTACCATTGTTAATGATAAATATTGTATTTTAGGGTACAAGTAATATGATAAGGAATATAAAATTACACTAAAAAATCCAATATTTAATTGGATGAATTATATTCTACCTATAACACCTAAGGATCAAATTAGAGTTCTTTAATTGATGCATGTCCATGAAATTGACTTTCATATTATTTAAAATAATGAAAATCAGAAAATATTAGAGTCAAATGTTGATTAACTATATTATTATTAATATGGTGTCATTATTAAAATATCTTCAACTATATATATTATTTTGAAATATAAAATAATTGTCTACATAATTATATATTATTTTAAATTATTATTCAAGAAATAATTACCTTGAATAATTATACAACGATGATGTTAGCATTATTTTATTAATGAAACAATCAAATAAATGAATATTTTAAGTAGATATTAAATTTAGAAAATTAATAAGTTTAATTTCATAAAATGGAGTTATTTTTTTATATCTAAACATTGAAAATGGTTTTGGTGAATTTTTTCACAAATAGTTAAATATGGAAATTTACAATATTTAACATTATAAGTAAATAAAATTATTACATATTAATGGTTGATTAATGGATTATTTAAGCAATCATTCGTTTGAATTCACATACTCGAGTTACTATATTCATTCACAAGAATTATCATGATTGGTACTCTTGTGCCAAAAAAAATAAACAAATGAATAAAATAATCAAAAACACCCCTCCCCTCCCCTTATAAATACCACCCCTTCTCCTCACACATCCAAATAAATTTATCTCATCTTAATTATACCCAATTAAAATACCAAACCACTTCCCCACATCCAATACCTACTGGTATTACTAAAATACCAAAGCCAAGTTACTTAATGAGGTTCTCAAGGAGACTATATTCAAGAAGACATTATGTTAATGTGAATAATGGTTTGAAAATTAAGGTAATGATTTCTCATCTCAATTTTACTTTTGTGAGATACATGCTTTATTCACCAGTTGAATGTAGTGTGTAATGTATATACTTCCTTTTATATATATTTCATTAATATTATTGTCTTCATGGTAATAAATATTTCATTTAATAATTATTACTTTTATGGGTAATACAATTCGACTGATTTCAAGTGGTAAGTGATTTCTGTACTCAATTCTCCTTTGATGGGGTAAACATCTATATCATTTTATTATTTCCAAAACCATATTTCATTTTTTAACAAATTTTTTTTTCTTAGAATTATTTTTAAATAATTTTGAAATTAGTTCTAAATACTTACCTTTTAATCAATACAAATATTTGTTGATAAGGAATTTTGATTCATTAATTATGTCAGAAATTTTAAAATATGAGGAATGAACAGTATTTCATATATTATGGGAATGAATCACTATACCCCCTTGATGCATTTTTAGGTTTCATGACAGAAACTAGATATCTTCTTGGCTGAGGTCTTACCCATTTATTAGATTATTGGCATGAAGCCTTGACAATGTTAGATTATGGGAATAAAGGATTTACAATATTAGATTATTGTCTCATAGCCTTAACAGTAATAGATTCTTTCCAGAAATACTTGACAGTAGGTTTTAGATATCCATCATTATTCATTCCATAATTATTAATTCATTTATTGATATTCCATGTCATTATTCAATAAGTTTGAATATCTATGGTTAAGTATCATTATCATGTTACATATTATGTGGCATGTGTTTTATATATTTACCTAACCTTGTTGATTATGCTCATCAAATAATTATTTATTTTATTGTTCATAACCATTAATAACCATTTAATAAAACCCTTATTTTGTTTCCTTTACCTGATTTATGAATAAATGATCATTGAATTTGTTTTCCATGATTCATTTTATTAGATTTTATTAATGTATTATATTTTATTTTCTATTCACGATGTAAAATGGGTTCAATATATACATCTAGTTATTAAATACTACTAAACTATTCAATAGTTTATGATTTTAATCTTTTATATATTTCCAATGTAATAAAATATGACATAAGTTCTATGCTATTAGGGGTAGGTTCGTTACAAACAAAATACAGAATGGAGAACACACCACTAAAAATTCTTAAAATGAACTCAAAAACCCTAACAACACATCCCCATAATGGAAACTCCATAAAACCTTAATAGTGAAACCCAAAACGTATAGGTAACAAAGATTTAATTAAATAGAGAGAAGATAAAGTAGATTAGTAATAAAGGAATAGAAGAAATTAAAGGCCTTAGATTGATAGGATATTTCCACATGAGCTAAAATTCATGGGATAAATTATAGGGGCTTAGGTTCACCAACAGTGCCCTAACAACCACCAAGGGTTTAAGGGATATAGATAATGGAATAAGTTTTAAAATAATTATTAATTTATATGAAAAAAATAGAAATACCATGTCATTATTTCATGCATATAACCACTATACAATTAATGCAAGACATAAGAATCAGGAAATGGTTGTCCGACATGTTTTACTTTCTTTTGGGAAGTTAGTGTTTCAAAAAAATGATATCAAAGGGAATAATAATTAAATACAAATAATCCCCACACAACACTAAAATCCAAATAAATCATGGTGTAATTCCCAAACTTCCCTTAAAACTGATAAATTATTGACCAGTCTGTAGGACGTAGCCAATGCGCCAGGACATAATGGTCACTAGAAAGTCATAACCAAGTAATTCAACAAAAACCTTTCCATGGTATCATTCCTATCATCCCAATTTAATTGGTCGCTAAGTAATTATAAATTGAAAAACCTTCCAAGATTAATCAAAAACATAACCCTTACAAAATATTAAAATAAAAACTCTATAATACCCTTCATATTTCAATCTATATACCCACAATGAAACAAAAACGTTCATAAAACAACATATTAGGTTATAGAAAAATTAATCTATGAAAGTGAAAGTATAACCAAAAAATAATTTATTGTCCCACCAATACACAACAAAGAACCCTTGGACACCTTCAAAACCTCAACAAAAATAGAGAGTCTAAAAATTATTTGACTTTATATTAGCATCCTTTGAAATGATTCTCATCTTGGAGAGTCAAAACCAAACCTTGAGAAGGAATGTCATCCAAAAATCTAAACATTATACAAGAACATATCAAATAATAATCTCATCATTATTCGAGTACATTGGTCACATCAATATATAAGAGTAAAACAACTCACATATTAAAAACAATATGCAATAATAATATATTAGTAATTAATAAGAATTATACATCAAGAAACTCCAGAAATTGATTGTCCATTTGTTAATTACATTCTCATGTACACTCTGACAATCCACTATGTCACTACATGACATAAACCATGGGGATAATACAGCCACACAACATCTTATCCTCACAGTATTTAATCAAAATAAAGTGTTCCATGAAAAATTCATAATCATCAACATCCAACTCACCTCATCCAATGAATTGAGACTAATCATGAAGATACTCATGAAACTACAACATGTGGAATTCATCATAGATCAAATCTGTATATGTAAGAATTTATAACCAATAAGAAACCTTATTGTTATGGCCCAACACCTCAAAAGTTATAATAAATCATGAATAAATATTAATTCCAAAACAAAAATTTCACAGTCCAAGATAATGTGATACCATTAAAAACACATGATTCTTAATGAAAATTTCCAGAGGCCTCCTCCAAACACTGAAATAAGACTTTTGAACTCCAGAGTTTCCTTGTGTTTTTCAAGAATTACCCACACATTATATGTCATAATCCTAAAAAATTATCATCCAATAATCATTGACTCTCTAAACATGATCCACCACAATGTAGATTTGATTGGTAGTCCAAATAGTGCTTAAAATATAGCCATACCAATCGATGAGTGATAATTGTAATTGTTTTCAAAAAAACAACCTGGGATGGGTGCTTTTACCAAAAATATATCAATTCTAGAACATATTATCACAACGGGTCCTCCAAATACTAAATTGCATATAGGGTTTGATCATATGTTTATGGATGAAATGAAGTGGTAAGGGAAAATTGAGATCCAAAATAATGATGAAAACCTCTCCATGTATACATGGATAACTGGTTATGAAAATCAAATATGATCATTCATGGAACACCATAAATGCACCAAATAAACTATAAAATATTCCTCGATAAAATATCTACTCTAATCGAATCCTCAATCTCATATAAGTGCCAAAAATTTATCAACAAATCCACAATATCTTAGATAGCATCATCTCAAACCCGAGTTCCTGTTGAAATAGTAATGATATCGTTTTATTTGTCCTTCCACATAAATTGACGAACATCCAATGGATGGACTAAAAAATTGATAACATGATTTTAAAACATTAGATTTTTACAAACCAAACATATATACAAGGACTATGACATCAACATATTCATTATTTACCACCAAAACTGACACATCGTGGTTTGATAGCTCTTAGTTACATAATGATATACTACTAAGGTTGAGATATATAAACTCTTGGAGAACCACCTCATGTACTATTGATGTAACAAAAATCTTATAATGTAATAACACATGATACTTATCATCTTCAGAATTTCCCTTAAGGGAATCATCATAGATGAAATGATAATTCCAAACATCAAACTCAGAATCCCTAAAATAAGATTCATCAACATGTTTCACCAAGGATGAATACACTATTATTTGACAAAGGAAACCAAAAACAATAATTTAATCTATATAAAGATACTTTGATGAAAGCTCCCACATCCTCTCTATATATCCCAAAATTAAAAAATAGTATCTCTAAGATCCTTTATACATAGCGCAAAAATTAGAGAATTCCCATTTACTGGTGTATCAGAGACCTCAAATTCATAATCCCATAAGAAATATATCATTCAACCCTAATGTACATATAAAAAATGCATATGGAATATAAGTCTCAAACTTTTGTAACATTTAAAGAACAAAAATCGCTCACTGGTGCGATAATATTTCCAAAATTTCATGGAAAATGAAACCTAGATTAATTCATGATCATGGATAATGTAGTAAGATCTGTTGGTGATAACTGTCATGACCCATATGATATGATTCCTCTCTAATGCATCATAACACACCCCAAACCATGATGTGAAGCATCACAAAAAGATCACAAACATAACTACTTACATGAAAAATCTAATAGCAAGACCACTAACTAACATCTCCTTTAGGTAATCAAAATTATTCTGGAATTGGTTGGTCAAGATACAGATATGATCCTTCCTGGTAAAATTTTTCTATTGTGTCAAAATCCATGAAAATAGGGTATAATCCTTATATGGTACACTAATAGACCAAGGAATCTCTGAATCTCTAGAACATTCTTGGGGGCTATTAAATACCTCAACCCATAAAAGATCCAAAACAAATTCCTAATGAGACACAACATTCCCTAATAAGTTCACCTCTCTTTCCATAAAATTACATTTAGATACCTTCACAGATAGCCTATAATGCTGATGAACATCCATAATTTCACTTGAAATATCTTCTTACTCCTCCTCGGACCTTAAATAAATGAATATTTCCTCAATAATACATATAGAAACCCAAAAAATATCTAAAAAATAAAAATTTCTTCAATACCATGTATACAAGTAGTTTATAAATGATTTCTAAAGGAATTACCAAAAATGAATAGCTTCTATAGTAACATAAAAAATAAAATACTCAAGATATCGTCCTCATTTACCATCATATTATGATACTTATATTCTAAAAAAATCGTTGAGAACTATCTAGATCCAATCAACTGTTTAAATAAATCATCAATCTGTGGTAGTGGATAAAAGTAGTTTAGTGTCTCCTCATTAAATTGATTGTAATTGATATAAAGTCATGGAATGGTGTCCACCTCTACAAAAATTTTTCAAAGAACCAAATATTTATATATTCGGTTAAATTAAACACTAATATAAATGGTTATTTATCTTCATCTTTATTGCACAACACTCTGAAGGTGTCATCCAATAACGATTCAACATAATGAGGGAGACATCAAGTAATAACTCTATTTAGAACATGATATCATATCAATGAGGTAGGGAAACAACCTTATCTAGGAAAAATTTTGGAAACACTTCCATGTGATTTAGAAATATCACCTCCCAAATGTTAAATAAACTCCAAATTAATTATTCTCCCAATTAAATTGAATTTCCACACAATAATAACCCATATGATACACACACACCAATAAAACCTAATTCGTCACCTTTTGTATCCTAAAAAACATTGTTCCTATAAAAGAAATAAGTAATTGTCTACAATAATTTCAATAAGTCCATCATAAGGATCAGAATGTATTAATATATCCATTAATAAAAGAAATACTTTGAAAAAAAAATGTTACCCTAACAGCATGCCATATCTCTATACACATCATATAAGCAAGACTAACTCCCAATAGACATTGAAAACACAAAAGACACTAGAAATATGTTTATACTGAGTCCTAGAGATCAGACTAAAGAATTTTCACTGAAGGAGAGGATGTATCTCATATAAAATATGGCATTCACCACAGTATAGAATAAGGATGTGATACCATGTACAATGTCTAGTTTACCCAACACTGGATAGTATATTGCATGATGATGACCTCACTACATCCCATTTCTTCCCTAGAATTACAAAAAAACACCACCTCAACCATGATAGACTCTACATCCCTAATGATGAGAGCAATAAAGGGATTTACCTCAACCTATGTCATCTCCTCTCACTTTCTAAATATTTTTATACATTTCTTCATCTGTGATTTCTTATAAGAAACTATAATAGGGGAAAGGCATGAAATGGGTTTTTAGCTCCATTATAACTACAAATGAGGGTTATACACTCAATATTATGATTTTCATGAACTCCAGAAAAAAAATGTCCAATCACTAGGAAGTGGTCTAATAAATTCAAGCTTTGGTGCAACGATATGAGCATAAATAAAGTTAACTCCCCTCTATTTGAAACATCAAATAACCTATAAATTGAGGACATTTCCCAAAATATATAATCACAAAATTACCTTAGGAATTCAATCTTATATGAACCGACCAATGTATTTATTTTATTTATAACATATTCTATTTACAACACTATAAGAAACATTAAAACCCTGAATCGATGACAAGGAACAAAATATCTGGATAAAATGACTCTTAAAATTTACTTGGTCTGGTCTGTTTATTTAGTATGAGATATGAATCATGAAAATTGATGTTTTAAAATAATAAAAAACACCCACACACAGAGGATCCCCTATCATAGATAAATAATTTCTCATTAACATGTCACCTTCATTCCCAATGAAATGAACATGACCTAGATTTGATCCTAAAGCTTTTACCATGAAAATTTTAAATCCATGGGATTTTCTAGAAATTCAATCTTCCAAAAGAAAAGTGCTTGGTATATCACATTGAGTTCTAATGGGACCCAATACCCCATTATAAAATATATTAAATTGAATGTTATATATATTTAATTCAACTATCTCACTGTATCATAATAATAAATAATTACAAAATATTTTAGAAATGTTTTATCTAAGAAGTCACCCAATATCTTTCTCCATGTGATGTACTCTTCAAAAACCACACTCACATGATATACTACTTAATCCTGCTGCACATCACTAGAATGATCCTATGGAGTACGCTGATCTAGAGCCATCATTGTATACTAAACAAATTATGAAATCCTAAATCTATAATATAGAATTATTAAGATAATATAATTTAGGTTCATCCTAGCACTGGTGAAAGTTTGACTTTTTATGATTGGTTATGTGTGACTGGACAGGGTCTCATCGCATGTAACCCGTCTACAAAGACTATCCCTGATGGGAATTTTAAAACATCTCAAATAATTGATAAAAAACAGTATGTGTGACAGTTCATGTGGCAGATAGTTTCCTTTATTTTAAAATATTTGTGATGGGATTTTTTCTTGTCACATATAACCAGTCATAAATAGTACCACCACTAATACCAATTGTACTATTTGAGATTGGACCCATTGTAAATTGTCTCGTTTCAATTACTCTAACCTATACACCCCCCCCCCCCCGAATTTCTTTTGTCCCGTTTGTTTCTAAAATTGTCTCTCTCATTTTCTCCTCTCATATTCTTCAATCTAAATTTTTTAAAGTTTTAAACATTATACGTGAGCAATTTTCTACCTTTGTATCTGCAAAAAGATTAATTTTTAAGGTATTTATTAAATTTATTTATTTTTTATTTTATTTATTTTATTTTATATTAGTCAGAATTATTATTAATTAGCAGCAGTTAGATTTAAGTATAATTAGTTAGTTTTATTTTTTATTAATTAGTTTTTAATAAAATAAATTATTTTTTATTATAATTATTTAGTGATAATTATTAATATTTATTTGTATGTAATAAAAATTAGTAATATTTTTTAATATTTAATAAAAATTATGTAATATTAGAGGTAATTAAAAAAATTATTATAAGCTAATAAAAATTATCACTAAGGAGTTCAAAGTAGTGGCAATTAACAATGATTAGTGGTAATTATCAATAATTAGTGGTAATTAGAAAGAATTTGTTGTAATTAGTAATAATTTGTGGTAATTACTAAAAACTAGTTATAATTAGAAAAACATAGTTTTAATTAGTAAAATTTAGTAATAATTAGTAAAAATTAGTGGTAATTAGTAAAAAATACTGGTAGTTAGTATTAATTAGAAATAATTAATAATAATTACTGGTAATTATTAATAATTAGTTGTAATTAGTACTATTTTGTAATATTTAACAAAAAATTATGTAATATTTACTGATAATGAGTAAAAAAAATTTATAAACTAATAAAATTTAATTAAAATTAGAAGTAATTAATAAAAATGAGTAGTAATTAGAAAACATTTGTTGTAATTAGTAAAAATTAGAGGCAATTAGTTAAAAGAAGAAATAATTATTAAAAAATGTTAATTTGTAAAACAAATAGCTACAATTAGTAAAAAATAGTTGTAATTAGTAAAAATTAGTAGTAATTATTAAAAAAATATTATTAATTTGTGAAAAAACTATAATTAGTAAAATTTCGCAATAAATCAATATAATTGATAAAAATAATAGTAATTAATAAAACTTAGTGATAAATCACTATAATTAAAAAACATGAGTGGCAATTAGTAAAAATTAATGGTAATTAGTATAAATTAGAGAAAATTAGTAACAATTAACGGTAATTATTATAAAATTGTGGAAATTAGTAAAACATAGTGGTAATTAGAATTAATTTGAGTCAATTAGAAAAAATTAGTTTTAATAAGTAATATTTTGTAATATTTAATAAAAATTAATTAATATTTTGGGGTAATTAGTAACAAATTATTATAAAATAATAAAAATGAGTAAAAATTTGCACTAATTTGTAATAATTAGTGGTAATTAGAAATAATTATTGGTAATTAGTAAAATTACAGGTAATTTGTAAAAATTAGTTGTAATTAGTAAAACTTAGTTGTAATTAGTAAAAATTAGCAGTACTTAGTAATAATTAGTGATAATTAGTAAAAATAAGCCGTAATTACTAAAAATTAGTTCTACTTAGTAAACATTACATGTAATTAAAAATGATTAGTGAAAATTAGTAAAATTAAGTAATATTTAGTGGTAATTATTAACAAATTGATATAAAATAATAAAAAATATTAAAAATTCGTGGTAATTAGTAAAATTGAGTGGTAGTTAAAAAATATCATCTCTAATTAGACAAAAAAATATTTTTAATTAGTAAACATTAGAGGTAATTATTAGAAATTAATGTCAATTATTTAAAAAAATTGCTATAATTAATAAGAATTAGTGATAAATCACTATAAATATTACAATTTAACCATAACTAATACAAATTAGTCTTAAGTCACTATATTTTTAAAAAATAATGGTAATTAGTGAAAATTAGTAACAAATTTATATAATTATTATATATTTGGGGTAATGACTATAAATTAGTAAAAATAAGCAAGGATTTGTGATAATTCTCAATAAAACATAATATTTGGTAAAATTTTATAAAAAAAAGTAGTAGTTATTAAAAATTAGTAATATCTATTTGTAATGATTAAAAATAAGTAAAAATTATTGATAACTAGTAAAATGGTAAAAAGATAGTGATAAACTATTATAATTATTAATAATTAGTAGCAATTTGTGTAAAAATGACGATAAATTGTTATACTTACTATATAGTGGTGGTAATTATTAAAAATTAACATTAAATCATAATTTTAAAAAATATTACTAGTATTAAGTAGTACTTAGTAATACTTAGTATTTTTTAGTACAAATTACTACATAGTTAAAAATGAAATATGTCTTCAATTTACATGTGGTGAGTGAAGAAAAATTTGGATATGGTTGGTATAAATTAGTGCAATGAAAAATTTGGACATGGTTGAAATAAATTTGGTTCATCAACATGAGGATTATAAAATCTATGATTAATTCCAATTTACTAAATCATATATGTTTTGATCTTCTGGTTATTGGAAAGAACCAATTTATACCAACCATTTCTAATTTTTTCATTTGGTCTCCAGAACCAGAACAGACTGGATTTGACGCATCGAAGGGAGAAGTAGTATAAATGGGAGGAGGACTAAACATTAAATCACTATAATTAGTTAAAATTAATGGTAATTATTATAAATTAGTGGTAATTAGTAAAAATCAGTGGTAAATTGTAAAAATCATCTACAAATAGTAAAAATTAGTTGTAAATAAATAAAATTAAAAATATTTATAATTAAACTACGATTGTTTAATTTATACACTTTTTATCATCTTTTTATTATAAAAAATTAATCAATATAATTTTTTTATTTATTATTTTTTAGACTAATACGGAGAAAAGAAGTTGACAACATTCTTTATTAAATAACCGTGATTGGATAAATCATCGCATGAATCCCAATGGTTTTGTTATAAATCATGTATATATTTTTGGTGTTGAATCTTTTTTATCATTTGAATCGTATAAACTATAAGTTATTTCAGAAGGGACAATTATGATTCAATGAAAGAAATATTATATAAGTATGTTTGACACATTTGAAAGTAGTTGGTGTCATCTATTATGGTTGGTTTTTGAAAATATTGTGTTTTTAGTATCAATATGGTTAATATTATTCTAAAAAAGATAATAATAATTTGGTTCCATATCCATCACTATTTCAAAATTTAGTACATTATATGGATGGTCTATCTTTTCAAAAAAAAACTCAAGATCGTATTTAGTTAACTCTTCAGTTAAATCCATCCTAATTTCATTAGTTGTCGAAGTATGTTAAGGATTCCTTATATCGTGGTTACAAGATTAGAAAATTTTAAGTGGTTTCAAAATATATGGCCATTAAATTAAATAATTGAATTATAAATATCTATTTTGATTAGATACTCTCTCTATTTAAAGTACTATTATCTAAAGGAAATTTTTTTCTTTTAAATGTATATTAGATAAAGAGGTTCGTTCGTAATTTGGGTCTTGGCTATAAGAAGATTATTGAATATTGATATGATTACATCTTATAATATGGTGAAACAGATTCATCAGTTATTTTTACTACATATAGATAATAAATATACAAATAGGATCAAAAAAATATTTCTAGATTGATATATATAAAATATTTGAGGTATTTCCTACTTACACCAAGATTGAAGCGTTTATTTTTGTCTCAGAACACAATGTAATTGAATTTAGGGCACACAAGTAATATTTCAACATGTAATTTCTTTAATCATAATAATTATAGTGATTGATTGACACATTTTAATGATGTATATTCTTCTTTTACTTCAGAAGCTCAAAATGTGTAACTGGGTTTTTCAAATAATAGTTTCTATCCATTTCATTCTTCCTGTTATTGATATCCTGGTTGGGGCATCATTATAACTCTTTAAAATTTACATCCTTTGATGTTGATAATTTATCCCCATATATTTTTGACCATATTAATTCCTATAAATCCCAAAAATAATATCAATAGTAATTTTAATTCATTGATTGATGATTAAAATTTATTATAAAGTAATGGTGATATTACATATGATGTTGGGAAAAAAATCTTGGAAAAAGTAGCACTAAGGTGGAAAATTAATTACTTCCCAGCATATGAAATGTTATCTAGCTAGAGTAGACATGTTCTAAATGCATGTCGATATTTTGTGGGATACAGAAGATCATTTATGTTTATCAATGGAAGAAAACATTGTATCTCCAACTATCAATGAAGATTTATTCCAACTGATTATATTTTTCTAAGGAGCATATATTATTTAAAAATTGTTAAATTTAAAGATCTAGTCCAACAACAATGAAATCAAATATTACATTAAAATATATTGTCTCTTTATAACGTCACATTACCTTTGTACTGACTATAAACCAAACAAAATATATTGTTTTGGGAAAAAACACAATTGGATAAAATGAAGCATTTTTTGGGATCTTCTGTATTGGTAAGATTTGTTGGTTTGCCACATGTTTGATATCATTCATATTGAGATGAACTATTTTTATAATATATTTTTTGTTTTATTAGATAGACCAGATTAGAAAAAAAGTGAAGTCATGATTAGATCTTACACAAATTTACAGAGGACCAGAACTTAAACTATTAGAAAATTACAAGTCACATAAGTTAATAAAGCCAAAATCATCTCACAGATTTTCAAAATAAAGTTGCTTATTATTTTGTTAATGGATTAAACATTTTAGACTTATATATGGTTATGTTTTCAATTATTCTAGATGTTTTAGAAATGTTTATATTACCGAATTAAAAAGTATTTAAATTCTTGCTAAAATGGAATGACTTCAACCAATTTGATTTAGAGGTTTGTTGAATTCTATGATTTTGGATGTAATAACATTAAATTCATATTTTTTTCCAAGAATTTTGTGTGGAAAAAACATATTACGATGTACAATATAGACTATAAGAAGCTGTTGATTGAAACATATGTAAATTAGAAAAAAAAATCCTGCAAAATTTTATTG
The DNA here is from genome assembly GCA_963277665.1 of Viscum album. Lineage (NCBI taxonomy): Eukaryota > Viridiplantae > Streptophyta > Magnoliopsida > Santalales > Viscaceae > Viscum > Viscum album. The sequence goes on from OY728148.1 coordinate 865,217,551, forward strand.
ATTCAAAATAACATATACTATTAAATTTTCCACATGATGAAAAATGTGGAGGCTCATTACAGTTATGGTGGATGTACCAATTCGATATATCAATGCATAAATTAAAAAAACTATGTGTAACAATAGATTTATAAAAGGATCAATTATAGAAGCTTATTTTCATGAGGATATTTATTTTTTTTGCTCTCATTATTTTCATTCATAATATCCCTAAAAATATAAATACATAGTCCGTAATGAGTGAAATTTTGATGGAGAAATTAACAATAATTTATTCGTTCTTAATCATCCCAAACATGGATTTAATACAGTTCATTAATGAAGTCTTTCATATGATGAACACCACAGGGCTCATACATAAGTTCTACTCAACTATAATGAAATGACACCATCTTTACTATGAGTTCACCTATCTTTAGTCTATAGTTTTTTAGTAAAGTAGTATTATTTTATTTTTATATTATATTATAATCATATAAAGAAATAGTTTCTACAAATTACAGTATCTTCTCTTGACAAAAATTGGAAGAATAATTATACCTATGAGTTTCAGAGACTGGTCATGTAAATTTTCTATGGTTTATCATATAAAATAAATTTATTACTCATTATATTGATAATTGAATTTCAATTTTTTAGTTATCTCAATATACTGATAAAATTGATAATTTATTGTGTGTATTGAGTGACCCACTAACCAAACTGGTTAAATCTTATAATGAATATATTGTGAATGGTTTTCAATTTCATACACATGCACATAGAGAACAAAAAAAATGAATTATGGTGTTTCTTAAAGAGGATATCATCATATATAAAGTGGATATCAGTTTTATATCATGTTGGAAGAAATTATTGAACTGTGTTATCTAGAATTAAAATTATGTAACAATGTTTAATTTTCATTGTTTGGATACCAAGATAGGATTTTGTGTTCATCCACACCATGGAATCATTGATATTAAATATAAAATCCATCTTCAAGTAAATGAACCACTTTTATTAATTCATCAGGAACATCAAAAATTATTTTGAAAATTATTGTGATGCTTTAGGAGGGTTAAGTTATTAGTGGAGCACAATAAAGATGAAATATCAGGAAAATCATTTTATCCAAAGTGAATGTGGTTCCACTGAAGTACAAGGAAATGATATTTGTTAAGTGACTAGTCTAAATACATATTTAAGATGAAGATACTCAATATCAATGATTAAATCCAACAATTATGGGTTTATGGTGATGATGATGTTATTGATGTAACAAATTAATTTCAAATAGAAAGAGATGATGATTTTTAAACTCCTAAATAAATTAATGTTACTAAGGAAGAATATAATGATATTTAACAGTTCTATATGAATATGAGGATAGAGATGAAATTTTAGACAGATAAATGTTGGTTATAATCATATATAACATATATCAATATATAATAGTTATTTTTAACTATTTTAACAACATTAATTTATTAGTTCACATGAATAATGATCATTTATATGATATATTTCATGAGTTAGAGGAGGAGGATCTACCTGGTGACAAGCCTGATGTTTCATTATCTTACCCATAGACTTGTATCAGTTTATAGATGACTAAAAGGGGTCATGGTCTTGTGAGATTGATGATTCGTGACCATATCACTAAGTGAAGTCTATAACTTGAGTTTGATCCATGGATTCATAGGTATGTTCAGTTGGGTATTTTAGTTAGTTTTCATTAATTTTCATTAATTTTTTATATAATAATTTTTGGATAATTTTTTTTAATATCTTTTCAAATATAGTTGTTACACATGGTCTTATTATATTGCATAATTATTTTTCTAGAGCATGGGTGCCATGGAATTGGATTCCCATTAATGTCCAGTACCACATGTTTGATCATTGGATGGTATGTGAATTAATAATTATTATTTTGAAATTTAATTAATTAGTGACTTGATATTATTAATTGTTTATTCTGTTTATGGTATCTCATTGATGATAGCAACAATTATTCTATATTGGAGGCATGGTAGATCTGTATGCATGAGTGTTACTATTATTTTTTTCACAATATGAGGAGGACATCCAAGAGAAAAATAAGAATCACATATTCTAATCAGTCTTGTTTCTCCCACAAACTATTTTACATCCTGTGTCAGGTTTGGTAAGTATTATGTTCATAATATATAGGATATAATTTTCATTGGACATCATCATTAGGTTAACAGAATCTAGGGAGGTAGTAGGAGACGATTCGAGCTGGTAGTTGTAAAATCATTAAGAATTTGTGATAAAAAGTAAGTACTTATTTTTAATAATTTATATACATTTTAATTTTAATTATTTATTTTAAACTCGTATAGGTAGTCAAACATCCCGATATTACAGAGTTGAATATTTATAAGAGGATGTACAGTGATCCTTTCATTTGATGGATTAACGGTGATTTCCATGTTCATATTGAGGGCAATAATATTTTTTCATTTAAAAATTAAGCGAATAGTATTTTAACTATTTTAATTTTAAATAAAAATTAAAGGAGTCATATAAGGATAGGACTTTATAGAAACAAGACGTGATTCAGGCTAACACTGAGGATCTGACCACCAGTGCATCGGTATTTATTGACACAACAAGAATATAGGTGACTCAATATGACTTCAATAAAATAATGTTTGTTGGTATAAGCTCTATATTGATGCTTGGGAGTCATTATGGTTCCATTATGATGTTTGTGTTCAGCTATATGGGATCTCATTGAGATCCATATTTATCTATTGCATGGTATCAAGAGTAGTTTTGAGCTCTTGGTGAGATTATAGAAACCCTGCATAGGGAGGAGGTGGAGCATCGTTGATAGTAGAAATGAGTGGATGAGGAGATGCATCTATGGAAGGATTAGTATCACAAGTAGGTTATGGACTACATATAATTTATGAATCATGGTTAAGGGATTGATTTCTCTCCACCACTTCCAAAATATGACGCCCCTTCCCCTCAGGGAATTGTGTTCTTTTTCTATAAACATTTTATAGACCTCCCTACTGTAAAGGTTACAAAATCCTAGTTCTAATGATATTTATGAATTTCATGTTCTATTTAAGTATTTAATATTCTGATATAGGTGATTAAAACTAATTAGGATGAGTCATCGTTGAGTTTAAGACACCTTTAACCCGTCATATCGCCAAGATAGGCCCACCTCCATGATATCTCACCACCAGAACCCCGTACTGCTGAATTGAAAATTTGGAAAAGTTTGAGATACTCTTGTATTCCTATCACCATTCTCAATGAAAAAAATTTAGAATGAAAATATCACTAAGAAAAATGCACCATCACATGACACACTGCTTGAATGATAATCTGGTAAAGTATGACTCACCACCATCTTGATATACTATCAAAAGGATGACCTTCTGCTGGATGTCTCACCGCTATCATATTGAAAATTTATCCTAGTATGAGACATGTCATCCATGATACACTTCTATATACATTCTTCCAGACATGCAATTTTGGATAATTCTAAGAATCTTTCTGTGTTATGCTTCCAAAATAACATGCCATCATGTTCTAAGACACTATCACATCAAGACACCGTTAGTTTAGGCCACCACCATTGATTTATTAACTTATACTTATTTTGAATTATCACTAATGGATATATTATGTAATATAATACCAAACATATCTGTAGATATAATCTCTTAAATTTTTGATATAACTCATTAATGTATGTGACAGATGTGCAGTAAGATGAATCATAAAGAATTATGATATTATTCCTGATACTACTGGTAAAAATTGAATCCTACTATGTTATGAAAATTATCTCTAACATACATGTATCAAACTGACTAATATCAAGATGGGAGCTCAAAATTACTTAAGACACATAGATCGAAACCAAATTGAATTCAATATGATCTCACCTAATACAAACAATCGACTAGAAAGCTGAACTACATCATCACTTCTAGTGCTTTCCTCCAGTCAATAACAAGAGTATGTGACACACTATTCTTATGATTTTTTAGGAGAACCTCACTAAATATTCACTAGAATTTAAATCAATACTGAATATAATCATTGTAATAGACCAAACATCTCTAAACTCTAAACTTTGTTGATGGAGCTATTACATTTATCTTTATTACATCTTAAGAAGTGGGTGTTTGTACTCTATTTTATCACACGCACAGTTTCAACAATGGGGAATTGGAATATAAAAATATAACGTTTCATATTTTCATATACATTTACTCCCATAGATAATTATGGTAGAGGTCTTTTTTTGGACTATTTATTTTTTTACTCCCATGTAAAACTATAGAAGAGGTCATGAGTGACTTGGAGAGTCGTACAATATTGTAAAACTTAATCTAGGTTGTGTGTGAATGCTGATTATGTTATAAAAACTGTTTGGTGTTGGGTGATCTCCATGCGGAAAGGACTAAGTATCATCTTAATACTGAACTTTTTGTTTCAATTTATTCTATATGTTTATATTTCATTATTCATTCTTTCTAAACAAGAAATTTTTTTAACTATAAACAAAATATAATGTTTGATAGTTTATCTTAATTTTTGTTTATATAATAATCTAATCAGGTAAAAAAAATCAAAGGATATAACAATATTTTATATTATTTATCTGAGACCTAATCAATACTTGGTTAAATCTTTATAATGATTACGATCTAAATCATACTATATATTTCAATAATCGAGGTTATATTTAGAGATTTAGGGTATTGAAAAAAATACTTTTTAAACAAAAAAAATTATTGGGTACTCAATTCACCATCTATTAAGACACTCATTATGACCAACATATGTTATCAAGGTTTTTCTTTCAATGGTATTAATGTTTTCAAATTTTTTTGAATTTTGATTTTTTTATATTAAAAATCGTACATTTATGATACTTCTAAATTATGGTATTTGAAATGGATAATCATAAATAAGTTTTTGTAACAAATATACCACCCTTTTAAATGGGAACTATTATGCTAAATGTAAAATTGAGGTGAGAATTCATATAGAAAGCATGGTTTTTGATATTTGGTCAACAATTAAAGATGAATATGTAATTCCTAAAACTCCTAGGAAATATTGGGATGAAACTAATAAAAAAATTTATAATAATAATTTTAAATACATGATTTCCCTTTAATGTTCATTAGAAGATGAAGATTTTAATAGAATATCTTCATAGAAAATTCATTTGATATTTGGAAAACTTTGTTTGTATCCCATTATTGAACCTGTAGTGATAAAGAAATATAAATTAATACTTATACTATTAAATATGACAACTTTAAGATGAACCCAGATGAACCTATTTCTGATATGTTTTATAGGTTCATTGATATTTTAAACATAATGATCTCCCATAGAAATCTTCTTTCTGCCAAAGATAAAAAAAATATGAATACTGAGATTCCTTCCAGATATATAGAGAGACACATCTATTTCAATCAGAGAATTTAATGACATTAGAAAGATTTCAGTCAGGGAACTGATTGGAATGATTCTGATATATAAAGTGGAGTTAATGTTAAATCATGAAGAATATGAAGATCTATAAAGAAAATCAGTATCCTTTATGACTATAACATTTAGAAAAAACGATAAAGGAAAAGAATAGGAAAAAATTCAAAGCATTGGATTCAAGTGATATTGAATCTACATCAGATATTGATGAAGGGATGGATCACTGATCCATGAGGATTAAAGGGTTTTATAGGAATAATAATTTGTTTATAAAATCAAAAAATAAAAGAATAATATCATTCTAGAGTAATGTGGAATAAAAACTTGATTAAGGTTGTTGATTCAAAAGAAGTATTCTGCTATGAATGTAAGAGGATAAGGTTGAAGGATTCAAAAATTATATCAAGGCCACCTATAGTGTTTCGGGAGTTAGATCATCTGATTCATATCATTCATCTAATGATAATCTAGATATAGAAAATATTCATGTCATTAATAAATCCATTTATGTATCTTTTTTTCCTATTATTTATAATATTTCACCTTTTCATAATTCTATTAATTATAAAAATTAATAACTTGATGATGATAGAATTTAAAATAAATAATTATTTGAATAAAGAAATATGATATATGATATCTTGAATGAGTGTAAGGAAAAATTAAATTGTTTTAAAAAAGCAGAATGCTCTAAATATAATTATCAAATATGAACTATATATATATAAATGAAAAAATTATCTACTTCTAAAAGAGAACTATGAACTTAAATTGTCAAATTAGAAATTAAAAAACCTAGAAATGTTTTTGATACGTAGATATATACATATTCAGGTTTTAGGTAATCAAATTGAACTATATATGTTACTGGAATTGTATATCAACTTGGACAGAGCAATATAATAAAAAGAATTTTTGTTTCTAAATCCAAACAATAGTGTTATTCTACAAATTATTTCTTTAAAGAAACTAATAAAGTCTTTATTTCTGAATGTTTAAAATATTTTTATAGGAAACCGAAAAATAATATATGGTTTCCCAAATCATTAATTAATAAAAATTTTGGACCCATATATATTTGGGTACCATAGTCATTTCATATATAAATTATGTTTTGTTGGAAAAATGCATGAATACCTCTATAAAAAATATATATTACTTGAATAGTGGTTTTTCTTGGAATGTGATGGGATGATATTCATTCTTTAAGAGTTTTATCAAGGTTAACGGTGGTCATGTGACCTTTAGTGACAACGAGGAAAAATCATAATCCCATGCCCAATTGGTATCCACAATTCAGGTTTAATTTTGAAGTTTTATATATGGTTAGCTTAAAGTATAATTAGGTTGGTATGTATCAATTATGTGATGATGGATTTTATTTTATGTTTTAAAATGATGCTTTTAATGTTTTTTATTCTAAAAATTATTTTGTTTTTACTTCATTAAAAAATGATTATTTTTATAGTATATATATAACTACTTAGTTTCTCAAAGTGTTTCATGATTACATGACATTCACCAAGATTAATGGATTTGAAATAGGAGACAAGGTCATTAAAAAATACACTAAATTAGGAAGCTAACTAGGAAAGGGTTAGTTAGGGATCTACCTGATCTTGTGTTACCAAATGATAAATTATGTTACCCTTTTCAAAAAGTGAAACAGCGCGGTGTTTAATTTTAATTAAAAAATAAAGTGTCAACTCCTCAACCTCTTGATTTGGTTCATATGGATTTATTTCAAAATTAAATAGTTTCATGTCTTAATGGGAATAACTATTTTTATGTTCCAATATATTATTTCTCTAGGTATACTTGGGTATTCCTTCTAGCTCACAGAATTAAAGTTTTCTCTTACATTAGCAAGCATGTTAAGTCTGTAAAAAAGCTTAGGGGACCTTGAATTAAGACCTTAAGATGTGACCATGGGTAGGAGACTGAGAATCAAAAAAAAAGTTCTCAAAATGGCTACACTCATAAATTATCTTCCCCTTGGACTCCTCATCACAATTGAGTTTTTGAAAACATAAATAGAACCTTACAAGAGATAGCTTGAACCATGATTAATGAGTCTTAACTACCTATTTATCACTCATAAGAAGCTATCTATGCGCCTTATATATCATAAATAGAGTTTGGATCAGACCTATCTGTAAGAAAATTTCATAGTATCTATGGAACAATTGGAATCCAAAGTTAGATTACATTAGATTTTTCAGTTACGAAGTCCTTATTCATAACATAGAAGATAATTTGGAAGATTTTGCTTCCAAAAGTTAGGAAAGCATTTTATTTATTTATTCAATATCTAAATAATACTATAGAGTTTTTAATAAGAAGAACAAAATTTTAGAATACACAATTCTTTTCAAATTTGATGATACTTACCCACATGAGCCTAAGGCCTCTCTAGAAAATTTGATGATGATTTATATTCTATAAACCAAAATTACAAACCTATTGGTTTTTCTATCAAATAGTTGACAGATCGTCCAATTATGAAGAATTTCTAAAACCTAAACCTACATTTCAAGAATTAATAAGTCTATCTTTCTGAAGATCTGTTAGAACTATAAATTATCCCCATTTAGATGTTGTTGTAGGAAACCTAAATATATAAATACAAACTAGACATTCTCAATGAAATCAGGTTGAGAATAAAGCATTATTATCTCTACTTGAACCTAGGAACATCAATGAATAAATTAGTTATATATTCTAGGTAAAATCTATGCAAGAATAATTAAATCTATTTGAAAGAAAAAAAGTATGGGAATTTGTAGACAGATCCGCGGACCTCTTGACTATTGGCACTAAATGGGTGTTTAGGAACAAATTTTAATTGTAAGTAAATATATTTGGAAACAAGGTCAGACATGCAGCGTAAGGGTATATTCAGGAATAATGAACAATCTATGAGTAAACCTTTTCACCTGCATCCATACTTGAGAAATTTCATTCCAACTTTCTTATGAAGCTCATCTACATTTCAATATTTATCAAGTGAATGTAAAAAATTATTTATTGAATGTTTTTATAGTTACAGGGGTTTTTTTTAACAACCATTCAGGTTTTCAAAATAATCATTTTCCAAAAAATGTTTTTAAATTAACAAAAATATTTATATAGTCATAAATAATATCATTGAGTTTGGTATGATAGGCTAAGAAATTTTCGGATTACAAATATATTATCAAAAGGTATAGAAACCTATAATATTTTTATAAAATGAATTTCAAAAAATTTATTAGTAGAAAAAATCAATGATGGTGATATCATGTTTATCTTTAGGGAAAAAAATTACTAATTTTTCTAAAATAATGAAAAAATAATTTGAAATCGGTTTAATGGGTGAACTCAAATTCTTTCTTAGATTTTATATTTTTCAAAAATAATAAGGAATTATTTTAAATCAAAGTGAATATAAAAAATATATTTTAAAACGTTTTAACATGAAAAAAAAATAAGAGTAGTGATAATCTTATGTTTACCACATGTATATTTGATCTTGTTGAAGTTCTGGAACCCGTGGATCAATCTAGTTACATTGGTATTCTTGGGAGCCTTCACTATTCGACTACTAGTCATCCCGATATAATGAATAGTGTATGTATTTTTGCTCACTTTCATGAAAACCCAAAATATTTAAAATTTTTCTGTTAAAATAATTTTAAATACCTTAATTTAATAACCAATTTAGGATTTTACTTTACCCTATAGGACAAGAAAACGATCTGGTGAGTCATTATTATGCTTATTTGGAGGATGGGAGTTATATAGAAAAAGAACCTCTAGAAAATATAACATTTTGAGCATGTATCTATTTCTATCATGTAGTAAAAATAAAATATTTTTTGCATTGTCTACTACTGTACCTGAATGCACACATAGAGGAAATTGTTGGGCCCAAATTTTCTATATAAAACACGCTTTACTATAATTTTGATATCAATTCATAAATGGACATATAAACTATGATAATAAATGTGAAATAAACTTCTCTAAGAATCAAGTTTCTCATTCTGGGACAAGGAACATAGATATAAGACATCACTTTTTTAGAAAAAGTTTCAAATAGTGGATATCACCCTTGAGTTTAATATTACATAACATTAGTTACCAGATATTTTCACTCAGCCTTTCAATTTAGAAAGAATGAATTATATAAAACATGAATTATGAATGATTAATTTTTGTTATGTTCAAATTTTGTGACACACCGTTGTGGCTAACACAAAATTTTAGCTAACACACAATTAGGTGACACACAGTTGAAGTGATATGTCGTTGGTTCATGACACTATTGGTTCCTTCATTCCATTGCAAATTTATCAATTTATCAATTTTGAACATCCGGTTTAAAATTTTCTTTTTTATTTTTATTCCATAAATCGATACAAAAAATTTCCAAATTTTCATTTTTTTAATACCTAAAGTTCTGAATGATACAAAAAATGGCACATAATCTATTTCCAAAACACCTTGAGCCTAGTGCCTTTTCCACTTGAGCCGTAAGTGACCTCCCTTCTCCCAAGATTCACATCATTTTTCTTCACCCTAGTCAATCAAAGATACATTCATTCCCAGGATAAATCACCCTTATGAATCTTCTATGACAAAGTTGAGACTACAGAAGAATAAAAAGATAATATTTTGTGAGAGTACTACTGAATAACCAGTTAACTGAAAGCTTACGATCCAAGTTGTAGTAACTAAACAGGAAGATGAATCAAGATGGATATTTTCAAGAAAGTCTCTAGTTATTAGATTTATTCATGACCAAGGTTTATTGAATTGGTTTTCTTTGAATGAAAACCCATTTTACCCAAAATTGGTACAGCAGTTATATCACAATACGAAGTTTGATTTTCTGACTAGACAAGAAGTCATGTAAAAGGGCATGAAATTGGTTTTTTTTCAAGGAAAGTGGCTATGTTTTTGGGTTCACCACAAAAAGGAATTTATGATGACCAACAAGGAATAATTCCAAAATTTAGTAACATATTTATATATTAGGATTCACTTTATTTACTAATATGACTTCGGATAACAAGAAGACATGTTACATCAAAGTATGATAGAGAATGTTGGTTTATGTTTTTGTTAATTCAACACCTTATATGTCCCATGAAATATGAATTATAATATTAAGATATCAGGTTTTATAACTAATTTATCTATTGTCGTAAATATATAAAACCAATTTTTGTAGATATCTTTTGGATCATATGTTTGATATGATAAATCCATACTCAAATTATAATTCCTTGATCTACCTGAATTTTATTTGTGTAATTTTTATGTGGAGGGAATTATAACGGTGGATGAATAAATAGTTATAGGCTATGGTGGTTTATGTATTTCAAAAGATATTTTTTCAATGATGAAAATTAGTTAGAACACCTAAAAGAATCACTAGATTGGTGATTCTGAAAAATTATATGTTGAGTTTAATTTAGTATACCATCTGACCATATGATGGGATATAGTTGATCCATGCCTACATCCTAATGATGTTTCGGTGTAGTTGTATGAGGAAGAAGAGGTTGATGCCTCTGGAGAAGAATAGAAAGAGCTTTTTATTGATGAAGTAAGTGATCCATAAATTTCTCCAAAATATTCTACCAATATATTTAGTGCTCCCAGACCTCTTAAAAGTCTGCCTATAAGTGAAAATCATGTAAAATATGATGAAGAGGAATCAAAAGTCTCTATTAGGGATTAGTTTAATAGTTCCTCTAAGATTAATGAAGTTAAAAATTGAAATAATGGTGATGATAAAGAATAAAAAGAAAATATTGAAAATGAAAATGTCTCTAAAAAATAAAAAATGTAATTACATTGATGACGATGTGGAATATTATGAACCAAATGGTTCACATAGAAGAATTAGAAGGAAATATGTTGAAATTTCTCCAAATCCTAATGGTGCACTTGTCAAGGGGTAAAAATCTACATCTATGGAAATATTTCTTGAAGATATAGTGTATGATGGATTTGAGGCTATATTTGTTGTCATGGTCAAGTAGTTTAGGATTATACTATGGTAGAACATATGAGTATTATTTATAGCATCAAATAGTATGTGGCCGAGTAAGATAACAAGGAAATTATTTCTTTTCAGCTATTAAATAATAAACAATTAGTATATATTGAAACTGATGAGCCTCTAGTTTATTTTTGTATAGAAGTTGAATCTATTTTTGGATAAAAACTATATTTCTAGAGATCTAGTGTTAATAACACTAGTGACCAAAAGGAATAATTTCTCTTTGGAGTAAAGACTGTTGTGATAGCTATTAGTACCTTTGTTGATGTGGTATTTGAATCTATTGTGGTACCTCCTGACATAGATGTGGTAACTATTCCATGTAATATTATTATTTCTACTATTTTTGAATGTTTGGTTGACTCTATTATTGAATAATAGGGAAATTCAATGATGTAATGGGTCGACCAAATAATGGTGGAACTGAGGTTTGAAATAAATGAGATCCTAATCTATATATGTTTAATCAAATGTTCTGTGATAGTTTGTTTAAAAAAATTACTCTGTGATAACTCCTATACAAAAACTTGTAGGTTCAGGTCCTCCAATTCTGCCTTTTCGATTAGTCATAAGTTCTACCTTTGAGTCATTTAGCAAGAATCTACTTTTAGATTTTAGTAAGTGTCTAAAGAATTAATATTTTCTCCTAACCATGTTATGTGATCCTAATTCCTGGTATTTATTTGAGTTCATGGTTTTCCATATATGAAAAAAGATGATGCATCAAATTTATGAGATAGATATTGGGAATAAGCAAATTCATGGTGAGATTCAATCTATGAAGGTTGTTCTTGAAGAATTAAAGTCAAACCCTATAGATTATTTTGATGGTATTTTGAATAGTCTTGATAATGTGTCCTCATACACCTCTACCCTATTACATATCCCCTAGTTGATGTTCATTAGATCGAAATAGTTTTCATATAAGAGGTTGTTTCTAACACATGTGGTCTTTCTAGTAGAGAACCTGTGATTTATTTAGATAGGTTGAAAATTTTCTGAGCACTTTATAGACCATGATCACATGCTAATAATGATTCATGCCATGGACATGAGCTGAAAAAGAGAAAAATCACAAAAACCATCAAGTATTATATATCAAGGATATATACATATCATTCACTAGATGAAAACATCTGGTTTTTGGATAAACAATTTTTTATTCCCCTTGTGATTCATGCAGTTAAGGAACAAGTGATAAAATTGAAGGAGATAACTCTGGTATTGAGTTGGTTCATGGAGGAAAATGGTTACTTCTGTTAGGCCAGAATGGGTAATGTATGATTTTCTAAAGGTTGGTGAATAGACCCGATTTAATGATTGAGCAAAAAAATTGATTAATTAAATTAATTACCAATGTTAATTATTAAGGTTAATTAGAAGCGGAAAAATTAAATATTACAAGGATGTTTTTTCTAGTAGTTTGTTCCAAATATGGCCTATTCTACTACTATACGTGTAACACACCAACCCCAGATACCCAGATTCTGTGCATTATTTTAATACATTGGAATGATTACAAGGAATCAATTTTTGAAGCACCAATCAGTTTAGCAGTCTTCAAAAATAGATTACATACATGAACTTTACATAACAATTTCTAACATAAATACAACATAGATTATCCTTTGAAAATTCATTATTTTTCTATATTAAACATTCATATGAATCATAATACACTTCTTGGAATCCAGGTAGAACAAAACATAATAAATGGGTTTCTCACATACTTAGTAAGGGTAAATAATTTAGAGTAAACATTCATAAATAAGAATAAACATTTAAGGTAATGTATAAGATTAAAACACAAGCCTTCTAAATATAAACATCATCATAATATGGAAATGATAAATCAAATAATTCCATTTAATTATTCACATGGATACTCTACTAGTAGAATAATCACATGGAATATCAATATCTAATTTCATAATGATGGATTGTATAATGCCAGACATCATAACCACATAGTCATGTCCTCTTGCTAAGACTAAAAATAAGATATTCTAAAGGCCTTGTCCCAAGACACTAGTTTGTCTCATAATACATAACGATGCATCAAGGATCTATAGCAGGCTCCACCCATCACTTACTATGTTCAATGCATTCCTCATATGAAAAGTTTTAAACATAACATAAACATTAATATCAAAACTAGCATATGAAATTTTAATACGTTTTCTATAGACCATGAATGGTATAAAAATAATACATTTGTATTCAAACATATCACAAAACCTTCAATTCAATATAAAATATTGTATTATAATAAATAACCTTCAAACAACTTGTAAAGTCCATCAAATGATGTTGACATAGATGAAATCAAATCTATTTGAGAGAAATATCTCTTTCTATTTTGAATTCATTTAGAAGTAATATAATTATAAAAGAAAACATTTATGTTGAAAATATTCCTATAATCCTGTAATAGATGTTTCGAATATGTTATAATGACGAAAAATAGCCACACTCATCGTATAAGTTAAAAAAACCTTATTTCTTTAATTTTGTCGAAAAGGTCCTAAAAGACCTTGATTGGAAAATGATAGAAAGATTCCTTTATAAAAATTTTATAAAAAGTAAAACAAGGGTATAAATGACATAAACCCATAGCCTAGGAAATAGTAAAAATGGTTTGAAATACATTTTTAAGAAACACAGATGTTGATGATAAAGAGGTCCCAGTACATACTCACGTAAAAACAACCTCAGATAATAAAGTGATTGTAGAATTAACCCTTACCTTATAATTTTATTTGTTCGAGGTCACGTTAACCTCATGTATAATAGTTAAATCATTGTTATTAAATTATAAAAGAACCACATACACAAATTCGGTATCATATATGAACTTCTAATATTTCTTTGTTAGTAATATTTTAGTAGTATCATTGTTTCGGGTGGTAACTTATTCGTTTTCCTTTAAATTTTTTGTTACATAAATCGTGTTTTATATGGATAAGATGTATATGATTCATATCCATAATTATATTAAGCTATTGAAAATTATTTTTAATCAAATAAAAAAAATTATTCCTGGACGGTTTCAATGGGGAATGAATCTCATCACGTTTATGGAGACAGTAATCCGTATGTATGCAGGAGTGAAAATACCATTATATTCCTGGTGAAATAATATGTAATCGGAAAATATATCATAAATAAATAATAATTAACATGTTATATTTATTATTTAAATAAATTATACTAATTATTATACCCATCCAAATAATGAAGTGTTGAATAAGAAACTACACCATGACATGGAGACGGTAAGTCATACGTACACACGTATGGTGACTTTGTAATTAATATGATGGATATAATAATGAAGATGGTTATACCATATTTATAATCACATCATAGTATGAAGAAATTAATGTAGTTATAACTTTGTTATGGAAACAACAAAGAAGGAGGAAGTGGGATAAGAAATGAACTTTGAAAGAGGTGATGAAATTATTAACTCTTCTTGAGGTGATTCCTTTTTATTTGATCAAAAAGAATATTTAGGTTGGATTATGGTCAAGTTAAGGCCTGTAGGTTGAGGTTAGTGTAGTTTTTAGGATATTTGAGTAGTTCTGGTTCGATCTAAGTGGATTTGGGGTGTGATTTGGAGAGAAGTGGAAGTACCCTTTTATAAGAGAGGTGAGGGTCACTTTAGGAAAAGCTTGAAATATTATTTTATTATAAAATAATTTTCAGTTTTTAACAGCTTCAAATGGATTTATTTAAAGTATAAGGTGAGTATGGTTCTAAATATTCATAACTAATATCTTTTAGATAAGTTTATATAATAATATTAACCATATCGTTTAGATTTTACTATTAGTTAATTAGTTTAACATATATCATGTCTTCTTGAATTTTTATATTATATGGTTAATTAACATACTATAAACTACTAAAACAACCACTAGTGGTTAATTAATGACATATCTATCATTATATAAGTCATTTGGATGATTATGTGATTTTTATAAATGTTATATAATTTAATAATATAATTTTTTTCTGAAAAACTCATTTATGTCAATTTTTACACTATTTAGTATTTGGTATTTTGGAAGTCATAAAAATATTATCACTAAAAAATAATTTATTAATTCAACCCTAAAATTTCATATTAACCAATAAAATTCATGGATGTCATAAAAAGCCTCAATTTTCATTTATTTTCTATGTTTATAATATCAATTATTTTAATCTTTCATTGATAATTTAATTAATCTCACATCATTGTGTCATAAGTAAATTTATTTATTCAATATCTAAAAATTATAAATAAAATACCATTATGCTTGAAATATTTTGATCTTTCTAATGAATTTTTATAGTTGAATTTACCTTATGTATAACCCTATATTAAAAATGGTTTAGTGATTAAACATTGAATTTAACACTTTTAACTCTTCTCTATGTAAAATAATAATAAATGTCATAATATAATCCAAGTTGACCAAAAGGATCATATTTTATTTCTAAGGATATTTTTGGTAGAAATACTCTTATCCAATAGAATTAAGACACATTATAGGGTAATTATAATATAATTTTTACCTTTAATTACCCTATTTACTTTTAACCATGGAAAATAAAAGTCAAAATTTATGATTCATGAAAAAATATTTTCATCTTATTGAACCAGATTTTTCTTACTGATGTCAACTGTGTCTCTTTGATTATTTAAATTCAATTAACAGAAGTGGAAAAATTATGTTTTATGCATATTTTCAAATGTTCCTAGAACGTGGATAAAAGACGTTAAAAAGTTCAATAAAATTTTATACATATAAATTTATTATAAAATGGCACCAATTGTTTACATTTAACATATACAGGTATTATTTATCTATTTTAACTTAAAATAAATTTAAATTAAATAAATAATTATTTAAATAAGAATTATGTTTTAGATAATATAGAAGTGTTTTCACTATTCAATAAAAATTGAAAGTTTTCAGAAAAATACCAAAAATTCACCCTAAGCTAATAATGATATTCTGAATCCAAAATTTTTTCCTATTTTACTAAATTCAAAACATATGATTTTCATTCATTAATTCAAAATTAATTCCCGTTGTCAAAACCAGAAATTGGGTTTCTAAGAAATAAAAAATATCAAGAGATTGACATGTGTTTTTGTACAATTTAAATGTGAATTTACATCCAATGGCCTAAATTATATTACATGATAAAAATATAATCTAATTATAATTTAAAACCACTAAAATGCATAACTTAACACTATAGTTTATTTTGATTAAAGAAGTTTTTTTCAATTAAAATTTACTACTTTTCACTCTTCATCAAAATATAAAAGTTATTAGAACAGTACCAAATATTTATCCAATTTTTTTATACATCTCTCATAAGAAGATGAATTTAATTTTATTAAATTTAATATATAAAAGTTTCAAATATTGGATTTAAAAAGGGACTTCCATTAAAAGTAGACAAATTTGAAATATTATAAAAATACTTCTTTTATTTGAAAAAATGAATTTGTTCTTATATTATGTCTAAAAAACACATAATATGGATTTTAAAATTTTATGGAGTATATGAAATAAAAAACATAGTTAATACTATTCATAACTTCTTTTTGAATGGCTAGTTTGGTATGTCATGATGCGCTTGAACTCATTGTTTCATGTAGTGTAAGCTATTGAATTACTTTAAAGAGATAATGTACTATAAAATCACGGGGTGTTACAACAACTCTCTACTCGTTAAGAGATACGTGTGCACTAAAATTTATTTTTATAGAGGAATCATAACCCAATTAACAAATACTTTTCTAGTAGAGGGGTAACCATAACACTAACATTTGTATAGGGATTCACAACCCTTATAAACTAACTTTACAAATAGGGACTCACAACCCAAATAGTCCTCACTTTAGATGTAGGGAGTCAAAACCCTTAGATTCTAAATTTAGAATCTATAAGTCACAACCCAATGAAAAATAATAAAAAATAATTCTTTTTTGTTTAAAAGTATAAACAAAAAAATGTGTGTGTGAGAGATGAGAAATAGTGTTACAGACTCACAATCAGACAAATGACAAGAAAAAAAATTAAAGCATAAGTACGGGTTATTAAGTATAATATTGGCTCATATTTTTAAGGAATTTTTATTCAAAGAAGATTGAATTTGGCCCTTGAGAGATCCTGTGGGTGATGAAATAGAGTGTCACAGGAGATTCCAAATGCACAGCAGGTTCAAAGTAAACAACACTTTATTTTTGACAAACAAACTATCTTGATATGTTATCCCACATATTTTATGTATTTCTATTTTTTGTATCACCAACAAGAACTAATGATATATATATATATAGAAAAAATATTCAGGAGTTGCTCTAGTTCTTCTTCCTTTCGATATTCAAAATAAATTGATTCAAAAGTTACATAAATATCTCCATAAAAATCACAACACATTTGCCTCTTTATTCCTGTAGAATAAACCCCTGAAAACATAATTCAAAATAATTTGAATTGGGCTTCCAATAATATCTCCTGAATAATTATAGTGTTGAATGATTTAGAATTACTATTTAAATTTATTTAAAAATAGTCAATATGGTTCTTGATAACTAATAGCAAAACCCAAATTCAAATTCATATTTTTGAAAATTAATAAACATGAAACCACAGAAATTATTTCGAAAAATATGTGGATTTTTTAAATTTTTCTCTTTAAATATTCCCACAAAAACATAAAAAAATATTTGATCATAATTTTTAGATTTGATATAAATTTTTACAAAACAGAAACCATTGGAAATAGTACATATATATATATATGCAGAAAATAAATTTTCAATAAAAACGTAGAAAGTGTAAGGAGCCAAGTTAGGTGCAAAACATACTTTGAAAAGTTATGGCACAAACTAAACATTGTTAAAGTTGGGTACAAAACCATAATTTAAAAAAATATGGCACAAAATATATTTTTTTAAAGTAGGGTTGAAACCATATTTTTTTAAATTTGTTTAGAAACCATCCTTTAGAAAAGTATGGTTGAAACCATACTTTGTGAAAGTAGGGTTGAAACCATAATTTAAGAAACTAGGGATGAAAAAACAATACCTTACAAAATTAGGGTAAAAACAATACTTTATGAAAGTAGGGTAAGAAATCTTACTTTTCAAAAGTAATGTTAGAACCATATGCTATGAAAATAGAGTTGAAACCATAATTTCTTAACATAGGTTTCAAATTATACTTTGTGAATGTAGGGTTAAAATCAAAATTTTAAAAGGTAGGGTTGTCAGACCATATTTTGTGAAAAGTAGAGTACATACCATAATTTGTGGAAGTACGGTTTCTGAACCATACTTTTCAAATGTATATACTTTGAAAAAGTAGGGTTCAAACCATACTTTAGAAAAAACTAGGCAACAAACTTTAAGAAACTAAAATAAATTGTAAAAGGATCTTAACATCAGATGAACACATTGGTAAAGGCGGCTTATTTTTTGGAAAAAATTATTATATTTTTGATGGATAAAGAATCAAATAAAGCCTAAAAATATTTCTATAAATATCATCAATAAACAGAAGCAACACCATTTATGAAAAATTTTAGTTCGTAAAAATCAATGTAGAACATGAGAAAATGTAATCACTATCCAGACGACCATATTATACTTTGATAAAAACTAATGAAAACAATATAAACATGTTTATTGCTAAAAAATCATGTTTTGATATATTCTAATATCTCTAGAAGTTTTCGAAAAATAATTTAAACATCTTTTAAAAAATACTAACTATAGAAGTTTAGAAACAGCGGAAAAAGAACCATTGAATTTTTAGAGTAATAAGAAAAATATTTTAGACTTCCTTATAAAATAATAAATTTAGATAAATATCTTATCTATTAAATATGATAATAAATATAAAAATATGAATATGTTATTTTAAGATATCATCAAAATAAGAATCTTTTTTTATAAAAATTACATGTAATCAAACAAAAAAATAAAGGGTTAAAAAAATGTAAAACCATATGAAATCAAACAAAATAAAACATGAATTGGAACAAAAAAATTATTTAGTGATCCCAGACCTCCTCAACCTACTAAGTTCCAACATTTTTTCAAGAATCATATCTATGCTATGAGGAAACTTCGGTTGGTTATTGTTCTTGGGAAACTACCACCACGAGCTATTCGTGGAATTCCCTCTGGTGTTCCTTCCATTATTTCTCCTGTTGATCCTTCTACCTTACAGGAGGAGTATGAAAATAATTTTCAAGGGGAGTGAACTAATAGAACTCTCTTCCAAAACAAAAACCATTATTTTGTTCGTTTATAGAAATGTGTTTTTATGGGACTTGGTCAAAAATAACTTTTTGATCTTATATTTTTACATTCCTTTTCTAACTCTTATTTGATTTATAATTATTTTAATCTTTTAATATTTACAATTTTGATAATCCCAAAAGGGGGAGAACTAGTATAGTTTATTAATTTTCGAAAACTCTATGTAAATTACCATTGAGAATTAGTTTAGAGTGTCACTTATATCTTTCTATTTATTCCGGTGGTATTTACGCTTTACACTATTACAGTAATGTTACAATGTTTTTATTGATATTTCATTAATTATATTGTTTTATCAATGGTTTTTCCTTTATTAATATTTTTATTTATGATACTCTATAATTTACTTTATTTTATTATTTTCTATTATTGATACCATGTACGCATACTGTGTATGAGAATTCTTGATCTATATTCTGATCTAACCTTGATATCCTATTTTATATTTGCAATACCTTTTAATCTATGGTTTATGATCATGAAAACAAGGGATAATATTGACCTCCTTTCTTAAATGATCATGAAATCATGATTCTAATGTTATTTATTAATTTAATGTTCTCTATAAGTATTTCATATTCTAATACAGGAGATGAAATTTTCTAAAGATGAGTCACCGTTCAGAGTAAGACACTATCAACTTTTCATCCCACCAAGACAGCCTCGCCAATAGGATATCTCACCATCCAGATATCATACCTATGAACTAAAAACATGGAAAGTCTAAGACACCATTTAATTCAGGTCACTATTTTACATGACTCGCCTTTAGCATGAAAATATATCTATGTCTAAGAAACCATCAGAAGACACACCACTTAAACGTAAATCTGTTAAAGTATAATTCACAGCTAGCATGACATACCATCAAAAGGATGAAAAACTTCCAGAAGTCTCATAGCTAATGTAGTGGAAATTTGGCCAAGTACGAAACACCACCATCCAATGGAAACTATTATCCATATTCTACCAAAATTTCAATTTTGGATAATTCTAAGACACCATGAGTGTCAAGCTGCCAGAACAACATAGTACCAGACTCTGAGACACCATCAAATCGAGACACCTCAAATCTAAGCCACCGGCATTATTTTCATAATTTATAATTATTTTCATTATTCAATAATGAATATATTATGTGTTGAGTCAATAAGTTTTTCCTCATGACTTTTCCATTCCTTATTGTATTGAAAATAACAAACACCCCATACTTATGAAAATATATATTTTACTTATATAAGAAAAAATTTATTTCTTAAGGAATTTTACCCTAATCTAGATTTACTTATACATATCAATATATTTCATAAGTATAAAAATCAGATTCATATCAAAAACCTCAGAATCATATAATTCTTAGATATAAAGTATTCTATTTTAGGATTTGAATTATGAATACGAACTGCAATGAAGTTCCACTCCGAATTCTGGATATGGACTGTAATGAAGTTCCACTCCGAATTCTGGATATGATCTCTAATGAAGTTCCACTCCGAATTCAGTATACGAAATCTCATATAAGTTCCATTCTGAATTATGGATACGAACTCTCATAAGGTTCCACTCTAAATTATGGACTCCGATCTTTTACCAGTTCACCTCCGAACTTTTAGGAGCTCGACTCCGAACTTTTATGAGTTCGACTCCGAACTTTTACTAGTTCGACTCGGAATGTTTACGAGTTTAACTCCGAGCTTTTATGATTTCAACTCCGAACTTCAAAAAGTTTGATTCTGAAATATGTATGTTCAGATTTTGAACTCTGGTGAAACCAGTCTCCGAATTTCCTTAGAAATTCAGACTCTGGATTTCCACATAATTCAGGTTCCAAATTCCACTAACACAGAATCCGAATATCTCTTTATTATAGACTCCGAATTCCATTTTGGTTAGACTCTGAACTTTTATTTTCTTACATTCTGAACTTTAGATTTTCAAATACTTATACATGTTTCATTACAAAACGATGGTGTGCATTCAGTTACACATTTTTTGTTATAAAATGATGTCATCTTTTCTGTTTCTAACAAACTGTTGGTTTAGTGACACGTGTACAGGTACCTCCAGAATTCAAGGAAAATTTGACTGTTGGAGGAGGGAGCTGACCATTCCAACCGAGCCTATAAATAGGAGTTCATTTGAAATATCTCAGAACTGATTTTTGACATTTGTGCATGCATGCTATTGAAGTGGTTTCTAGAGAGAGAAACTCTTATCAACTCTCAAGCCTTGTGTAGAAAGTTTGAATGAATTGTTCAAACATTTCCTTGTGTAGACTTACTTTGTGCGACTTTGATTGTTGGTGATTATAATCGAGTGCTTCCGGGGATAGGAAAATAGAGGTTCTAACTACCTTGAAGTTGAGGTCTTGCGGGGATAGAAATACAGAGATTCCTATCTTCATATTGAGGGCTTACCCTAGTGTGGGTAAAACGGACTTTCTTGAATGAATAAATCAAGGGACCTTTATCCAAGGTTGTGGGATACCCTTCTCTTTGGGTTAAAAATTTACATCTTGTTACTTGAGGTTTTACTACTTATTTTTCTTCTCCTTTGTATATTGTAAAGAAATTATAATATTCTTATATTTCCTTACACTTGTACTCTGATTAATTTAGAGTCTATACTCTTTAAGGTAGAATCTAATATTGTAATAATTGGTTAAGTTTCAATTTCTGGATCCATATTTCTAGAACCTGTTTTCAGAATCACTTTCCATATTTAAGAAAGTGCATAGAACTAGAAATTTGTAACTTTATAATTTTCCCCAATCATTCATTGGTGTTAGAGGTGCTGTGAATTTGGTTAGTTTAACTTTATTAAACTTAGATATTTCTTTTTTAAGGAAATTTTTAAAGTGTAAAATTCACCCCCCCCCCCCCCCCTCTTGTATATTGAGCATCTACATCATTATTTCGATCCTACAATTGTTATCAGAGCAGGTCTCTGAAATAATTATACTCACATATAAGTTTTTTCTTATTCAATTATTTTTGTTCTATATTTTCCTTGCTTAGGAATACTTTCCTTGCTTTTTTTATTAACAAGTTTTTGTGTACGAATATTTTTTTAAGATGAGAGGAATGAATGTTGGTTCCATTGACAACTTGAATCCTACAAAACCACCGATATTTGATGGTAATGACTATGAATATTGGAGAGATCTAATGAAGACTTTCCTTATCAATACTGGATTTGATAACTTTGTTATGCTTACTGGTGGTTATAAAATTCTTGATAAGGAAGTTAGTGCTTTCACAAACCAAGATAAGCATGATTATCAATTAAACTATAAGGTACACAATACTCTACTATGTTCAATGACTAGGAACATATATAGACAGATTTCTTCTTGTGAAACAGCTAATTGTATATAAAAGAAACTTGAAGTTACTCATTTTGGTTACATCCAAAGTGATTGAGACCAGAAGAGCTATGTTGAGAGCTGAGTATCATGGTTTTAATTTTCCTTATGCAGAACCCATAAGCAAAGTTCAACAGAGGTTTAGGAAAATTGTGAACAGTCTAAAATATATGGGAGAGAAAGGTCTTGATGATGACGCTCTTGTGGATATGATTATAGATATTATGCCCAATGAGTGGGAATCAAAGAGAACAGTTATTGATGAGAATAGGAAGGTTGCTCAAATTTCCTTAGATGAGTTGTTTGGAACTCTTCTCTAACATGGAACAAGGATGAAGAGAGATGCTGACAACATCAAAAAGAAGAATAGAAATGGTATTGATGCTTTTACTACAACATCGAATCACATGAAAGCTAAGACTCCTGAGAGATTAACCAGATCCAAGTATAAGAAGGTTATTATCTAATCTGAATCTAGTGAGAGTGAAGTCTCAGAGAATGAGTTAGCTAATCTTGCTCGAAGGATGAACAAGATAGCCGGTCAAAGAAATTTCCAATCCAAGTATAAGAAGAAGGAAAGGAAAGATAAGAAAGATTCAGAGGTCACATGCTATGAATGCAAGAGAATTGGACACATACAACCTGACTGCCCTATGCTCAAAAAGAAAGAAATTAAAGACAGTCAATCTGAAAGGAATAGAAATATGTATTATAAAGATAAAGCTATGAATGTTATGAAAGCTAATGACACTTAGAGTTCCAGTGGTGGTGACTCTTCAGATGAGTCTTCTGATTATGAATCTTCTGGACATAAGAATCTTGGTCTTATAGACAGATTACCTATTAACAATCATTGTTTTATGGATAAGGTACACATTGCTGAATCATTGACCAATGTTTCTTTAAATTCCAATGATAGTAAATATTATAACTCTTCGGATGAATAATCCTCTTCTGATGAAGAAAATACTTTACCTACCTATGAAATAGTTTCTAGGTATGCTAAACTTCTTTAGGTTGAGAATTCAAAACTCAATAAAAAACATGATAAGGAAAACTCTAGGAATATTATTCTTACTAAGGAAATATCAGATCTTTTTAAATATCTTGATAATTAAAATGCTGATTATATAAGTATTTCAAAAAGTCTTGAGGAAGTAAATTCTAAAAAGAATAAACTTTCTAAAGATCTAGAAAAAGTATTTTCTAAGAAAAGTGTTTTCGAGCCTTCCTCTAGTTCCAAATCTAATGATTTTGAAGATAAAAACTTGGTAATAAAACTCAAGTCTGAAATATTTTCCTTAAAGAAGTGTTTGTCAAACTTTACCTCAGGTAAATAAAATTTTGATAAGATGTATTCAAAAATATGACCTTTAATAAACAAGTCTGGATTTGGTTATACCCATGCAAAACAAACTTTTAGTAACAATTACTTTGTTCCTCAAAGTGCCCCATTTTGTAACAAGTGTCAATGTGGTGGTCACTGGGAAAATAATTGTTCTTTAAACAAAACTCAGTCTCTAGGATTTCATAAGGCTTACTTTTCTAAGAAGATGTGGGTAACCAAAATTTTGTTGTCTGGAAATCTTGGATCCAAACAATATTGGATTCCTAAAGTCTAACCCTTTTATTGATTTCAGGAAGATAGAGGATGTACCAACAACAATACATGGTGTATGGATAGTGGATGTTCCTGGCACATGACTGGTAACAAAAGCTATTTTGAAAATATTATCAATAAGAAAGGAGGAAAAGAAAATTTCAGAGATAATGCTCAGGGAGAAATTGTTGTTATAGGTAATATTGTTCTTCTTGGTAAAACATTGATTTCAAATGTTTTGTTTATAAAATGTCTTAAGCACAACCTCATTAGCACATGTCAATTATGTTATGAATGATACCTTGTGAATTTTGGGAATGATAAGTGTGTAGTACACAATTCCAAGTAAGAGTTTATTCTTTCTACCCATAGGCAAGAGAATGTTTACGCCGTGAACTTATAAGACCTTATGAGACAAGACTTTACTTGACTAAGTGCAATGGAAGATCATTATTGTTTATGGTATAGAAGAATAGGTCACTGTAACCTTAGGAACTTATGTAAACTCTCTAAGAAGAAACTAGTTAAGGATCTACCGGAGCATAGATTTGATTATTCTAAATTTTGTGATCCTTATCAATATGAAAAGAAACATAAATTTAGTTTTAAGTCAATCGGTGAAGTCTCAACAACTAATGCATTACAGTTAGTGCACATGGAACTTTTTGATCCAACACAAACTGAAAGCATTGGTGGAAAATACTATGTGTTTGTTCAAGTTGATGATTACACTAGATTTACATGGGTCTATTTTCTAGCAAATAAGTCTGAAGCTTTTTCTTATTTCAAAATTTTTAGAACCCAAGTTAAAAATGAGAAAAACCTTCCATTGAAAACTATTTACTGTGATCATGGAGGAGAATTTAAAAATTATTATTTAGAAAAATTTTGTAGTAGAAAAGGAATTACTCACAACTTCTTAGCACCGAGAACTCATAAAAAATGGTGTAGTTGAAAAAAGAAATAGAATTCATCAAGAGATAACTAGAACCATGTTGAGTGAATATTATATAGCCAAAAATTTCTGGGTGGAAGCTTTAAGTACTTCTTGTTATACTATATATCGTGTTTTGATTAGACCTTTTCTTAATAAAACTCTTTATGAGTTGTGGAATGGTAGAAAACCTAGACTTTCATACTTAAGGGTTTTTGGTTGCAATGTATTCATTCTGAATACTAAAGATAATCTACAGAAATTCGTACCAAAATCTGATGAAGGAATTTTCTTAGGCTACTCCACAACTTCTAAGACTTATATAGTTTTTAATAAAAACACTTGTACTGTTGAAGAAACAGTGCATGTAAAATTTGATGAAACTGATCCTTTTGTTTTTAAACCATCCCAACCTACATCCTCAGATGTTTTTTCAAAAACGCATTATCAACATTTGATAGAAGATATTTCCAATAAGGAAAATGTTCAAGAAGATAATTCTGAAATATTTACCCCAGAATACTTTCTACCCTATGTTGATGAATTGGTTTTACAAAACCCATGTCAGGTGTTTCTTAAGAATCATCCTAGTGATATTATCTTTGGTGATGTAAATCAACCATTAAGGACAAGAAATTACTTAAGAAATGAAGTAGAACATCTAGCATTTATTTCCCAATTAGAACAAAAAAAGCACTGATGAAGCTTTAGGTGGTGATGATTGGATTAAATCCATGCAAGATGAACTAAATGAATTCGAAAGGAATAAAGTCTGGACCTTGGTTGAAAGACCTAAGGAAACTTATATTACTAGAGTAAAGTGGGTCTTCAAAAATAAATGTGATAAAAATGGAGTCATTGTAGGAAATAAAGCTAGACTAGTTGCTAAAGGCTATAATTAGTAAGAAGGAATAGACTATGAAGAAACCTATGATTCAGTTGCTAGACTTGAATCTATTCGTATTTTACTTTCCTTTGCAGTATTCTTCAATTTTAATCTTTTTCAAATGGATGTGAAATTTTCTTTTCTTAATGGTTATGTTCTAGAGGAAGTTTTTGTTAAAAAACCTCCTGGCTTTGAAGATACAAAACATCCTGATCATGTTTTTAGACTTACTAGAGATTTGTATGGCCTTAAACAAGCCCCACGAGCCTGGTATGATAGACTTACAGGATTTTTGATTACAAATAACTATGTTAGGGTAAATGTAGATCCAACCCTTTTTATAAAGAAAGATAAGAAAAATGTTTTTATTGTTCAAACTTATGTTGAGGACATTATATTTGGTTCAAATCAGCAATCTTTAACTGATTCCTTTGCGAATCTAATGAAATCTATGTTCGAAATGAGTATAATGGGTGAGTTAATATTTTTCCTTGGTTTTCAAAATTGTCAAAAACCAGAAGGAATCTATATATCCCAACATAAGTATATTAAATATCTTCTTAAAATGTATGGTTATGACAACACTAAGAGTATAAGTACTCCTATTGTTACCTCAAACACACTTGATCTTGATGAAGCTGGGAAACCAGTATATCAAACATCTTTTAGCGTTATTATAGGGAGTCTACTTTACTTGACAGCTATTTGACCAGACATAATGTTTTCAGTATCCTTGTGTGCAAGATATCAATCCAATCCTAAGGAATCTCATTTACAGGGAGTGAAAATAATTTTTCTCTATGTAAAGGGAACCATGGATCTTGGACTATTTTATACTTCTGAAAATAATTTTGTGTTAAAGAGTTTTTCAGATGATGACTTTGGTGGATGTAGAATGGATATAAAAATGTACATCCAAAACTTATCATTTCTTAGGAGATTCATTAGTTTCTTGGTCTTGAAAGAAGCAAAATTCTGTAGCACTCTCCATTGATGAAGCTGAATATGTAGCAGCTGGAAGTTGTTGTGCTCAAGTGTTGTGGATGCAACACACACTCACAGACTATGACTTGAGTTTTACTAAAACTCAAATTTTGTGTGATAACACAAGTTCCATTTCCCTTAGTAAAAAACATGTACATCACTCTCGTTCAAAGAGAATAGATATTAGGCATCACTTTCTTAGGGATCACACACTTAAAGAAGATACCATTCTTTAGTTTATTGGAACACAAGATCAACTTGCTGACATTCTTACAAAATATTTACCTTACAATAGATTTGAATACATTAAACAGAAGTTAGGAAAGATAAACGTGATGTAATCCTTCTTCATTAACTTCTTGTTGAACAATTAACCTTATAGTAATAAACTCCTTTTCATAGGGGGAGTACATTTGCACGTTATCATAATCAATTTTTTTCGTAATGGAAAATTTCAGAACTGAAATTTTTGAAACTAAAATTTTATGAATGGAAATTTTCAGAACTGAGATTTTCATATTGATAATTTTCATAATGAAGTTTTCGTACTGAGAATTTTCATAATGAAATTTTCATACTGAGAATTTTCGTAATGAGATTTTCGTACTGAGAATTTTCGTAATGAGAATTTCGTACTGGGATTGTTTTTGGTAACGAAATTTTTCATACTCATATTTTCATTCGTACTGAGTTTTTTTTTAGTAAGATTTTTTAATCAAATTTTCATCAAGAAGAATATTACCAATTATGAACAATCTTTATAGCCAATCCAAATGGTATGATTTCCTTACTTAAGTCTTTATAATCATATTTTTACTTGCTGGTGTTTTTCTTATGTGTTTTAAAAAAATTTGGATTCTAGTTCTCTTAAATTCGAATGTTTTTATTGAAACCTCAAAAGATCGGAGTGACGTTTTCCTTGCAGTTTGTATGTAAACCGTCCGATCAAATCTCAATATATCTCAACTGTTCGATCAACCATGGAAACTGAACCATTGTCTCAATGCCTATATAAAGGGGACCTCTGAGGGTCTTCCCACATCAGTTTTTCAAAGCTTTCGCGTCTCGAAGCCCTGACTCTCTTCTTAAGGACCATTCTGATCTTTCTTAAGCTCGTTCTGAATCTTCCAGAACTCTCCATTCTGAATTTCTGTTGAGGCTACTTCCCAAGATATGGTTACCTCAAAGACAATCTCAAAATGGATAGTTTATAGGGAGAGGTTAGTACATCCAAGTTTCTTCAAGTATGATTCTCTTATATCTAATAATATCAAATTGAATAGCTGGGAGGAGGTTTGCTTATCGAAGCCAGAGAAACAGGTTCCGGTTTATACAGAGATGCTTATTGAGTTCTACGAGTCTGTTTCCTTCCTTGAGGAAGATGGCATAGATTTCTTTTCTTTCAAGTCTTATGGGAATACTTACAAATTATCCTACACCATGACTTCAAGTTTAGTGGGTTTTCCCTATGAAGTTGAAGCTGAGTATAGTTAACATAAGCTTCTAGATGAGAAAGGATGTTTTAAAAATGTGAAGGCATTGAAATACCTTGGACTTAAAGATGCCAAGAAAGATAAGATTTCTCATCTCTCTTCAAATAATCAGATTCTACAGATGTGGGTACAAGGTTTTCTCGTACAGAGAAGGGGTGATAAGGATAATCTGAAGAAGAGTGATATTTACATCCAAG
Organism: Viscum album; assembly: GCA_963277665.1. Classification (NCBI taxonomy): domain Eukaryota; kingdom Viridiplantae; phylum Streptophyta; class Magnoliopsida; order Santalales; family Viscaceae; genus Viscum; species Viscum album. The sequence continues at coordinate 865,246,880 of OY728148.1, forward strand.
ATTTCTTGGTAAATCTAAAGAAGATAAATCTGATGAGGCATGTTTTTATTAAATTTAACAATATCAAAAAAGGGAATCTAAAAGCTCATATCTTAATGTATCCGACCCTGATTTCTAAACTTATCATCAGATGTCCTGATTATATCAAAGTTTCTTGAACTTCCATGTAAAGAAATTGTAAGGTTATGCTAGTAAGTGATGATACATTAAAGAGGATGAAAATGGGTTTTTTGTGAATCCATAAAATTCAACCCATTACCAGAAGAAGAGGCTGAGGCCATTCCAAAAAATATGGAGAAGGCTTAACCAGTAAAGAAAGTTACTAAGAAGATGAAGCTTAAGAAAGTGGTTTCTGAAGACAAAACTCCCAAATCTAAGGAAACTCAATCTACACCACCCAAGAAAAAGAAACAAAAAGACTACCCAGATGAAGTGGCTTCCATGTTGAGGGAAGACAAAGAGAAGAGAAAAGAAGGTGATCCACAGTTCATATTGGACCCTGCTGAGGCAAATTCCTTAAGAGAAAGAGCTGCCGATGAGTTAGAAAAACAAGCGAAAGAAAAGAAGTTGAAGAAAAAGATGTCAGAAGAAGAGATTGTCAAATCTCTTTTGAAAGCAACTGAAATTGCATCTAAGAAGATTCCCATTCCACAACCCTTTGATGTTTAATCTTTACCAGAAACCACTGGCAAGAATTATTGAAAATAGATGAAGACTAGATTGTTCAATTATCAGAGAGTGAGGAAGAATCTACAGATGATCAACCCATTCTGAAAACTGATAAAGGTAAGCAAGTGATGATGGATACACAAAAAAACATGTCTTCAGAAAGAAAGAAGGTGGTGGTTCTTATAAAAGGAAACTGGTAAAAATTGAAGAAGAACAATCTCCAAGGAAGCTAACAGATTCGTAGTCATCATCACATGGTCATGATTTTGTTTCTGAATCTCTGAAAAAGTTTGTGGACACCATTCCGATATTTCGCACTATTAACTCCAGATTCCAGATGATGTAACATAGTTTGAATCAGAAGTCAGAAACATTATCCATGGTGATGGATAAGTGTGTAAAGATTGAAGCTGAACATAGAAGTTTTCTTATTAATTATGATTCTCAAAGGAAATCTTGCAGCAAAATCCCCTTGTGGTCTAAGAAAGTTGAAGAAGATATGGCTGAGTATGATAATTTTCAGAATGAGGTAAAAGTTTCTTTTGACACCGAGGATAACAAGATTAAGAATCTTCAGGATGATCTGATAATTGAGCAAAGATCACAGAGTCAACAAGTGAATGAACTCAATGAAAATGATAATTCTCTTGCTCAAAATTTTATAAGTGATGGATATCTCCGGATTAGGCTTGAGAAAAGACAAGTAAAGAAATATGAGTTAGTAAAGATGTATGAAGAGGCCATGAAGGCTAAGGCAGAAGCTTTGAAGGCTCAAGATGAAGGGATAAAAGACTTGGAGAGGAAAGCTGAGGAAGATCAAAAATATTTAAAGAAGATGAAAATCTTGTTGAAGAAGTTAATCCTGAAGTAAAAGGAAAACAAATAAACTCACTCCGATTTTTTGTTCCACTTCTCTTTCCCTGTAAAAATTTTCTCAACTCTAATGAATTTTTTTTGGTTGGTTGTATCTTGTGTTTTCATATTATAATGTTTTAGGTAACTTATTTCATTTCCATTCCCTTAAATTCATTTTGAAAATCCCAAGGGGGAGACAAAAAACTAACTACTTAAAAGGGGAGAAAGAAAATTTTAAAATGGAGAAGGAAAAAATTTCTAAGTGAAGATATCCTTAAAGTAAGGGGGAGTTTCTCATTATGAAGTTTCTTATTCCCATGATAATGAAAACTCCACTCTGGAAATTCAGAATACAATCCTTAGAGTTTCAATGCCTAAGGGGGAGTTAGTTGTATTCATCGTCATTCATGAACAAAGGGAGATAAGTTGTAATTCCAAAGTCTAATGAAATTTTTCAAAGTCCTTATATTCTTTTTTGTAAGGATGTTTGTGCTTTCCAAAAAGGGAGAGATTGTTGAGTCAATAAGGTTTTCCTTATGACTTTTCCATTATTTTTTGTTTTGAAAATCACAAACACCCTATAATTAAGCAAATCTATATTTTACTTATATAAGGAAAATTTTCTTTCTTAAGAAAATTAACCCTAACCTAGATTTCCTTATACATATCAATATTTTTCTTAAGTATAAAAATAGGATTCATATAAAAAACCTCGAAATCATATAATTCTTAGATATGAAGTATTCTATTTTAGGATCGGAATTCTGGATACAAACTGTAATGAAGTTCCACTCCGAATTCTGGATATGAACTGTAATGAAGTTCCACTCTGAATTCTGGATATGAACTCTAATGAAGTTCCACTCTGAATTCAGGATATGAACTCTCATATAAGTTCCATTCTGAATTATGGATACGAACTCTCATAAGGTTCCACTCTAAATTCTGGACTCCGAACTTTTACCAGTTCAACTCCAAACTTTTAGGAGGTCAACTCCGAACTTTTATCAATTCGACTCACAACTTTTACGAGTTCGACTCCAAACTTTTACTAGTTGGACTCTGAATTTTTACTAATTCGACTCCGAACTATTATGAGTTCAACTCTGAACATCTACAAGTTTGATTCTGAACTCTGTATGTTCAGATTCTGAACTCTGGTGAAACCAGACTCTAAATTTCTTTATAAATTCAGACTCCGGATTTCCACAGAATTCAGGTTCCGAATTCCTATAAAACAGAATCCAAATATCTCTTTATTATAGACTCTAAATTCCATTTTGGTTAGACTCTGAACTTTTATTTTCTTACATTTTGAACTATTGTTTTGCTTATACTTATACATGTTTCATTACAAAATGATGTCGTCCATTCAGTTACACATGTTTTGTTATAAAACGATTCCATCCTTTCTGTTTCTAGCAAACTGTTGGTTTAGTGACACATGTAAAGGTCCCTCCGGAATTCAAGGAAAATATGAATGTTGGAGGAGGGAGATGACCATTCCATCCGAGCCTATAAATAGGAGTTCATTTGAAATATCTCAAAACTGATCTTTGACATATGTTCTTGCATGTTGTTGAAGTGATTTCTAGAGAGAGAGACTCTTATCAACTCTCAAGGTTTGTGCTGAATGTTTGAACGACTTGTTCAAACTTTGCCTTGTGCAGACTTTCTTAGTGCGACTCTGATTGTTGGTGATTACAATCGAGGTCTTCTGGGGATAGGAAGAGAGAGGTTCCCACTACCTTGAAGTTGAGGGCTTGTGGGGATAGAAAGACAAAGATTCTGATCTTTGTATCGAGGGATTACCCTGGTGTGGGTAAGCCAGACTTTCTTGAAAGTATAAATCAAGGGATCTTTATCCAAGGTTGTTGGATACCCTTATCTTTGGGTTAAAATATTTACATATTGTTACTTGTAGTTTTACTACTTGTTTTTCTGCTGCTTTGTGTATTTTAAGGAAAAAATAATCTTCTTATATTTCCTTACACTTGTACTCTGATTAATTTATATTCTATACTCTTTATAGTAGAATCTCATATTGTAATCATTGGTTAAGTTTCAATTTCTGGATCCATATTTCCAGAAACTGTTTTCGTAATCACTTTCCAAATTTAAGAGAATGGATAGAACTAGAAGTTTGTAACTTCATACTTTTCCCCAATCTTTATTAGTGTTAGAGGTGTTGTGAATTTGGTAAGTTTAACTTTGTTAAACTTAGATCTTTCCTTGTTTAAAGAAATTTTTAAATTGTACAATTCACCCCCCCCCCTCTTGTATATTGAGCATCTAAATCATTATTTCGATCCTACATTATGGAATTTAATTCCAGATATATTTTTAACGATTGTCTCTTAAATTTTCAACAGAACACATTAATTCAAGTGTAAGACTTGCAGTACGATGAAACATGGATGATCAGGATATTCTTCATGCTAGTCCTGATAATAAGTGATGAATACTCTCTCATGAAAAAGATACAAAATATACATGTGTGAAGTTGAATGATATATTTATGAGAGCTCAAAAATAATAAACACACATAGAGCAGAACTTGATAGAAAATAAGAATAGCCCACCTAATACAAACAATCAACTAGGAAGCTGAACTACAACATCACATCCAGTGCTTTTTTCTAGTCAAAAATAAAACTCTACGACACTTTTTCATCTAAAGTTTTCAACAGAACCTGACTCAAGATTCACTTTAAATAAAATCAGTACTCACAAGATGTATTAAAATATTCTAGGAAACTCTGAACTCTACGCTTTTTTTATTTCTCTTTTCTATTATCTTTATTACATTTTGAGTTGTGTGTGTGAATATCTATATTATCACACACACATTGTCTCATGTATTAAACTAGAAGATACCTAGATATCTTCTCATCTTTTCTTATACATATAATCCCAAAGATAAAAGTGGTAGAGGTCATTATGTGGCCTTTATATTTTTGTACTCTAACGTATAATTGTGTAAGAGATCATGTGTGACCTAGAGAGTTTAAACTCTGGTAAAACATGATCAAGATTGTGAATCAATATTTCTTATTTTATATAAACTACATTATGGTGGGTGATCACCAAGTGGAGAGGACTAATTTTTAGCTTGATACTCAATTCATCCCCACCCCCCCTCTTTAGATACTCACTCCAACCAAAAAAATTTTAATGTACATATTTTTTTAAAATATTTTCTAATTTATATATTTTCATTTCTACATTTTTTAATATTAATTAGAATTTTAATTATTTTTTAATTATTTTTATGTTTTTTTATTTTTTCCACATATTATTTTTTTTATTTTAATTTCTTTATTTTTTTTATTACTCTATTATTAATTATTTATTTTTTATATTATTGCAAATATACAATTTTTAATTATTTTCTTATTTTCTTATTTTCTTATTTTCTTATTTTATTATTATTATTATATTTTTATTAATTTTATTTTTCTTTATTTTTATTTTGTTTTATTATTTTATTAATAACATTAATTTATTAAATTTTTTTAATATCCTTAATTTTTCATTTTTTTTATTTTTTTATTTTTTTATTTAATAATGTTTTTTTATGGGTGGATCATCCCATCACAAAAACTTATTCGTGACATGTATATCCACCGTTCTCAAAAGGGTTTTTTTTAAACCAGATTATACTATTTTTGATAAGTAGGGCTCCTATTGAAAAATTATTTTCATCATGATAGCATGTTGTAAAAAAACTGTTTCTGACGTTGTTTCCTACAATGAGCAATTTTTAATAGGACCCCATCACAAATACTTTAATTTCTAGTTTTATAGTTCCCATAATATATCCAATTCAATCATAGTTGAAAAGTAATATGATTCAATTCCCTTAACTAGGTATCAAAATTTCACAAAACATCATCTCACATGTAATTGCTAGTAACATTATAGATCTCACCTCAGATAATAGGAGGCCTTGACCAATAATTCCAAAGCAGGTATCCCTTACTTATATAACAAACTAAGTTTAATTAAAATTGTTTCTCATCCAACCTAAGAAGTCATCATAAGTTCCCATCTCCAAAATCCATCTAAATTATCAACCAAAATATTTGATATGGATTTGTCACAACCTACTCCTAATGAAACCCCTCATGGGATATCAGTGAAAACATTACTGAACCTTGATGCCCGCCTCCAAAAGTCCATGGGTTAGCAACCAAAACTGAGGGTATAAACATAGGAATGTTGGAGGAATTACCCATAAAATTCATAAGAAAAGAAAAGAATCCACCAATAAACATTATAATATAAAAAAATTATAATGCATGTAATTTCATAAAAGGAAAGAATGAAAATGGAAAATACCAAGAGAAATTCCTATGTAATAAACCCTTAATCTCCATCTTATAGTAAACTACCTCCATGATATGGAAAGGATCAATTCAATCACAAAATCTCTCTTAAAAACCTAATATATATATATATATATATATATATATATTCAAACACATAGACACTCATAGAGATAAATATATATTTATATATATAGTGTCCATATAATAATACTCAGTAGGAACCTCACTTAAACCTCTCAAGAAATTATAGAAGGTGTATACTAAATCCTAAGTGGATAAACAACAAAGAAAAATTGATATTAAAACGAATTTATAATGTAAAGGTGCCCCACATCAACTTTCCTAGTGAATTTGTCACACTAACCCAACGTCATGTGTATTTATTCCCCTATCACCTTCATAATTCATATCTATATAAATGTCCACAAATTCATAACCATAACCACATATCACAACCACATCCTCATCATGTCCCCATAATCACTTAAAAAAATCATAAACCATTATATCCCCTATGAGTATAAATATTTTAAAAAAACCATTATAAAATAGATATATACACATATTGTACCATTTTTGGAAGAGAGAGTGGGGTGGGTGCAGTAGTGAACCATCTGTATCCTCTAAAATCTAGATGTTGGGAGGACCCCTCGAGCCAAAGACAAAATATGGGTATTTATTATGTTACCTAAACCAGGTGGTGGAGATTAATAAATAATAAAAATATAATTAATTATTAATAAAACTAAAGGCATTATAAGGGAAACTACCGAAAGCTAAGGTTTCATTATCATCCAATACCCCAAAAATAACAATGCTTCCCACACTAACCTATTGGGTGGTAATAATATTCTTATAAAAAAAATATTCATTTTTCTCTTTAAATATTTTATTAACCAATATTATCATGATTAATATGAAGAAAATATTTTTTATTCATCATCATAAATTCAACTACTATAATCCATGTTAAATCGTTTTCTAATAAATATGAAAAATTTAAAATTCTACTTTATCACTTTTAATCAATTTAATCATCATTAAATATTAATAAAACACCCTTTTTATTTAATTATGATATTATTTTCTATTATATGAATTTGGGTAACAATGAAAGAAAATATCTCCCTCGATAAATATAACATCATAAATAAAATAAGCCCACAATATAAAAGAATCACTTTTATCCCATGAAAAAACGCCACAAATTATCCCTAACACCTTTTATACCAACAATAGTATCTCATAATATACCATATTAGACCCCACCACCAAAAAATCACAAAGATAATAACCCTACCAATATAATCCAATTATACCATGTTTTAATTTAAAACATAAAAATTGAAACCACAATAATAGAAACTATAGTATAAAATAATAATTAAAGCACTGATGGATATCAATAGACAAAAAACACAGCTCAAAATAAAGAATAAACACATATAGAAAGAATTATCCTTAAATATTAATCCCAATTTTTTACATATCAAATTTCTATATTAATTAATTCAATCATTATGGGAATGTTTAAACAACTACCATACATCAAATCATAACATTTTAACAACTACTAGAAGTGAAATATGTCAAAAAAGTATGCATAATTATTTCCCCAAAATGATAAATAATTCTAGGAATTAATATTAAAAAAATCAGGTTGACATGTTTCACCAATGCACCAGATGCAATACCTCTGGATGTTATAATAATTGGAAGACAAAACTCAAAATGTTCCTGTGGACTACCATTACCCTACTCTCATTATGTATAGAGAGGTAGTAATATTGAACAATCTATTCACCACACAAAGTCACACATGACACCCAAACACACTGTTAATCTCCTAAGGAAATTAAAAACCTGATTTTTAATGCTGAAAAATCAAGTAAGGTGAATGGAAATCTTTAACTTCTTCACAAAAACCTCCTTTTAAATACTATTTTTTTAGAACATATCTTTCTAGAATGAGCCTAGTAAAATAAACTCTTCCACTTCATAATCTCTCCTGCCACAGTCTATGCCCCAAGACTTGGCTATCATCTGAATCTCTCTCCATCTGGTAAATTTACTAAAGACATGAAATATATATAAGTGTCCAAACAAATCTCATACTTATAGTCTTTTTATGTATCATATGAGAACTATTAAATATTATAGTTTAAAATTCCATTACCATCATCTATAATAATGTATCATCCTTTAGTATTTATATCTTCCCATGTCTCACTAAATGACATTTTTTTGTTATAATTTCATGGATTAAATTCTGGGTGAACACATCAATTGGTTTCTACATCCATGATAAATTTTATCACTCTTTCTCCATCTCCTATATAAAAAATAGATAAACTTATATTTTATGTTGGTGTGATTTTTACTTGTGTTGAATATCAGATTTCATGAACATTGAATACACTCTGGCTATTATATAATTAGGAGAAACGTTTCTACACCATTATGAGTTCATATAATATACATTAAAAATAAATCAATTATTTCATAAAATCAATTAATTCCTCACATTCTTTTTCTATTGTGTACATGTATACCACTAGTTTCAATCATGATACCCAACTCACTATCATCCCTCCATATCTGAACACAAAACTAGTTATACTCTTGCATATATTTGAATCTCCCTCAATATCCACAACAACATACTTCTATAGTGGGTAATTTCTTCTAAAGTATAAGGGTGTATATTCGATTCTTTTTAGATTTATAATGGACCATTTCATGAATTACCAGTGTTATGTTTCCATATAGGACATGAAACGGCTATCAAATTCTACTGTATGTTCAATGTACGAAAGAGTGACCAGCATGGTTTACATTAAGCTTCCCATAATTGATTTATATCAAATTTCACCCAGGAACATTTCCCCATCATTTATATTCTATGTATTCTTTTTTCAAGTCTTGAAATGTTCATTATGAAGAGTTAAAATATGCCTAAATCTAGATATACTTAATAAATTGGTAATCCTATGGATGTAATTATTCTGAGATATAAACAAGATTTCATTTTTCATATCTCACTAAATCCTCACCCCATGATTTTATTGGCTTATCTTTGATATTTTGTCTCAAACTAACTATATAAATCCTTCTTCAAATCCAAAATCATTATATTTTTGTCGCCCACTAGGATCATATCATCCATGCACTGTTAAAACAAAATGAAACTCTCATATTAAAATATCTAGACACCATAATGATCCACATTTCTCTACATGAATCCTTTATCTAGCATAAATTCATGTAATATATGGCCCCATTTTATTTGTTTTTATTTCAATCTATAAAGATTTCTTTTCATCTGTTTCACTAATTCCTTGTTCCACTAATATATTAAACCGACTACTGTCTGTGGATATATATATATATATATATCCTCTTTTAAATGTACACAGAGAAATTCCATCTTAATATCCATTTTTTTATAATGAATATCATCAATTGAAACCATATTGAGTACTATCATAAGGGTGCTAAATTTATCCATTGGAGATAATATCTCAAAGAATTCAATTCCCCCATTCTTCAAGAACCCCCTCTCTAATATTTTTTCGTTTTACAACTAATTCCCATAATCTTATTTATTTAGATGAAAATCCCAATTTTACTTTTGTTTTTTTCACTTGTGGTAAATTCATTTCTCCCATGTTTTATTCACACAAAATAATTCCAAATATCCCTTCATAAAAACTACAGCTATCCAAAATCAAAGATAATTTCAACCCTTTTCATACTCGAGTTCCCTTCCATTAATTAAAATAATATAATAAAATTCTTAAACATTCTTTTGGTATTATAATAGGACTCTGAAATATGTCCAAAAATTAGAATTGACTCTTCTTTATTCAGTGTTATATGATTTGATGCCCGAAAATCTGTAGACCTGTCATCCAGTTCTCTTAATCATTCCTTTGTATCCCCTTAGCTCTCAAGTATAACATACAAAGGCATATTATCTAGTGTATCTGTATTGTCACCAAATTCATCCATATATTTATTTCTATATGGTGATCACGTTTAGGTCAAATTGAATTTTTTATGTTTAATATTTGATGTCTAATTATTTCCTCATCATGTTTCATTCTTTATATGATATATTATTATTGAAGAACACATTTCATCCTTTGATGAATTGTCTTTTTTCATCACACCAAGGTTGGAATACAATTTATTCATCTCTATATGTAGTAATTAAAGATGGCGTATATTTTTCTTTGATCATGTCATAATTCAAAGAATCTATATAGACCTTTACAAGACTTACCAATGATTTGTAGTTATTTAGTTTCATAATATTACCAAATTATACCACTTTTGGAATTTCCTTTCCCATTGGTGATATTATACATCAAGTAAATATATATAATTCATAGTTTACTTCTTCCTCCAAAATATCCTTGTACATTACATAATGTAAACTCATACTCTATATATTCTTAATTAATATATGATTGAATATTTCATCTATTCCATTTTGATCATGCAACCCAAGTACTGTCCTCTTTAGTATTATCCATTTATTATTTTAGAAGTTTCGAAAGATTATCCTACAATAAACACTACCATTTTTCAAATTTAAGTACATTATATGACTTCTAGTCTTATTATCCACCATTTCATTCCACTTAAAAGAACATATAATATATTTGATTTGTGTTTAAAATAATAACATAATACCTTCCTCATTGAATTTTCAATGAATGATATAAGTATTTTGAACCTCTATGAGATCAGATATGGGAAAGTCACCATACATCGAGGTGAAATACTTACAACTATTAGATATTAGGTGTTTATTAACATAGATTGAATGACACCTTCAATTCATATCAAATCATGAAACTCTTTCATCATCTATAGTCTGTATAATCCATCTTAAATATTCCCATCACCACTGAAACCATCATGTTGTTCTCTCTATGATTCTAAAGCTGATAATACATTACCTTGAACTGTCAAATGATATATCTTTTTTAGTTTTCACTCCATTTAATCATTTTTTAATATAAATTGTTTCTTACATTGTTCTTCAATGAACAACCACTAAACATAGAGTTATATTACTAACTCTATTGGTGAATTTTGTTTGAAACCCTACATTAACCATCTATCCCAAAAAAATCAGGTTTTTCTTAAAACCATGTACGTGCTAGATCAATATGATTATGGTTATTTATCGATGAATTCACACATCCCTTCCCCATGGCCTTCATATCTTCATTTTTTATCAGTTTTACATTTCTATACTTCTTGAAAACATAGTTTTTCAGGCATCAATTCTCTTCATGGGAGTGAAACAATTATTTTGAGTCAATGTTCCATGACTAAACTAGAACATGTACAATTAATAGTAATATAATAATTCCCTTAACTACATCAAAACTAACAAAAAATGAAATTTACAACTCTTCTCATTTGAAGTTTCTACTTATTTCCATATAGTATTTCATGAGTTATCCTCTCTTACTATAGTTATAACACATTATTCTAGTGCATAACGATATTCCCCTTCGTTAATTGTATGACTTATCACCTGACTTCCACCAACCTATCTTCTAGGTTGGTGACTACTATAGAGACCTGTAGCTTGACGTACATGGAAATTACATTACTTTTGCGGAATAGTTAGTACATAACAAAAATACACACACAAGGATTGTAATAGTTTAGTGTCTTTGGAAACTCGGAATATAATCTTCTAATCCTGGTGAAAGATCTTCATCATCTCCCATAAAGATCTTCCTTTTTTTAATACCTAAAACCTTTCTTTTTATCCTGGGGAAAAGAAAACATAAAAGGGTGAGCTCAAATGCTCAGTAAGGGTAAAAAAAAGAAATATCAACCACATCATATACATAAGCACATAACTTTTGGAAATCTTAACCTGTAAAAGAGATCATAATTTCATAACCTAGGATAACTCATGGCAGTGAAATGTAATCACAATAATCATAACTTAAAACATTAAACTTTGTGGAATACACACATAATCATAGAGAATCATTTCCTGTTAGTCAAGACTCATTTCCAAGACTATCTTAGTGGACAAAGTCCCTTTCTGAACCGAGTCACCCTCGTTTCAGTCCTGTTTCACTGAACCGGTATAACCTACCATTCCATCCATGTCTATCTCATGAGATATAAATCTTTACCCAATGCATTGGAGGGAGATATAGGTCCCACCCATCTTACAATGAATCCTTTCTTATTCGTTCCACATAATCATAAATCATACATCATCTCATAACACATGTAACAAAAATGGGATTCTTGAAACATCATGACATCCTAAAACAAATCATATAAGGTAAATGACTTCATAAAAATAATTCCCTCAAAACATAATCAAATCAATGTTATAATAGGGATAAAAACTGAACCCTATATTATCTTTGATGGAAAATAATTTTGATAAAACATTTGAACTCCATTCTTGAGGAAAATATCCTTTCTACTTCAAAAACATTTTCCTTTCTTAACATGTCATACAATTTTAAACTAAAGAATTTGATTAAAAATAAACTTGAAAACTTATAAAGGAATATTCTTGGAAATGATTTTTTAAAAATCCATTCTTTCCGTATAAGTTAAAAAAAACATTCTTCGTACTTTTGTCGGAAAAGTCAAAAATTACCTCGTACGAAAAACGACAAATGATTCCTTTCATATCTTTTAATAAAAACTCACCGAAGGGTAAAATTGGATTTAAACAATTGTAGGTGGATGGAAATAATATCACATATTGAGGGAACATGTATGTGGATGATAAAATACACCCTAGTAAATTCCAAAGTAAAAACAATCTCGGATAAAAATGAGATTGTGATATTTTCCCTTACCATAGGTCTGATTTTCTTCGTAAGTGTCCGAACCTAATGTATAATGATTTAAATAATGTCATTGACTTATTAAATAATCATATTCATTGTTATTATATCATATATGGTTCACTTATGACTTTATATTACCCGTTCTTTTGTAAATTCATGTTAAAGTAGCGTTTTGGGTAAAATCGTCTCATTTGTTGTTCATGTTTTAACTTGTAATTATTCATATGATTGGTTATATCATAATTACTTAATTCCAGAATATAAGACATTATTTATATATAATATATATTCAGAATAAACATATATATAATAAATTAGTAAATGGAAAGAAATACACCGTTCATGGAGACGGTAGGTCGTATGTACGCATGAACGCTGTTTTCGTTTCCTTATTGAATTGAGTGCAATTAAGTAGATGACATACATATATATACACATAAATCCAGTAGATTTATAATGTCATATATTTCATTATTATTTCTTATATATACTTTATAATCATTCTTAAATGGTTAACATGGAGAATGAATCTCATCGCGTCGTGGAGACGGTAGTCCGTACGTACGCACGAGCGATGATATCATTTCCATAATTATTGAATTGAATTGGAGTGGATGATACAATATATCAGAATCATTATGATGTTATAATAACTATGTATAGTTATTCGTTACACCATAATACCCATCCATGTAAGGTGTTGGTGGAAAAACAGATTACACCACGGCGTGGAGACGGTATTCCGTACGTACGCACGCGCGGTGATTTCGTTTTCCGTAGGATGGATAGATGGTGAATTAGGATTGTTTCATAATTATAATAACATATAAGTATGTGATTGATACTTATGTTATTACATAATAATGAAATAGCCTAAGAAGAAGATGTGGAAGAAGAAATAAAGGTGAAAGAATCGGTAACGGAAATTACCTCTTCTTTGAAGCGCCTTTTTGAGACCTCCTCTTAGGGAACTAAAATTGGTATTTGAGGAAGACCAGAACTTCTAGGATGTTTCTAGGGAAGTGGAGAAGAGACTTTGGCAGGGTTTGTCCGAGCTTGATGGCTCAATGTTGTGTGAGGAAGAGAGGGAGGAGGTGCCCTTTTATAAGGGAGGAGAGGGGCACCTTTGGAATTCTTAAAAATATTAATTTATAATAAATCTAACCCCACTTAAAAACCTCCAAAAATGACTCATATTCGAAGATTAGATGAGATGGGGTTGTAATCACATCAACCAATCAAATTTATACATGCTTGGATCTTATTTTAAACCTTATCATTTTGATTTATCCTTATTTAATCTATTTAAGTTTATTTGTGGTAATAAAATTCTAAATTTTAAATTATAACAAATAATTACTTATTTGTTGTGAATTTTCCATACTTGTTTACTTTATAATATTATAGACCATATAAATTTAAATTTATAATTTTTAAATATTTTTGTGATTTTTAAACAATTTTATAATATGTTATTTTTATAAAATAACAATAGTGTCAATTTTGACACTATTCATTTATTTGAATTTAAATAAAATATATACAGAAGATATGTTTAAACTAAAAGAATTAATATATTAATAAAATGTCATTTGTATCTATAAAATTAGTGTATCACATAAAATAGTTCATATAATATTTATTTTATTATTTTTAAAACCATTTATTTGGTTTATCTCTTAATAAAATAATTACTACATCATTTTTGTATAATTATGTAATATACTTATTTGTTCCATAAAAATTTAAAATAAAATCCTATGATGAATATAAATATATTTACTTTCACAATAATACTTTTACTTGAATTTATCATCTTAAAATCACAATATGTAAATTGTTATATTTATTAAATTATGGAGGTGACAGCTTTGGCATCATTCAAAATAAAATAATATAAGTGTCATAATTGCTTGTATAAGACTTCAAATGGAGAAATATTCGACCATTGGATGGTTATAGTTTCAATTTACATGACCAATAAGTTTTGGTCCGGTTTTTGTGCCTTTTATGGTCACTATTAGTTTCATAAAAATTATATTCTTGATTTTTCACTAGATAAATAATTTCTGCATCACTATTGTGTCACAATTAATGATAACTATTTAGTCCCAAAAAATTCTAAATAAATTCTCATGATGTAGATAATTTTTTTATCTTTCTGGATACAATTCATGTTTGAAGTTTTATGATGTTTATCACTAAGTTAAAATTATTATACTTATAAGATTTAAGAAAGTGACATGTTGTCACTTTCTTTGGTTTTAATAATAATTAAATTATTTTCATGGTCAAAAGTCCTTAAAATGAATCTAATCCGACCCTTAGTTGATATGGGTTTACTTTTAGCAATCAAATAGAATTTTGGAATGTGTTAGGGTAATTTTACAATATTATATTTACCCTTAATTACCTGATTTACCTTTAACTAGGGTAAATAAAATTTACCGTAGTTACTATTCATAATTCCCAAAAATAAAAAGTAGCCTATTAACATAATTTGGACCCACTGATTCCAAATATGGAATCCATTTTTTAAAATTCAATACACAGAAGTTGCAGAAATTAAATTAAAATTAATCCCGTTGTCGAATAAAAACGGGTTTTTGTTTAAAACATTGCAAAAGATTGAATTGATTTAACCTACGAATTCAAGGTAAAATCAATGCTAATGACATAAATTATATCAAATGGTAAAAATATATTCTATTTATACTTTAAAACCATTCAATATTATAATTTAACCACTTAAGATATTATGATGAAAAAAGTTGTTTTTAATTAAAATATAGCGTGTTTTTACTATTCATTAAAATATGAAAGTTATCGGAAAAATATCAAAACTTTATCTAATGTAAATTTTTACATCCTGATTCAAAAGAAGAATTTTATTTTGTCAAATTGAACATATAAACATGTCAAAACCTAGATTTAATGTGGGTGTGCCATCAAAAGGCGGCAAAACTGCATTTTCTGAAAAATACTTATTTTACCCAAAAAATTTATTTTGTTCTTATACCATGTTCTAGAAAATGTGTATGATGAATAATAATGTTATAAAATTCAAAATTTAGTTAATACTATTCATAATGGCTAGTTCATGACAATATTATAATAATATATCATTGTTTATTAAAACCCGGTATTGCGTACAACACACGCTATCGAGGAAGGTCGCGATTGCGTGTAATGCAAGCCAAGTCAGGGTTTCGTGTTGAGAAAGAATCATTCGTTGTTTCATATAACAGAATCCAACCATATTTCATTTATACATTGAATATATATATATATATACTCAATGTTGCGTAGAATAACTATTATCAAAATTGTGTGTAACACGGTCCAAGAATAGTGTTGCGTATACTGCAAGCTAATACGGTGTTGCGTATAGCAAAAGGTAATCTTGGTGTAGAATACAACACAAGACACTAATGAAATTAATATTATATTTTTCATAAAATCTCGGGGTGTTACATTCTACCCCCCTTAAAATGAATTTCTCCCTCGAAATTCGTCGGGGTTATAAATGGTTTAATATTTGAAAGTTTCTTTGATAGAAACCCACATCGTAAAAAGGAATACCAAAACTTATCTTTGAAACTAAAGTATAAAACGTAATGGTTCCCCAAGTTAACTAATCCCTGAGTATCCACATAGGAGAACATAGGTGAAAATATGGACATGGAAGAGAAATCTAACCATCATGTTCTGATGGAGAGTGGTAGAGGACATGGCTATGAAAACGCCAACAATCACAAATCCAAAAATTTGTGATGATCTAGTGTACCATCTGATTCATCGGATATAAAATCACTAAGACAACATTTTTGGTTTTCAATATCATTCCCTAAAGGTGAAAATTTTGAATTAGAAGAAATACTTACTTGATTTTGGTACAATCTCACTATTGTTCCTGCTTTGAACAGTTTCCACTTCATCTCTTAAAGAAATGAAGTGTTAAAAGATCATGTGATAGAATGATGGGTCATTCCATCTGTTTCAAACAAAAGGTTAGCAATAGTTATCAAATATTCATAAGTCCTTCTTTTGTGAGGTTGAACTTATACTTCATATATCATACCTCTTAATAAAATAAAACTAGTTTCTACTAACCAGGGACTTCATGTAGGCCAGTGGTAGGCGATAAAGGCCAGTCGCACTTCGATTGTGGGTTCGATTCCCACAACCTTGTCCGACGCGATGGGCTGTCGCTCGTCCTGCAGGTTGTCCTTTTTCTAAAACTACATTACTATAACATCCCACCAATAATATCAAAAAAAAGTTCTATCCTTAAACAATACTAACTTATGTCCAACATAATCCATTCCAATCTTTAGGCTTTTCTAAAATAGTTCGGTCTAAGCTCATAGTATAGAGAAAATGATCACATGAATGACATCATTTATCCCTCATATATCTTGTTCATCGTATTCCAGTCATGTGAATACCATAATCATGAAATCTCTTGAAAAATGAATACCCATTGAATCTTAGTGAAAACATGAGTGTTGTCAAAAGATAACTCTTTGCACATACCAAAATCCCCAAAATTATATATACTTAGTCCTTATATCAATCATTATCTCATGAATACTGTCAAACATTTCATTTTCTCATTATCCCTTCATTATGCGCATATCAACTGCTTTCAAAAATATTTGAATCACTTTTCATGGTTACCGGTACCTTAAAGTTATTGAAAACCACAATAGAATAATACAACAATAAAAGTACTTCAACAACATTATTCTTGAATACCAATACATAAACACTTCAATCCATCCTCTTCAATTATTGTCCTGGAATAATTCCTTCCTTGATTTAGAAGTAACTTTCTAGGTCAGGGCATTGAGTTGGGTAATGCCCATGTTCTCCACAAATAATACATTGAACTCCATACCAGTCTGTCACTCTATGACCCTTTTCTCCAAACAGATAACATCGGTCCCTCCATTTGATGTATTCCTCAAGGTTCTTCTTCCCTTATTTAGAAATCTCAATCTTCCTTTCTTTATGCTCCTCAACATGCGAACATGCATAATAGTCTATCTTCCTCTTGTTTGATGAATTAGGCATACCACTAAATTTCACCTTGTTAATCATATATTGTGATGACTGATTCGGCATAATCACAATATATTTCTCTCTAGGGATTACACAATTT
Source organism: Viscum album (assembly GCA_963277665.1). Lineage (NCBI taxonomy): Eukaryota > Viridiplantae > Streptophyta > Magnoliopsida > Santalales > Viscaceae > Viscum > Viscum album. The sequence goes on from OY728148.1 coordinate 865,264,750, forward strand.
TTTTGCTCATAGTCACCAATTTTTCCATTGGATTCAATGTTAACCGAATTCCTTCTGGTTCCCTCCATTAACTAAAACACAAAAATAATTCTGTGAGAAGAAAAAATCATGCTAGAGAAAACAACATAGTAAAGGGGGAGTACCCTCAATATCTAACATCTTAGGATAAATTCTAAGATCGTTAGCGTAATTCTAGGACTATAACCTATATGTATACTTAACCTTAGAGGCATCCCTAGACATACCTTAGAAATGTCTCTAGGGATCTCACTAACGTTTCCGCATCCTAGTTTCCAAAGGTTGACTAAACCTTTCCTCTAATACCAACTGTAGAGACCCGTAGCTTGACGTACATGGACATTACATTACTTTTGCGGAATACTTAGTACATAACAAAAATACACACACAAGGATCGTAATAGTTTAGTGTCTTTGGAAACTCGGAATATAATCTTCTAATCCTGGTGAAAGATCTTCAAAATCTCACATAAAGATCTTCCTTTTTTTAATACCTAAAACCGTTCTTTTTATCCTGGGGAAAAGAAAACATAAAAGGGTGAGCTCAAATGCTCAGTAAGGGTAAACAAAAGAAATATCAATCACATCATATACATAAGCACATAACTTTCGGAAATCTTAACCTGTAAAAGAGATCATAATTTCATAACCTGGGATAACTCATGGCAGTGAAATGTAATAAAAATAATCAAAACATAAAACATTAAACATTGTGGCATACATACATAATCATATAGAATCATTTCCTATTAGAAAAAGACTCATTTCCAAGACTATCTTAGTGGACAAAGTCCCTTTCTGAACTGATTCACCCTCGTTTCAGTCCTGTTTCACTGAACCGGTATAACCTACCATTCTAGACATGTCTATCTCATGAGATATAAATCTTTACCCAATTCATTGGAGGGAGATATAGGTCCCACCCATCTTACAATGAATCGTTTCTTATGTGTGCCACATAATCATAAATCATACATCATCGCATAACACATGTAACAAAAATGGGATTCTTGAAACATCATGACATCATAAAACAAATCATATAAGGTAAATGACTTCATAAAAATAATTCCCTCAAAACATAATCAAATCAATGTAATAATAGGGATAAAAAAAGAACACTATATTATCTTAGATTGAAAATAATTTTGATAAAACATTTGAACTCCATTCTTGAGGAAAATATCCTTTCTACTTCAAAAACATTGTCCTTTCTTAACATGTCATACAATTTTAAACTAAAGAAGTTGATTAAAAATAAACTTGAAAACTTATAAAGGAAGATTCTTGGAAATAATGTTTTAAAAATCCATTCTTGCCGTATAAGTAAAAAAACATTCTTCGTACTTTTGTCGGAAAAGTCAAAAATTACCTCGTACGAAAAACGACAAAAGATTCCTTTCATATCTTTTACTAAAAACTCACCAAAGGGTAAAATTGGATTCAAACAATTGTAGGTGGATGGAAATAATATTACATATTGAGGGAACATGGATGTGGATGATAAAATACACCCCAGTAAATGCCAAAGTAAAAACATTCTTGGATAAAAATGAGATTGTGATATTTTTCCCTTACCTTAGGTCTGATTTGCTTCGTAAGTGTCTGAACCACCTGTATAATGATTTAAATAATGTCATTGACTTATTAAAGAATCATATTCATTGTTATTATATCATATATGGTTCACTTATGACTTTATATTACCATTCTTTTGTAAATTAATGTTAAAGTAGTGTTTTGGGTAAAATCGTCTCATTTGTCGTTCGTGTTTTGACTTGTAATTATTCATATGATTTGTTAGATCATAATTACATAATTCCAGAATATAAAACATGATTTATATATAATATATATTCAGAATATACATATATATAATAAATTAGTAAATGGAATGAAATACACCGTTCATGGAGATGGTAGGCCGTACGTACGCATGAACGTTGTTTTCAATTCCTTATTGAATTGAGTGGAATTAAGTAGATGACATAAATATATATACACATAAATCCAGTATCATTATAATGTCATATATTTCATTATTATTTCTTATATATACTTTATAATCATTCTTAAATGGTTAACATGGAGAATGAATCTCATCGCGTCGTGGAGACGGTTGTCCGTACGTACGCACGAGCGATGATATCATTTCCATAATTATTGAATTGAATTGGAGTGGATGATACAATATATCAGAATCATTATGATGTTATAATAACTATGTATAGTTATTCATTACACCATAATACCCATCCATGTAAGGTGTTGGTGGAAAAACAGATTACACCACGGCGTGGAGACGGTATTCCGTACGTACGCACACGCGGTGATTTCATTTTCCGTAGGATGGATAGATGGTGAATTAGTATTGATTCATACTTATAATAACATATCAGTATGTTAGTGATACTGATGTTATTACTTCATAATCAAACAACCTAAGAAGAAGAAGTGGAAGAAGAAATAAAGGTGAAAGAATCGGTAACGTAAATTACCTCTTCTTTGAAGCGCCTTTTTGAGACCTCCTCTTAGGGCACTAAAATTGGTCTTTGAGGAAGACCAGATCCTCTAGGATGTTTCTAGGGAAGTAGAGAAGAGAATTTGGCAGGGGTTGGCCGAGCTTGAAGGCTCAAAGTTGTGTGAGGAAGAGAGGGAGGAGGTGCCCTTTTATAAGGGAGGAGAGGGGCACCTTTGGAATTCTTAAAAATATTAATTTATAATAAATCTAACCCCACTTAAAAACCTCCAAAAATGACTCATATTCGAAGATTAGATGATATAGGGTTGTAATCGTATCAACCAATCAAATTTAGACATTTTGGATCTTATTTTAAACCTTATCATTTTGATTTATCCTTATTTAATCTATTTAAGTTTATTTGTGGTAATAAAATTCTAAATTTTAAATTATAACAAATAATTACTTATTTGTTGTCAATTTTCCATAATTGATTACTTTATAAAATTATAGACCATATAAATTTAAATTTATAATTTTTAAATATTTTTGTGATTTTTAAACAATTTTATAATATGTTATTTTTATAAAATAACAATAGTGTCAATTTTTACACTATTCATTTATTTGAATTTAAATAAAATATATACAGAAGATATTTTCAAACTAAAAGATTTAATATATTAATAAAATGTCATATGTATCTATAAAAGTAGTGGATCACATTAAATAGTTCATATAATATTTATTTTATTATTTTTAAAACCATTTATTTGGTTTATCTCTAATAAAATAATTACTACATCATTTTTGTATAATTATTTAATATACATATTTGTTGCATAAAAATTTAAAATAAAATCCTATGATTAAGATAAATATATTACCTTTCCCAATAATACTTTTACATGAATTTATCATCTTAAAATCACAATATTTAAATTGTTATATTTATTAAATTATGAAGGTGACAACTTTGGCATCATTCAAAATAAAATAATATAAGTGTCATAATTGCTTGTATAAGACTCCAAATGGTCAAATATTCGACCATTGAATGATTATAGTTTCCATTTACATTCCCAATAAGTTTTGTTCTGGGTTTTGTGCCTTTTATGGTCACTATTAGTTTAATAAAAACTATATTCTTGATTTTTCACTAGATAAATAATTTCTGCATCACTATTGTGTCACAATTAATGATAACTATTTAATCCCAAAAAATTCTAAATAAAATCTCATGATGTAGATAATTTTGTTAGCTTTTTGGATACTATTCATTTTCGAAGTTTTATGATGTTTATCACCAAGTTAAAATTATTATACTTATAAGATTTAAGAAAGTGACATGTTGTCACTTTCTTTGGTTTTAATAATAATTAAATTATTTTCAAGGTAAAAAGCCCTTAAAATGAATCTAATCCGACCCTTAGTTGATATGGGTTTACTTTTAGCAATCAAATAGAATTTTGGAATGTGTTAGGATAATTTTATAATATTATATTTACCCTTAATTACCCGATTTACCTTTAACTATGGTAAATAAAATTTACAGTAGTTACTATTCATAATTCCCAAAAATAAAAAGTAGCCTATTAAAATAATTTGGACCCACTGATTCCAAATATGGAATCCATTTTTTAAAATTCAATACACAGAAGTTGCAGAAATTAAATTAAAATTAATCCCGTTGTCGAATAAAAACGGGTTTTTGTTTAAAACATTGCAAAAGATTGAATTGATTTAACCTACGAATTCAAGGTAAAATCAATGCTAATGACATACATTATATCAAATGGAAAAAATATATTCTATTTATACTTTAAAACCATTCAATATTATAATTTAACCACATAAGATATTATGATGAAAAAAGTTGTTTTTAATTAAAATATAGCGTGTTTTTACTATTCATTAAAATATGAAAGTTATCGGAAAAATATCAAAACTTTATCTAATGTAAATTTTTACATCCTGATTCAAAAGAAGAATTTATTTTGTCAAATTGAACATATAAACATGTAAAAAACTAGATTTAAAGTGGGTGTGCCATCAAAAGGCGGCAAAACTGCATTTTTTTAAAAATACTTATTTTACCCGAGTAATTTATTTTGTTCTTATACCATGTTCTATAAAATGTGTAAGATGAATAATAATGTTATAAAATTAAAAATTTAGTTAATACTATTCATAATGGCTAGTTCATGATAATATTATAATAATATATCATTGTTTATTAAAACTCGGTATTGTGTACAACACACACTATCGAGGAAGGTCGTGATTGCGTGTAATGCAAGCCAAGTCAGGGTTGCGTGTTGTGAAAGAATCCTTCGTTGTTTCATATAACATAATCCAACCATATTTCATTTATACATTGAATATATATATATATATACTCAATGTTGCGTAGAATAACTATTATCAAAATTGTGTGTAACACGGTCCAACAATAGTGTTGCGTATACTGCAAGCTAATATGGTGTTGCGTATAGCGCAAGGTAATTTTCATGTAGAATACAACACAAGACATCAATGAAATTAAAATTATATTTTTCATAAAATCTCGGGGTGTTACAACTACCCTATTCCATTTATATTGTGAGAAATATAGTAGGCTCTTGAACCTCTCTCTATCCGTTTTTTTCATTTATGATCAACCATAAAAAATCTTAAAACACTATGTTAGACTTCCCAATAAAATGTCTCATTCCAATCACCATCTCCTCTAAAATCTCCTAAAGTGAGGATACAAATTTTATTTCCCATTCAACTTCCACACATTTCACAATAATAGATTTTAAATAACATTAAATCATGTTAAAATCATTGATACTATAAATTATACAACAATCTTCTGAAAACTTACAATATAAAAATATTTTTATAATAAAAATATTCTTTATTATTGTATAATTCTAATAAATGTTCCCCATATCCTTAATTTACTCAATTGGTATATTCACCTCCATGATGTTAAGGGATACATTCTGAGATAATGACATATGAATGGGTATGAGTACCTTTCTATAAAGCCAGTCCCTTGGATAATTTCTATATTATCTATCCTGATTCTATTCAATGGAAGAGTTGGGTACATTTGAATGAGATAATCCATTTTCTATATTCTCCATAATACAATTTTCTTCTACCCAACTTATCAACTAAAACCTTACCTTATTCTAATACCATCACTTTGGAGATAAGTGAACACCACCTAAATTGTAAAACATTAAATGTACATATAATGTTTTTTGAGATTTGACTAATTATAAACCATTGATCCCTATATCAATATATAATTACAAATTTTCTTTTTTAAACACTACAATATTTCTACAGACACAAGAACTCCATTTGTTATGCATAACGGCCAAACATGTTCAATATGATCAGAAAGTACCTCAAGAACCCATTGTAAGAGATAAAAAGAATATTAAACAACACAATAACTAAACTGTCATACATGAAACACACCCAGACATAGACACACACTCTATATAACTCAAAAAAATCCAAAAAATAAAAAATAATGAAATCAAGAATATAACACCTTGGTTTTATGTAGTTCATACAATTAAGTCCTGCATCCATGAAAGAACACTACAACTATATTTATTACTCAAATGATACAATTTTTACCAACTCAATCATAATTATTTTCCAATAATAGTTTCACTTTTCGATGCCACGACATACATATAATACTAGTCCCACCCAACTTATATAGTGATACCAAACCCATATAATATTTCACCATAACCCAAGATTCATGAAAAACTTATCATTAAGAAATAATGAATGCAATTCTTCAATAGAATTATAGACCTGATTACATATTCTAGAGAACCAATCGAGTTACATTGAAAGCTGTAAATCTTATATAGCACTATCCAGTGAACAGACCATTATCATGTACACAGCTATCAAATATAGACCCTATATGATGATCCATTACACTACTAAATTACATTGTTTCCATAATATCCACACCAAGACCATGATATTTTCTACTTCTATATCCATCTGGTATATTTATTTTGAATTTTAAATGTAATTTATAATTCCAAAACAAATATCAATTCTAAAATAATTATCATCTTTTTTGACCATCGTCAAATATTTTATGGAGTTTTGGGATTTATATTCAAACAATAAAATTTCTAACTACAATAATAATATTCTACATAATCTATGAAAATATCATCATAAAAAAATATTATAATCATGATCACATTAAAATAGACAGAACCAACCCATTCAAATTTGATTTATTACAATTCATTATATTTATTGGTAAATTCCTACTATTTATATACTGATAACTAATTAATGAGAATCCAACATCCACACATAATAGTAAAAACTATGTTATGAATATCCTACATATTAACAATTCTTCGCTGAAAAAAAATAATGGATAGTTGGATGAATAAATAACATGACACCTTAAATACTTATAATGAACTTATAGACCCTAAGAACAACACCTGATCATGAAAATTCCATCAAACCTCAATCGAAGAACCCTCAAAATCAATATAACTTGGATTCCATGGTATGGAGATAAAATAAGTGATAATAACCAAAAAGTAAAAAGAAAATGAAGATAAAATTAACTCATATATGATTTCTACAGGATGGAAGTGTCTCAAGATTAATCATAGAGAAATAGGTTCACTAAGAATTCTCATGAAATTTCTTAGGTTTGTAGGGATATAGGATTAAATGTAATAAACATGACAGGTTACGTGAATTTATATGTAAAACCTATAAATATGTTGTCATAGTGTGATGAATATAACTATGAAATGATTCATCCAATATAATATATTTAAAATTATTTCCTATTATGTTTGGTTCCCCATTCTTAGGGTCAATAACAATTTTGATCGATGATATAATTGGGAATCATAGTACAATATGAAACATCACACTAAAATTTCTAAATATCTGGGAATCACTGATCCATTTATACACATATATGTCCTCCTCTCATTATAGAACAAACCGGAACTACTGTTAGGCCTCCTCTATAGAATAGCCAATGAATAATGGATTCCATTGATACTAAACAATACCCTTGGTACTAGGCCACTCATGTAAAATCCTGGGAAGGGTCACAGAAACATTTATCCAAAATGATTCACCATTTGACATCGTGAACCCCCACCCCCATATGCTATATTTTGTTTACTAGTTGTGAGGGTCTAATATAGAGGTTGTCAGACTATACCTTCATCATAAAGGTTAAAAAATAGAATAAATTGTAAAAAATAAACATAAAAACTATCTAGAAACAACAGAAAACACATATCCAACTTCAAAAACTATGTTATTTCATATAGACTTATAAATTAAACATTCCATGTCATCATAGTGTCATGTGTCAATAGAAACCCAAAATAAAGGCACACTAAAATTACCGAAAATAATTCCGGAATTCATGTTCTATCCCCCAATACATTATCCATCCAGTGACCCAAATTATCAATCTATCAGAGGGACATTACCCTTATTTGGACTTGTAACCATGTACTATTCTCATGTACCAATAGTCGGTCAATCATGGTGTGAATACAACTCAAGAGAACACCACCAAGGGTGTATATGTAAATATATGGTCTCAAAACAATTTCAATAAATATACCATTAGTAATAGTCAAGAAAATGAAAAAATTATGTTATAAAATAAAATGGTTGTCAATTAACCACATTGTCCCTCAGGTTCTGTCGTAACACTGAGTCTACCAAACAGACTTTGTCACATGAAATATGTTCTAAGGGTATTCTATAGGGTTTAACATTTTCTGTTATAAGGGTTTTTTTTGTTCATTTCTATTGATGTAAATAAAAGGAATCAGTACAATTACCCACAAAAAATTAATTTCAATTAGTTTCTAAAACGTCTTTTGGACACCCCATCCAATGATTAGTCATTCCACGTCCATCAGTTCAAATAAATTATTCCATGAATCTTTTCTTTCCATATTAAATAAATGAAATGGGACATCATTCCCATTATCCTTACCCATGAGTGAGTATGGTCATATCCATCATTTCCATCCTGCAGATGTGGATCACCATGTCCATAATCTCCCAAACCATTCTTTTAAAACCCACCATTCAAGGATCAATATACATATCCTTTGAAGATAATAGAACAATATTGGTTCACCTTTACAACCAATAATTATTCATTCTGCTCTATAATACCCAAAACATTTATCCCCATTTATCATTTATGACATTTGAATATTATTTCACGTAGAAAAACTGTCAAATTTTCCTTTAAAATCCCTTCATCATTTTAAACCTAATCTTTATTGCCATCTAACATTTCATTATATTTATCATTTCAAAAACTTCTTGATCCCCCAAAATCCAAAAAACCCTTCATTCCATGATAACAAGCCTTGTAACAATGCTTACCAATTTAAAACACATAACTATAAATTCCATAATTTGTATCCCATTTTACCATTTTCAAGGGATTAGACACCACTTGGGGGGTATAAGCCTAGTCTTATGGTAATCAACAGAACCAACTAGATCTATGAAGGGTCGATAATATCAACAAATTGACTAATATATTATTCTAAATAGTAGATCAATTTCACGGAATTCTATTACAATATAAAATTCATGAAAAACATCAACATTATTTGAAATAGATTTTAGAAACCCCACCTCATTCTCATAGATGACTACTCATACATCATCTTCCTTTTATTAAAGATAAAATGTTAGTAACCTCAAAATGGAACTTCCCTTTTGTTTTTATATTAATAAATTACACATAAATTACACTATAATTAAACAATAACATCCCTTTGGAGAGTTAGAAGAATTTGGTTCACAATCTAGGGTGATAAGAGTATAATGAATTTGAAAATTGAGGGAATTGAATAAAAACATTGGAAGTAAAAAATCAAAAATTGTCCACCAATAATGTGGATCCTTGTTTGGAAGCATTGTCTACCAAACCTTATTCCAACATTTGGGTCTCCTCTATCCATGGGTAAATCAAGAAAAATCATTTTATGAGCCACCCGCATGGTATGGCCAACTATTCAAAAGAAATATCAATGGATTTATCACTCTGCACATAGTTTTCATACCACCCTTGCATGGTTTGTAAACCATGATTGTCCCCTTCTACATGCCACACTATTATAGTGAATGACTAACAATAACTATAAACTAACCATGTTCGTTTCAATATAACATAATTTTCTCTATTTTCAAGGTCTCGAACCCCAAAAACACTAATGATACCTTCCCTACTCTGGTGAAAAATCCTATAACCTATTTTACAAAGTAATTTTAACAAATATAAAATAGAAACATACGTAATAAATGGGTCCATATCAGACAATATCCTCAACATATAATAACTTTTTCTTTAGATATATTAGAATGAATCGCTAATCCCCAAATGTAAATAGTTTGGGACACTCTCTCACAAGTCAACTTATATCTCACAATATTCGTCCTAAACATGATTATACTACCACAAAACTTTAACTAATGGAAAAATATATAGTCAAATAATTTTCTCACTATGATCAATGATATTAATCCGATGCTCCTCAAAGCACACATCAACCTCACACTCAACATCATAAACCATAATCAGATGAGAATCATAATGGTGATACTGTTGAAGCCATAACAAAAGAAATATTTCATTTATATCACTATACCCCTATGGATGCACCAATAAATATGATTCCAAACCAATCATATCCATAATCTTGAATGTTCTTACAATCCTGGGAAACAAATTACCCTATTTCTAAATGTGATGGTGAACCAATCTCAGTGGTACTCTAAGGATCACATGGTCACCCACTTTAAACTCAAGAGTATGATAGTGTTGATTAGAATATGAGTTTTCTATATTTTATTCCATATCCATACACTTCTAAATTAACTATAAATATTCTAAATCTCTTGTACGAGGCTACGTCCTAATAACCATGACTGTCTCTATCTTCCATCTAGAAGAAAATTGATCTATATGGACTACCATAGAGTACCTCACTTGGTTTCATCTAAATTGTTTACTAATAACTAGTTTTATACAAAAACTCAATAAGATCAATGTGATTCTCCAATGTTCCACTAAAATTGAGGAAGCTTTATCTTAGAATGTCCACTAACAGTTGGATAGTACATTTTGACTTCTCATCAGTTTGTGGGTGGATAGATGTACTCAAATACACATGACTACACAACTCCTTCTGAAATAATTTCCGAAAGAATGATATAAAATGAATATCATGTTCAAAATAAAAACTCCATCAAACCCCATGAAAATTTATTATCTCTTGAACATATAAGTCTCTGAATTGACTAGCGGATAATTTCTTCTAAATCATTAGGAAATAGAATTCACATTTCAATCAATTGACAATAACCCATATCACATCACACTTTTGAGGAGTCATCAGTAGACCCACGAAAAAATACATGTTGAAATTATCCCACTTCCATTCTATAATTGAAAATGGCAGTAAAAGACCATATGTTCCCTAATTTTCATACATAAAATACTGAAAAGTGATGCAACTAATAAAAAAACATGAAATCCCTTTCTCTATTATTGGAAACCAATACAATCTATAATTTTCAAAATATATTTCTATAAATAAAGGACATACCACCCACTTAAAATCTTTAAACTCAAACTACATCCCACTCATATAAATATAGTCATGTAGACCCAACCATGAAAATGATTTTTCTCATCATCATTGATGATCTATTCAAGTGGAAGATCCCCACAATCATAGTATTCCCACAATGATATAAACACTACATCATCATATTTTCTCTTTATATATTGATTATGATAAAAGGTAATGATAGATAAATACCAGAGGTATATCTATTCGTGTTTCTCTTAAAGACCTATCTGCATCTTTTCAAAAAAGATATCATCTTCCACTCAGAACTAGATTCTTGAACCACCCACGTTTGTGAATTTAGATTCAATGCATTAAAAAATTCATTTCTTAAACATATAATCAATCTTAATTTATATAGATTGAATATATTCAAACCATATATGATACCATAAAATTAAATCCGTCTGAGAGAATATATACTTGATGCTCTTATTCTCACTATACACAGTAAACTTGTCACCTGGGAGATAATTCCACCAATATTTTAAGTGTGATCTACTGAAACAAACTTGATTTCATGTATAGGATAGTTCAATTAATGTGGTCTCAAACATCATTACCCATATTCCCTGAATCAATCTCCCAACATCAACAATGCCCTATATTGGATTTTTGATGCATCATAGTACAAGGTTTACTTCAATAGTAATTAACATAATATCTAAATTAGCTTTGTGGGAAAATGCATAATAAATTTTTGGAATTAATTTTCAACTAAAACCCCTTATTTTGAGATTATATAATATAAGAAATATACCTTGTCGGTCTAGAAATTAAGCTTATATGGCTTGGAGTATAGATGATTTTATTTAAATATGCTCAGGATGATATCTAGATGTTTGGAATGATCACCTCAATTCTGGTAGTACAATAAGATGCAGTCAATAAAGGCTTCAAAATATTTAGAGGTAAAATATTCATTTCATAAAATCCATAAAAAATCTAGATAATTTTCTAACCCAAAGGATATCAAGATGAACTCATACAACTGGTACATTTCTATGTGTTACTAATATAATGCATGCCACAAAATTCCTTATGTTCCTAAAAGGATGCATGAATACTCAAACTCATTCCATAATATCTCATGCATAAAATATCATAAAACTATAAAAACACACAGTATGTTTATCACCCAAGATGACATAACATTTCCACCATAAAAAGAGAATATCAAGAACTTCAATATCACCATGGGAACAATGATTTTCCCCCACACATGGGCTACCTACTCTCTTTAAAAATATCATTAGAATGGAAAGAAAATCCTTGTGTCCAAAAAAACCATTCCCAAATAGTAAATAAATAGAAAGGAAAATAACTATGGAACCACTTTATAGCACCTCGACCTGACTCATTAAACAAGTGGCTAAACTAATTCACAATATGACCACAAGGTTACCTCCCTATACACTAGATGTTTTTGACTAGTAGCAAGGGTCTATATTAAGAAGTAGAGATAATATACAATGATTATAAAAGTAAAAAATATAATGTAAATAATTATAAATAAAGAGATAAAATATACACCAATAACCACACATCACATATACAAATCCATAAATTTTGTAAAAGAACAAAAACTAATTCAACATACATGACTTATTGTGATAGTTTCACATGAAAATAGAAACCCAAAATAAAAAAATACTAACAATACTTAAAATTATTCTCAACATCATGTATAAAACCATCATGCATACTCTATCATACATCCCAAATTATTTGGCTATCATATGGTCTTTTCCCTTAACTATACCTGAAACAATAAAGTCTTATCGGATACTAATGGTAACCCCATCATAGTGTGAGTAAAACTTAGTTGGACACCAACAATTGTGTGAAAAGAAAAATATATTCTAACTATTTCTTTTTTTTATGTACCAGGAATAATAGAAAAAGAAAAAAATGAATCAAGTTTTATAATTACATAGTTACAAATTAACCACATTGGCCCTATATTTTCAATGTGACACCCGACCAACCAAACCTACTTCAAACCATGTTGTATGTCTGAAAATATAATATATTCAATAAACAAATTATTTCCAAATAATTTTTCTCTAATAATTTCAATTATATTAATTGAAGATATTCAATCTTATTAACTATACCAAGTCAAATTTTATTAGTTCCTGGAATGTCATAGAGGCACCCAATCCCTGCATAAGGAATTCCATTCAAATATTTTTAAATCAAGGATGTTGATATTAATGTCTAGTTATCCAAAATTAGGGATATATGAAATAATACCCATCATCTTTAACCATGGGTGTGGTGTGTCAAGTCCACCATTTCCAACCTAAAGATGTGGAGCACCGTGTACATGATCACCCAAAACATTCCTTCATAATCCACCATTAAAAGTTCAACATATAGATACTTTTACCATAATAAAAAAAATGGTATACCTTTTTAACCATTCATTATTCACCATAGCCCGTAATACCCAAAATATTTAACTCTATTTCACATTTAATCTATTTCACCATTTATTTACATAACAGAATCATAAAATTTTCATTAAATACGTTCATCATTTTAAGAAACCCCATTATTACCATTTACAATTTTATTCCTTTTATCAGTTCATCAATTGTTTAATCACTAAAAATAAAAACAACCTCATTACTCCCTAATAATATGTCATGAAACATGACTGGCCGTTTTAATAAACATATCCTATAATTCCGTCATATACTTCCAATTTTACAATTTTTAATGGAATTTCAAAACCCTTGGGTGTCCATAAAACTTTCTCATTTTCATAAACAGACCCAATGGGATCCATGAAGGGTAAAAAATACCATTTAAAATTAGATTATATTATTATTATTAATTAAATTTCATATCACATTATAAAAATAACACACATGAACAATATCATGACTATGGGAAATGGATGGTAGATGAACTAATTCTTTCTTATAGACAACTACTGACCAAACCTCTACCTTTAATTCAAGCCAGAATTTTCATAACCTAAAATGATAAGAAATCCTCAGGGAATGAGATTACAAAAAAAAGTAATTCAAATGCTACCACCCATGGAATAGTTAGGAGATGTTGGTTCTCACCCTAGGTTACTAGGAGTGGAATAGGGGTGAAAATAAACAGAATTTAATATAATAGAAGGAGGTTAAAATCATAAATTTGATAATTTTAATTAGTTTTATAGTTATTCAACATAGTTTACTAAAATTTTGTCCCACCAAGACATCACCTATTTCCATGGTGAAATCGAGTCGCATAAAATTTTATGCCACCCTCACTGTTTATCCAATCATCATAATTCTTTGAAAATGGATTTATCCATCCTCATGTGATTTTTAAGACTCCAATATATAGTTTTCAAACCATCATTATCCCCTTCACAGTGTTTCATGGTCATGGTGCATGATAAGTAGTATTTTTGTGTTAACCATGAACCATGCACTATAACCTAATTTAACCTCCTTTCTAGATCTTGAATAGTTGAGACACTCCCATGTGCTTCCATGTCATGACCCGACCCTACGAGTATCAAGCCGAAACTACCCCAAGCCCACCTCCATAGGCCATGGGTTGGCGATAAGCATAGAAGGTGTAACAATCTTAGGGAGGCCTTTGCCTAAGTACCTATACACGCACACATCCCACTCAATACAGAAGTGTAGAGTAAAAAGGAATCCAAAGTACAAACATCTATAACACAAACACAGTCATGCATCAACTTCTAAATAGAACAAGTAAACTGAACAGTAAAGGGAAAAACATGCACACAACCAGAAAGGTGCCACAACCCACAAACAGGTAAACAAAAGTATACAGTTGGAGAGTCTCACACTTGAAAGTCATACTACGACCACTGAAAGCAGCCCAAGCTCCTGTGAGCACTACGCTTCTACATAGTCTCGATCGACCTGTCCTTGGTCTGCAAGGGGACACCATGTGCGGGCAAATCCCAAGCAGGGGTGAGTATAAATATACTCAGTAGGATGCCCGAAATCTCAAGGGAGAAACAAGGGAGGTACGAAAACAGTGAGAAGTAGACAGAACAAAAAAATTGTAAGAGTACAATAGATAGAGATCAACTCAACCCAACAAAATAAAGGAAGTAGACTCATCCAAACCAAGATGAGCTAGACACAGAAAGCAAATGGAATACCCAGCATGTCTTCTCCCCTCCTAGAAGGAGATTAACTGAACCCAAGGAGTGGGAAAAAAAGTAGGGTGTATATATATATATATATTCTCAACAAGAAACCCAAACTAGTTTGTAAGGGGACCTCTATCTCCATGATTAGCCCAGGAAAAGTTTCCAAAAGTTCTAAGGATTTCCATCAATGATGCCCAAAATTTCCTCACGTCAAAGCTATCTCATTGATAAACCGTACAACCAAGGGTCCTGCTCTGGTAATCACTGATAAAAGCCACTGACTAGCCTCATAGAAAGGGCTAAGTCTGAAAGAAGTCATCGGATAACCCACCGCCCAGCCCAGCGGGAGGGTAAACCCTAAGTGGTTGTTGAGTAACCCACTGCCCAGCCCGGCCAGAGGGTAAACCCTAAGGTCAATGGGTAAACCACTTCTAAGCATCGTTGGAGGGTAAACCCTATGTTCAATGGGTAACCCAATGCCAGTCCTGCTAGAGGGAAAAATTTGATGCACTGGTGGGTAACCCACTGCCCAGCCCCACTGGAGGCTAAACCCAGAACTGGTCCAATAACTTTGCACTGCATGTGTCATCACTGGGGGTCCCTAACATCGCTACCATGCGATAGTTCGGAGTGCGTCAAAGGAACCTATGACCAACACCATTTCATGTTTCCACGTTTAATTATATCTTGAATGAGGTTCTGCATGCCCAAACAAATTACACTATTGCAATCCTTGTGGAAAACGTGCGAGATAGACTATTTACTTGCTTGAAATGGACTCCCGACGAAAAAGTTATTTGACACTGCTTTATACCCATATGGAATCTTGTGGGGCCCACACCTCGATCCCGGAAATTGTCGGGTGAACTGAGCCATCGTGATGCACTTGGAAATACATGCTAATTCAACTATTCATTCACCCCGAATGGAGGTCTGATGATAAAGTCAGAATACGCTACCCACATCTTAAAAGATGCTCTGTGGGGCCCACGCCTCAACTCCAGCTTCAACGCTTGAAACCACCCTAGAGTACTTCATCATGATTACAGGGTCACAACGTTGCTGATAACACCTAAAATAGACTTTGTATGTGCTCACTCCATCCGAAAGAAGTATCTTGACGAGGCGCTAAGCAACACTTAACGAGCGTGTCGCGCCACTGACCTCTTGTCTTGGGAATTAAGAATCCCTGATACCACCTCAAAACCTCATTCTAGATCCTATGGTTGTTTCACAATATACGGCATGTAAATGCAACACTTGGTTTTCAAGTTAGTGGTGTTTTAATGCCAATGGATAGAGACGGGGTGGGCCGAACCGGTTCGGCTGGTTCAACACTTTAGACCGGTGGTCCGCGGCATGGCTGCCCAGACTGCCCAGTCCACCATGGCCAGCGGTTCACTGAGTGGGCCGCATCGTTTTACCCGGACCGGCACGAGCCGGTCTGGATCTTTTCCACAGGACCCACATTTCACGGTTCCCTGTCCGCTCCCATGGTCACGAAGACCCCAGTCTCCCGCTGTACGCCGACTGGCAAAGTCGGTCGACCTGCTCGCCCCTGCCGACAGCTGCTTCCTGGGGATCCAACCGCGCCGCCGCCTAGGGAGCCCACCATGTCTCCGCCTAGGAATTCTGCCACACTGCCGTCATCGCCCACTGGAACGCTCTGAAACCGCTGGAAAACAAGATTTCTGGCTGGAAAACTTCTCAGGGCTACCTCGGATGCCCCGGGACTCGAATTTCTGATCCAAAAAGAGCATTGGAAATATCTCAACAAACCTTATGCATCTATGTCCTTTGGTCAACAAATAAACATCATTTCGATGATAAAAATTAATTTTAAAGAAGGTTTGGGAAATTAACATGAAAACAAAATGATGCTTTCCTCGCAAGGCGTAGCCCATCACTTCACAAATGATCTGCTGGATCCGCAACTGCCTTGGAGAGGTGGGGAGAGGAGCTTGAAGAAGTTGGATCGTTTGTTGGGAGATCTTTAGCCAAGGAGATTTTAAGGGGGAAGAAGGGGTGGATGTGTTTAAGTAGGGAACATAATTAAAAAATTTAATCAATTTTAAACACCCATCAGTAGGCCCATACCCGAACACTCGACGGGGTTGAGGTTAAGCCGCTCCTAGGGTAAAATCCACATTCTGAGCGCAATGGTGGTCTCGAAACTTTAATCCAAGCATCCGTTCAGAAGTTATAAATTTTACACCTGAGGCCACTAAATTATGAAAATTCCCCTAGTGACGTTTTCCATAGAAGGGTCACGCTCGCGAATGTTACACCCCTCCTAGGGTAAACGACATGCTCCAGACTCAACTGTGCCCTCAGTTTTCCCATCCGAGCAACCTTTTAAGAGTTATTCTATTTATTTGGAATGTCTAGTGTGAACACACTTAAAATTTAATTTTGGCCAAACTGGGGCTCAGAATCACTCGTCGTCTGAATGCCCAAGTATGGAATAATAGCAAGAAAATTTCAAAGTCTCACAGTCTCAAAACCCGGGTTCTTACATCATTCCCTCCTTCAAGTGTTTTGTCCCCGAAAAACAAAACTAAAAAAACAACTTAAGCTACTGAGTCCACATCTGTCTCTCCCATTCCAAGGTTCTATCATGTACCCTCTCGTGCTGCCACAACACTCAAACCAAAGGAATGGTCCATCTACGCATATTCTGCTCGTACTGGTCCTCAATCGTCACCGGGTGCTCCAAAAAGGTGGATTTTTCTTCAATGTCCAACTCTCCCTAGTCAATGACATGTGTGGGGTCGTTCACATATTTCCTCAGCTACAACATGTGGAAGACGTCAAGCACCCTCTCCCACTGTAGGGGTTGAGCAATACGGTAGGATAACCTCACCAACCCTGTGCGTGATCTCAAAAGTCCCGATGAACCTCGGGGATAGCTTGCCTCCCCAGCCGAACCTCTATGTTCCATGCCATGGAGAGACTCTCAAAAAGTCATGGCCCCTCTGCCCAAACTCCAATGTCCTACGATGATGGTCTGCCTAGGAATTTTGTCTGCTCCGAGCCGTCCTCATCTCCTCAAGAATGACCTACACCTTCTCCGTCATCACCCACACCATCTCTGGGCCCACGAGGGAGGTCTCCTCAACCTCTGTCCCGCACAACAGTGACATGAAGGGTCTCTTAGAGAGGTCCTCAAAAGGTGTCATTCCGATAGTATAGTGGTAACTGTTGTTATATGCAAACTCCACCAAGGGAAGGTGAACCTACCAGCTTAGGCCAAAGTCTAACATGCTCGCCATGAGCATATCCTCTATATCCTAGATAGTGCGCTTGGTCTACCCATCTATCTAGGGGTGAAAAGCTATAGTCATCTATAGCTGAGTCCTGAATTCCTTCTACATGCCTCTCCACAATCATGATGAAAACCGTTCATCACGGTCGAAGACGATGGTCGAGGGTAATCCATCAAGGTGGATGATCTCTCGAATGTACAGCTATCATAGACTCTCCACCGAGCACTACTCCCTGATGTCAAGTAAGTGCACCGACTTTGTGAGTTGGTAAACTATCACCCAAATTTAATCAAGGCCCTTCATGGTGCGTGGAAGCACTTTAATTAAGTCCATAGATAAGTCATCCCACTTCCACTCAGGGATATCAAGGGGCTGCCATAACCCTACAGGAACCTGATGCTCTGCCACCACCAGCTAACAGGTAAGACACTGAGAAACGCACTCAGCTACGCTCTGCTTCATGTCAGACCGCCAAAACTACCGCTAAAAATATCTGTACATTTTCCAGACACCAGGATGTACATCAAAGGGATAGGTGTGGAATTCTAGCATCACCTCCTCCCGCATCTCCATTGGTACAAAAACTCTCCCCTAGAACAGGATCTCGTGATTCCCTCCTTTAGTGTACCCATCAGCTGTGTCATCCGTGGATATATGATCACATGGTACCTCGCTTTTGACATCCCCCAGTTGTGACTCTCTCAAATGCTCAAGGAGCGAAGGAGTCAACATAGTCAACTGTAGAAAAGTCATACCCTTCTGCTCCCCCAAGGTCAACTATAGGGAATCCAACTGATCTGAAGATTTTCGCACTAGACGATCCTAAGACTTCCTGTTAAGGGCATCTAATACTACATTGCCATTCCTTGGACTGTAAACTATCTCGAAATCAAAGTCCTATTGAAACTCTATCCAACGGCTCTGCCTCAAATCCAGATCCCTCGGAGGGAAGATGTACTTGAGGCTTTGGTGGTCTGATTAGACCACAAAACGCTCACCCAGAAGGTAGTGTGTCCATAAACTCAAGGAGAAGACCACCGCTACCATCTCCAAATCGTGAGTTTCATAATTCTACTCATGGAGCCTCATCTGCCACGACCCAAATGCAATCACTACCCGCTGCTGCATCAGCACACACTCGAGCCCAGCTCCAGAAGCGTCGCACTATACCACGAACTCAACACCCTCCTCTGGGAGCCTCAACATTGGGGCACTAATCAGCCTCTACCTAAACTCTTCAAAGGCCTTATGGCACTGATCAGTCCAAGTGAATGGTTGTCCCTTCACCGTCAATGCGGTCAAAGTGTAGAAATCCTAGAGAAGTCTCCCATGACCATCCTGTAGTATCCTGTCAAGCCTATGAACCTCCCCACCTCGGACGCATTCTTAGGTGGATCTCAAGCAAGCAATGCCTCTATCTTTGTGGGATCAATGGCTAAAACACGTTTTGAAATGACATGCCCCAGAAAGTGAACTTCTTGAATCTAGAACTGACACTTCGAGAGCTTCCCAACTACTGGTTCTCCTTAAGTAAGTTTAGGACCATCCTCAAATGATCTGCATGCTCCTCCTCTATCGTAGAGTAGATGAGTATGTCGTCAATAAAGATGACCACAAACCGGTCCACATACGGTTGGAAAATATGGTTCATCAAAGCCATGATGTCATAAGGGGAATTCATCACGCCAAAGGGAATCACCAGAAACATGTAATGCTCATAATGAAAATGAAAATCCAACATCGGGGTATTAGCCTCACAAAACCGCAAATGGTGGTATTCGAATCGAATATCATTCTTGAAGAACCACTTTTCACCTCTCAAAAGGTCTAATAGGTCATCTATCATCGGAAAAGGTTACTTGTTCTTTATCGTGGCCTGATTTAGGCGAAGAAAATCCACACAAAGTCGCAAACTCCCATCTGCCTTTTTCACAAAAAAAAAATCGAGCTACCCAGGGGGACACACTGGGCCTGAGGAATCCCTTCTTACCAAGGTCCTCCAACTGAAGTCGTAGCTCTTGAAGCTCTGTGGGTGTCATCTGATAGTCTGCACATGATATCGGGGCAGTCCCCGGCTGAAAGTCAATGTCGAACTCTATTTCTCGCCTTGGAGGTAGTCCCGAGACATCCTCGGGAAATCCGTCAATGTATTCCTCTATAATGGTAGGGATCCAGGGGCCTTTAGCGTCTACTACTCTGAGATACATGCACTCTAAATGATTAGAAAACTCATGTGGTCTCCTTCTCAGAGTACCTGTCTGCTCTGCCATGAGGACTCGTTCACCTAGAATGGTGAACCTCATCGCATCAGAATGCACGCCTCTGACTCCTTTGCAACGACAGTAAATTTGGATGTGAACCATAAAAAGACAATACATACCCAAGATAATGTCGTAAGGTTTCATTGTGATGACCAGTATGTCCCTTATGAAACTCTCTCCTCCGAATGACAGTTCGCACTGTCTACAAACAAAGTTCACTAACGATGCACTTCCCGTAGAAACCATGAGGCTAAGTGCAGGTGTCAGTGCCTCTACTAGAAGCTCCAACTCTCGTACCAAAAGTAGCAATATAAAAGAGTGGTTGGTGCCTGTGTCTACTTGTATCGAAGCAAGCGTAGAGTAAACACAAAGCGTACCTCAAACCATCTCGTGTGCTTGGGGGTAATGAACACTCGTAGCACGAAGCTGCCCGTGGCTACTACCGCTAGCTCCCTGAGCCTGGCGTGGGCAGCCCGGTGGTGGCAGCAGAATGGACTCGAAACACCGTCCCCCACCTCTAGGTTTTTCTACTCTACCTACGTTGCCTCCTTCAGGACCACCCTATCCTCTCCTGGGAGATCCATGGTCATGGCCCTGCCTCTGCCACTACGGTGCGCCCAATGCCAACCACGGCTACTCGGTATACCTGGTCGGGCAGTCCCACGCTAGGTGACCTCGTCCATAACAAGCATAGCACCGACTCTCTCTTGACTTCCCCATTCCTCTACAGTGCCACTGCGGTGTACGACCCTACCCCTGAGTCTGCTCAAGAAAGGGTCACCTCGACTAAGGTTCTGCTCTTTGTCGACTGCCTGCTACCGAAGACTCTGCTATGAATCGGCCACTGCTATGCCCTTCCAGCTGGCAGCCCTCAGCCAAGAATCTCTCTGTTATGAGCACCCACTCTCTCACCCCAGCATTAGTAGGGATGCACAGGGGTACTACACTAGCAATTATTTCCCTAAAAATACCCTACTCAAACTTTTGTTCCCTAAAGTTACAATCACGGATCATATCCTATGAGTAGCATGTCAGATTGGTAAACCGGGCTGAGTACTGCGCCACAGTCATCCCCCCTGCCTTAGCTCTAAAATCCCCTAAATCTGAATGGATCATAAACAAGTGGTGGAGTACTCCCCCCAAAAGAGTTGTTAGAAGACATCCCACATGAGAGATGACTCGTCGTGGGTCTGCGTAACCAACCCCCACCAACGCTCGGCCATCCTGAGGAAAAGGCTAGAAGCTAGGGCTACCACATGGTTCTCTTGTGTCCGTAACAACCTGAAAAGTTGGTCCAAAGACTCTATCCAGTGTTCCACTACCTGGGGATTCGGGTCCCCGTAGAACTTCTGTGGCCGTTGACGCTGGAAGTCTCAGAGCGCACTCAGCCTGCGCTCAACCTCGGCTTGTGTTGCCGGTACCAACCACCGATCTTAGGATGGAGGGGCTACCACTAAACCACTGGGTGGAATGGGATAATTTGAGGGTCCCTAAACCGATGCCTCATCGTACGCCATTTCTTCGTCACGAACTGGAGAGGGTAACCTAGCTGGCTACTATCATGGGGGCATCCTGAAAATTATCAAGGATTATCACGATCAGATGAGCATATATATATATAACAGTAATCACAAAGGGGATATGACTCAACAAGGACATCCAAAGACTCAATCATACTGGTTTCATGTTCCAAAGTTCCCGGAAATAAGTGTCTCAGTGTGCCGAGTCGACAATCAGGTTATCAGGGTCATAGTGAATGGATACATTGGCAGCTCGTAACATCACTGGACTCCCTAGCCTAAAAGCCTCTATCGAGACACATCAACACTATTTCCCTAAATCCCAACGAATTGTTGTTTAGGGGCATCTGAAAAATTCCCCACGGAATGAATCATCCTATGATACCACTTTTCCATGACCCGACCCTACCGGTCTCGATCCGTAAATACGACAATCCCGCCTCCATAGGCCAGGGGCTGGAAACAAGCACCGAAGGCGTTACAATCTCCGGGAGGCCATTGCTTAAGTACCTGTACACACACACAACCCACTCAATGCAGAAGTGCAGAGTAAAAAAGGAAACCAATGTACAAACAATTATAACCCAACCACAGTCATGCATCAACTTCTAAATTCAACAAGTAAACTGAACAGTAATGGGAAAAACATACGCCCCACCAGAAAGGTGCCACAACCCAAAAACTGGTAAATGAAAGTAAACAGCTGGAGAGTCTCACACCTGAATGTCCTAATACAAAAAATAAATGCAGCCCAATATCTTGTGTCCTCCACACTCTTTCATAGTCTCGATCGACATGTCCATCTTCTGCAAGGTCACACCAAGTGCAGGAAAAGCCCAAGCAGGTGTGAGTATAAAGATACTCAGTAGGATGCCTCGAAATCTCGAGGGAGGAATAAGGGAGGTACTAAAACAATGAGAATTAGATTGAACAAAGAACAGTGTAAGATTACAATAGAGAGAGTGCAGCTCAACCCAAAAAAAGAAAGGAAGTAGGCTCATCCAAACCAAGATGAGCTAAAAATGGAAAGCACGTGGCATACCCCACACGTCTTTGCCCCTCCTAGAAGGAGAATAGCTGAACCATAGGAGTGGGAAAAAATTAGGGTGTATATATATATTCTCAATAAGAAACCAGAACGAGTGTATAATGGGACCTCTATCTCCATGCTCAGTCTAGGAAAAGTCTCCAATAGTTCTAAGGATATCCTCCACTGATGCCCAACAGTCCTGCATGTCAAAGATGTCTCATCGCTAAACTGTAAAAAAAGGGTCCCGCTCTGGTAATCACAAAGAAAAGTCATTTAATAGCCTCATAGAAAGGAATGAGTCTGAAAGAATTCATCAAGTAACCCACTGCCCAGCCCAGCTGGAGGGTAAACCCTAAGAGGTCGTCAGGTAACCCATTGCCCAGCGCAGCCGGAGGGTAAACCTTAAGGTAAACGGGTAACCCACTGCCCAGCCCCACTGGAGGGTAAACTATACGGTCAAAGGGTAACCCACTTCCTAGCCCCATTGGAGAGTAAACCCTGATGCGCTGGTGGGTAACCCATTGCCCAACCCCACTGGAGGGTAAAACCAAAACTGGCTTGATAACTCTACACTACTTGTGCCATCACTGGGGGTCACTAACATCGTAACCGTACGTTGGTTCGGAGTGCATCAAAGTAACCTTATACAAATTCCCTTTCGTGTTTCCACATTTAATCAGTTCTCGGATGAGGCTCCGCACGCCCAAATAGATTACACTATTGCAATCATCACTAAAAAAACATGCGAGATAGACTATTTAATCTCTTGAAACGGACTCCAGACGAAAAAGTTATTTAACACCGCTTTATGCCCATACGGTGTCTCATAGGGCCCACACCTCGGTCCGGGAAAAGGTCGGGCGAACTACCCCATCGTGATACTCTAGGAAAAACATGCCAAATCGATTAAACATTCACCCCAAACGGACGTCTAATGAAAAAGTTGCCAAATGCTTCACACAACATAAAAGACGGCCCATGGGGCCCATACCTCAACTGTAGCTTCAATGCTTGAAACCACCCTGGACTACATCTTCATGAATGTAGTGTCACAATGCCGATAACGGTGCCTAAAACAGACTACGGATGTGCTCGCGCCATCCAAAAGAAGAATCTCGACGAGGCTCTAAGTAACACTTAACGAGCGTGTCACGGCACCAACCAACCATATCTGGAATTAAAAATACACCAGACCACCTCAAAACCTCCATCTTGATCTAAGTGTCGTGTCTCCATAATCAGCATGCAAATCCAACACTTGGTTTGCAAGTTAAGGGCATTTTAACGCCAATGGACAGAGACGAGGTGGGTCAGACCGGTTCGGCCAGTCCACCCCTTGAGACCGGTGGAACGCGGCTCGGCCGCCTGGTCCACGGCGGCCCGCGGTTCACAATGCGGGCTGCATCATTTCACCCAGACCAGAACGAGCCAGTACGGCTCTTTTACACGGGACCCGTGTTTTGTGGATCCTAGTCCGCTCCCGGGGTCAGAAAGACCCTGGTCTCCCGCTGCACGCCAAACGGCAAAGCCCGTTGGCCCGCTCGCTCACGCCGACCGCAGCCGCCTGGGGAGCCCGTTGTGCCACCTACTGGGGAGCCCGCTGCGCCGCCTCCTGTGTAGCCCGCCGCACCACCACCTCGGGATCCCACCATGATGCTTCCTAGGGAGCTCACGCCACCGTCGTTGCCCACTGGGCCACCCTAGAACTGCCGAAAAACATCCCAGGGCTACCCCAGACGCCCCGAGACTCAGATTTTTTAACCGAAAAGTGTGTTGGAAATCTCGGAATGAACCCTATGCATCTATAGACATCTATCAAAAAATAAACAGCATTTAAATGCTATAAATTATGCTTAATGAAGGTGCGAGAAATTAAAATGAAATTGCAACGATGCCTACCTCACAAGGCGTAGCCCGTCGCTTCCCAAACGATCCGTCGGAGCTGCAACCGCCTTGGAGAGGTGGGGAGAGGAGATCAAAGAATGTGTATCATTTATTGATGGAGCTTCTGCCAGGGATATTTTAATGGGGACAAATGGGGGGATGTTTTTAATTAGGGAACTTAATTAAAAAATTTAATTAATTTTAAACACCAACCTGTTGGCCAGTACCAGAACTATCAACGGGGTCGAGGTTAAGCTGCTCCTAGGGTAAAATCCAAGTTCTAAGCGCAACGGTGGTCTCGAAATTTTAATTTGATCCTCCGTTCATAAGTTATAAAGTTTACCCTTGAGGCTTCTAAATTAAAAAAATGCTCGTTGGGGTGTTTTCCGCAGAAGCGTCATGCTGGTGAAAGTTACACCCCTCCTAGGGTAAACAGCGCACTCCAGACGCAATGGTGTCCTCATTTCTCCAATCTGAGAAACATTTTAGGAGTTATTCTGTTTATTTGGTGTGTCTAGTGTGAATGAACTTAAAATTTAATTTTGGCTACACCATGGCTCAGAATCACACAACGTCTGAATGCCCTGCTCTGGAATAACATAATGAAAATTTCAAAGTCTCACGGTCTCAAAACCCAGGTTCTTACATTCCATACTATTGGGACCACCGTACAACACATTTAAAAATGATTTTATCAAATATTTAAATATACATCTATCTCAAGAATGTGTTAGGATCTTACGGCTTGGATGGATGGCATAAATTGATGACATATTTTTTAATTATAAAATAAATCCATTTACCATCTCCAACAAAACCGTTTTTTAGCCATGAAAAAACCCATCTCAAAAACATCATTCATGTGACTTTATACATTTTAAATCATCAACGGTTAACATATTTTTCACTCAACTAAAATTTTATATTCATAAATATCATCTCGTCCACTTCCCCATTAATCATATCAAAAATAACATTATATAAATCTTTAAATAATATATCTTGAATCACATTTTCTTTTTTGATATTTGATTATATAAAAATCATAAAAATAATCTACTAATTTATGATATGTTTATAAAATACAATACCACTTAAACTTTAAAATTATTTTCTAACATCTGTATGATTATAATAGGTCTTCCAATGGAAAAAATATCCATATTTCCATTATAAACATTAACTATAAAAAGATTTTTTGAACTAATCTATTCAAGAAAACTTTGGGATATATATTGCCTTTTTATTGAATTTCATATTGATGTATAACACGATCATAGCTTCATAAATTCCCCTGGGTTCTTCTATATCCATCTTTGGGTTTTTTAGTACTAATTTCCTTTCAAAAATATGAATTCAATGAAATTATTATCCCCATTATTGAAAATAATTTAAATGATAATCTAAGGTAAGGTATTCCCGTATTAAACCATATTTTAAGTCATTTAAGACACCTTCTTATCCCTATTTTTTATGACTTATATCCATATCCCAATATTTGAGAGAAGGATAAAATGGCATGTGTCTTAGAAATGAGCCACTAACCATTAAACAGTAAGTCTAATTGGGAAAGATCAGGGTAAAAATTAATTGTTAATTAAACTAGACCTCAAAGTTGTATATAAGTCTATCTTGCATGGGATACCACTTCAAATTCTTCATTTTAGGGGATATAGAAATTCATTCATTAAAAAATTATAACATTCACTCATCTTTAGAAAATACATTAAGAACATTTAGGTGAATAAAATATAACTCCCCATTTTTCTACTATTTCCCATCAACCATAATTTCTATTATATATATATATATTTATTATAAAACAATCATGATTAGATAAGTGTGATTTGTATTATTTGGCTTCCAATTGATGTATATATTCTTCAATTTCGCTATTTATACAAAATAACTTATTATTGAAATATTTATCATATACATTCCACCATTAAGGGATACACTCCATTACATGTCATTCCACTTAGAATATCGCAATGTGATCACCTCTGTTTACTATAAAATTTATATAACACTTATCTAGATTACTATTGAATCCATCTCTTTTAGTTATTTACATGTTGTTATAAACAAAAAAACTAGGTAACAAGAAGGAACAACTTGATAACTTATTAAAAGAAATAAGGATTAGATTTTATCCTCAACCAAGATCATTCATTGTTTTTAATCTAATCATAGAGATAATTCATCATGCCCCCTTTCCCTGAAATGGGACATCAAAAATCAGATAGTCATATTATTCCTTTTATTTATTTCTTTGTGTGATGTTTTATTATTCACATTAACCATCATGGAAAATAAACTACCTTGAAAATTTATTATCTTTTCCATAAGTTTTTTCTGAGCTAGTATGATTGTTATATAATCCTTTATACCATTTTTTTGACTTATTTTCACCTCCCATATAGATTATTTTCCTGAAAAATTGATTCATAATTTTTAGACAACCGCTTAAGAAAATAATATTTTTACTTAGGTGGAACAATCTGATTCTATTAAAGACATACACCTACTTCTGATTCCTCGATTTGTTTATCATTTTTTAATTTTTGAAGATAAATATTTAATTATTCCTTTTTTAATATACCCAAATTTCAGGGATTGTTTCACCAAGTTTCTCATTATTCTCAAAAATACCTTAATTTTCATTCCCCGACTCTCAAATTACCATACCTTTTACACTATAAGGATTCTCTATAGATATGTTAGTCATGAATTCCCAAGTTTTATAATCCCTTACTCTCATATGCCACATGTTTTTCAAAAATAATCATCACTATTTTTTTATGGTAGATTAGATAAATTCTTGATCAATGGTGGATTTATTTTATAATCTATTCTCATCTTCTCAAAGTATCCCCCTTGGTTCATGTATTTTTTTAAGTGACATATTTTATAAAATCATGAATAGAACTTTTTCTTAAATACTCCATAACACCAATAATATCCTTTGAACAACGAAATTTTATTCTAAAAATTTTTCTATCATAAACATTGTTTATGTTGTATTGATATATATTATGTCTAATTTTTCACTTAGGAAAACAAACTTCTTGAAGTTTAACTCTCTTACTTTTATGTATAAGACTTATTTATACTAATATTATTATTGTAAATTTTTCTAGGATTAATTTTAGAATATTCATGATTATAGGTAAGAATTTTATATTTAGATTTATTTAGAGAGGAATTAACCTACCAATATTTACACATCTTTTCTCCTGCTTGATATTAATTGACATTAAACTCATCTAAATTTATAAATTCGTCTATTATCTTATAAATATTATTCAAATTTTCATGATATTTTGATTATTTATTATAGAATAATTCATATATTATAGAAATTTTCTCTTCAATACAACTCATCCAATTTTCCTGATAAAAAACATCAAGTTTTTTTCTTGATCTCATCGATATAAGTTACTTCTTTTATAGCATACTCTTATTTTTAATAATCTAAATTTTTTCTTGTATCAACAACTAATTCATTTCATTTTTGAGTTATGTGTTCTACTAAAGAAATGATTATAAAACATTTTTAATCATGTAATCAAATCCAATTCACTTTCATTAATAATCATATTGAATGAGGAATAAAAACCCCTCTCAATATGATCCATGTAATTAACTTCAAATTTTTTCTAGTGTCTTGATGATGATTTAACATTTTCTTATTTACACATTATACTTATTATTTTAATATCATTGTACTTATTCAATATTCTACTAGATATAGTTTAAAATATTGAGCTTTTACCCCATTTATTCTTATATGTTTTATCATAATATTCACCTAAATCATAAAATATAACCTCCTTCTTTGGATAATTTATGGAAATTAGTCCAATTAAATTATAGTTATTAAACCTTTGTGGTTCCTTGAATTTTTCTTACCATTTTTTCTATTTGAATTTTTTTATCGAAGATAACCAATTGTAAGACATTATCATCTTCTTTATCCTCATAATCACTTGATTTTTCTTCTTAAACAACCTCGACAATAATTTTTATCTAAGCATGAAATTCCCTATAATATTTTTTTTCTTCATCTTATTGATGGTTGGATATATTCTAATCTCATAAGAAATTAAAATATTATTTTTTCATCTAATGAAATATATTCTATATATTATAATAAAAACATCATTGGATCAAACATATTCAAAAGGTTTCTCATATGCTTTTCCTAAATAGTAGAATAATTTAATAATAACAAAAACATTAGATATTACAAAAAATATCAATGTCTCTTGTAATTTAGTCATTAATATTTTCATCATAATCCATTCTGATTTCCTCAAATTTTTTGTTCAAAATATATAATTTACCATCCTTGGAGTTTAAATTCACATTATAAAGGCATTTCAATTTATCTAAAATTTCTTGGGAATTTTTTATCCTCATAACATTTTCATATACCTTTTTTAACGAAGTCATTAATATAGAATTTAGATATTTTCCAAAAAATGATAGATCTCATATTTGAAAATGACATAGGATAACATTAAAAAATGGGTAGAAATACAACCCAAGAAACATATCTTTCTTTTAGTCTAAGAGATATAATATACGTGTACATACTCTTGCTATAAAATTGATAATTGTTTCCATTGAATGTGGGAAAACCCCTACTATTAATTGAATTTTTATATTCCATTTTCATCAACTCTTGAATATAATATATAGATATTGGGCTTCATATAATACCAATAATAGTTCCTAGATTTCATTAGATCAGTGGGGGTTCAATCAAGGATACATTGTTTTAATTATTTATTTATTTTAAATTTAACCTCTATGACCAGTAAAGGACTAGATTCTAACAATTTTAAGTCTCACAGCCTCACCCTGATATTAAAAAAATTAAATACCACTGGACACATCAATTTTTATATGGTTTTCTCTTAGAGTGGGACCCAACTCCATATTTTAATTGTTTAAACTCCCCAATCATAGATCTCCATTATAATCAAAAGTGGTTTCATTGGGAATCTTAACAATTCCATGATCATGGTGTCGTGTTACTATCATATTCTAGAGTCCCATTAGAAATTATAACTTTTATTTTTTCAATAAAAAATGTTTGAATAGAGACAAGATAGATGGCATTATACTCCTACTTTATTATACATCAATTGACATAAGTCTTTCCCCAATAGCCTTATAAATAAAATACTACATGTTTGATAATTTATTCAATAGTTTTGATTTCTAGTAATCATGATCAGATTAATAATCCTCACTCTGTCTCTTCTGATATCCAATGATCTAATTATTACTCAATTTAATGAACACTTAGGAACTATGGGTTATATTCTATTTCACAAAAAATTCCGTATTTCAGATTCATTTCTCTCTATATTTTCCTCTTCTAAGTCATTTTATCCATGCATCTATTTCACACAATAATTTCTCATTATTGATTCATGTAATTTCATCATAGTAAATCTTGTAAATCTTCTTCATGTAACACCTAGTATATAGAGTTGGTAATGCTTCATAAACTATTTTTTTGAAAACTAATTTTTAATAAAATGATGCTCCATGACCCATTTCCAAATTCCATATTCTCATAAAATTTTATTTAATTAGTTTTTACATAATTTTTATTCATATGAAAATTCATTTAGGAATGATACTTCAAAAACTATTGCTAAGAAAATGACACATCACATACCATACTTGGACAAAAAGTATATGAGACTAAAAATGGGAAAAGGATCTTATAGTCTAAATAATATCATGTCCAAAAAATCAACAACTTAACAATTTAACCAAAGCTAGTTTTTATAGGTATAATAAACTAATTAATTACGCTTATAATCCAAATAATCATGTCTATCCACTTATCCTTTATAGAATTGAAAAATATTCCTTTTAAAAACTATAAATAACATTGAACTTCTCATTATCCTTAATCTCATTGATTAAAACAATAATGTACAATTAATTATATTAATTGACTAACCAACACATATTTTACGAATTAATCCATAGCTTAGTTCCTGAAAAATAATGTCACTTCAATATTGAATAAACAATGGTGTACTGCATGTCCTAAAACTTACTTCACTTACAATCCCTCACAAAAAATCACTAGAAAATGGTTTCCCGCACAATATTCACAAAATTTTATTTATACAAGAAACATTTCCATTATTAATTTCTTTTTTTAAACAAGATATATTTGATTTATCATGGTTTTAGTTCTCTTACATTTATCTCAAAACCTATAATTTTGGTTGTTCATTATGCACTAGTTACACCATTATGGATTATATTTTCAAATAATGTTCATAAACATCATGAATTCATAAAATTTATTACAATTATTTATTCATCCTTGATCTCATATGGTTGAGTCAACAGTTTGATTCATTTATCAAAATGAATTGTGAGATACAAAAACCCTAGGTTCCATGTGCAGATGATAATCACATTGATATAGTTTTACTCATATGTGGAATAAGATTAAAACAAAATAATAGTATGTAAAATTACTTATTTTCCTACATTTATGAAAATATAAATAGGATGACATTTAATAATATCATTAATCCTTTATGAAATCATGAAAATCAATCAGGGTTTCCCTACATAGGTGGTCTACTCGGGCCACCCTGAATAAGGGTTAGTCTATACCTACCATTTAACCCCACACACTGTTTGTTCTTGTGTTAACCATTGTTACTTTTATTCCTAATTCACACCATGGTCACCTAATGATAAATATATTTCATCTTAGATTGTACCCTTTTTACTAATATTCTTAAGTGTATGGATTATGGTAGAAATATATTTTTTAAGTACACAAAATATTCCTTTAACTTCTCTTAAAAAATACAATTATATATCAAAAAACCCATCTAGAAAACACTATATATATTATGTTCTTCATCATAGATCATTTCAAAAGGACTAATTTTTATCCTAGATATAACTTATCTTTTTTAAACATCAACTCTTAAATATCCCTATTTTCTTCACCAATAATAATTTGATTTTATTCTTCTCATAATATTTCATAAATCAAAAATTTATTTTTTGGATGTCTTATTCATTGAATATCTTAACAAGATTTAACTAATTTACATGATTATTACTAAAAAACAACAACAATTTATCTTCAAACATCTTTTTTACATGTTTATGATTCTCAATAGTCTTCTAATAGCACAAATATCCCTCTTTCCATGACACTCATAAATTAAGGGGGAAATCAATGAAATAATGAACAAAATCAATCATCATTATGCACACGGAATTTCTTAATTAATTTCCTATTGAAAAAAAAACATAACCTTAATTCCAAAAATTTTCCAAGATTATTCATAATAAATAACTGATAGAAAAAATATTCTATTTAATACTTCCATTAAGGTAATTAATTTTCTTCCTATATTGAAATTATAATTTAACCACTATGTATAAATTTTTTCATCACAAGAAACTATACCAATTATGTCTGTCTCATGATTTGATCTTGAATATATAATTTAAAAAACATATCATTCATAAAAATGAATTAATCTAAAGATAACATCCATGATCATATGAAAACTGATGAAACATTGAAATAATAATTTGTACAATAATAATAAAAATAATAATAATAATAATCATTATTATTATTATTATTATTATCTATAGAGGGTATTGAAGATATAAACAAATGAAACACAAAAATGAACTCAAAGAACTTGTAGTCTCGTACCCCACACTTCCACAAAGTGGTAGGACCAAAACTAAAATAACTAAATGCATTGTAAAAATGTACCAATGGACTAACTGAGAAAATAAAAACTGAACGATACACCCAAATACACCATTTTTTTTATAATTTTCTTATATACATGCCCACATATGAAATTTGTCATACCACACACCCGCCTCTTTCTTTAGATTTTGTATATTTACTTTTATAATAATGTGAACCCACCCAAAACTTCATTTAAAAACAATAAATTGTATAGAGTCTCATTCTTGCTATTATAAAAGAATCCACCACTAATTATCTATTTTACAAGTAATGTTTTGTTCACTATTTCTTGAAACAAATTCACACTAGTAGGTGGCCAATCGAGAAGAAATATGTCTATAAAAATTGAAAAATAAGAACAAAAATAATTGTAATACTTTATAAATTTGAAAAATCCATAATATAGTATACAACGCAATATATAATAAAAATTAGTATATAAAATTATGGTGAATAAGATTTTACAAATGATCTATAATATAATAATAGTAAGCTCATTGTGGAGACCATAAAACCAATAAAATAAATTAGATAACACATATTCATTGAATAATATGTCCTATGGTATGCCTTCCTCAAGATAATAATGATAGAAAATTGAGTGTGATGCGTATAATTAATTCAATAAAATCATCGTGTTAGGATTGATCATTCATGATAAGTTTTCATGATGATTCCAAATTTCATGGGAATTTTTTGTATAGTCACCTTCAAATCATTAATTTTTATAAAAATTCCATCTTGTGATATAAACCATAGAAATAATATCATTTATCCTTGCTTCCAATACATTCATAGATCCACATCGAACAAAGAAACTACCCACAATATTTGTTGTGGGACTCATATTGAAGGATCCACTACTTTTAGCTCCACGATTTCATTTAGAAGTTGTATAATTGTTGATATTTAACCATCCTATTTGAGGATGATTCTAAATAACTCATATTTATCCTTTCAATTTCCTATAATTGAATGAAATAAAAAATATTCTACAAATATATAGACAATAAAGAGTATTATTATCATTTACATTTTGAAAAATATTTTACTCCTTGATAATGAAAATCTTGTGTGAAAAATTTTAATAAACATATGGTCTCTTACTAATAAAGAGGATTACATTTATGGTTTTTTTTATTAGGTGTTGCAGTTTAGCACATGAATCTACAAATCATCTTTCAGGGTTCTTATATATAAGACTTTCTAAAGACTGTTTAAGTGACTTGTTCAATCCCAAAATAATTTTCTTTTTCAATTCAAAAATGTCCAAAAGTTAATTATAAAGATAACATAAAGATTTCAATTAGTGAAGATGTGATATTACAACATATGATCTACAAGATAAAAAAATAAGGTGATTATAAAGGAATACAAAAATTATTAATGCATGACTCGGTTTGTATTCTAATATATTAAATCCTCTAGAAAATAAAATTTTTAGAAGGTATAATCCATGATTTATGAATGATAATAACCCACTATATACCATTAACTAAATTTATATCTTCAAATAATTAATAATTACTACCACCACCACTACCACTACTAAAACATATATTGGTAGAGTTAGTATTGTTAGTAGTAAAAATAATTCCATTACAAGTAATAATAGAAATAGTAACAGTAATAGTAGTAGTAATAGGAATAATAATAGTAATAGTACTAATGGTAGGAACAATTAAAAAAATAATTTTAGTCGTTGTTGTTTTAGTAGTTATAGTACCAACATTACTAGTAATAATAATAGTGAAATCTTCTATTTAATGCTAAAAATTACAAGGAAGACTCACCCACACCCACAAGACCTAATTAGGTAACGCAACCCACCAAATGGTTGAATCACACCCTTTCAGATCCTAACAGTGGCCCAAAAAACCCAAATAGTTAAAAAATTTAAATTCACTACTAAAATAAAATTATAATACATAATTATAGATCGATTAGTATAATTTCTACTACAATAATGATACAAAAACTCATAAAATTTTCACCATTGATAATTGAACCCCAATCCATTGAGATGCATGAAACAAATTGCAAGCAATAGTCTTGGAGATTTCATATATAATAATAATAGTAACTATACTAGTAATTTATATTATTATATACAGGTATAAGTATATGAAAAACCAAACCCACTTGCATTGGATCTTCTGGTACAACACCACCAATCCCAAACCCCAAAGGGATAACCTACATCTGATTTCCACTTTTCATTACACATGACCTAACAGATAAACACCAAGGTATGAAGTACAATACAATGGGGCCTAATAACCTTAAAAATAGTGATTATAATAAATATTATATAGGTAGAGGTTATTACTAACCATAGAAATGGACATACCCAAATAACCCTAGTGGGTTATGTATTATCACTCCCTATAAGGACTAGAATTCAGCGAATATGACCATACCATATTTGAGACTCATAATCCCCTTTGTGATGTATTAAACCAAAGAATTGTTTTCGATGAGGCCAGAGCCTCCTTTATACTAGAGGCCCCAAATAGGTGTCCGAAAACAATAATAATTATAATGATGATGATTATTATTGTTATTATTTTTATTGTTATTATTATTATTATTATGCGACTGGTAATGATGATCATATAAATAATAGCTTAGGTAATGAGTGTACTCGAACCATGATTGTTTTTAAATGAAGAAAAAGACATGACGTTACAAGGGTGGTTTAAAAAATCCGCTGTGAATTTTACCACTAGAATTTGGGTCTAGTAAGGTTGAATATGAGTTTTGAATCCCAAAATACATCATCAAAAAAACATATACAAGAAAATTCTTTAATAAAAAAACTAAAAAATTATTTTTATCCCTATACACAAGTTTTACATTCAATTGATGATAATGTAAAACATGAGGACCTTCTATCCAATACAGGAAGATTCTGTATGGAATTTTTAATTTTATAAACCTCATATATTATATGATAAGAGTCATATCAAATTTTGATCATATAAAATTCCATTTAATGTATATAACATATCATATTACATAAATAGTATCCAAAAGTTCCACCTTATATAAAAATCCATTTTTGATGTAGTGATAAAATAATTCTTTTAAAAATCCTCTGTGATAACCAAAATAACATTCATAACCCTATAGAATTCATACACCAAATAATTCTCCATCAACTTTCACCTTGATCCGAGTTGAAATCAGTGGAATGCAATGTTTGGACTTTATTAAATGTGGATTCATTTCCATTTTATGTTCACCAAATATATTCTGTTCATTTTAATTAAAAACATCATTCATCATCAATACTATTTGGTTTGTCGGTGCATCATAGATTTCTTTTTGAATTGAAAAGATACCAATATATAGATAGGTTTCTTGGTTATCAAAATTGATTCCATTTCTCTAATTCTATATAAAATAAATGGCCACTATTTTAGATACCATAAACAAATAAAAAATGATCACTAATGGATGAGTTGGAAATTGAAACCATAAAAGTAGAAAAATCATTATCTGAACACCACATTACGTAATATAAATACAATAAATATTCCCATAAAATCATGTAAAAACGAAAATTTTGAATATATGTGGTAGTTTTCCATAGGCGTTCAAGTAGAATACACATATTGTGGCCATTGATAATCTCAATTTATGTATTTTATCATCAAGTGGAATACAATTATACTATAAAATTCATAGTAGAATGTATTTAGATGGGGCGATGAAGGAATTTTTTAAATTTAAAATCCATATGTGAACATTTTTATCATATTTTAATTTGAGTCTATATAATTCTCTAGAATTCCAAAAACCATTAGTGTTTGGTGTCTAGATCAACGTGTATATGTCAACATAAGAATAATAATATATTTTTAAAATAATATCACAATTTATAATTATAGAGTACTCATTAATATTTTTATTAACATTATACATGGTCAACTTTTGTATGTTTTGTTATACCATCACAATTTCCTTCAATAGTATATGATACTATGCAGTGCTCTAGTAGTTAAGATATGAAATTCGATAGACTATCAATTTCAAAAAATGCACTAATTCATAATAACTGTTTTTTTAGTTTTGTTTATTTGGTTAATGAAATATAAAATGAATACCCATTATGAATTTTTGAAACTATCATGTTTTTTATAAACTCTTGTTATTTATCCTAAGATGTATGGATATTCCATTTAAATATAGGGAGTGGAGACTCATTAAATATTTTTAGTTCCTTAATTCCCAATTTACCCATGTAAGTGGGTTTAGTGAACTATTTATATGCAATAGATGTCAATTTATATTCACGAGAACTTCCAATCCATAAAAAATGTATAATCATGCTTTGAATCTCATAATAATACTACTAGAACATATATACATATAAAAATCATAAAAAACATAGTGGTGGTTATTGAATTAACCAATAATATCCTCCCTATAAGAGGAAATATTTTTTACATTCTAATTATCTAATTAATCTATAATCCTAGAATATATGTTCATTAAATAAAAAATTTTAACATTCACCCATAACATGGTGACAACAAAGTCAACAAAAGGGAAAACCTTTATCTTAACTCCAATGCCCATAAAAACTCTATTCTTATTGGACATAAAAATCTACTTCCCAAACACAATGAAGAATTTATTTCAATTTATAACTATCCCAATGTCTCTTACATAGTGAAATAATATATTTGTTATCTTCCATATTATTTTTATTGACTTATCCAATAATAATAATTTCAACATCATTTTAATGATATAAGGGTCAATAATAGGTTTCTTATAACAATAATTTTCTTATAGAATCTATCATAATCATGATCAATAATAAGTATACTCATGTATCCCACAACATATTCAATGAGGATACTTGTGAGAGATACTCTCTGAATGGTGCCTCTTGAACACCCAAATAAACCACTTGGTGACCCATTAATGAGAATAGAGAGACTAAAAATATTGAGTGTTACACTGATCAATTTGATAAAGGTATTTAAGGAATATTATTTTTTAAGACCACTAAAACTATGATACATTTTTTTATATAAATTCCTTAAGATATTTTAATATTTAAATATTATTTCACATATTAAACATTAA
Source organism: Viscum album (assembly GCA_963277665.1). Lineage (NCBI taxonomy): Eukaryota > Viridiplantae > Streptophyta > Magnoliopsida > Santalales > Viscaceae > Viscum > Viscum album. The sequence continues at coordinate 865,302,898 of OY728148.1, forward strand.
TATTAAATACATTGATTCATTATATTGTACTGAATAAATAGTTTTGAATTCCCCTATCTTAGAAAAATACAAACTGATTGGGATTTATTAAATCAATAGATATTTACCTCAACCTTAGTCCCATAATTTTACTGATGGTTCTTGGGAAAATTATCCCAATAAAAATCATCTTATAGTACCTTATTCTAACCACATTATCTTTTCTAGAATATAGTGTGTTCAAAATTTTGCATGAACTCATTTGAATCTACAACACTGTCCAAATTTTTAGAGGAAAATGAAAATTTAATCTCATCCTCTATATGGGATATAGTTTGTTCTGGATTCTAGTTATCATCAATGTAGGAAATAGATAATCAATTAGCAGTGGGTGAATTATATCCCCCCACAATTTATATAATATCCACGAATATAGTCCAAAAAATATTTTAAATATTGGTTTCAATGGTAAAAATATATTAATTTATTTACATAATAATGAACCCTCTACAAAAAAATTTATCCTTATATAGTCATTAAAACCCTTGTTGTTTATATAACTATCTTAGAGCCATTTTTCATTATATTGATTCATGCTCAGTCTTTTAATGAGGAAAATAAAACAATAAACCTTATTTTTTATTTGAATCTCACCCTACAGAGGTATATGTTGGACCAGATCACATATTTGATAGCTTTCATAATCCTTATTAGCAATAATGATGCCATCATCCAACATGGAAAAAGGGGACTTGATCTATTCCATTAAAATATATTTGGTCTTGTTGAATGGTTTGGGTAATATATGGAGAGGGATACAAAAAACTAATTTTTTACATCCATAAATAAAATTTCCCAACATCCAATAAAGCTAATCCATGCATTATTAAAATTAAATACAAAAGTATTATTCTCTAATATGTTCATTCATGAGTTAAAAATGAATGGGTTTCGATCTAAGTTGAATATTCGGAGAGTAAAGATAGATATATTCAAAGCTAAGTTATTATCATTCATAGGATAAAATAATATTTACAGTTTACATGTTATCATTCTATTTACATTGTATCTACCCCTTATGTATTTAGTACTATTAAAAAAGGACCTAAATCGGGTTATATTATTCAATACATGACCATAGTTCATTTTATGCAATGCTAGCGACATTCAAACTAAATGAATTAATGGATAATATCAATTAATAAATCACATTGATAATGATAACATAATTTTCATGGAAGTAAATGAATTATATTGGAAATCAGGATCTCAAATATCATGATATCTATATTGTTATACCATAATCTAATATAGTTTCATTGATGGGTATGTATACACCAAAAACCAATTTAAATGTGCCCAATTATTTGTCTCATGATACATATCAATGCACTAAGTGTTATCTATAAGTATTACCCACCTTTCACTTCATTTTTAACGCATTCCTCATATATTTAATGGTCAATTCAATTTATAGCTATTTTTTCTTCTCAATAAATATCTGTATTGGGTAAAGAAAAATGATTTATCAAGATTTTCCCTAGCCGGTCAAATAACGTTTTTAGTAAGACATCATATCTAAAAATGGTATATATTTTAGGAAATAATAATATAAATTATGTAAATAATATTGAAATTTAAGAGAAATTTAATTTTCAAAGATCACAAGAATGTGAATGTTTCAAGAGAAAGTTAATGACCACAAAATTAATATGAGATAATATATAACCATCATACCATCAGAAATATTGGCTTCATATTAAAATCATGTCATTTTAAAAAATTAATAAAATGTCAATGAAATATTAAAATAATCATTTTTTGACTTTTTCCTCTGTAAAAAATGGATTATATAAAATAAGATATATATTTTGAAATGGTTATGAAAGTTGGGAAGTCCAGTAATGTTGTATAAGTTAAAATAATTTTGTCATAAATTTTGTAAATATAGTAAAAAATGAACCATTTATACAATATTATAAATATTCCTATTACACCATTGAAAAATTAAATGATAAAAAAAATTATGCCTTAAATCATTTGAGTAAATTAAAAGGATTTTTAAAAAATTGATAAATATGGACATAGAAGAAAAATATAGTCAATCTAAATGAGAAATAATATCACCTTTTATTTTAAACATTTATTTACTTGATGTAGGTACCATGGAGAGGAATAAATGGAAGAAAATATGGTAACTACTTAAATATCCATAAAAAAATAAAATATATTGATATTATAAATTATGGATATGAGACTCCATCATTGATATCTAAATAAATCCAAAATAAAATTAGATTTAAAAATATAACATTTTCTATACGGTAGCTTTTAAACTGTAACCCCTTTGATAAATCAAGATGAATTGAAACATTAAATATTAATAATAATAATATATTCATGTTAAATATATAAATGGGTATGTATAAACACCACATAAAATTAAATAGGTTTATAATATCAAATATGTCGTAATGGAGTGGGAATTATGACAAAATCCCTTACACAGACCCTACCATTGAATTGATATTTAAAAAATGAAGTGATTATGTGTATCGAATTTAAATCGGCACAAAAAAATTTTAAATACAACATAATAATAATATTAATGATTTGACAAATAATAATTTCATAATATAGTCAATACAGTAGAATTATATCCCAATGAATTAAAATTGAGTTAAGAAACCCTTTACCTATTGGTAAAATTCAACTCAAATACCCTTGTATAAAATATTTCAAATTTAAAAACAAAACTACCATGAATTATGAAGGATTGATGGTGTAACAAGTAAAATGTGAAATATATAAATATAATAAAATAAATTAGGTACCTAGTATTAAAATATTCCTCAATAAATTGAAATTGATACAGAATCCCTTACATCAGGTCTGACTCATCTTGTGCGTTTTTTATAATACAAAAAAAATAATTATGTTAAATATTTACATGATTAATAATAATTTTCTAGTTTTATTCACCTTGTTTTTATTACCATATCATATTTATTTACTTAATAATTTACCTTAACGTCAATCATTTTGATCATATTCGGTTCATATATCCCAAATGAATTTGGTAAGTCCACTACTGTCAAATTGGTCAAAATTTTATGATGTGAAAAATTATAATCACGTAATAGTAATAATTTTTGTTCTTAATTTATAATTTTAAAACTAATCATGATAGATGGTTATGAAAAATGATCCATGTTACGGTCAAAGAGACAGTAAGTCATACGTACGCAAGAGTAATTTCACATTTTTTTAATAATACTGTGTTTCATTTTATTTTTACATAATTATATTATAAAATATATATGATACTATTTCTATAATTACACTCATATATACTATCAATGGGATATAGTGATGTAAAATGAATCACATCGCTTCATGGGCATGGTAGTCTACATGTACGCATGAATGATGTTATAATTTTCTGATTGATGGAATTGTAAGAAATTATATGAAATATTATTTTTAATAATGATAAATATGTAATGTATATAATTTATATTCATGAAATCTATCATCATAGAAAAACTTTATAGTGACTCAGCTTTTTCTTACATAACTATTACATCATTTAAAAGATAAACAACATAATAGTGCTACAAAATTAGGATCTAAAGGTTTAGTGTCATGGGAAATTTTCTACCATAAATAAATTCTACACAATAAAATGTAAAAATATATTTAAATCATCTTCCTTAACTTCTTATTGACCTTCATGTTCTCCTTATTATAAGTATTCTTCTAGGATATACATCAAAAAAATGGTGTGAGCTAAATTCCCAGTATAAGGGTGAATAATAGACTTGAAACATGGTCGGGTATAACCATCATCATCATAACATAAGAAAAGTATCACCATCATAATAATTATAGGAACAATTTTATAAAGTCACAGAACATGTCATTGCATAAAAATGAAACATCTTCACTTAGTGGTCAAATACAAAACATATTTGTGAACAAAGTTAGAATCATGTTCACACATAACATAATTATTGATAAAAAAATATATCATCATTTTCACACATATTTTACATTATCTTATGAGATACATCACATTACCCAATGTATTGAAGTGCTAGATAATTATGGTCGCACCCATCACATCCTAAAATTTAAATAATGATGCATGAAACATAAAATATAAATCAATCCTCGACATAAATTAACCCATGCAAAGGAATGGGTTTTATTTAAAATATAATAAATTCATGAAAAACATTTGGGGTTACAAAAATGGAATATCATACTAGTATTGGAATAATCAATCTTGAGTGAAGAAGAAACAATCTCAAGAAAGTAAAAGATATGTTTTTAGAAAGAATAGTTCTTTTGAATAATCATTGCATTTGTCATAAAATCAGATTGGAAGAATATATATCCATGAAATTAACCATTAAAATTTTATTTTTGAGGAATATTAAAATATCATCCACCAGAAAGTTAGCGTGAAAGAGGAATAGCCCAAAAAAGGATTTGGGTTTGAGATATCCACTTAACTTATGTTTGAATGCTTTCTTCACTTTAATATCCTTGATCATCAAATTAAATTCATTAATTAAAAAATAAATAATACATTATTCATATATTTTATTTATTATATTTTATATATGTCCATTTATGGTATTTTTGATAACTTATAGGGTTTAGTTTCATCGTTTAAGAGTGTTCATTTTCATGGTTTTCCTGATCGGTTCGCTTGTTTATAAGTATAGAAGTTGATGTACAATGATAATGATTCTCTATAATTAAAATTATATGAACATAAAAATGTTTAATTGGTCTTATATATGATTTGGTTATAAGGTATGGGTATGATATATTGAATATATTATGATTGAAAATTATTTAATTTATTTTGGTTGTTTTTAAGAAAATTATCTGATTTCGTAGTATTTTTAACACTGTGTTTATTTATTGGTTCCAGAACATTATATAAAAAATATTATTTATAATAAAATATTATTTGACCATAATAATATTTTTCTGACCATCCTTGAAGAAGATCATGAAAAATTAAAATACATCATCCACAGTGGTCGTAAAGCGATACCCAAAGAATGATATTTTCATTTTTAGAATAAATGAAAAAGAGAAGATATTTGAAGATTAATTGGTACATTAACATAGTAAAATTAATTAATATAAAATATACTTGAGTTATTATTCCATTTGGATAATTGGAGTTGAGTAGAGGATAAAAAAATGAAATGAAATTGAAAATAAATTTAAAGAAAGAGGATTTTACCTCTTGAGTTTCTCCTCCTTAAGAACCTCATTTGGGAAAAGGTTTTGTTATTTTGATGATACCAATGGATTCTATATTTTTGGGACGGTATTAGGAATATTATTGGGCATAATATATACAATCTTAAAGTCTTGTTAGGTGTGAGGAGAAGAGGTGGGGAGAGATTGTTTTTTTATAGGAGGAAAGGGGTGTTTTCTCATTATTTTATTCATTAGTTTATTATTTTGGATCAAGACTATGAATGGTTTTAACATTATCACTAAATATATTAAAATAATAAAATATATTTCTAGATTTTCTGTATACATCATCTTTACATCATCTATGACTCGATAATTTATGCATTTAGAATATATCGTAAATTACCGTATTTCACTATTCACCAAAAATTCATCTATTTTATAAAAATCCAAAAAAATTCCCAAAGAATTTTTCAACATATAGAATTAAAATATTTACTCCATTTTATGAAAATAATTTTCTAAATATAAAATATTTAATTTTATATAAAAACCATCATTTACTCAAAAAAAAATAATGATTTTAAAATTACAACATATTTTATGACACTTTGAAAAATTACTTAAGGTCTCATAAAATTATCTAATAATCATCAGACAATAACTTATTAATTTAAGAATCTCTTTTATGGAATTAAATATTATTTTTAATTATTATATTAATTAAAAAATTGTGATTAAACATTTATGTTTTATAAAAATACAAACACTAAATTTTTCAATTTTAAAACATCTATTTACTTATACTATGACACAATTATATCATATTTTTATTTATAACAATCCGAAATTTAATTAATATTTTCATTGGTGATATTACTATTATATTGATTGGATTACTATTCCAAATTTTCTTGTTACAATTGCATATGGAAATTTACTATTCCATCAGAATAGGTTCCTTAATTTCATCAAATATAACTTTTTTAATTTGTTTATTTTTGAGGATAAAGTTTTTATTGTGATATATATGTTACGTATTTGTTTTACACCATAAAACATAATTATTATATGAGAAATAATTTCATTGATTATATTTTGGGTTTTTACATTATTCCCCCTTTTAAATTTCTCCCTCAAAATTTCATTTTACATAAAAAAGTGAGGGTATTTATCCTTCAATACATACTCTTGTTCCCAAGTCGCTTATTCATACTTTTCTTCCTCTAAAACACATTGGAAAGGTCAGTTGTCTTGTTGCGTAGAAACTTATATATCAGGTCTAGGATCATTATTGGATGCTCCTCAAATGGGAGATCATCATCCAACTGTACTACCTCTGAGTTCAACACATGTGAGGGATCTGGTATGTACTTCCTCATGAGAGATACATTGAACATATCTTAAACATGACTCATTCCTGGTGGAGGTGAAATCTGATAGGCCACCACTCCAATGTTATTAGGAATCTCAAAAGGGAAAATATACCTTAGTCTAAGCTTCCCTTTCATTCTGAACCACATGAATATCTTCTTGGTTATATTTGAAGGAAGAATTTATCTTCAACGTAAAACTCTCAATCACTTTGACGAATGACTGTATAGATATTTCACAACTCTGAGAAGTTTTAATATTTTTTTGATGGTATGAACGATCTTTGTCATTTATATCACAATATTAGGTCCAATAAGATTTCATTCTCTAACTTCTTCCCAACATGTTTGAGTTTTACAACATTTTACAAGAATTTCTTCACATTGATCCATCGAAATACTTGATTAGAAGATATTGTTGTATGAGAACCCCACCAATAGAAGATGTTGATCCCATCAACCTTTGAATTCCATTGAGCAGACTCTCAGCATGTTTCTGAGAGAATGATTAGTCCTTTCAGATTGGGCATCAGTTTAGGAGAGATCTTCCATGCTGAAATTCTTTTCAGTGTTTAAATAATGTTGAATATATATCTATAATATAGAAGTGAACCTTAGATCATGATAAAAATGATCAAAAGTGTAACCCCATGTTTCATGACCACATTCATCACATATATGTCTTAATGTTTTCTATTTGATAAATATTCCATAATTATAATAAATTGGGCAGTCTTGGTGAGTTTATTCACCATAATAAATATCTCATTATTTCCTTTGGATGTATTTTTTATACCAGTGATGAAGTCCATAGTGAAATTCTTCCATTTCCTCGTGGGTATAGGAAATGGTTTCATCATCCCTTTGGACTCCTTCCAATATTTATTAACTTTATTAAATATCAAGAACCTAGAGATATACTCCATAATCACATTCTTCATTTCATCCCACTAGAAGTGTTCTCGAAGATCATGGTACATCTTGGTACTCCCAGAATGGATTGACAAAGTTGATATATGTTCCCTATCCAATAACACATTATTTATCTCAAGTGATGAAGGCACACACAACCTCATTCCAAACCAAATAACACCATTATCATTGATATATAAATCTTGCATCTTCCCCTTCATTAATACTTTCTCCTTTCACCTCTTTAATCTTCGCTTTTATAGATGGTTATGAAATCATTTGGCCAAGGTAAGATGTATTTCATGCCTTTATGATTTCCAAATTCAATATTTTTATATCGATTAATATATGGTCCTTCACAATATGCAACATGGATAGAGGATCAAGTTATTTATTTTAAAGAGAATTATCCACCTTGTTTGGCTTCCCAGGATGATAGTGAATAGTGAAATCGTAAACCTTGATTAGCTCTAACTATCTCCTTTGATGCACTTTGAGCTCCTTTTGTCTGAATATATACATTATCCTCTTTTTATTGGTATATATTTTTTAATTCTCACCATAGATGTATTTTCTCTAGATTTTTATGGAAACAATAATAGTTTCTAACTCCAAATCATGCTTAAGGTAGTTATTATCATGGATCTTCAACTTCCGTGAGACATAGGCTACCACTTTATAAATTTTCATGAGTAAAAAACTCAATATTTTCTTTGAAACATCACTGTATATCACAAATCATTCTCCACTTTTTTGAAATTTAATTCCATGTGTAGGGGTCATCCTCCCCTTTATCCCTTTGTATTTTTCCTCACATTTGTACCTCCAAACATAATTTACCTCATTCTTTGTTAACTTAGTTAGTGGGATATAAAATCATTGTAAATTACTCACAGGTAATCATTAGTAACATTCTAATCCAAGAAAACTGTAGATTTCCATGAAACTATTGGGTATTGGCTATTTTTAAATTTCCTTTGTTTTCTAAAGGGTCTATAGAAATTCCCTCACTTCTGTTCATGTGTCCCAAGAATGTGACTTTTTTCATCCAGAAGTCACACTTGCTGAACTTGGAATGAAAATTATCATTCTTTAATTTCACCAACAAAATATTTAGATGTTATTCATGTTTATCCTTTCTCTTGGAGTAGATGATAATGTCATGGATAAACACTACCATAAATTATTCAAGTTAGTATCAAAAGAATTTACTCATTAATTCCATGAATATGGCAAGGATATTAGTAAGTCTTATGGTCATTACTTGAAAAACATACTTACCATACCTTGTGTGAACAGTATTATTCTAAATATATTCATTATTCACCTTTATTTGACAATATATATAATTAATATCTGCCTTTAAGAAGTAATGATCTCCTCATAGTTGATCAAACAATTCATCAATTCTTGGAAGATGATACTTGTTCTTTATGGTTATCTTGTTCGGGTAGTTATAGTTGACACACAACATCATTGATACATCCTTTTTCTGCGCAAAGAGCACTAGAGTAATCCAAGGTGGTTCACTATTGTGTATGAAACCCTTTTCTAAATTATCTTATAGCTACTTCTTTGACTCCTCTAGTTTGATTGGGGTCATCCTATATGGAAATTTTGATATAGGACTACCTCTGAGAATGATTTATATTGATACATTTACATCATGATATGGGGGATTTCTAAGAAACTCATCAAAAAATACATAAATATATTCCCTCATAATGGGCATTTACACCTTGTTTATACCTTCTTGTGACTCAACCAATTTAGTGAGGTATGGTACTTTATAGGGAATCAATACTCACACCATTGAATGATTTTACAAAAGAGATATGTGGTCTTCCTTGCATTTGAATAGTATCATGGAATGGTTTATAATCTCAAAATATATTTATTTTTCCCAATTTTTTATATTATCTCTATATAATTAGGGCCAATACATCCCCAATATAGAAACAAATTCCACCAAAGTAACTATCATGGGATACTCTATAAGATTCTTCACACATACACCAATAAGAGAAGAGTCCAATACCTAGGTTGTAAGGATTTAACAACTTGGTTTTTTTAAAGATATTTCTACTTTGAGGTATCATAGATTTGATTGAATAGTTATAGAAAATAAATAGGATATAATTTAATGTGCATAACTAGAATAAAATAATAATTTTCCTATTCTTGTGTGAATATGAATTGTATCTTTTATGACTTTGTTTCCATCCTCCACATCCTCATTATTCCTGTCATATTCCTTCTTTTGATCCTTCGGCTTTAGTGTTTGATGATGTAGATTACCCTCAAGGATTCTAGGTTTAGTGCACTGGCTTGTATAGTGACCTTTTTCCTTGTAGTTGAAGCATTTAACCTTGGGTGGTGCTACATTTTCTCCATCATATCCGTCAGAATCTTTTGTCTCTTCGAACTTTTTATGTTTTGTGTCTTTTTGTGTCACACTTATAGAATTTTCCTTTCACTTTAAGGAAGTTCTCATGTTTCTTCTTCCCAATTTTTTGACATGTGAATGGTTGGGATTTTATTCCACGTTTCTCATTAGATCCCCCAACATGAAACTCCATATTTCATTTCTTATCACTGTATCTGTGTTACCATTATCGAAACTCCATCTCCACTTTTAGAGAACATTGAAAAACTTCTACACAACTATTCTCGAATATCTAGACACTTTCAATGTTTTGATTATAAGCAACTAAAAAATCTATCAATTTTTATTTCATTATTGATAACAAAAGATGAAGTGTATATTGAAATCCTTGAAAAAATTTCTTCGTAGACCATGATAGATTCACCTTCTATTTACCTAAGCTCTATAAATTCTTTGTCCTTCATTGTATGAAGACTTAATGGGAATTTCTTTTCAATATATATTATCTAAATTTCATCCCATCCGATATCTTCAATTTCATCCTATGGCTTGGTGTTCTTAATCAATTCTCACCGTTAATTGGCCACCTTACCTAGATAATAAAAGGCCAAAGTATCCATCTCCTTCTTAGAATAGTGAATAACAGAAAAGATCATCTCCCTCTTGTTGACCAATTATTCTTTGATGAATGGATCAGCTGATACACTAATTTTTGGTTGTCATTGTTTCATAAAATAGTCTATATATCGTTACTCCCTCTTAGGTGATGAATTATATTCTATATTGTTTCTTTTAATATTGAAATAATAAGAGAGTTGGGTAAGAATATCCATGAAATTTTTAACTCCACCTCCCAAGGAATTGGGGTTGTTGTTTATGAAATCACATCATTGTCCCTTCAATGGGTTATTGTCCCGGTTTCTACTTGATCCAAAAAAATTCTATAATAGAAAAATTTTGAACAAAACATAGGTCAAAATGTCATGAATAAATAATTTATTACTTTATGAAATTGAATCTAAGGTCGTATCATGTTGGATACCTATATTCATAGTCATGTACTAAGGTTTTTCACTAAGGTTATCTAATCCTAATTCCCAAATTAACTAAACCATTCTCTAAAACCAACTTTGGAAACCTAGCTTTGTCTTACATAACAATTACATCATTTTAAAGATAAAAAAATCTATTAGTGATAAAAAAGGATCCAATTGTTTAGAATACAAGGACAGTAAGAACCAGACATAAATTGTATATAATAAAACCAAAAAATTTATTCAATTTTTTATTCTCTAGAATCTTATCAGCCTATGTGTTCTCCTTTGTATAAGTATTCACCTAAGGATATACAGCAAAAAATGAGTTAGCTGAAATCTCAGTAAGAGGATGAATTAGAGACATGAAACTTGGGTGAGAATAATCATCATCATCATAACATAATAAATGTAAAATCATAATAATAATTATATTAATATTAAGATAATGTCATAGAATATTGAAATGCATAAAAATAAAACATCATGTCTTAGTTTTCAAATACTACAAATAGTTGTGAAAAAATATAGCATCATGTTCACACATAACATATGTAAATATTCATAAAATTATTATTTTGAACAAATATATAATCATTTTCATTAATATTTCACTTTAACTGATGAGACACATCACATTACCCAATGCATTAGAGAGCAATAAAATTTCTACTGCAACAGTCACATCATAACATGTCCATAATCATGTATTCCACATAGAAATTATATCAATATTAGACATAAATTAACCCATGGGAATGAATGGATTTCATTTAATATTGAATAAATTTATGAGAAAACTATTGGGTTATAGAAATGGAATAGTATAGTCTTATATGAATCATCAGTCATGAGTTAAAAATAAATAGTCTCAAGAGAAGTAAAAGATGTGTTTTAAGAAAGAAGAATTATTTTGGGAAAAAATTATTTATCATAACATAATATTATAAGAATATATATCCCATAAAATAAAATTTAATAACAAATAAAATATATTTCAAGAACATTAAAAGAATATATGCACTGAAATTTTGTGTGAAAAAAGAATAGCCCAAAGAAAAGGAGTAGGGTTTGAGAAGTCCCTATACCATATGTTTGAATCTTTTATTCACTTTAATATCCTTGATAATAAAATTAAATTAAATAATTGAAAAATAAATAACCTCTTAAATAAGTATTTTTTTTATTATTGTATAATTAATTTCATTTATGACCTTTTTCATGAGTTATAGAGATCAATTTAAATGTTTAGGACTGTTTATTTTCATGGTTTTCATGATAAGTTTATTTGTTTATAAGTGTGGATGTTCATGTACAATGAGAATGAATCACCAAAATTGAAATTATTTAAATATAAATAATTTTAATTTTTCTTATAGGTAATTGTGTAATATGTTATGAGGATTATTTATTAGATATAATGTTAATGAAAATGACTAAATGTATTTTTGTGGTTTTTACAACAATTATCTGATTATATCATTTTATTAATATCTTGTCTATATATTGGTTACATAACACTAAATAAATTATAAAATGTATTATAAAATCGTATTTAAACTTAATAATAGTTTTATGACCATCCTTTAAATAGGTAGTAAAAAATAAAAATGCACCATACACAGTGGTGGTAAATCAACACACCACACACGATATTTTTATTTTTAGAAAAAAATAGAAAAGTGAAGAGATTTAAAGATGGTTTATTCTATTAATATAGTAAAATTATATCATATAAATTATAATGGAGTTATCATTTACCTTTGATAATTTTATGTGTGTATAATATAATAAAAAAATAAAATTGATTTGAAATTAAAAGCAAAAGAAAGAGGATTGTGCCTCTTCTGTTTTGCATCCTAGAGGGCCTCCTTAGAGAAAAGGGTTTGGTATTTTGATGAGACCAAGGGATCTTATATTTAGGGGGTGTCATGACCCCCTCCCCACAATGTGTACCCCACATGGGTTGGCAATGTGAGAAGGGAGAAAATGACCCCTGTGTTCTGCCTCCAGTAGGCACCGGGTTGGAGACTAGCATTGACGGTATAGTAAACCCACAAATGGGAGGCATTACCCTCTAAGAGAAGACATGCGGAAGAGAGATATAAGATAGATGCCAACCAACTCCAACTCCTAACTGTAATATAAAATAAAACCCAAGTGCACATATGAAATGTCATGCATAAGTACTACAACTGGAAGGGGAAAAACTACAAGTACCCAAAAAGAAAGTAAAAACAGCAGCAACCACAAACCCGAACAGCTCCTGCAACCCCAAGCTTGTAGAAACCAGCTTGATCTGCAACCTTCTCCAAGTGACCTGAAAAACAGTTTATATATACATAGGGTGAGTATAACAGTATACTCAGTATGATCCTCCCTGAAGCCTCTCGTGTAAAATTAATGAAAGCATGCTAAAGCACAATGAACAACAAGTGAAACTAACTCATCACCTAAACATGTATAATAAGTTCTCAACCTCACCATGGATATTCTCACCAAGTGACGTATACAAGAATATATCATATAATAAAAAATATCATGGGTACCCCACTACTACTTCACCACTTGTTTTCCGCTTTTCTCCAACTTCACACGTCCTAAGTATATCTCTCCAAAAGTCTTTCCCGCAGACACCAGGGCAAAGCACAACAATATGCACCTCATGTAACACAATGTCTTACCCATAGACACCTGGGTGAAGCACCACAACATCCTCACAACCAAAATTTACCAGGTAGTTTTTCAGAGCCACCACAACTCGCATAATGTGTATCATATGTTGGGTATTATACCTCAAGCCATTACAGACCATACACTGAGTAAGGATCCTCCAGACATCACAGCCTATACACGTTACACCTATATTAGTCCATAGAAATCTATATCCCGAATATATGTGTGTGAAAAACCACAAGCCATTACATCCCTCTATACACATATCTGGGTAAAAGTAACCATTGTGCCTGTCAACACAAGTAACTACCAAGATAATAGGGTGGGGCCAAAGTGGGTAGTCATCCATTCATCCTCCCACCGAAATGTTGGGGCAAACACCCCCCCCCCCCAGGGCTCAGAATCCCCGGGGTGTCAGTTTCTCTTACTAATAGGGTTGTGTAGCATATAGAAACCCAAAAAGTACAAAATATATTATTTCTCACAACCACACAATGGGAATAACCTAGTCTTAGACACAACTGCAGCTTACATTTCTCAGACTCCAGGCTGCTATTTCTAAGACTAGGTATCCTATAATCACACAACAAAACAAGAGATTTTTCAAATTACTTCATTCCATTTTTATCAGTTCTATTGTATGTTAATTAATTTTTTAAACATTAATTAACCATGAACAATTACACATTAAAATTCATTAGCATCACACCCAAAATCAATTGTTCCATCAAAATTTTTCAACCTCATCATTATGATCTGACTACTCCAACCCCATGAGTTAACACCATTTAATAAAAAATCTATTTCAGAAACACTTTCTCATATTCCCAGACATTCTAGAAAAGCATTCTATGTCACTAAACACAATGGGTCTCAAAACGGTGAGTACATGTACTACCTATCAAGTCTTTTCCTACTAAAGCAAGAGTGTAGAACCATCCTCCCTTGAGAATCTAAACACGGAAAGCACGTGTCATATCCCGCGCATCTTCACATCTTTCAAAAGAAGGGTAAGCAAGACCAGCTGCCTTGACTAGTGGGGAAAGTAAAGCAGATAAACAACCAAAGAATAATAAAGCATCGAAAATTATCATCAATCCCATTCCATCATCCCCGGTGTCCTCCCCGACTCCCACATTCATAAAATGATGCAACCCTCCACTCTATGAATCATCTGCTACCACAACTAAAAGGACTCTATGCCCCCACATATCACAACACCCATCCAGGATCACATATTAACAAAAGCAGTAGGAAAAAAACATCACATCACTTGGGATATTGAACCTCTAACAATTAAGAGGGTAACTCTGAACCCTTCAAGGAATTATCAAACAATCAAATTCTTAAATTCGTCTTGAATTAACAGTTTTATAATCTGTTGGTTCCAACATCGGGAAACCTAACTAGTAATCTATCAAAAATAATCAAACATGCTTACTTCTCCAATTTTATTAACATAAAATTACCACAAGAACCAGATTTGTTTTCATGCCTCCTTATCTTTAGCCAATCAATAATCAATTAATATCAGTTTACGTTCATTACAGATTTCTATCAAGAACAAATAGCTAAGCAAAGCATGCATAGATATCACACTATCTAGCAAAGCAAGAGGCAACAACATATGATCGATAAAAAATTCATTATCTAATTCAAATGTTTATTATGTCAATTCCATTGTCATCCAGTGCGATAAAACATGGTAACATTTCAATTTCACGTAAAAGAAAGAGAAGAAATGAATCCCCTACCTCAAGGATTTTGACGAAAACCACAACGGTCGAAGAACGCTCAAGAAAGCCAGATCGATTCTACAAAAACCTGCCTTAGATCTCTTCTCCAAGAATGAACAAGACCAAAACTCATCATATTTGGCATCGACACACTTATATCTACCCATAATGGGCATAGATCTAAGAAACATAGAGAATAGGAGAAGTAGATCCAAGTGGATATAAGAAACCGAACAAGAACGACCACATAACCCAAGAAACCAGCTTCAATTCCCCAAGAGAAGCCTTCAGATCACCTCCAAAATGCTTGGGAGAGGTTCTCCTATCTCCAAGGAAGGGTAATCCTGAGTTATGGCCACTTAGGAGCCTAAACGAGTGAGTTAAAGGCAAAACGGTTGAGATCCACAATTATAGGATCTAATTTAAGTTCCCACACAATTTTCTCGCACAGTAAGACAAACCGCGCGCTAACCGTATGGTTGATACTACCTCATCAAACACTCCTCTCACATTTAGGTCTCACGGTTAGAAAAAACAGTGTGCTAACTGTGCATTAGCCACTACCTCCAAGATAAACTATGCACGGTCTGGCCGCACGGTTTAGACAAACCGTGCACAGCACGTGCGAAATATGATGCCCTTTAGTTTTCCCTAAAATTCTAAAAAAGCGCACCCCCAAGTCACCAATCCAAAACAAGGGTAGTTAGAAACATCAAAAGTTCCTGAAGATGTAACGTGACGTTACAGTTCACAATTTTCTATCATTGAAATAGTTCATCGAAAAGGAAGATTTTGGAAAAGCATTGAGGATAAGTTACCTTGACCTCCCAGAACACCTCTAACACCACATTTTCACAAAGTAATGGACTAGAGAGGTCCGGGGCATTAAATCAGATACCTCTCAAAACATTCTTGTCCTCGAGAATCCAAAACCCACCTAAAGTGAAAATGAAACAGGGTCTGGACAACCACCCATCAAGATACCTCTCAAAAGAGAGAAAGCCACAAAAGCAACAAAGGGAGCAACCTCATAAACATAAAAGTTTCATAACCACATAAGTTACATCGATACATGAAAATAGTTAAAAATCAAAAAACTCTGGGTATTGAGCATGTATCTATGACTCACGATACCATGTACTCTTCTCCAAGCCACCATGTCGCCACAAGACATGAACTAAAGTAATAGTACACCCGTGTAACACCTTATCCTTGTGGTCTTGGATCTCCACAGGTTTCTCCTAAAAAGTTACATCATCATCAACATTGATCTCTCCCCAATCTATGATGTGAGGGTCATCATGAAGATAACGACAGAGCTGTGATACATGGAAAACATCATGTATCCAACTCATCTGTGGGGGAAGTGCTACTTGATATGCCACAGCTCAAACACGAGCTAACACCTCGAAAGGCCCAACAAACTGGGGAGAAATATTAATTCCAAGTACAATCTTTAGATTCCCATGATGAGGAGTCACCTTTAAAAAGACATGATCCCCCACAGTAAACTCTAAGGGTATCCTTCTTTGATCAGCATATGATTTATGATGATCTTGTGCTGTATTCATCCTCTCATGAATCACTTGAACCATATCTGTTGTATTCTGCACTAGTTCCAGTCTAAGAATTGCTAACTCTCTAACCATAGTCGAGCACAACAGAGAATGGAAATGCTAGCCATACAAAGATTTAAATGATGACATACAGATGGTGGAGTGAAAACTAGTATTGTAAGAGAACTCCATCAAGGTTAAGTTCCTCATTCAGGAACCTTCGAAATCAAGAACACAAGAGCGCAACATGTCTTCATGATTCTTGATGGTACACACTATCTAACCATCCATTTGAATATGAAAAGGAGTAATAAGTCATAGTTGAGAACCAAAAGAATGTTGGATACCTCTCCACACCCTAGAGGTAAAATGAAGAACTCGAACATAAATGATCATCCTAGGGACTCCATGATATCTCAACAGCTTCTCTAGATACTACCTCGAAAAAAATTCCATTGATCTTGACTCCTTGATTTCGATGAAGTGGTCCGATTTTGTTAAATTATCCACTAAAACACAAATACAATCATGTCCTCTCGGAGCTCGAGGTAAACCAGCAATAATGTCTATTGAGATGTCCTCCCAATTCCACTGAGGAATCTCTAATGGCTAGAGAAGACCACCGGGAACATGGTGTTCAACCTTTTCCTTCTGGAAGACTAAACAACGAGACATAAACTCTGCAACCGGACACTTCATCCTAGGACACCAAAACTGACTCCTCATGGATTGGTACATCTTTTTCATGTCAGGATGTACTGCTAAAGGCAAACTATGAAACTCTCTAAGAACCATCTCGCGCATCAATAAAGGAATAAAAACCCTTTCATGATACAACACTCGGTGTTGTTCATCTTTAGTCCAACCATCAGGGGCCTCACCATAAACAACTCGGTCTCTCCAGACCATCACCTCTAGATCTCCCAACTAGGAATCTCCCACACTCTCCATCAGGGATGAATATACCATCATCTAAAAAATATATCCTCAAACCCCAACTTATCCCATATCAAGATGTAATGATAACAGTTCTTCCATTATTCTCCAAGAATCACCGGATTCACACACAGCATCACTACGTGACTTTTGGATCAGTACATCAGCTACAACATTCCCTTTCCCAGTTATATATGATATTTCAAGGTTTTATTCTTGTAATAACTCCATCCACTGATGTTGTCATAATTTCAAGTCACGCTGGGGAAAAACATACCTCAAACTCTTATGATCAGTGAAAACCACAAAGCACTCACCAATGAGATAATGTCACCACAAATTCAGAGAAAACACCACGTCTGCCAACCCAAGATCATGGGTTGAATATTTGTGTTCATGGGGACGCAAATTCCGAGACCCATAAGAATCAATTGACCTCTCCTTAATGAGAACATAGCCTAACCATAGATGTGAAGCATCGTAGAAAACATCAAACTGAACTCCCTCAGCTGGAAGGAAAAGGACTGGAGCACTTACTAACCTATCCTTTAGATACTCGAAAGCTGTCTGACACAGATAAATCCATATGAATGTCTGATCCTTCATGGTAAAAGCTGTTAGAGGGGTCGTAACTCATTATAAATTGGCTAAAAACCTCCCGTAGTAGCTTGCGAGACCAAGGAAACTTCGAACCTCTAAATCTGTCTTGGGGGCTTCCCAAGACATAACTGCTTATATCATCGATGGATCCATATATACTCTCTATTGGAAAACAGCATGCCCCAAGAAACGGAGTTCTCAAGTCCAAAACTCACACTTCGACAACTTCCCGAATAGCGAATGTTGATGGAGAACTCCCAAAACGGCTTGTATATGCTCTGCATACTCCACTTCAAACATGGAGTACACAAGTATGTCATTGATGAAGACTACCACAAACTTGTCCAGGAACTCATGCAACATAGCATTAACCAATATCAAAAATATAGTTGGAGAATTCATCATGCCAAATGGCATTACAACGAACTCATAATGCTCATGAAGACAAAGGAAAGCAGTCTTTGGGATATCCTCATCCTTCACACGCATCTGATGATATCCCAACCGCAAACTGCAATCGGCCTTATTAATGAACAAAACTGGTGCACCCCATGGTCACACACTTGGCCGAACAAAAATGAACTATAACAGACCATCAAGATGTATATGTAGCTCTCATAACTCAGAAGGGGAAATCCTATATGTAGACATGGAGATAGGAGATGCTCATGGCTATAGCTTGATCCAAAACTCGATCTATCGTTGAGGGGTTAATGCTATAACCTCTACTGGAAAGACATCAGGGTACTCCTCTATGACTCTAGGAAATTCCAACTGATTAACCACTGAAGAACTCAGCATCATCTCATCCATCATGGATATTAAGGATGGAACGCACTTATGACCCATCTGTGGATCTCGCTCACCAACAAACTCCACTTTCTCTCCATCCTCACCAATGAATACAACCTTCTTCCTCAAGCAACCCATGATATCCTGCATCTAATACAACCAATCTATGTCGATGATGACATCATATGGTTGTATTTGAAATCATAGGAAATCTCCCCAAGATCGATGTTTCCCCAACTCTAGCTCAATGTATCTACATACTTCAAACAAGTCTGCTCGACCTCCAACTGGCGTAGTCAATGCCAAGGGTATTGGAAGCCTATCTACCTCAAGTCCCAAATCATGGACTAGGGTAGCTGATATGAAGGATTGTGTCGCACCTGAATCAAACATTGCATACAACAAGGTAGAAAACAAGCAAAGGGTACCTCGAACAACAATTGGGTTTCCTGGAGCTGGCAACGCTAGAGAATGAAGCTGACTGAGACCTCCTCCACAAACTCTCTGACCCTAATGATGACCACCACCACGTCCGCACTCTTCTCTCTGAGTAATGGGAGAATCATGGGGTTTTCCTATTCCTACCCCATCTACCGTATGGTAATCTAAAGCTGGTGTAACCTGTTTCTGCTTCCTCAGCTGGAACTGCCTCAACGGAGGAACCTGGAGTGTAACACCTGGTGCAAGATGACCACTCTAAAAGGTTGGGAACTCCCACAGCTGATGGAATTGACCACCACAAGAAAAACAAGTTTCCGGTCCCTTGGCATTGTCCTGAGAGTTGCTGCATCTAGATAAATGAGATGTGAAGGGCTGGTACCTACCCCCGACCGAACGGAAACTCTTCTGCCATGAAAATTGGGAACCCCGGACCACAGCTCTCCTTTGTGAGGGATCATGAAGATCCCCCTCTCATTATGATCTGGTCCGGTAAAAAGTCCTCTCGAAAACCTCTGCCCTCGTCAGCACCTCAAGATATGTTTTCATCATAAATGGGGTGACCTGGAACTGGATCTCTAGATGCAAAGCCTCCTCGAAATGCCTCACCCTAGACTTCTCATCTGGTTACAAGTCTGAACCATATCGTAAAAGGTTCCTGAAACTGATTCAAAACTCTCTAACACAGGAGCTCCCCTGTTGAATGGTAAGAAGCTCTTGGAAACTAGACACCTTCGTAGTCGAAGAAAGAAACTTAAATCTAAACCTATCTCAGAACTCCTCCCATGAGACTGCTGACTCCTCACGATCCCCGAGGTACAAGAACCACCATTGTCTCGCTCCTCCACACAGCATCATCGCAGCTAAGGACACCTAGTGCTCCTTCTGAGAATAGATCAATCTGAAGTCTATCTCAACCTCCTCCATCTAGTCTTCTGTGACTGCATCTGAAATGGAGCTCTCATACTTCTGTAGATTCTGGTGTTGAAGCTCTCGGAGTGTCTTCCTCCAAGTGTTGTCGTCGTCGACCTCTACCCTACAGCGATCCACTAGAACAGCCTGCTGGACATTTTCTGTGCAAACCTAACGAGGACGTCGACTTCGATCCATACCTATAAAACAAAAAACTGTTACATCTCCTAAACCTGGAATATAGAAGACTCAACATTGATTAATTATTTGTTTTCTTCTATTCATTTTAGGTTAACATGTCCCATGGTCTACCCATTCAAACAAATTCACAAAGAATAATTATGCATGATCATTTCCTAGGTATCTACCCTACAACTAGTATAACCTTGTTAATAGCCATTATAAACTTAAAGGTCCATACATCAGATCATAGGGGGCCGTAAAGTCCTATGTCTCAGTCGGTCTCTAGTGTTTACCTCACTTTCTAAACATTAATGACATCGTTTCCCTACCAGCCCATTAAACCTCAACTGTGCATAACCCCAAACTCCATCCTATCCCTCAACCAGACCTTTGATACCACTCTGTCAGAACCCCCTCCCCACAAAGTGTACCTCTCCTGGGCCGGAAATGTGAGAAGGGAGATAATGACCACCGAGTCTCTCCTGCAGTAGGACCCATTTTGGAGAATATCACTGAGGGTATAGTAAACTCACAAATGGGAGGAATTACCCTCTAAGAGAACACACGCAGAAGAGAGAGATAAGATAGACACCAACCAACTCCAACTCAGAACTGGAATATAAAATAAAACCCAAGTGCACATATGAAATTTCATGCAGAAGTACAACAACTGAAAGGGGAAAAACTACAAGTACCCAAAAGAAAGTAAAAAAACAGCAGCAACCACAAGCCCGAACAGCTTCTATAACCCCAAGCTCGTAGAAACTAGCTTGATCTCCAATGTTCTCTAAGTGACCTAAAAACAGTATATATATACATAGGGTGAGTATAACAGTATACTCAGTAGGATCCTCCCCGAATCCTCTCATGAAAAATTAAAGAATTCATGCTAAATCATAGTGAACAAAAAGTGAAACTAACTCATCTCCTAAATAGGTATACTAAGTTCCAAACCTCACCATGGCTACTCTCACCAAGTGACGCATGCATGAATATATCATATAATAAAGAATATCAAGGGTACCACGCTACTACTTCCCCACTGGTTTGCTGCTTTTCCCCAACGTCACATGTCCTAAGCATCTCTCTCCAAAAAGGCTTGCCCGCAGACACCTGGGCGAAGCACCACAATATGCACCTCGTGCAACACAAAGGCTTTCCCGCAGACACCTGGGAGAAGCCTCACACAATTCTCACAACCAAAAGTAACCAGGTAGTTACTGGGAGCCACCACACCTCACATAATGTGTATCATACGTCGAGTAGTATTCCCCAAGCCATTACAGCTCATACACCGAGTAAGGATTCTCAAGCCATCACAGCCTATACACGTTACACCTATAATAGTCCACAGAAAACTATATCCATAATATATGTGTGTGAATAAACACAAGCCATTATATCCCTCTACACACATATATGGGGAAAACTAACCATCAGGCCTGTCAAAATAGGTAACTACCAAGAGAAGTGAGCGGGGACAAAGGGGGTAGTCATCCACTCATCCTCCCACCAGAATGTTGGGGAAAACAACCCCACAGGGTTCAGAATCCCTGGGGTGTTAGTTTCCCTTACTGATGGGGTGGAGTATCATATAGAAACACAAAAATTACAGAATATATTATATCTAACAACCACACTATGGGCATAACCTAGTCTTAGACACAACTACAGCTAATGTCTCTCAGACTTTGTGTTGCTATTTCTATGACTAGGTATCCTATAAGCACACAAAAAAATAAGATCTTTATTAGATTACTTCATTATTTTATCAGTTCCACTGTACGTTAATTAATTATTTAAAAATTAATTAACCATGAACAATTCCACATTAAAATTCATTAGCATCACACCCAAAATCCATTGTTCCTTCAAAAAATTTCAACCACATCACTAAGTTCTGACAAATCTAACCCCATCAGTTAAAACCATTTAATCAAACATTCATTTCAGAAACACTTTCCCATATCCCCAGGAATTCTAGAAAATTATTCTATGATACTAAACACAAAGGGGCTCAAAACGGTGAGTAGTTGTACTACCCGTAGAATCTTTGCTGCCTAAAGCAAGAGTGTAGACCCATCCTCCCCTGAGAAGCAAAACACGAAAGTACGTGGAATACCCTGTGCGTCTTCACCTCTTTAGGAAGAAGGGTAAGCAAGACCAGCTTCCTTGAGCAGTGGGGAAAAGTAAAGTAGATAAACCACCAATGAATCAGTAATCATCCAACATTCACATCCATCACATTCCATCATCGCTTGTGTCCTCCCTGACACCCACATACATAAACTGATGCATCTCGCTACTCTAGGTGTCATCTTCCACCAAAACCAAAAGGCCTCTATACCCCCACATATCAAAACACCAATCCAGGTTCACTTCCCAACACAAGCAGTAGGAAAAACAACATCACATCTCTTGGGCTATTGGCCATTTAACAATCAAGAGGGTAACTCAGAAAACTTCAATGAATTATCAAACAATAAAATTCTTAAATTCATCTTGAATTAACAGATTTATAATCATTTGGTTCCAACATCTGGAAACATAACTAGTAAGCAATCACAAATGAACAAATATGCTTACTTTGACAATTTGATTAACATCAAATTACAACAAGAACGAGATTAGTTTTCATGTTTCCTTATCTTTAGACAATCAGTAATCAATTAATCCGGGTTTACGTTATTTACCGATTTCCATCAAGAACATACAACTAAGCAAAGCATTAATAGATATCACACTATCTTGAAAAAAAAAGAGCCAACAACATACGATCGATAACAAATTATTTATCTGCTTCAAATATTTATTATGTCAATTCCATTGTCATCCAGTGGGATAAAACATGCTAACATTACAATTGCATGTAAAAGAAAGAGAAGCAATGAATCCCCTACCTCATGGTTTTTGATGAAAACCACAATGGTCGAATAACGCTCAAGAAAGCTGGGCTGATTCCCAAAAAACCAACCTTAGATCTTTTCTCCTAGAAATATCAAGACCAAAACTCATCATATTTTGCGTCCATGCACTTAGATCTACCCATAACAGGAGTAGATCTAAGAAACTGAGATAAGAGGAGAAGTAGATCCAAGTGGATCTAAGAAACCAAACAAAAATGATCACATACCTCAAGAAACTAGCTTCTATTCACCAAGAGAAGCCTTTGGATCACCTCAAAAACACTAGGGAGAGGTTCTCCTATCTCCAAGGAAGTTTAATCCCGAGTTATGGCCACATTGAAGCTTAAACGAGCATGTTAATGTCAAAACGTTTGAGATCCACAATTTTAGGATCTAATTTAAGTGCCTGCTCGGTTTGCTCGCACAGCTAGACAAACCGTGTGGTAACCATGCCGTCAATACTGCCTCGTCAAACACTCCTTTCATATTTAGGCTACACAGTTATAAAAATTGTGCACTAACCGTGCATTTTTCACTGCATCCAACATTAACTAAGCACGGTTTGGCTGCACGATTTAGACAAACTGTGCGCAGCCCGTGTGAAGGCTACTCCCCTTTAGTTTTCCTTAAAAGTCCACCCAAATTCACGCCCAAGTCACTACTCCAAAACAAGGGTAGTGAGAAACATCAAAAGTACCTGAAGATGTAACGTGATGTTACAATTCACAGTTTTCTACCGTTGAAACGGTTCATCGAAAAGGAAGATTTTGGCAAAGCATTGGGGATAAGTGACCTTGACCTCTCAGAACACCTCTAACACCACATTTTCCCAAAGTAATGGACTAGAGAGGTCTAGGAAATTACATCAGATACCTCACAAAACATTCTCATCCTCAAGAATCAAAAACCCACGAAAAGAAAAAATGAAACAGGATCTGAACAACCACCCATCGAGATACCTCTCAAAAGAGAGAAATCCACAAAAGCAACAAAGGGAGTCGTCTCATAAACATAAAAGTTTCATAACTACTTAATTTACAATGATACATGAAAAGATTTAAACATCAAACAACTCTAGATACAGAGCACATATCTGTGACTCACGTTCCCAGGTACTCTCCTCCAAGCCACAGTGTCGCCAATAGACACGAACAAAAGAAATAGAATGCACGTGCAACACCTTATCCTTGCGGTCCTGGATCTTCACGGGTCGCTCCTCAAAGGTTCCATTATCATCAACATCGATCTCTCCCCAATCGATGATGTGACATTTGTCATAAAGATAACAACGGAGCTGTGATACATGGAAAACATCATATTTTCGACTCATCTGTGGGGGAAGTGCTAATCGATATGCCACAGCTCCAACACGATCTAACACCTCAAAAGGTCCACCAAACTGAGGAGAATTCTTAATTCCATGTCCAAACCATCGCTGCCCACGATGGGGAGTCACCTTCAGAAAAACATGATCCTTACCATTAAACTCTAAGGGTCTCCTTCTTTGATCGGCATATGATTCCAGACGATCTTGCATTGTCTTCATCCTCTCACGAATTACCTGAACCATATATGTTTTATTATGCACTAGTTCCGGTCCGAGAATTGCGAACTCTTTGACCCCAGTCCAGCACAATGGAGAATAGAAAGGCTGACCAAACATGGCTTTAAACAGTGTCATACTGATGGTGGAGTGAAAACTATTATTGTAAGAGAACTCCACCAAGGGTAAGTGCCTCATCCATAATCCTCTAAAATCAAGAACACAAGAGCGCAACAACTCTTCAAGATTCTGAAAGGTTTTCTCTGTCTGACCGTCTGTTTGAGGATAATAAGTAGTGATAAGGCATAGTTGAGAAGCAAAAGCATGTTGGAGACCACTACACACCCTAGAGGTAAAATAAGGATCTCGATCATAAATTATCATCCTAGGGACTCCTTGATGTTTCACCACCTCCTCTAGATACTGCCTCGACAAAATTTCTACTGGGCTTGACTCCTTGATTGTTATGAAGTGGAACGATTTTGTTAAATGATCCACTACCACACAAATAGAATCATTTCATCTTGAAGATCGAGGTAAACCAGTAACAATGTCCATTGAGATGTCCTCCCACTTCCACTGAAGAATCTCTAATGGCTGGAGAAGACCACCCGGAACACGGTGTTCAGCCTTCACCTTCTAGAAGACTAAACATCGAGTCACAAACTCTGCAACCACACACTTTATCCCAGGCCACCAAAACTAACTCCTCTAGGATTGGTACATCTTTTTCATGCCAATATTTACTGATAAAGGAAAACTATGAAACTCTCTAAGAACCATCTCACGCATCGACAAAGGAACAAAAATCCTTCCATGATACAACACTTGGTGTTGTTCATCTTCAGTCCAACCATCAGGGGCCTCACCACAAACAACTCAGTCTCTCCAGACCTTCACCTATAAATCTCTCAAATGGGACTCTCCCACACTCTGCATCAGGGATGACTGTACCGTCATCTTAAAAAGAGATCCTCTACCCCCAACTTCTCCCATATCAAGACGTAATGCTAACAGTTCTTCCATTATTTTCCAAGAATCACCAGATTCACACACAGCATCACTACGTGACTTTTGGCTCAGTGCATCAGCTAAAACATTCCCTTTCCTAGGTGTATATGATATTTCAAAGTCGTATTCTTGTAAGAACTCCATCCACTGACGCTGTCAAAAGTTGAAGTCACGCTGGGAGAAAATATACCTCAAAATCTTATGATCAGTGAAAACCACAAAGCACTCACCAGTGACAAAATGTCTCCACAACTTCAGATCAAACACCACGGCTGCCTACTCAAGATCATGGGTGTCATAGTTTTGTTCATGGGGATGCAACTGCCGAGACCCATAAGAAACAACTGACCACTACTTCATGAGAACACATCCTAACCCCAGATATGATGCATCGCAAAAAACATCAAACTGAACTCCCTCAACTGGAAGGGAAAGGACATGAGCACTTACTAACCTCTCCTTTAGATACTCAAAATCTACCTGACACTGATCAATACATATGAATTCCTAATCCTTACTGGTCAATGCTTTTAGAGGGGCCGCAACTCGTGAGAAATTGGCTACAAACCTCCTATAGTAGCCTGCGAGACCAAGGAAACTTCACACATCTAAAACTGTCTTGGAGGCTTCCCAAGACACAACTACTTCTATCATCAATGGATACAAAGGTACTCTCTATTGGGACACTACATACCCCAACAAATAGACTTCTCAAGTACAAAAATCAGACTTTGACAACTTTCTGAATAGCTGATGTCGACGAAGAGCTCCCAAAACGGCTTGTATATGCTCTGCAAGCTCCTCTTCAGATGTGGAGTACACAAAGATGTCGTCAATGAAGTCTACCATGAACTTTCCATGTAACTCACGGAACACATCATTCATCAATCCCAAAAATAGAAATGGATCATTTATCATGCAAAATGGCATTACAACGAACTCATAATGCCCCCGAAGACAACAGAAATCAGTCTTCGGGATATCCTCATCCTTCACACCCATATGATGATATCCCAACCACAATTTGTTCTTTGAGAACCAACTTTCGCATTTCAATTGATCGAAAAAATTATTAGTCTGCGAAAGAGGATAGAGATTCTTTATTGTCACTTTGTTCAAGTGACGATAATCGACACACAACCACAAACTGTCATCGGCCTTCTTCACGAACAAAACTGGTGCACCCCATAGTGACATACTTGGCTGAACAAAACCGCATTGTAACAGACCATAAATCTGTATATGTATCTCTCGTAACTCATAAGGGGACATCCTATATGTATACATGGAGATAGGAGACGGTCCTTGTAGTAGATCCATCCCAAACTTGATCTCTCGTTGAGGGGGTAATGCTACAACCTCTTCTGGAAAGACATCAGGGTACTCCTCTATGACCCTAGGAAAATCCAACTACTTAACCTCTGATGAAATCAGCATCATATTAGCCATCATGGACGATAAGGATGGAATGCGCCTCTGACCCATCTGAGGATATCGCTCACCAACAAACACCACTTGCTCTCTATCCACACTAATGAAGATGACCTTATTCCTGAAGTAATCTATGATAGCCTGCACTGAATACAACCAATCCATTCCAAGGATGACATCATATGGTTGTATTCGTAAACATAGGAAATATCCCCAAGAGCGGTGTTGCCCCAACACTAGCCCACAGTCTCTACATACTTCAAACAAGTTATCTCGACCTCCCACAGGCGTAGTCAACACCCGGGGTACTGGAAGCCTCTCTAACTCAAGTCCAAAATCATGGACAAGGGTAGGTGATATGAAGGAGTGTGTCGCTGTTGAATCAAACAAGTCATACACCAAGTTATAAAATAAGCAAAGGGTACCTCGAACAATATATGGCTCGCCTGGAGCTTGCAACGCTAGAGGATGAAGCTGACCATGACCTCCTCAACGGCCTCTCTGACCCTGATGACGACCACCACCATGGCTTCACTGTGCTCTTTAAGGATGGGGAGCATCATGGGGAAGTCATATGCCTACCCCATCTACCATCTTCTGATCTAAATTGGGTGCAACCTGCTGCTACTACCTCGGTTGGAACTGCCTCAACGGAGGAACCTGGAGCGTAACACCTGGTTCACGATGACCACTCAGAAAGGTCGGGCACTCCCACTGCTGATGACCATGACCCCCACAAGAAAAAAAACCACATGATCCCTTGGCATAGGCCTGAGAGTTGATTCCTCTAGGGAAATGAGATGTGAAGGGTTGGGACCTACCCCCGACTTAATGGAAACTCTTCTTCCCTGAAAACCGGGAACCCAGGACCACAACTCTGATTCATGAGGGATCATGCTGATCCCCCTCTCGTGATGATACGGTCTTGGAAGAAGTCCTCTCAACAACATCTATCCTTTCCAGCACCTCAAGATATGTTTTCAGCATAAATGGGGTGACCTAGCGCTGGATCTCTGGATGCAAATCCTCCTCGAAATGCCTCTCCCTAGCCTCCTCATCTGGTAATAGGTCCAAACCATATTGTAAAATGTTCTTGAAATGGATTTCAAACTCTCGAACACTGGAGCTCCCCTACCGAAGGGTAAGAATCTCATAGTGACTGGACACCTTTGTAGTAGAAGAAAGAAACTCGACTCTAAACCTGTCTCGGAACTCCTCCCATGAAATTTCTGATTCTTCACGATCCTCGAGGTACGAGAACCACCACTGCCTCACTGCTCCATGCAGCATCATCACAGCTAAGGACGCCCAGTGCTCCTTATGAGGGCGGATCAAACTGAAGCCTATCTCAACCTCCTCCAACCAGTCTTCCGTGACTGCATCTAAAATGGATCCCTCATACTTCTACAGGCTCTTGTGCTAAAACTCTCAGAGTGTTGTCCACCAAGTGTCTTCGTCGTCAACCTCTACCCTGTGGCGATCCACTAGAATATCCTACTATAAATTTTCTACACAAACCTGATGAGGACGTCGAGCTGGAGCCATACCTATAAAAAAACAAACCATTACATATCCTAAACCTAGAATATGAAAGACTAAACATTAATTAATTAATTGTTTTATTTTATTAATTTTAGGTTAACATATCCTAAGGTCTACCCATTCAAACACATGAACAAAGAAGAATGATGCATGATCCTTTCCTATGTCTCTACCCTGCAACTAATATCACCTTGTTTAGTATCCATTGTAAACTTAAAGGTCCATACATCAGATCATAGGGGGCCCTAAACACCTATGTCTCAGCCGGTCTCTGGTGTTTACCTCTCTTGATAAATATGAATGACATTGTTGCCCTACAAACCCATGCAACCTCACCTGTTCCTAACTCCAAACTCCATCCTATCCCTCAACCAAGGCTTTGATACCACTCTGTCATGACCTACTCCCCACAATGTTTACCCCTCTTGGGTCGGAAATGTGAGAAGGGAGATAATGACCACTGAGTCCTGCCTCCAGTTGGCCTTGTGTTGGAAACTAGCACCGAGGGTATAGTAAACACACAAATGGTAGGAATTGACCTCTAAGAGAACACACACGGATGAGAGAGATAAGATAGACGCCAACCAACTCCAACTCAGAACTAGAATATAAAATAAAAACTAAGTGCATATTTGAAATGCCATGCAGAAGTACTACAACTGAAAGTGTAAAAACTACAAGTACCCAAAAGAAAGTAAAAACAGAAATAACCACATGCCTGAATAGCTCCTACAACCCCAAGAAAGTAGAAACCAGCTTGATCTCCAACCTACTCCAAGTGACTTAAAAACTGTTTATATATACATTGGGTGAGTATAACAGTATACTCAGTAGGATCCTCCCTAAATCCTCTCATGCAAAAGTAAAGAAAGCATGCTAAAGAATAGTGGACAACAAGTGAAACTAACTCATCACCTAAAAAGGTATAATATGTTCTCAACCTCACCATGACTACTCTCACTAAGTGACGCATAAAACAATATATCATATAATAAAGAATATCAAGGGTACCCCGCTACTACTTCCCCACTGGTTTTCTGCTTTTCCCCAACGTCACATGTCCTAAGCATCTCTCTCCAAAAAGGCTTTCCCGCAGACACCTAGGATAAGCACCATAGTATGCACCTCGCGCGACACAAAGGCTTTCCCACAGACACCTGGTCGAAGCACCACACCATCCCCACAACCAAAAGTACCCACGTAGTTTCCCATAGCCACCACAGATCGCGTAACATGTACCATACGTCGGGTATTATACCTCAAGCCATTACAGCCCATACACCGGGGAAGGATCCTCAAGCCATCACATCCTATACACGTTACACCTATAGTATTCCATAGAAAACTATATCCAAAATATTTTTTTGTGAATTACCAAAAGACATTACAACCCTCTACACACATATATGGGGAAAACTAACCGTTGTGCCTGTCATCACAAGTAACTACCAAGAGAAGAGAGTGGGGGAAAAGGGGGTAGACAGCCATTCATCCTCCCACAGGAATGTTGGGGAAAACACCCCCAGGGCTCAGAATCCCCGGGGTGTCAGTTTCCCTTACTGACGGGGTGGAGTATCATATAGAAACACAAAAGTACAGAATATACTATATCTTACAACCACACTATGGGCATAACCTAGACTTAGGCACAACTATAGCTAACGTCTCTCAGACTATGAGCTGCTATTTTCAAGACTAGGTATCTTATAAACACACAACAAAACAAGAGCTTTATTATATTACTTCATTCCCTTTTTATCAGTTCCAATATATGTTAATTAAGTCATTAAAGATTAATTAACCATGAAAAATTCCACATTAAAATTCATTAGCATCACACCCAAAATCCACTATTCCTTTAAAAGTTGTCAACCTCAGTATTAAGTTCCGACAAATCCAACCACATGAGTTAACACCATTTAATCGAAAATTCATTTCAGAAACACTTTCCCATATTCTCAAGAATTCTAGAAAAGCATTCTATGCTACTAAACACCAAGGGTATCAACACGGTGAGTAGATATACTACCCATCGATTCTTTTCCACCAAAAACATGATCATATACCCATACTCCCTTGAGAAGATAAACACGGAAATCACATGGAAAACCCGCACATCTTTGCCTCTTTCGGAAGAAGGGTAAGCAAGACCAGCTTCCATGAGAAGTGGGAAAAATTAAAGCAGATAAACAACCAAAGAATAAGCAATCATCCAACATTCACATCCATCCTATTCCATCATCCTTGGTGTCCTCCCTGACACCCACAAGCATAAACTGATGCATCTCACTACTCTAGGAATCATCCGCTACCACAACCAAAAGACCTATATTCCCCCACATATCACAACACCCATCCAGGATCACGTCTGAACACAAGTAGTAGGAAAAACAACATCACCTCACTTGGGATATTGGCCCTTTAACAATAAAGAGGGTAACTCAGAACCCTTCATGGAATTATCAAACAATCAAATTCTTTAATTCATCTAGAATTAACAGATTTATAATCCGTTGGTTCCAACATTGGGAAACCTAACTAGTAAGCTATCACAAATGATCAAACATGCTTTCTTCTCCAATTTGATTGACATCAAATTACAACAAGAACTACATTCGTTTTGATGCCTCCTTATCTTTATCCAATCAATAATCAATTAATATAGGTTTACGTTCTTTATCGATTTCCATCAAGAACAAATAGCTAAGCAAAGAATGCATAGATATCACACTGTCTAGCAGAACAGGAGGCAACAACATAGGATCAATAAAAAATTATTTATCTGGTTCAAATAATTATTATGTAAATTCCATTGTCATCCATTGGGATAAAACATGCCAAAATTAAAATTGCACGTAAAATAAAGAGAAGTAATGAATCCCCTACCACAAGGTTTTTTACAAAAACCACAAAGCTCAAAGAACTCTCCAGAAAGACATGTCAATTCTCCAAAAACCCGCCTTAACTCTCTTCTCCTAGCTGGATCAAGACCAAAACACATCATATTTTTCATCCACACACATAGATCTATCCATAATGGGCATAGATCTATGAAACCGAGAGAAAAAGGGAAGTAGATCCAAGTGGATCTAAGAAAACGAACAAGAACGATCACATACATCGAGAAACCGGCTTCGATTCACCAAGAGAAGCCTTTAGATCGCCTCAAAAAAATGATTGGGAGAGGTTCTCATGTCTTCAAGGAAGGTTAATCTCGAGTTATGGCTGCTTAGGAGCTTAAACGAGCATGTTAATGACAAAACGGTTGAGATCCACAATTTTTGGATCTAATTTAATTGCATGCACGGTTTTCTTGCTTGGTTAGACAAACCTTGCGCTAACCGTGCGGTCATTACTGCCTCGTCAAACACTCATCGCATAGTTAGGCCACATGGTTAGTCAAACCATGAACTAACCATGTGTTATCCACTGCCTCCATGATTAACTACGCTGGGACTTTCCGTACAGTTTAGAAAAACTGTGTGTAGCCCGTGTGAAAGCTACTGCCCTTGAGTTTTCCTTAAAAGTCCACCCAAATGCACCCCTAAGTCACTACTCCAAAACAAGGGTAGTTAGAAACATCAAAATTACCTGAAGACTTAATTTAACGTTACAGTTCACAAATTTCTTTCGTTGAAATGGTTCATCGAAAAGGAAGATTTTGGAAAAACATTGGGGATAAGTTACCTTGACCTCCTGGTATTCCTCTAACACCACATTTTCATAAAGTAATGGACTAGAGAGGTCTGGGCCATTATAGGGGGTTTTGGGAAGATTATTGATAATTATATGGATAATATTAAAATTATTTAATGTGTGAGGAGAAGAGGTTCTGATGGATGATATTTATAGATGATGAGAGTGATGTTTTCTAATTATTTTATTCATAAGTTTATTATTTTGCCTTAAGACTATAAATATTTTGAACCTTTTCACTAAATATATTAAAATAATGAATGATATTTCTATATTTTAGGATTAAATTATCCATACAACATCTATGACTCAATAATTCAAGTATTTAACTTATATCATTAATTATCATATTTCACTATTCCCCAAAAAATATCTATTTTATAAATATCCCAAAATTTAATCCTAACCATTTATATACATTTAGAATTAAAAAATGTACTCCCATTTATGAAAATAATTTTATAAATATGATAAATTTAATTTTTAATTAAAATAATCATTTACACAAAAAAATTATGTATATTAAAATTAGAACTGATTTTATGACACTTTGAAAATTTACTTAAAGTATCAAGTAATTATCTCATAATATTATGAAAACAAAATATTAATTTATAAATATGTTTTGTGAAAATATATTTTCATTTAAATCATTATATTAATTATAAAACTGTAATTAAATATTTATGTTTAAAAAAAATACATGCACTTAATTTATCAATTTTAAAACATTTATTTACATATAATATGATATAATTATATCATATTTTAATTTATAAGATTGTTAAATTTTATTTATAATTTTATATGTGTTATTACTATTCTATTGTCCAGATTACTTTTCTTAATGGTATTGTTACTATTCCAATGATAAGGTTATGATTCCTTCTGTACAGGATCCTTAATTTCTGAAAATATTACATATATTAGTTTTTAATTTGTAATAATAAAGTTATTATTAATATATTTATGCTATGAATGGGTTTTAAACCATATTAAATAATTATAATAAGGGAAATAAGTTCATTGATAAATTTTTGGGTTGTTACAACCATAATAACTGATAACAGATAATTAATTATATCGGTTCATTAGGATGCCTCCAATGCATTGGGAAATGTGATATATATCCTAAAATAATGTATATTAGGTGAGAACATGATGTTATATTTTTTCATAATTTTTATTTTGTGATTTATGAACATATTTTTTTCATGGAACTGATTCCCGAATTATTCCAAATTATATGTGGTATTTGACCAATATTTTATGATGTTTCATTTTTACTCATAGGCAACATTCCCTTTATTTAACAATGATTTCCCTCGTGATTTTCATGATATTTCTATTATTATTATATGATGATAATTATTATTCTCACCCATGTTTTATTGATTCATTCCCCTAATCCCCCCCCCTTCTTGGAATTTAGCTCACCCCTTTTTTATGTATATCCTCCGGTGACTACATAGACGAAGGAGATTGGAGAGATTTATAATAATAATAAATAATATTTTAAATAATGTTTTATTATTTAAAATACATTTTTGGGTATAATTTTCCTAAGATAATAAGCCACTGGATATTGTATTGATTCACTATAATTTTTTTATCTTTAAAATGGTGTAATATTTGTATAAGGATATATTTATTTTCTATAATCAATTAATATTTATTACATTCTGTGGCTGAATTATATATTTTATAGAGGTAATTTATCTATATATAAATGATTTCCTTGATGTAATATTGTGAAAAAAATTGGGTATAACTATCCATACATTATAGAGATTATTTTAATGAGGATTGGACTAGGATTTATGGGAATAAAATTTTTTTACACTTGTTTAATGTCTGGAGAAACTAGAGGAGGGAAGTTTGAGATCAATTGATGTGTTGTAATTTTTTAAATCTTTCTTATACATGGAGTACATGATCATATTTCTACTCTATTACTTATTTATTTTTGAAATAATATAATATTTTTGACAATGTGATCATAACTTATGGATATCAAGGTTTATAAACTCATTAAAAATTGTGTGTAGACCTTGTAAATATATTTTAACATGTGTGTAATATCCTAATATCTATCTCACATCATCACATGGTTTAATTTTTAGGTCCTATATTTAACTAACATGCAAATACATTCTTTTAGAGTGGGTGTTCTCTTTCAACCCTGCAATAATTATTTTTGTATCTCTCACCTCATCCTTTCTATAGTATGAGAGTGTGGATATTCATAA
This sequence comes from Viscum album, assembly GCA_963277665.1. Classification (NCBI taxonomy): domain Eukaryota; kingdom Viridiplantae; phylum Streptophyta; class Magnoliopsida; order Santalales; family Viscaceae; genus Viscum; species Viscum album. Next base: position 865,338,015 of record OY728148.1, read on the forward strand.
AAAACGTTATTCTATTATTATCAATTCATATTCTATAAAGCCATACGTAAAAATAAAAAATTCTCGGCATTATTGAGGTTTTAATAATTTTTTTATTATTTCTAATTCTTTTCTATTAACATCTCTATGTAGAGAATGAATTTCATCAATATTTTGGGTGGTCCCATGTTTAATGAATAATATTTCATATATAATAAGATTTTATGGTTACATATCTAATATCTTTAGGATAATATGTTCTTGATATCTCTAAAAAGATCGTTTATATTACAAATATTTAAAAATTAATATTTTTCATAAAAAATAATATTTATGATAGTGGAAGAACATGAAATGGTATACTTTTTCCCCCTAGATAAATATTTTACAAGATTTATGCTCACTAAAATACTAAGTTTAAATTGTTGAAAATGCCATGATATCAAAAATGGAGATAATATAGTACAACAGTTAATATTATAAACATTTTTTCTTAACTTAAGGACATTTTAATGACCATAAAAGAGTTTATGAATGATTTCTCAATTCAATTGAATATAATTGTTTGAAATATTTTTAGTAAAAAAATACAAAATATTCAAAAATTGGGATCACATTGAAAATAATTATCATAAAAAAATTATGTAAAAACCTATACATGTTAGGATTATGAATTGAATTAGTTTTTGTTGATAAAGTCAATAATGTATTAATATCCAATGAGATTAGGAGGGGGAAACAAAAAGTAAAAAAGGTAAATATAAGAAGTGGTAACATTTAAGTCCTTAAAATGTTCAAAATTGAACATTAACATTATTATAAAGAGTAATATAGAACCACAGATGATTACATGAATGTCAATGGGTAAATATAATTTTTTACTAAATGAGTGAAATGTTGAAAAGTTAAATACAATGGAATACTTCAGTTTATGTTTGTATAATATAGAAGGATTTGAAATGTTTTTGGTAGTTTCTCCATAAAGTAACATGAATATAATTATTTTGATCAACCCAAATGATCAACACAGAGAAAAAGGGAAGAAATTGGTTATAATATTTGAAAATTCATTTAAGTGAAGGGTAGATCCACTTCAAAAATAAAGTAGAATTTTATACTAAAACATGATATTATAACTTGTGATGTGAATAGAGAAAATGATTTAGAAGACTTTATGAATGAAGGACCTAATTTATTTTTATAAAAATAAACACTATCCAATGATACTTTTAGGTAAGAAAGAGAGGATTGTCAAAATGCGTGTAGTGATAATGAGACACTAAATGAATTTTATTTAATAATGGAACTCTTGAGGTTTTTTATATAAAACAAAAATCTTGGATGAGAAGATAAATAATTAAAGAATTAAATTATCCATAAAATAAATCTCTTTAGGAATCAAATTATTTAGAGATTAATGTTATGGGAACATAATTTTCAACAATGATGGGTGATATCTGAAAAATCCTTAAAGAAATAGATAATTTACTTTATATTACTATTGAATATGTAATTTACAATAATTTATTGTTGAATTATATTTATTTAAAGTTTTTTTAATATTCAAATTTCATAATAAAACTATAACAAGTATGGTTTCAAAATTCTATAAAATAATTTAGATAGTACACTAAACTGTAAAGGAAGATTATTATTCTACTATGAGACCTTGATATTGACTAATTATTTATAAAAAAATGTTTTTTACGCAAAATAATGCATCAAAAAGTCTATAAGTAGTCACAAGAATGTGGTACATGATTAATTAACTAATGAATATTGAATCATACATTGAAACATCAAATGGAGGTATTGAAAATTCAAAATAGATGTGTGGTATAGAAAAATGAAATAAATTGATGGTAATCCTAAAGGAATGTATATTGAGAAGGATAATACTCCTAATATCAAGGTAGTTATTGAGAGGTGTTGATTTTAAAATCTTAGGGGAAATCAATGAACATATTTTCAAGATGAATATATCTAACATGTTATATTTTGGTTTTAACGAAGATTTTTTCTTCATAGAATATATGTATACAACACTTATCTATACAGGTAAAAAAATACACTAATTTAATGAAATAAATTCTATGAATTGAAGTGGAGTCATATATAGATCATATAATTTAATCAACTAAATACGAAAATTTGAATGTGATACTACATTAAAATTTTGTTTCCTTAATGGAAACTTATAATAAGTATGATCACCATAAAAAATGACAAACAAGTGTGTTATGATGCTATAAATGGATCTAAAAAAATTAAAAACTCTAAATGTATCGTGTAGTTGTGTAACCATCATTAAAAAAAGTTTAATTGGTAATATTACTAAGCATTGAAAGGTGGGAAGCCTTTGATACAAGACAATAGTTTCAACTCAAATATTATTGGAAAAAAAATTATCTTTATTTACTTACAATGGTATGATAGAGGAGACATTTATTTTTTAAGTGATTCATCAGTCAATGTTTAATGAGATTGATGCACCAAAATTAATGAGAAGAATTTTTAATTGATAAATTTTCTCTTTTTGGATGGGTTATGGAAATATCACTTATGTACCCACCAACTATTGACTATGGGAAACAGTTTATCTTTTGAAATAATGAATTTATATTTTGAGGATGAATAATTAAATAAACATTATGAATGAAAAAAAGAATTTTCTTAATTATTTTATATTTAAAATTAATAAAATTTATTATTACATTGTATAAATTAGGATAATGATATTTTTCATAAAATAATTATCTATTTTAGTTGAATTATTATTTCTAAGATAGTCAAATATGTTTCTATGGGAGATATAATAAATAACAATTATGAAATAATTAATATTTTATATGTCTCCAAAAAATAGAGGATACTGAAAAATAATCTTTAAAAAGTGGCTGTTAAAAAGTTTAATCCTCATGAGCTAATACATTCATATTTTGGTGGTCGTCTAAGCTTGGAATCAACTATCAAAGAAAATAATTTCATTTTTTGGGGGGATTATTTTTCCCAAATATCATATGATTATTTTATATTGAGAAAATAACTACGTATTGAAAGATTAAGGAACATTCAGATGTGTGTTAAGAATAAAATTCTATGTGTTATCACTGTGTATATAGGTACAATAATACATTTAAATACAATAATTATGACTTTGAGGAATATTTTATGAAGAATGTTATAATGAATAAATATTATGATCCAAGTAGGCTATAATAACCCACACAGCATAAAAAATATTTAATAATTTTGAACATAAATATCTATAAATCAGTCCTAGTGATCCAAAGGCTCAGTTCCTTTAAGAGATTAGATACATTATAAAACATTTTTTAAAATAAACTAGAAATTAATTTATTTAAATCTATTTATCAATCTATAATAGATCAACAAAATCTTATCATTACATCTGATAACCTAGGGAAAAATATAAAAACATTTATGACTAATAAATATTCTTATTTTGACAAAATATGTATTTTGTAATATATAATATTATTCAATAATCATAGAAAAATATTAAAATTAAAGGATCACAAACCGTCACATGGATACATGGAATAAGAAGAAAATATCAAAGGATCGTGGTATTCTTGATAATTAAAAAATATGAAATAGGAAAAAGGTCTTTCCTCATAATCTTAACTCAAGTATAATTAATTATACATTATAATATAATGATCAAATCTAATAATGACATCCCCAAATATTTCATTACAGACAAAGCTAACCACAATATCCACTTTCATTATTATCTCATGAAATAAAAAAAATTAAAACATATATTATTGTGTTATAAATTCAAGACCACTGGTATATATGATATTATATTCATATAATTTTCACATATAAAAGAAACATACATAAAACATAAACATGAAATAAACCAATGAGAAATAAATTGGTTACATAATTATGTCCAAAAGGTTAATAAAATACTAAATCATATAGATACCAAAAATAGAAAGAAAAATTATCATATTAAATGATAAAATATTAGAATAAATATAAAATAGAAGGATTTATTCCAATATATAATTAATAAAGGTGGATCTGTAATAAAATATTAGGATAAAATGAATTAAACTATAGGAGATTCACTTATAAGGATAGAAGGGTTTGACAGAATGGAACGATTGAAAAAAATATATAATGGAAAAAATATCACTATAAAGAAAATAAAAGGTTCTATAAATAGAATAATGTATGCTTGTAGGAATTTAAGAAATATGAAGATAAGGATATTTAGGGTGATATATAGAATATAATCAGGAACGATAAAGAAAGAGAAAAAAACTTATTTAAAGTTTTGAATTTATTTGGATTATATTATAACCTCCTAAATAGTCAAGTTAAATTTTTCAAAAACTTATTTTAAAACCATATTCATATTAATTACTACTTTTATAATCTTTTCTATCTTGTTTTATTCATTTATTAAATAAATTTTTGTTTATTTGGTATATAGTTTCACAACATCTTAAATGTATTATTAATAGTCAAGGGACACATTGCAATGTTTCCATAATATATATATATATATATGTGTGTGTAGTGTTCGAATAATTATAAATTATGGAATCTCAATATATTTGAATATAGTTTTAATTTATGTAATATTTATTTATAAGATTATTTTAGAAACATAAAAATAACTATGATTATTTAATTTAATTATCATTAATACCATTCTAATTTTATCATTATGAAATCATATGACTAATATTATTTGATTTTTATTATTTTCTTCAAACAAGATTTTTATTTTTAAAAATATTTAGGAAATGCATAAGTAAAAAATAACACATTTTATTTACATGGATATTGAAAACTCATCATGGGCGGATGATGTTTATTTTATATCTACTTTTACTTATAACATAATTTATAAGAGGGGTAAAATAAGAACTAAAATGAGATGGAAAAGTTTTTGAAACCCCTATCTTCCTCTACAAGTAACCTCCTTTAGAAAGAGTCAAAATCCTTTAAAGGGAGGACTTTTGGATCAATTTTTTTTATAGAGAAAATGATATGGGATATTAGAGATATATTTGGTTCCACATTTGGTGAAGGAAATAGTTTTTTAATTGAGTAAATGTGGGTGGATGATGAATTTTTATATAACCACGAGGAAGGGTTTTTATTGAGTAAATGTATTTATAAATCTATTATTTAGGCTCACAACAATGAATAATATTGATTATTATGATTTTCATAATTTTTTTATTAATAAAATTTCCAAATTTAAAACTTCAAGATTCTCAAAATAGAAACAAATCACAAAAATAGTTTTTTCAATGTTTAAAATATTAAAAATAATTATTTATTAGAATATAACATAACATGTGTTTTAAAAATTGATTTATGGGATTAAAATTTAAGTTTATTACTTTTATTTGAATGATATTACATATTATGTACATTTTATTTCATTAAAAATGATTTATAAATTTTACTTTGAATTTATATCATTATGATGTAATAAAACATATGGTATACCTAAAAATGGTATATTTCCTTGTTCACCAAAAAATAAAATATTTTAGAAAAATACAAACAAATCAGTTTAATATAATTTAAACATGTACACTAAAAAAATAATTACATTTTATCAAAAAAAAAATTAGTGATTAAGTATTTATTTTTAAAATAAAATTAATTAATACCTTATTTTTATCTGGAATAAATATTATTTCTATTTTTTTGAGTGATCAGATTTATATTTCTTATTTTTTATTAATTATAATTAAATTGATAATTAATTATTACAAATATTTTTAACAAAATATGTTTCAAATTTTGTTTCTTCTAATTTTTAAATATTAAATAAAAAGTATTGTTAAAAAATAATTTAACACAAACATTATTATTATTTATAAATATTTATGAAAAATTTTATATAATTTGAAAAATCATTTTATAAATATAATGATCTGTGGATTTTAGGGTTGCTACATTTTATTGGGGGATTGAATTATTTTTTTGGAGAACTTGTTGTTTCATGAATTGGAAACCATATCTATATTTTGAGGTCTGGATTATATCAAGAAGTTAATTTTGAATGTTGAGCATGGCCTAAATTGAATTTTTAGTGATCGAGAATAAATCAAAGTTAAAGTTAGGGGAACCTTGTTTATAAAATTTTTAAATTGTATAATGTTTCACTCAGATACCTAGGTCATAGCATGATGCTCAACTTCAGAAGTGTTATTTGTTCTATGAGACATGGGGTGTTCTGTCATGAATATAAGGGTCCTAGATGTTCGTTTTGTTGTGGATTAAATCACACCATGATGGTTCTTGATGGGGGGGGGTGTACCCCTAACTAGTGAACTTCACACAACTTATCTGTTGGGTTATTTCGTACTGAGGATGGGCTAATTGATTCAACTACACCTTAAGGTAGGTCCCAATGTGACCACTTGATCACCAATCAATACTAGTCAATAAAACATGGTGTCACATTATGACCCCTATAGTCATGTCTTGACGGAGGCCTTATCTTGCATTTTTAAATAGGAAGAGACTGGTAATTTACCAGCTTTCCTGCTTGAGTTGTTTATGAGTTACAACATCAAGAGAGGGAAAATTTGGTTGTATATACCTCTAATCCGTTTTATATTCCCCCATGCTAGGGGTGGATTTTGGTGGTGATTCTGTGGATATTCCAGGTCTGTTATTTCATTCCTTACTTTTTAATTGGTTCCTCATCTCCATCCTTTAATACTCGATGATTTTGGTATAGTTTTTTCATGTTGATTCCACTGAATCCTAGTGAATCTAGGCTAGTATGATGGGTATTTTTCCTAGATTCAAAATAGGAGGCCTTAGAAGGATGTGCACGTTCCATTGGAAGTGATTTCAATGAATCGTATGTTCTTAGTGATATTTAAACCATTATATCACCTTGGATTAAATTAAATAATAAATTATAAATTTTCATAATTAATTATATAGATGTTTTAGCCTGAGATATGAGCTCAGGTGCTTGTATTATTTTTGAAGAGGCGTGTAAGGGATTGGTCGAAGTGGTGAAAACCAAGGTTTGGGTGGTAAATACTTTTTCTTGGTAGATTTTCCTTATAATACAGATTATTATACCTATTTATGCATTATTTATTTCCTTTATGAATGCGTGTGGGATCAAGTAAAGTGATAAGGATAGATATAACCCTATAGAAAGTGTAAAAACCAAGTTTTTTCCCAACAATACTTTGAAATATTTCTAAATATATTTACAGATCTAGGAGTTGATATGGTGTGCAATTATGAGGCCCAGAAAGCCCAGATTAAATTAAATGAATATATTTTATAAATTTTTTATTTATATCATGTGATTAATTTCATAAAATTGGATAACAATCCAATAGTTAATAGGATCAAAATTATGAGACAACGGTTGGGTCTAGAACATTGGGTTTTACCTAGGCATGATATAAAATGAGTGGGTGTAGGATTACTAGATGTATTTCTTTTTTTTGTTGTGCTTAAGTGGATTGATTAATTAATTAATTAATTAACTAATCACTTAAATTCCATTTTTAACATAAAAAATTCCTATAAATGCATTCCATGGAGGACTTTTCTAGGTTTAGCCTCACAATTATTGGAATACACTGGTGAGAGCTCATCCCCTCATCTGTTGGAAAATGCCTTTATTGAATTCCTCCATATAATGAAAAACATAGAACATAGAGGCTCCTTCCAAATTCATTGTCGAGAACGTTCTTCAACATAGATCAATCCAAACATGTGGTAGGACTCATATTTGTTTATTTTTACACCTTAAATTAAATTTTTGAGTATATTGTTAGTCTTTCATCAATATCTTCCCCTCCCAAAACGTTTTTGTATTGATCCCAAATAATTAAAACTGGGTTTTTCATATAAATATAAGTTATTTTTAATTTAAATTGCATGTTCATTATTATTGTCCAAGAATGCTTGAACAATAGTCATAAACCTGTTGTTCTTATTCATTTCTTCCCTTATACTTTTTATTCTTTGCTATTAGGACCATGTGGTTCCCTGCGAGATAGTTGTCGGGTGTCTCGAGCTCGATCAGGTGCCAGTATTTTTGGAAGATTGATGGAATGTTAATGATCCTTTACACAGATCAGAGATCTACAATTTACATGATGAAAAGATGATAAATCTGATGATTTTGATTGGGATTATCTAGTTTTTATTGCATGGGTGTGATCATAATGAAGAACGAAAGCTCACTGTGATGAATGATGGAATATTTCTAGGGAATGAAAACTGATGAGCCCAATTTTAAGCTAGATCCAAAGATTTCAAAAGGAATTGTTGTGGGATTTGAATTGGTTTGACCAAATTCAAATCATGGATGCAGATCTGAAAAAATGGTAACTTTCCAAAAAAAATCACGAATACACATCGTGTTGTATAGAGAAAACATGTCTTGTATCCTCTCTCAGTTGTGACACTAGGGTTTGGGAGAGGATAAGGATAAAATGGCATGCAGTCCTCTCCCACATGCTATATACCCCATCCTCAGTTGGACATTTTTTGTTATTGGTCACACGGACTTGGAGTCATTGTAAAAGTACACAGACACAGGATGAAAAGACGGGCAGAAACCCATGTAGAACCATATTCCATGTACCAAAGTACATGGACATGGTGTCCGAGTTCATGAACATAAACAGCATACATTCCCCAATCCCCGAATAGGTGGGACACACCATGTAGTCCACCTACACTGCATGTACCACTGTAAGAATAAAACCCATGTACTGATCAGATACATTACCAAGAAGGGAAGAGGGACCACATATTGTGTGGGTCCCCTCACACAACGTTTATTACATGAACTATAACAATATATCATAAAATGTTCATATCTTCTTTGTGTGAACTCGTATTTTTTCTTTCGAGATGAATATATTGAATTTTTTTCATATAGAACATGAATGTCCCCTCAATACTAGATTTTGAGATGTAATGTAGAATATTATGGGTTTAGAATGATAAGGTGGAAGCTGATGATAAAAGAGATTTTACAGAGTCACTAGAGCAGTACTGGGCTTACCCTCGAGCTAGGATGGGTAGTGGCATTCCACAATGGTAGTATCAGGCTTACCCTATAGCTGGGTTGGCCAGTTGTGTTTTGTGATGATCTTTCTGAGTTACCGTCCAATTGGACTGGTCAATGGAGTTCCATGACATTCTGGGACAACCCACTAGTAGGGTTGGGAAGTGGTGTTCCCCGATGACATCTTCTAGGAATAACCATATAACCATGATGGATAGTTTCATTTCCCTGATGAATCTCCAGGATTACCCTCTAATAAGACTAGGTTGTGGCACTCCCTTGTGACTTTTCTGAGTGGTAACCTCCAATAGGACTGGGAAATGGTGTTTCTCATTAACTATCATAGTAGGACCTTCCTATAGTAATAGGTCATGAGATCCTTTCTTAAACCTAGTGATCCCTCAACTTTGTCTTAGATTGACAGGGCATGGTTTTTTGTACCTTTAAACTAACGAGATAGAGGAATAGTTTCCCCATAGTGACGCATCCTTGTGAGGTGACTTGAAATCATTTGGGTGAGTTTTTGAAACCCAAAATAGATAGTATCAAGGTGTTTTGATTGATTCCCTTTGAATTTTGTTCCATATGAAGATGCATGAGGTGTTGATCATCACATATGAACATTACCTTGGAACTTTTTTCTACTCAACTTCTTGGGATGAGCTGTGAGATGGAGATCCCATTATACTTTCATTTTGGTTTCTTGACATATCATACATACATATATATATATATATATATCTTACTTCAGTATCCACTCCATGGGTATAGTTATTATTCTTATAGCAATGTTTAATATGTTCAGGGTATCCGTCATGATTTCTGTTTTTAGCTTCTCATGTTTGGATGAGTGCACTCTCAGACTATTGGTAGAAAAGACTCAACAAGTAGTTCATCTTCTCACACTATCAATATCCTTATTTTTGTATGAGTTCACTTTCACTATCTTGTTGGGTTGAGTTGAACGCTTTTAATGTACCATGTCTAATCTATTTATTTCCTCTATAGTTGTATCTCTTACTACTCCCCCTTCACCCTTTTCGGGGTGTTCTACTTGTATTTATATACTCACCCCTACATGGTATTTTCCCAACACATGTCATGTCTTTTGCAGATGGTGGAAAGTTTGATCGTGACTTCATAGAATCTTAGGGATATAGGTTTCTTAGTCCAAGTGTGGTGGTAATAGCTTTTGATATAGGACTTGGGCTCTCTCAGTTGTTTACTCTTTTCCAGTTTTGTCAGGTTTACACATATTTCTAGTTTGGGTGTGTATTTTTCCCCTTTTTCTTCTCATTATACACTATTGCAGTTCATTCTGTTTATTTTTTCATGAATATTTTTTATATTTATAGTTGGGTTTCATTCTTCATTTATTTCCCTCTACACTTTTCCCTTGAGTAGGATGTGTGAATCTGTATAGGTTTTTAGGAAAAGGTCTCCCTGGTTTTAGTGAGAATTCAATGCTTATTTCCACCCCGGGCCTATGGAGGTGGGTAGAGTAGAATTGAGTCTCAAGGCATCGCGTGGGTCGGGTCATGAAATATTGGTATCAGAGGTTGTTTGACTCTTGGGAAGTTTTTTAGACATTTCCCTAAAAAATTATTTTGGATTAGGGAAATAGATTCAAAGTGTCTTGAGTGCGTCTCTCAGACTAGGGAGTCTGGTGATGGATCGGTGGCTGGCCTAGCCATTCACTAGGACCATGACTACCAGCTTTTCAACTCGACAAGCTGATATATTTTTTGTAGGGCTCAATGGCACATGCATCATATAGGAGTGAGTCTTCCATGATCCTTCCTGATTGATCTCCCCATTGTTGTTGATATATATATTGACACACACACATATATTCTCATCTGATCGTAGTACTCCTTGTTAATTATTATGATGTCTCTATGATTAAAAATTGCCCAGATACTATCTCTAGTTCGGGATAATGACTCTATGAGAGATGAGGCCTTTGTTCAGGGTCCATCTCTTGATCCTCTTCTTGTAGGTGGGTAGGTAGCAGCATTGTCACCTATTGAGTATCATAATTTCTTAGCAGACAAGGCTGAGGATGTCTGCATGTTGATCGCATGTTGTGAGTTCTACAAATAGAGACCGATGGGGTTCTGCGGTGAGCTATATCTCAAGGTTTCTTAGAATTGGTTAGAGTTTTTGGTTCGTGTCATCAATATTATTTGGATGATAACTAATTAAATGGTGTATTTGGAAGAAAATATTTTCCATGAAGCAGCTAGAAGCTTCTATAGCCTAGTTACTTATATGCATGATGAGATAAGACTTTCATGTGATGACTTCCAGAAGTTTTTTGGTGAGGAGTACTACCCCTCATACTTATTCTCCATTTGGATTCAGAAGCTTCTAAATCTTAAAAATGGAGGAATGAGAGTAGATGAGTATGTGGTTAGGTGCATAGAAATTATGAACTACTCTCTCAACATGATAAAAGAGGGAAAATTTGAAAGAAAAAATTTAGAGCAGGGACACCAAAGAAAGATCTAAGATATGGTAGTTCCCTTAAGCATCCCCACCAATGTTAGGGTCCTAGAGTGGGAACTTGTTCAATATAGATAACTATCTGATGGATTCCATATTTATGGAGATAAAAGTGGTCATAATTGGAATGAGTCATCTACAGCAGAAGCCAAGTACCTAAGATCTTATAATAGATACCTTTCTATGTGAAAATCATGGAGGTTTTCGAATAGTGGAGGGGCAGCGCAGAGAACCGGCATATCCCAGGGCGTGCTGGTGTTATTTATGTTACATATAAGGTAACATGTAATGAGGCGTCCCGACCATATGAGATGAGGATCCTTGGAAGATAACTGATGGACCATGAAGGGAGAGACATCGTTGTGTTTAGTGATCTCCTAGGCATGGGTAGGGTGGTCCCCAGGTAGGTGGAGATGGAAGAGGAGAAAGAGGAGTTGGATTTGGGGGAGAAAGTTATGAGGTCCTTCCTCAACCTACACTAGTCAGACAATGTTAGGGTTATAGAACAAGTGGTTGGGGCCATGGAGTACTCCAAACTTTCGATATCTACCATATTACAATGAACTATATGATTCAAGGTATGATTTTGTTTATTCTACTCCTACTTTGGTATTAGAAGAAAAAAGTTCTTGTCATTTCTTTATATCTGGGTTCCTCATGCGAGAAAAATAAATACCTGTAGTGATTCTTGCATAGTATCTTTGTCTTGAGATTACTACAGGGAATGCTTCTTCGGTGTCATTCATCAGACAGTAGTGCAATTTATCACTTGGTGGAGAAAACTTCACATGGGACTTATTGGTCATCAAGAAAGAACCCTATGATATCATCTTGTTTATGGATTGTATTTCCATGGTTCGATCCCAGATCGATTATCACCACAGACTTGTAAGATGCATATACACTGATGGTGTGAGGTTCTCCTTTTTTAGTGAGAGATAGATTGTATCAAGAAAGAGGGTGATGTGAGAAAGAAGTTTTAGCCTATTACCCATCATTTACCAAGAATAACCATATGTTCAATAGACTCTTAGGGAATCTTGGTTCTTTTAGTTGTGGAGGAATATATAGAAAATTCCTTAAAGACGTTATGGGACTACCTTCGATGTGGGAGAAAGGTTTTTTCTATATATGAAATCTTGGACTGCCCTAATATCTTTTTTAACATGTTTAATGGAACTTACCGAGCTTCGGGACATACGGTTTCAATTGGAGTATTTTTGTGGGAAAGGTTTCATTAGACCCAGTGTGTCCCTTTGGGCAGCTCTAGTTTTCTTTTTGAAAAATAAACATGGGATATTTTGTCTTTTTATAGATTATAGTCACATAAAACAAGCCATGATAAAGAAAAATCACCCCTTTCTAAGGATTGACGACCTCTTTGATCATTTTTTGAGTTTCCAGATGATTATTCAAGATCGATGATAGGTCCATCTACCACCAGTTTCGAGTTAATGAGGATGATATCCTAGAGTTGGATTTATGATGTGGCTATAGATATTGTGAGTTCCAAGTGATTCCCTTTGGGGTGAAACATTCACCCATCATATTTATAGATTTGGTGAACTAGATTTTCTAGACATAATTGGACTATTTTTTTATCTTCTACATCAATCACATAATTTTTTTACTTTAAAATAGTGTAGGATCATGTAGAGTATTTGAGGATGGTTATTGATTTACATCGAGAGAACCAACCTTACAGAAGGCTCTTGAAATGTCAGTTATGGACTCATAAGGTTCACTTTATGGGGAATGCCATTTCTAAACAATATTTAGTTGTGGATCTATGAAAAAGTAAAATTAGTGGATGCTTGAGAGCCACTAAAGAATTTTTCTAAGTTTTATATATTTATTTTCTTAGTAGATTACTATAGGAGATTTGTGACAAACATCTCTAGAATCACTGACCCTTTAACCACCCTGATATTGAAGGGACAATATATTACCTAGTCAAAGAAGTTTCAAAAGGTATATGTGGTGTTGAGGATGAGGTTGATGAGTGCTCTAATTTTGAGGCTACTAGGGGAAGACATTGAGTTCATGGTGTATTGTGATTCCTCAGGGGATGGTCTTGATTGCGTGTTGATTAAAATATTGAAAATGATCACATCTAGGTCGATTCAGCTGATACCCCATGGTGAAAACAATGAGACTCATGAACTAGTGCGGGAAGTGATAGTTTTTACCATGAGGATGTTAAGACTCTACCATATGGGAGAGTGAATTATGGTATACTCAAACCCCCAAAGACTCTGGTACATCTTCACTCAAAGTGACATGAATGTAAGACAGTGACACAGGATAGAGTTCATACTAGACTAAGAAATCAAGATAGTTCATACTCTGGGAAATGAAAACATGGAAGAAGATTCCCTTAGCAGGAAGTCTTAGGTTCACTTAGTGTTAGTAGCTTGGGAGAAGTTGGCTTCCTTGTATCTAGCCTTAGTGGAGAATGACGGTACAAATTTTCTTCAATCGATTGTGTTGACTCCTTCACTCTTTGAGCATTTGATAGAGTCACAACTAGGAGACCTAGACTATAAATTTCTTCATGACTAGATATCCAAAGGTGATGCACCAGATGGATATTCTAAAATATCAAGTCTTAATATTTTTTTATAGGGGAGAACAGTGGTTCCATTCGTGATGTGTGACGATGTGAAAATTGAGAACCAAATTATGGAGGATTTTTTGAATCCTCATATGATAAAATTGTATAAGTGGGATTCAATATCCATGGACTTTGTCATAGGGATTCTGCACATAGTGGGGGGCCACGAATCCATCTGGGTGATAGTATATCTACTCATGAAGTTGGTGCACTTTCTTGATATTGGGGATCATAGTTTGGTGGACAGTTTGGGGTAGCTGTACATATGAGATTTCGTCCTCTTTCTATAGGGTACCCTCAATGATTGTCTCCATCCGTGATGCACAATTTATGTCCCAATTGTAGAGATTCATGAAGGAGTTATTTGGGACCTATTTGTAGATGAGAATAGCCTCCCACTCCTATACTGATGGGAAGACCGATTTCACTATCCTCGTGCTAGAGGATATGCTAACAACTTGTGAGTTAGACTTCGACTAGAGCTTGGAGGGTCACCTTCCAATTGTAGAGTTTGCATACAATAATTTATACCACTCTAAAATTGACATGGAACCTTTTGAGGCCCTATATATGATACCATGCAGGTCACACTTGTGCACGGAAGAGATGGGAGAGTCATCTCTTATAGGCGTAGAGTTAGTGCAGGTGACTATGGAAAAAGTGTAGGTCATCTGCGAGTGGATGAAGATAGACCATAGTTAGTGTAGGTGACTACAGAAAAATTCTAGGTCATCTAAAATTGGATGAAGATGGCCTAGAGTAGATAGAAATCCAAAAAATATCATCATCGTAGGCCATGCTATTTTGACTGGGGAAACCACATAATCTTTAGAGTCTCAACAAAATGTGGATTGTGGAAGTTTTCATAGAGAGGAAAGCTATCTTAGAGGTTCATCGACCCATTTAAGATCATGCAGAGGGTTGGTGAGTATACCTACTGCCTATCCCTACCCCCATAGCTATATTGGGTGCAAGAGGTCTCACGTGTTTCACGTCAGATGAAATATGTGCACAACTGTATCAACATCCATGACTAGGTAGAGTTGGATATCGAATGTGGAGACGCCTTTATAAATAATTGAGTAGATATCTTGGATTGATAAGTGTGGATCTTGAGATGATGGAACATCCCTTTGGTTCACAAGTAGTGGAATCATGTAAATGTGTATGAGAGTTCTTTGGAGCAGGAATTCTAGATATTGGATCAGTATCCTATGTTTTTTTCTTAGTTTTGTTTAGTTATGAAAATCATGAAGGTGGGAATGATGTAAAGACCAGGTTTTGTTTCGTTTAAAACATTGACACATTTCTAAATATATTTTCAAATATAGGCTCTATTATGGTGTTCAATTTTAAGTCATGGTGTACCCGAAATAAATTTTATAAGAACATTATATATATTTAATATTGTGTGTAAAAGGGTAATAAAAGAAAATGGGATAGCTCTCAAATGGTAAATTGGACTAGAATCCCATGACCATAGTTGGTTCAAGAAACTTGTGTTTCCCATGGAGTAACATAAAATGAGTTGGCACCGGATGACTAGATGCACCGCTCGTTAGTGGTGTGCTTACGTGGATTAAGTAACTAATTAATTAATTAACCACATAAATTCCTTTTTAAAATAAAAATTTATAAAAAAAAATTCCATGTAGGATTTCCCCAGGTTTGGTCTCACAATTCTGAGAATCAGAAGGTGATAGCTCCTCCCCTCCTTCGTTCACAACTCCATTTAGAGAAATCTTTTAAAGAACAAAAAATGAAGAATGTAGAAGCACCTTTTGAATTCATTGGAGATAATTTTATTCAATAAAAATCAATCCAAAAAAGAGGTAGGACTCATGTTTGGTGTATTTTATACCTTATATTAGATTTTTGAGTAGATTGTTAATTTTTCATCAATATGTGCCCCTCCCTAAACCCTCTTTTGATGATCCAAAAAATTCAATGTGGGTTTTCCTATGATTATCAGTTATTTTTAATACAAATTAAAATTTATTGAATGTTTTATAAGAAAACTTTTCCAATGATCGTAAACCCATATTTCTTGTACATTTCTTCCCCCATTCGTCATCGTTGGGACCTTTTGGTTCCCAGTTCGACAGTTTTCGGGCGTCTAAAGCTCGATTCAGAGAACAGATTTGTGGAGGGTTGTAGAAACATCAACAATCCTTCGAGTAGAGCATATAAAAAGAATCATAAAAATAAAATTATTCTAAATCTATAGGTATGGAGACATATTATTAATAATTTAATGGATGAGTATGGGTGAAACAAATAAAAAAAATACCTCATGAAAAAAGATGGATGCTTTCCAATAATCAGCAGCCTGTGAGCATAATTCATTGCTAGATCTGATGATTGTAGAAGGAATTTCAGTGGGATCTGAAGTAGTTTCACCATATTCGGGGAACTAACAAAGATCCACAAAAAATTGAACATTCTAAAAATATACCAACTAAAGGTCATATAAAATGAAGAACACATAGTTTGTAGCCTCCCTAAGTGGTAGTGAAAGGGTTTGTGAGAAGATAAGGAAGACACTGAGTATATTCATCTCTCACATGCCTTTTACCCATTACCCAGTTGGACATCTTGTGTGATCGGTCACACTAAAGGGATTCCGGGTAGAATTACATTGACACAAGTTGACCACACAGGTAGCAACCCATGTGGACCACCACATCATGTACTGAAGATCCAGGAAATAGTGTCTGAGTATATATATATGACTAGAAGACACGGCCTGGTCCATGGAAAGGAGGGACACATCATGAAGTCCATCTACATGGTTTGTACACTTACACTGATGGGAACCGTGTACTAAACAGAGACATGTCCTTGAAGTGAAGAGCAACCACATGCCATGTGGGACCTCTAACATGCTATGTGATACTAGAACTCATCAAAACAATCTTTGAACATTTAGACCTTCTTCATTTGCACTCATAATTTTCCCCATGAGATGCCTATCCTGAGTGTTTTACTGCATAGAACATGATGGTTCCCTTGAAAGTGTATTTTGAGATACGATGTGAAATCTTATAGGTTTATAATGATGAGGTGACACCACCTGATGATAGTGATTGAATAGAATCACTATTCCATTAGCGTCATTACCCACCTGGTGGTTGGGTAGTGGTGCTCCCCAATTCTAGTACCGAGATTACCCTCAAGCTGGGATCGATAGTGGAACTCCCCTATTAACTTTCTGAGTTACCCTATAGTAGAATGGAAAAGTTGAGTTCCTCAATGTTCCAGCCTTACCCTCTAATAGGGTTGGGTAGTTTCATTCCCTAATGATATCCTACAGGAATAACCCTTTAGTAGATCTGGGCAGTGGTATTTCTTAGAAGGCATACCAATCTTGCCCTTCAGTATTAGTGTGTAGGGGTGTTCCTTAGTGACCTTACCAAGCGGTACCCACCAATAGGATTGGGTAGTGGCGGTCCTCGGTGGCTACCAAAATAAGACCATCCTGTCATACTAGGGCATGAGATCTTTTCCAATAACTGGTGACCCCTTGACTATGAGGCATAGTGATGAGCTATATTTTGACATACCATTGGACTCATGAGAAAGAGGGATGATTTCCCCACTAAGACGTGTCTATGTGATACAATATAAAACCATTCTAGTGAGCTAGTTATGATTAAATTTGATAATATCAAGGTGTGGTGATTGATTCCCATTGACTTGTGTGCCCTGGGAAGACTCATGAGGTGATGAGAATCGCAGATGGACTTTACCTTGGAACTGATGTCTACTCATCTTTTGGGTTGATCCATGAGATGAAGATCCCCTTACTCTCTCATATTGGTTTCTTGACTAAGAATATATATATCCTACTTCAGTAACCACTCATTGGGTGCATCTACTCTCTTTCCATGATATGTGAATATATATAGGGTATGCCACTTGTTTTCCATGTTTATCTTCCTATGGTTGGATGATTCCACTCTCTAGCTATAGGTACAAAATACTCCATGGGAATTTTATCCACTCACCATGTTAAGATCCTTTTTTACGAGTTCACTTTTAATCTCTTGATGGGTTAAGATATAATCTCATACCTTACCTTGTTCTATCTACAGCTTTCCTCTGTGGTTGTTTCTCTTACTAATCCCCCTTCACCATTTTTGGGGAGATCTATTGGGTATGTATATACTCACCCCTACATGGTCTTCTTCCAGCACATGTTGTGTATTTTTTATATGGAATATAGTTTGAATGTGACATTAGAGGAGATTAGTGATATGGGGTACACAGACAGCGTACGGTGGCCATAGCGTGGGATACGGGAGATGGGCTCTCTCAGCTGTTTACTTTTTTCTAGTTTTGTGAATTTTGGACATATTTACAGTTTGTTCATGTATTTTCCCCCTTTTTGTTTTCATTATACCCTGACCTACTTCATTATGATTAGTGGGACATCAATATTTGGTATATTTATAGCATTTTTTCATTCTTCGTTTATTTCCATCTTCACTTTTTCATTGAGTTGGTTTTGTTTTTGTATAGGTTTTTAAGAAACTTCCCTGCTGATTTTAGTGTGCCTTGGGCACTAGCCACTACCCCCTAGCCTATGCAGTTGGTCTGGGGTAGTTGTGGCTTCAGACCAAACTTGGGTCGGGTTGTGGTAGAAAGATATAGGACAGTGTTATGCCTTATATGCTTGTGTTAAGTTCTCTTAATGAATTTGGCTAATTTAGGGTCACTCGGTGTGTATGAATCAAAATAGATGATATTTTGGTTGAGTTAATGAGATAACTCAAGTAGGTCTCAATATGTGTGACTATATATGAATATATTATATAGATTTTCCAAGGTATTGATCTATGGGAAAGAGATATTTAGGCCTAGTGTAGTGGGTGAGACAACCTTATGTCTCATGCAAGGTAAGTATAATCTTCTTAAATGATGATTGGGGTTTAGTGAGAACTGTGAGTGATATGAGGACTCTATGACTAGATAAAGAATGGTGGATCAGGGATTCATTTGAATATGGGAATGAGAGATTGTTAAAGTTCAATGTGATATGGGACACAAGTGAGAGTTCTCATAAGGTTTTGGACTAGGTTCCATAGGCATGTTTCAGGTTGTGACTACTGGATGTGAGGTTACTAGGTGGTGATCGAATCAAGATGGTTTCAATTAGATGAGATGAGTCTAGAATACCATAGTACCTCCATTGATTTGTGAGATGAGAATTACTAGAGTTCTATAGTGATGTACATGTATATTGATACGTGTTTTAGATTAAGGGAATGATATCAAGTCACTAGAAGCCAATGATGAGATAGCCAGCATAGGCGATGATTAATTTTCATTGTTGGGATTTCATGTGCTTGTGAAAGGATAAAAATTTTATTGTGGGTGATGTGTAGCTTAATGCCTATCCATGCCAAGATTTAGATGGCACTGGTAGGGTCGTCATGAGGGAGATAGAATCCTAGTGTGTATAAATTCTAGGCATACCTTTTGGGAGAAGGTATGGATTAATATATTATGGCCTCACCTTATGCGAGAAGGTGATGGATGAGCCCAACCTTTAGTGATAATATAGTGGTGGGATTGTTTGATGGTATTATACCCAACCTTGAGTGATAAATTATTTTTTGAGAAAATGGTAAAACGTGAGTATGAAGGTAAGTTCATATGAGATGTGTAGGGTGAGCCTTAACTTGAGTGGTAACATAGAGGCTGAATCTTGACAAAAAGATCTCCCTTCAATGATAATGGGACATATAAGGATTGGGTAAAATACCTTACCCCAAACCATTGGTAGTGTTTTATTCTTATTGAAATCCCTAAACTGAATCTACAAGTATGTTCTGGGATACATTTGGTCAAATGGGTTTGACTGCCTATGAAAAATAGATTTTATCTAAGGCTGAAGAGGGTATGATCAGATGTTGTGGTTTCTTTATTATCATACAATGACTTGATGTTCATAGTGTAGTCATTTCTTAGTTAACAAATGATTTTATGAAAAAGTTTTTAAAGAATGTATATTTATTTTCTTCATTTATATACATATATATATGATGGTGAATATTAGAGAAAATTTGTTAGATCCTACATATATTTATTTATCAGACCATGCATGGTCACACTGGTGTGTGTAGATCTTATGTATTCTTTCAAGTCATAGAATATGATGTGTAGTGGATAAGCCTGGCGTAGATTAATGGGCATTTGGTGATAGGTTTGGTGAGGCCAAAGGTTGGTAGTAGTTCCCATTGTGTATTTTTTTAATTTTTTATTTGTATATGTGATTTTTTCTACTAGGAGATCAATTAGGATTATGAATATATGGTTATTTATGAGACATTTTTATAAAATTAGGTTAATTGGATTATGTGTTCATTGAAAATTTTTCATATATGTTGTTTGGTAGTTTTCCACCATTTTCATATTCTGATTTGAGGTCATAGTATACCCAACATATGATTTTGGCTCTCACCAGTAGTAAGTATCCTCTATCATATAGGTAATCCCACCCGAGGTCATGTGACACTTTAGTTGGAGCACTAGTGGGTGGATTCTGACCAATGTTTAATAATTTCCTTTTATATAATTAGTTTATTTTCATTCAATTTGGATGTTTGGTAGAAAATTAAGTGGGATGTGTTGGATCTTATGATGAAAATTAGACTAGTACATCATGGACACCATTTTGGTGGAAAGTCCTAGTAACTGCTATTAGGTGATTTAGTTTTTAGATATTACTACTATGATTGATTTTTTTAATATTGTATGGTACATTTATTAACGATGGTATATTATGTTTTAGAATCTTTTCTCATTACAAATATTCTTGTGTAAATTTATCTTGGATGGAATATAGTATTGTGATGTCATATGTATTCTTATGTGTGATTGATTTTATTGAACAAAGAGGGTTAAGTTGGTTATTGACATAATAAAACATATATGGTTCTGTCCCATATTAATATTTGGTTTCAATCTAATTAATTGAACCATAGTATTAAATTCTAATGGCAGGTTATGTTGATCCTAGTGTAGGATAATCTCTAGCGATCACTACATAGTCCCTCCATGAAAGGGATGTGTAGTTACCCTTGATAGGTCTGAATGATCATTAAATTTATTTTGGTATAATCCTCGTGTGAGGTTGTGCAAGTTTTCAATTTCATAAATTGTCAAAAACAACATATATAAAAAAAATTCAAATAGCTTCTTTGTGGAAGTTTACTTAATTGAAATGTAAAGTTACCTGAAACTCCCTGAGTGGGATGAAGAAAGGCATGTAAATTCCTTATTATTTGTATCAAGGTAAAGTTAAGGATAAGGATTAGTTGGATACAATCCCACTAGACTATATATGAATATAAAATTTGATTGTTTTTCCTAGGGAAGTTACTCATGGTGTTTGGAAAAATTCATAAGTGATGGGTGATTGTGTTGTTGGCCTTAATGGGAGTAAGATGTATTAGTATTTTTTTGATACTTTCATAAATCAGGGAACGGTTAGGGGTCAGGTTCATGAACCTAAGTTTAGTGTGAAAAAAATCACTGGATCAGGAGAAAAGTTGTATTTCTTGGTTTTAATTAAAGTTTTCTCCCATTAGGATCAGGTGATTTTGGAAAGAATTGTTGGTAAGAAATTATTAATGGGTTATTGGGGGATCTACTAGTGAAAAAAAATATATTTTACATCAGTTTTGTTGAATATTTTACGTCGGTTTTTAACTGAGGTCTATAAAGGTGACATAAAAAACAATCTTTTCAGCGTCGGCTTTCAAAAATCAACGTGAAAATGATACAATCTTGGTTTTCTATAACAGTTTTACAAATAAAAATATTTTGAAAATCAACCAATGGATTTTTTTGATATCGTTTTTATATATATTGATACTATACAACATAGATGAGTCAGTTTTCTGATTCACTTTTTATGAAAATTAACACCGAAAGAAAAAAAATTAGAAAATTCATATTATTACAGTTCATAAATAATCAAAATACATGTAATAAAAACATAGTATACATCAATTAAATATAATATATCATTGACTAAATTTATATAAAAACTTAAAAGATTTTATCTAGCTACTCAATAAATTATCTATACATTTTTATTATAAAGTAGAATTAAAATACACATACCTGAAATTTACGACATAACTTGTGTTGGTTATTGTTAAAAAAAATAATTTGAAATTGTTATGTTAAAAAACCTATTATAATAATAGAATTATTTTTTTAACACGTGTTATTAGGAATATTTAATGTCATATATAAAAAGTTGAATATACATACCTCGAATCATAATCAGACTTAAGAAATAGTTCGCAAACAAATATCAAAGATGGGTAACTTAATTTCAAGTACAAGGCTCATCATCATTGGATTTATACAATAAAATTGAATGATATGAGATCCAAAAATAGAATACAATGATAGAAAATAGAAAAAAAATTAATATAACTAGAATTATGAAATTAATTAGTAAACCCATTTGTGATTATTATCTACATGAATCGTATAGCATAATAACAACATTCAACATGTCCTTGTTGAAGATTACACTATTGTTATAAAACAATAACATCATAACAAAAACAAATATATATATATATCAAAAATTCTTAATATTATCAAATATAATAATTAATTACCTTTACTTACACAGATTGGATTGTATTTGGTTTCATTATCAATATGTGTTCATTGTTAAATTTTTTCCATGAGCTGCATTTTCATATATATGAATTAATAATATGTGTATAAACAATTATGATTAAAAATAATGAGCTTATAAAAAACAAATAAAAACTTACATGTCTAATAAGGTGGAAAATATTTTATGAACAGGCACTCATAATGATAAAGACCAATATAACATGCATTAACTGGGAAAAAAATATGCCTAAAATATAATGTAGCACTAAAATACAAAAATTTCACAATTAATTACATTATAATGATCAAGTTCCTAATTAATTTTCTGTTATTACTTATCAAAAAATGAATAAAACTAATATCCAATCTCGGTATGTGATAATATATCATAGATATATACAACTCTATTAGAATTCTTCACATGTTTCACTTCCCAAGAAATGTATTCATGATCTATAAAATTGTAAATGCATGTTCTTTCATTTTGTAAAAGAAGCATGTGTACGTACCAAATTTAACAAGGAAATATAGTTAGACATTTTAAACCATATTTTATTAAAGAAATAAAAATTTAAAAGTCAATTTACTTACATGACAAACAACTGAATCACATTCAGTCTGATCTCATCAAAATCAACTAGATGCACGATATCATTTTTGAGTAATATCAATGGATGCATATATCAGACTTTATTTAAAAAATTTAGATATGATTCAATTTATTATAAGACTAATATAATCTTTGTATACCATAAGAAATATCATATGCATATATAGTCGACTGTTCCTGAACATTTTATTTCATTTGGTAATCTTATTTTACTTAAAAATATTCCTATATAAGTTAAATTTCAGAAAATTTATAAGTAATTTTCAATCATATTTAATTAATAATTAAAAAAAAATACCTTATATGAAATATAATGAAGACGAAAAGTTGTATGAAGTAAAAAATTACATAGACAATCCCCAGATCTGGTGGTATCCTCAATAGGAAATGGTAGTTGAGCATTTGGCTCAGTAATATCAAGTACTAATACTCTAACATGACCCATCTACGTCTGCTGGTGATGTACATAATCCCCAAAAAAATTCAAGATTCATAACATAACAATATATATATGAGGATATGCAACAAAAAACTCACAATATACGATTTAGTACAAGTGAGGAGGTAGAGGATCAAAGTAGGAAGGTTGGGAAGGGTAGTTTGGATTGGAAGGCTATAGAGGCTGCACAGTTGGCTAAGTATGCTAGGAAGGATGGGAAGGTCCCACAGACTATGATTGTCTTTCCAAGAGTTCTAACAAAGCCTGCATCTGGGATGCTTGAATTTGATCACACATAGATTCTTTCATTTCATTTAGCTCAGCTTTTAAGGATTCTAATTCTGGGTCTTTTGATTACTTACTCTGACTGAACACTTTCTGAATGCTAACACATTCCTAATGTCATGTAACATTTTCAGGGTGTTCTAACTTTCTTAAAGGATTGGCAAGGATGTCCTTTCTACCCCCAGTGATAAAAGAGCCTTATGTCTCTTACTTTTGAAGTTCATTCTGAAATGAAAAACAAACAGTTATATTTGTGCTTATAATTTATAAAATATAAAAATGAATGAAAAATAAATAATATTTGCTTATAATTAGATCAGCTACATACTTTTCTTCCACTGAAATATACTTTTCATTTTTCATTATTCCCTCTCATTTCCATTTTTTAATGTTAGTAGGAGGATATGGAGGACCGAACTGGACCTCTTCAGAACCACTACTACTTTGAGCTCTTAATGCTTCAAATTTTTCTTCATTCATTTTCTGCTCCAATAATGGATACCCTCTATAAGATAAAGTATGAGGGTATACATTTTTTAACTCGATATCATGATGAGATCTCCTAGAGGCCTATTATATAAAAATAAAATAATAAGTACTTATCTAAATATATAATAAATTCTACAATGTTAAATAATTTTCATACCTAAAATTTCTCTTTTTGATGGTTGTCAAAAAATTGCTTCCAGGTATCTGCATCTATAAACTGATACTTAAGGCGTGGATTTTCATTATTTTTATATCCAAACATAATAATTTTTTGTCATTTTTGTAAAAATCTCTCTGTCAAACCACCGCTAAAGAGATATGTCTTTTCTTAATTTCTTTTAGTTTTTCAAAATTAAATTTCATCTATAATTGAATTAATGAAATATGCCATTTAAAATATCTAATATTCAAAAAATGAGATAAAATAAATCAATTGAGATATTTGACGATCATAGCCTCCTAAAACAATTATTTCACCATCTTGTCTATAGAAATCCAATCAGGATATAAAATATTAATCTTACAACACATCTTCATTGATATATAACAGATAAAATGAACTGAATTTGGGAAATTTTTATTATTATTATCATCCAAATGAATATTTAATATCTCATCTCCACGAGAAAGTGAGTGTTTTGGTAAATGTTTAATACCGTGTTTCCCAACATGATAACATGATTTCTCTTTAGTGACATGAGAAGTCTCCTGTGTTAAGAACACATTAGTATTCCATAAAAACAAAAATATAAATTAAAAGGATTTATTTTAGTAAAAAATTATATTACTAAATATTTAAAAATATGAAAAAATAGATATACCTTAGTAACTTCTCCTCAATCTCTATATTTTACATTAACATAAACAAGTGTAGGGAAATTTTTTTTCCCTGCATATCATTAGAAAACTGAATATTTAGAAACAAGGATTAAAAAAATAAGTACCCAAAGATACACAAATTTGTATATTTCAAAAAAGGAAAGTAAATCTAAACAATTACCAGAAAAATTAGGAGACTAATTTATTGTTTCCCATATTCCTTCATCATGATCATTATGTACTGCATGGACTATGTCTACACTATAGTCATTGAATTAATCCAGAAATCACATAAAAGATGAATAAGACTCATGTAAATCAATAACATCATTAGTGTAATTGTCATCACCCAAATGGTATCTTTTTCCTCAAAAAATGATGGACCTCTAATCATTTAATGGATCAATGACATAAAATATCTTCTTTTCAGGTGTCACAGTGATAAATTGTTCTTCATTGTAATTAAATATTTTCAAATAAACTTGTGTAAATATGCAAACATCGTGTTTGACACCACTATTACAATCAACCCAATTACACTTAAACACATTGGCTTGAAATTTTTTATAATCAATTTCACATATATCCTAAAGAAATCAAAAATATTCTAACAAATAAGAAATTGTGTTTTTATACTTTTCACATGAAAAATTCATCGATTCAGTGATAACCATGACACCACTATTTTGAACAGTACTCTTGTCATCTAGGTTTTTATTGTAAAATGTGTACCCATTAATATCAAAAAAAGTAAATGATATTACATTAAGAGATGGTCCCCCTACCGACCATTTCAACATTTTTGATTTAGGTATATATGTTCTCACATAATATTTAAACCACGAAACAAATATCTTTTTATGCTTAATCATCTACTATTTTTCATTTATTTTTAGATATAATCTCTTTAATTCAGAATTATATGATGAGGTATATGATTGAACATCATCTGGGTTGTTAAAAATATATAAATGTTCCAACATCACTTCATCACATTGAATGAACTTTACCTTTAATCGTCAAATACCTCTACCTTCACTATCGACTGTCAGATGTAGAGATATAGGGAGACCAATATCCTCCAATTCATATAAATAATTAGTACAGAACTCAATCACCTTTTCCAATAAATTTTTTGAACAATATAGTTCTACGATCGAAAAGGATTTTTAATACATCCCTTTAATATTTTCATATACCTTTAAAAATGATACATCCAACGTAAATTAAAAGGCACGCATATTCTTATCTCATGCACCAGATGAATCACAAGATGAACTATTATATAAAAAATGTTGGTGGAAAATACATTTCTATTTAAAATAGTATAAGATAAACTTCAATCTCTAACTCATCTAAAAAATTTGGATCGATAACTTTGATACAAATGGATTTGAAAAATTGCATAACATGATGATAGTATTTCTGACAGATTTAAGATATATACCACGTAGTGTGACCGGTAGAAGTTTTTGAATCAATACATAACATTCCTGATATTTCACATCAATTAATTTTCAATCCTTCACTAAGATGTAATTCTTCACATTTGAAGAATATCCATTGGGTACATTTATACAATATAGACACTGAAAAAAATTCGAATTCTCACTCTTCCTTAATGTGTGACCAGTTGGCGGTAAGTATGTTCTATCTCCTTTCATAATGGGAGCTAAATCCAAATGTATTCCCACTGTTATCAAGTCCAATCTATAATTAAATCCATGTTTTTTCTTTTTATGTATAATAAAATCCAATAAAACTATGAAATATATTTTTCTCAACATTCATAACATCAAGGTTATATTTTATCTTTAAAAACCTCGACTAAAGTAGTTCAAAAAAAGATTTTTTCATCCAGATATTTTTTTGAGGACTAGAACTACTTTTCTATCCAAATGTCGAATCAATATTGTTCATCCTATAGTAATATTCTTTAAAAAATATTGACTGTAGGGGAATATTTTATTCTTAAAATCATTAAATTTTTATTTCAATTTATATAAGTATGATCAATTAGAAAAACTATTTGATGTCCCGTATACAATGTAATTATTTTATTTTTCAATTGATAATATGAAGTCTCTTCTTCACAAATTGGACATTCTTTGTGTCCCAAAATACTATATCTTGATTATTTTCCATATGTAGGGATATTAGTTATACTATAAATTATCATAGGACTCAAAATAAAATACTATTTATTCTATGTATAAAAACATTAACACCTACCTCACATAGAAGTTTCATATCATCAATAAATGGTGAAATATACACATCAATATCGTTTCCTGGCTATTTTGGTCTAGAAATCATCAAGACCATAATAACATATTTTTACTTCAAACATATCTGTGGAGATAAGTTGTAATCTACCAAACAATATTCTATAAACTGTGTTGGCTACTTAGGCTCCGATATAGATTCATTCCATCTCTACACATTCCCAATATAAGAATTATAACTTCACTTCCAAAAGTAAGAAATGTTTTATCAAATCTCTTACATTGTAATGAGTTAGTATGGTGATGTAATTTTCTATCAGAGATGCATTCATCCTAAATTCTTCTTAACCATTTTTCATAAATTGAATTTAAAAATAGATGCTTCAAATAAATATTAATTAAAAGGTAATAAATTGTTTTAATAGGAGCTTTGATTTTTGTACCTAAGATTAAATCAGAGTTAATTTATTAGAATTATGTGAAGGGATTCTTGGATGAAATTTTTTGATTTAGCATGAGGTTATATATCAGTACCTATGAATGAATTCCTGAATTGAGTTTTTCATCCATATTATATTGAGATGTTCCACATGTAGTACATTTTGATAAAAATTCATATTCCTTCCTATACAACACACAATCATTGGGGAAAGCATATATCTTTTTATAACCCAATCCCATTGGGAAAAACATTTTCTTCACCTCATAATTGGAATCTAGAATCTCATTTCCATCTCAAAGTATCTCTTTTGAAATAAAATGTAATTTGGAAAAAAAATTATCACTCTAATCATTTTTTCTTTCAATTTAACCAATCTCTAAACAGGTGATAACTCTATTAATTTACAACCAGTGAACAGCCATTTTTTTAAATCTCTATATAATCGTTTTACAGTTGTTGTTTTTTCAATGGTTTCAAATCCTAAATTGTGAATTAATTATTCAATATGATCCTCCATGTCAACATAAATACTTTCATAAATATTAGGTGTTGAATTTATAGTAATTTTACCTTGAAAGATCAAACATGTATAATTAAGGAAAAAACCATTGCAAATGAGATGATCCTTGATTTCTGTTGAATTTAAATTTCTCAAATTCAAACACTTCACACATAGAAAAAAATCAAATCTATGTTTAGAATATATTTTTTATAATGTTATAATAAGTCATCAACTCTTATTTCATATTAATTACTAGTTCTCCATAAATTTATTCAATTATGACCCATTCAATAACTTGAGATCAAAATATAATCTGTGAATATATTAAAACATATAAACATTTAAATATATATGTATATATTGATCATAAAAACATACAATAAAATTGATTTTCGCTCATATATTAAATATTATATATTATTAAGAATAAAATAAAAACTAATCTACAATATTTATTTATTTTTCGTGATGTGTCACTGATCCAAAAGTAGATGATTTGTTTTGAATCAAAAAATTAAAAAATTATCTAATTTCAATCAACATATATACACACACACATATATATATATATATATAAATTTAACAATATATATATGAATAGATATATTTTAAACATAAAAATTTTTAATTAAAACAAATTCTTATCTCGTGAGAGATCAACGGTTATTATAAGTAATAAAATTAAAAAAATAAAATTACTGTAGGTATTTAATTTATTTAAATAAATAGTTATAAACAATTCTTGAATACCATGGTAAATAATAAAGATAATTATGTGAAGTTTACATATATTTTCTTTAAACAACTTTCAAACAACACCGATGTTGTTCTACCAAGATTCATCAAAAGAGAAATCAATATTCCCTTTAGTTATAACCTAGATAAAAGTCATTTGATAATCCCTCTAAATAAATAATTTATATAAATTAACAAACATTATCAAATCTTAATAATTATATGTTGAATTCATACAAAAAAATGATTGAGTAAATCAAATTTTTAGCTAAAAATAACGAATTTATCTTAAAAAAGTTTACAACCCACATAAAAATTTAAGATTTGTACACTTCAAGATTGATCTTGAATGTATATAATTTCTCCTGAATTAAAGGATAGGAATAACACTAAAAAATGATAAAATCATTTTAAAAATAAAATAAACAATGGAAATAAATAAAAACCCTCTAATCATAGTATGGCTCAAACATGACAGACATCCCATGAATTTGGAAAGAAAAAAACTCAAAATAACAATTATAACATTTGAAAAACAATGTACATCAAAAAATAAAAGAAAAACTTATGATACATGTGCCAATCGATAGTATAAATGTTATGGATATGAAATATAAACCTGAATCATGGATAGTTGAAGGATTGATGATTAGAAATCATGAAAATATGATTTAACTTGAGCAAACACAATCACAAACTTAGTCATAGGTGGTTATGTAGCCATAAAAATATAATTATATTAAGTGAAAGAATAAAATAATGACATTCCAAATAGGGGTTCAGTGTTAGAGTTTTTTAAAAAATAGGTTCATCATTGGAGTTTACTAAAACTGACTTTAAAATAAATAAATCTTTAATTTTCAGAATCAGTTTTTTGATAAAATGACACTAAAAATAAAAAAAATACTTTTCACATCATTTTAAAAATATATAATGCGAAAAAATATGTTTTTCAAGCTTTTTGTCATCGGTTTATACTAAAACTTCCACAAAAAATAATATACATAATATTCATCATTGTTTTTGTGTAAAACCGACATTGAAAATATCACTCATTATATTTTTGATATTTTTTATCAAAATAAATGATACCAAAATATAAATTCTTTACTTTTATAATGTTAGTTATGGTTAAATGAAGTTATAAAAGTGAAATTAAGAATATATTTTATACTAGTGATCACTATACCTTAGATAGAAAAGTGAAGTAGCTGATATTTTTTAGAAAAATAATTAATGGGTTAGGAAAAGGGAATTCATGTTATTCATGGTTCCCATTGGAAATGATCGAGTGAATAATTTCATAGTAGATGAGTATATGTGATATTTTAATGATGATAATTATTTCCCTTATGATGGTGGTGTTATCATGGATGGATAGTGTCATGGGTTGATAGAATAAGCATCCATGGATCAAAATTAAAACACATGTGTGATAATGGAATCATTCAGGTTTGAACATGATAAATATTATAAGGGATCCCATATGGTGGGTAGTACACAATTATCTATTAGAGGGTACAAACCTTGTTTTGGGTGAATTTTGGTGAATGTTAAGGGTGATATTCTTTGTGATCTAGGGAAAAAATAAATTATCATTTTCTATTGATGATCTGGTAAATATTAAAAAAAATTATTTAAAATAAATAATTTATGGATTATGGGATATATAAATAACGTGTTTCAATTTTATGTAAACATGAAGATGATACTCATAGTTTAATGATCATTTAATCAATCATATGTGAGAAACCCTCATTTCAAAAGAGTTATGGATGCGGTAAGACAAGTCAGAGTGACATTCAAGGTGATAGGAATATTTAATTGGGTGTGAATATTAACTAATTTCCTATTTCTTGGGAGAATACCAAATTCATATTTTAGTTTCATTTTTAGATAGAGTATGAATATTTTTATAAGACTCTAGATGGAGTTGGTGTGATCCAAGAGTGAGTCAGATCAGAGGTGTTCTAATGATTATGGTAAGAGAATGGAGGATGTTCTAGGTTGGTGGTGATCCAACTATGGAATTACCCTAAGTGATAGGTTTGTTCTTCATTTTGGTTTGTCGGAAGAACTCTTTATTCTTAAGGAATTAGGGAACAATGATTGGGTCGTGTGATAACACATTGAATGTTTCAACCAAGAATTTTCATAAGAGGATATCTAGTGTAGGGATGGAAAGTTTTTTCATGTAAATTGATATTCTGAGGTGGAAACCACATTTATGATGTCGATGGAAAACTAAAATTTCACTATTCATAGTATATTACTATGTTGGAGTGAAGTATGATATAGAGTGGACCTCTTTTTATAGGAATCTTGATAGTGCAGATAACCATAAGCCAGATGTTGAAATATGTATTTATGTTTTGCTGTCTTGGGAGAGATACTACGTGTGAGTGTCATATTGGTGTTGGTGATAATGAAAATAGGGTAGATTTTCCTCATATGGTTAGTAAAACTTAATGTTTGAAATCTCACAGTGGGAGTGTATTCATTATTTCAAGAGTGAACACATTGGGATGCTGGTGGTTTGGTGACCAGGGAATGTTGAGAATGATGGTTTCTGGACTATCAAGCCATATATATGAAAAATAATAATTATGATGGTAGTAGTTTTATTTGTTGTGGGTGGGGGTTGTAATGACCCATTAGTTTTAGTGTCAATATATTTTTTTGGGAATGTGAATTTTTGTTCTGAATCATGGATCAATTTTCTAATTATCACTCATATCCAGATTTTAAGGGTTGGAATATCCTGAATAGATGTTTTTAGATAATTAATGAGGCCCTCATGGTGTTTCATGTTCACAAGTTAATGTCAAGGTTGTGATTGGGGTGGTCTAGTTAATAAATTTTAGCAGTGTGGTAGGTCATGTCATAATGCCATGTGACATCAAAAAAACCTACTACTTCAATGTGTACCACATTGTGACGTGGGAGAAGTCACACTATGAATGGAGAGGCCCTATGAGGAGGTTTTATTAAATAGTGAGTCACATCATGGCCCATATAGGTCACATCATTATAGTGCTTGGACGTGGGTTGTCTTTATGCAATAGAATGTCTAGATCATGGGTTTCCCCTCTACCCAAATGGATGTCACATTCTGACCACTTATGATTACACTATGATTAGGTTGGGAAAGATGGTATTGCACCGTGACACCAATTGTCATGTAATGACCAATTCCCCAACCTAATTTTTTTTATAGGGTAATTATAGTAATTTAACAGTCATATCCATTTGGTTGTTAAGAAGTGGGGTGTCGGGATAGGTTTGACTCTATTGGCTACCCCCCTCCCCTCGTTCCTCCTTTGATCCCCTATATTGGGGGATGGTTTTGTATACTAATTCCATGGGTAATCTAGGTCTACTCTTATGTTCTTTACTCTATCATTATTCATATTATCCAGCCTCTAATTTTGGTTGATTTTAGGCTAGGTATTTTTATTCATTCCATTGGATCATGGTGGAATTGAGCAAGTATGATGAGGATATCTTTTCTAAAGAAGAGTAGGTACTGAAGGTATTAATTTAAATTAATTAAAATGGTTTTAGGGAAGTCACAATTAACTATTATATTTTTACCATTACACGTCCTAATATTAAATTAAATAATTATTTGTAAATTTTTTAAATTAATTATTGGATTTTTTGGTGTTAAATACAAGATAAGGTGGTAGTAGGATCTAGGAGGAGGCCTAGAAAATCATGGTCAAGGTGTTGTTAAGAAATCCATAGTTGGTAACTCCTTTATAGTGGTTGGTTCTCCCTATAATATAGTGTAATAATTCTATTTATTCATGATTACTCACATTCATGCATATATATGGGACGAAGTATGGGGATAAGGACCAAGATTAGCCTATATAAAGAGATATGTAGGTTTTTAGACTCCTATGCTCAGGTTAAGAACACAATAAGAATTTGCGTAATTTGGTTTTACCTAATGAATATGTTGTAATGGGATAAGGATTCTAGTTGAGTTGAAAACAGACCTAACGTATGTCTTAATATGTGAGATCGGATTTGGGTAGCCTAGATTTGTTTTCTTAGGGATAATTAGGTAGGTATTGGATTCATAAGCCTATTTTGGTGGGATAGATGGATAGATGGCTCGTTCTTAGTAATGAAAAACCTATTGGGGTAGTTTTAGAGTTTGACAGTGTTACAAGCATGATCAGTCCTCCAAGATTACTAAAGGTTTGGTATAGAGGAGTTTCCTCCCAGTGATGGTTTGTGGGATCCTCTGAGTGAAATTTGAGTTGTGATTCAAGGGTGGATCATGATGAGGATATGGAATCACCTCCTAAGGCCTTGGTCAAGTAGATCCTATGGGCTGTAAGGTCACTAAGGGGTAGCATACTTGATATTGAATTGAAGAGTTTTGATGAATCTGTCCGAACATATTGAGAGGAAAACGTTCTAGGATAAATGAAAGAGAAAATTGAAAAAGTTGGAAAGTGGGGATTTTATTACAGACATTCTGATAAAGAGGGGTGTGAATAGTAGGTAGGGTCTCCATAAATGTACTATTTTTATCTACACCTTTGTTGTAAAGACCATATGCTACTTTCTTGCCTCTCTGTAGTTGTGCGTGATGATGTGACTAGGTCTTGAGAGGTATTGAAGTCACATGATCCATTTAGTAGTAACATCCCAAGCCAGGTGAGTTATACAATTCCTAAGAGCTTGAACGATGGTAGTTGAGTCGATTTCAATCTAACTATTCTTCCATCCATGCTACCTTATCAAATAAGCTGCACTAATGACGCTATTGAGGGATGAGGAATGACCACATGAACCATAACAGCATCCGATAATTCTCTCATTGTGATTTTTCATATGATACCGTATCCAGAAGGTCCTGGTTTCCTTTTGAAGCACCATCTACATTAATTTTTATCCAACCAAGAATAGGTGGTTTCAATGAAAATTCTAATAAACCTCTCGTCGGGTTGTATTTTCCTTTGACTCTAATTTGTATCAGGATGAATATGTCCTAGATTGAGTTGTGGAAAGTCCTTGTTTTCATGATTCCAGCTTCCTTGATCACAGTGTGGATTTTTATTTGAGCTGCACGAAAATTGAAAGTATTTTTTTGTTATTAATTGAATTTTGTTCATACCAGATAATATGAATCAGTTCATCTGAATCCATAGTGAAGATCTGGTGAATTTGTGGAGAGGCATCTAAAGTAGTGTATCTTTGAAACTATGTTTCGATAGGGTCCAAACCTATCCATTTGAGGTCAAAAATTTCAAAAATATATTTCCATAAAGCAGAAGTAGTGTCATAGGTTAGAAACAGGTGTTCTGCGTCCTCTCTGGGTTGGTTACATATGGGACATTTGGAACAAAGCTGCATACCACACATCTGAAGGTTGCAATCCATGGGGGTCCTATTTTGAGAGATTCTCCAAATTCACATGAGACGTGAGGGTTTAATCCAGCTTTTTCTGAATGTTTTCAACCAAGAAATGTAATTATTGTTCGTAGTGACATTATTCCTATAGTAAATTTTAGAGGTTATCAAACCATTATGGGCCGGTTCCCAGACTAAGAAGTTATTAGTGTTAACAGAAGAGAATTTGTTGATACCAGAAGAAATTTCATCAAGTAGATCCAAATTAGAATAGTTCATACAGTCATTTATGGTGATGTTGTAATTATGAGACAAAGGGATGGGTTTTATCATGTTACAGAGAGGTATACCATTCCAATTATCATGCCAAAAAACAAGATAAGAATTCTTATTTACTATCAATCAAGATTTAGATAAAACTTTTGAGAAACTATGTTTGATGGAAGGCCAAATTGATGAGTCCATAAAAGTGTGCTTCCCTTTCCTGAGGTTATTATAAAATCTACCACGAAGTAACTCATAAGTTTGAGAGTTTTAGTTCACAATGTTCCAGGTAAGTTTATCTTGGAGGGCTTCATTAAAGTGTTTGAGGTTTTTAATAACTATCCCCCTATTCTCAATTGTAGTGCATCATGTTTTCTAGGGAATAGTGACGAGTTTTCATTCGAGAGTGTTCGAACATTGTGAACACCCTAATGGTGGAGATAATAATACTTGTAGGATAAATATTTTTTTATTATATGGTGATACTTTTTTGAGACTAGTGGTTTTTTCTTGAATTACTAGTTCCCTGTAGCGAGCTGGTGAGATTGTGTGACAGGTCATGTGACCTATTTTTATTCCAAGTTCTAGTTATATGTGATGAATTTTAGTGTGGGTGATTTGGATCCAAAATACATTACCCACCATGAGAGATATTGAATCGGAATAAACACTACGAGTGAGATGAGATCCTAGTGTGTATGAAGTAGGGAACTACCTTGGATGAGAATGTGTGTCTTGAAACTTATTGGCCTCACCTTGAGTGAGAAGTTAATGAAGAAACAATACCATGAGAGATAAGGTAGTGTCTACGATGATGCAAGGTATTATACTCTATCTTGAGTAATAAGATAGTGGTCATAATTATTGATAATATTGAGTGACTTCCTAGTTTTAATGAGGAATGGATGGTGGGATCTAAATTGACTAATAATGTTGAGGAAATATCTTGATGTATTACCTCTATTGATTGATAAGGGATAATCCAAGGATTGAATGTAGGTCCCTACCTAGAATCCTTAGGTAGCAGTGAAGTATTGGTGAACCCATATGTTGAGTCTTCATTTAT
The DNA here is from genome assembly GCA_963277665.1 of Viscum album. Classification (NCBI taxonomy): domain Eukaryota; kingdom Viridiplantae; phylum Streptophyta; class Magnoliopsida; order Santalales; family Viscaceae; genus Viscum; species Viscum album. The sequence continues at coordinate 865,374,069 of OY728148.1, forward strand.
TAGTTGGGAGATATGTTGTGTCATAGGTTTTATGGAATGAGTTGAATGGGTTAGTATAATTCCATAACTAGTATGGTCGGGTGTTGTGGGGTCCTGGTTACCTTATGATGACTTGATGAACATTGATTTCTTGTGGCTTTATTAGTACAGAACATTCCTATGCACGTGTGTGAGAATATTTATTTACTTTCCTTGGGATTAAAAATATATATGGTGATGTATATTAAGGTAAATTGGTGAGAACATAAAATGATGTATTTTTCACACCCTGTATATACTCTCTAATTCACATGGAGACCTTTCGTCTGATTTTCAGTCAAGGTATTGTATGTGCAGGGGATCAAGCAAGGGAAACTCGATGATTATTTGAAGATTGCGGAATTGGGGCTTGGGGATGGTACTTGGGATATTTTGTATTTATTTTGTTTATTCATGTATGTGATCGGGCCAATGGTTTATAAATTGGGATATATAACTATATGATTACACATTAGACAATTTTATTAAATTTTGTTTATTTTATTTTTCAAATTGCAATACATTTTATAGAATTTTATTTTTAGTTACTATTTTTTACTACTATTTTAGGGAATTGTCTCCCCAATATATGATTTATGAACTTTACACTAGTTTACACGCATTAGAATATGTGGTGTCATGTATGAGGACATTTTCCACCTCAATTGGGGTATTTGGGAGTGGTTTCCTGCTAGGTTTCAATAAAATAATTACAATATTTTTTTTATTTTAATTTTTTAAAATATGAATTTTTAGGAATTTTACTATTCCCATTCATAGGATTAGTGTTTAAAGAATCAAATGACTATACCAATGGTCTTATACTTATTATACTCTTGATAAAAATATCTTATTTCTTTCATTATTCATTCAAATGATTTTAATCAAAGTTTCATTTTTTTAAATTATGTCATATTGCAAATGTTTTTTTGAAAATTTATAGAGTTTTCTTATAGGTTATATATATAATACCATGACCCCAAGGATATTAAAATTATACTAATGTTATTTATTTGTTTTAATTATATTTTTATAATATTTTTAAATTTATTTACTGTATTTATACATTCTTTTTAAAGATTTATGTTAATGAAATACAAATATTTTTTTTGATTATTTTTTGTATGTGATTTATACTATAAATTCAACATAAATATTATACACATATACATAATGATGAAAAAAATTTATATATGAAAATTCTAGGTCATCAAATTCTCCCCACTCCCATTCATAAATATCACCCTCTAAATTTAAAATCTACCCTAATATAAAAATTTATGAGGGTGATTTCATTTCATTACATCCTATAATTCCCTTATTTTTTTCATACATATGATTCCATTATATTACTTTAAATGGATGAAAAGTCTTTAATAAAATAACATTATCAATATGATATAAAAATTCCCTCAACTAATCCTCGTAAGATATATCATTCATTTAATTTACCACATTTAGATTCAGTTCATGTCAATGATGAATTATATATTTCATAAGCATGGATATGTGGAACAAATTTTTTAATTGAGATAGGATTTTCTGGAATGTAAATTTGATAAACCAAAACTATAACATGATAATGAATCTCAAATGGTGCTATAAACCTTATTCATTGGTTTCCCTTTTCTCAAAACCTCATAAATATATCAAAAGAATATATTTTTAGAAATATTTTCTCCCCGTCCTAAACTTCCAGGTCCTAAAACATTTTCTAAAACAAATATTATTTTTTATTTTTTCAACATTGATGAATAAATTAATTGTTTGAACCTTACATGTTATCTCTTTGATAAGTATTGGAACCAATAGTTTCCTTTCTCTAACATGATCTCATCTTGTTGGAGTCTTAAAATACTTACTATATATGTATTCATATGGATCCATCATAATGATTAAATATAAGTTATTTATGAATGATAAATTATCTAGAGGAAGGTATTGATAATATCATACTTTTATGTTCATAAAATAAGACCTGGTCACACACCCCATGTTTTAATTGTCCTCTTTATTGATCATATATCTATGGATGAAAAATTATACTAAATATTATCTTTTCTACTTCATTATTTTTTAATAACCCTCTAGCATTTTGAAGTAAATATTGAGTATAGGTCAAACATAATTGATAGTGGTGCTCTATTAAGCCACCTGACTACTATAATATATTCCTTGATAAGTTTATTGAGTGATAATTATTCTTCATTGGTGATAAAATTTTTATTATTAGTAAGATGATTCATCATAACCCAAATTGAATTTTTTCATTTAGTTGTCTTTCAGATATTTCTAATAATGTTTGTGGTGATATTCCCCCATTTCCAATGTTGGTATGGGTAATGGTTTTGTAAAAACTAATATTTTAATGTTAATTTTCATTTCAATAAATCATATGTGTTTAATATCTTGAAATATACACAACAAAAAAATAATAAATGACTTATTTAATTAGTACGAAATATTATAATATAAAATGAAATACATTACAGGATAACTAAATTAAATATAATAAGGAAATTTATAAAAAGAATGAAACCATAAATATATAATAATAATAATAATTTTTAAATTCTCATCATTATTCTCTACCTTGAATATCATACCACTAGTGATAACTATTCGAAGAATTAAAATTGGAAAAAATTTGATGAAATTTCTGAGAAATAAACTTTGAAATATGAAGAATGATTTTAAATAAGTATATGGTGCCATAAATACCAAAATTTAATATGGATGATAGTTATATTATAAAGTTAAAAATAGTTTTTGGTAATATGGTCATTGGATATACATGTATCCACGTTATTTAATTTTCATAGATGGATGTCAATAATATATGTGAAATTATTTAATTCATATAAAATAATTTATTATTTAATGAAATGAATGATAATAATGTATTGGTGAAAATATTTTAATTTGTGGAGAATATCTGTTTTTATACATTATATATATATAGAGATGGAAGAGAAATAGGACAAAGGTTGAAAATCGAAACATTGAATATAGCATGCTTGAACAATGATTGATTCTAATGAAAACTCAATCAATATTTATCTGAGCCTCACTCATGGGGATTCTGTTGGATATTAGTATCTTTTTTTTCTTCTCTATGATAGCTAAACCAAATTAATTAGAGCACACCCTCCCTAAATCTTCTAGTCTAAAGAATAAATTTTCTACTATCATCAAATCATCTGATAATATCTCGTTCTCAGGTCTTCCCTTGTAAGCTTCATTAAGAATGGGAGTACCACACATGTTTTATGAAACTAGGATCAAATTTAATAGCATATAAATTTTTCCAAATACTTCATAATCACATGATTCATGACACTATAATTTGAAAATCTATGGAAGTTCAAAGAAATCACAAGAAGGTTGTGAACATCTAGAGATTTAATGGGTTGAAAATGATGGAAATGTGGTGTGGTTATTAAAATCTTGTCTTTTCCATATATGAAATTAAAAAAAGGTCATATATCTTTAATATAGTCTCCATGAAGCATGGTTTCTTTAAAATTTAAGAAAAGGGTCATAATTTGGATCCCAGTAATGTTAGAAATACTCATCTCCAGGTCTATATTCACATATGGATGATTAACCAGAATTATTGGTACCCTTAAATTATATGCGATTTTGATTCATTAGTATGAAATTGTATCATGATGGATTAATAAATAGATAATCCAAGATTCTTTCATTATTCAAGGATTCTGGTGGTAGTTGATTTGTCAACCACACTAGATGAGGAAGTGGTATTAACAAAGAGAGACGATAATATTAATCCTACAAATTAGTATGAGAGAAAACCAAAATAATGCTTAAATTAAAATTTTTTCTATATCACCTCAAAATAAAACAAGGATAAATATAAAAGATTCCAAAAAACAATAGTACATGATGATTCTTTTTATAGAAATAAAAAATGTAAAGATAATGTTCAAAATTTTGGCCATCCGTCCATTTCTGTTATTGAATCATCTTATAATAATAGAGTTAAGGGGAACATAATTTTGGCTGGGTATGAGTGTGTTAATCCTATGGTGGAACAAGATGGAATATCTGAATAGATACAAATAGATTCTAGATTTGTGATAAAGGTGATAAATAATGAAAATTTATATTTAATTATAATCATTTAGGTGGTGATTGTTTTTAAATCCTTACACTCTCAATAAGGGGTTATTCGCTTTATATATGAAATTTTTATCAAAGATAAAGGAATAAGGTGAGAGGATCACTCAATAAACCATGAGGATACAACCATTACTATTATGGGCGTAAAAGAGGAATCCTGGTGATTGAATGTGAAGGTTGTTGGCCACTTAGAATTTTTCATTTCCACTGATGGAATATATAAGAGTGAATAATTATACATAGGTAGGCTACCATCAACGAAATCATGAAATCTCCTCCCAATTATTATGTGTAGGAGTATTACTCTTTGAATCAGGTGGATGCAACTACGCCTGATATGGAACCAAAGAATGGTACTCAATGCTTCAATGAGAAGAATTTTGGACCCCTTAATCATGTTAATGATTTTAATGGGAATACATAGGAATACTTGGATTTACTCTTTATATCTAGGAAATTATCTTGAAAATAAATTCATTGTAAAATTCTAATCATTCATACAGAGGAATCTAACCCTAAAATAGATGATCATGAAGGCTCCATATGTGCTTCTACTCTATCTAATATGTCCCTATAAATTGTGATTCCTCACGATTTGAACATACTGGGATACACTCTCTTATCCAATCAAGGTGGTTTAAATAAAAAAAATACCTTCATGATACACTTTGGTTGATATATAAACCCCATTTCTAAATGTTTTACACTCTACAGATTCTATAAGGAATGCTACTAAGGTTATCCCCACTGTGATTTTTCAATGTAATAAAAACTTAACTCAATTGAATGGTGATTGATTAGTTGATGACATTGAGGAACCTCCACCTCATGAACCGAATTAGATTGGGATTATTATCAAAGATGGGGTTAGAAATCAGTGGGTATTTTTACACCTAAATAAATAAAGAAGAAAAGAATAGGTAAAAAAGAAGGAATATATTAACATTCTATAGAATAGAGGGCCTCAAATAAGAGGAAGAACTCTGAGGTAATTATGAATTTTTTTGGAACTATAAAGGCCTTGGTAACACTCCCATGATCATTGTCCAAGATACTTTATTGTGACCTACAACACCCCATTAATTGGGCTTTCATAACCAATAATGGATTTGAAAAGTATACGTAATTTAATTAGGTTTATATTCATTATAAACTTTTTTCACAGAATTCAAACACTTATTAGATCGATCATCTTTGGGTCCCAAAACCTGATATCATATGACTTCCTTCATTAATCATAGGATCTCAGGGTATCTTGGGGTACTTATTAATACAATTCTTTTATACTATTATATCTATGATTTATGCCTTCAGTTATTACACTGATAGAATATATTTATTTAGGGAGTTGGTATTTCAAATTATAGATATGAATCAAAAAAGGATTGTTCTTGGGGATTTCATAACAATTTTGATACATGAGGAGAAAAATAGTCCCCACTTCAACCAGTTTGCTACACATGAGTTTTTATTGTGCATTGATCAATGTAATCTTGTTTAGGAATCTATTACCAAGCTAGTTTTACATGGTGTAGATACACCAAGAGTGTAACTCGGGCTAGATAGATGGACAGATTCCTATTTCAAATTTATGATAAAGGTGATAGAACTAGGGTCTCTAGGTTTTCCTTCCCCAAACACCTTTGCAACTATAATCATAGAAACATTATGATATTCATGGGTCTTCCTAGTTCATACCCCATTCCTTTTATGTTTAAAAATAGTTGGATGGTTACACTAGGATGTAAGGAAATTTTGATGGAAGCCTCAAAATTGAGCTACCCTAATAGCCCATATAATTATTGCCTTTAATCTGAATTAAACCAAAGGAAATATGAGAGTGTGTATCAAAAATTAATCATGTCTATATAATGAAATTAAATCTACTAAAAATAATTTTTCATGCAACCTGATTCTCAACTAGGAACAAGGAACCCCTTCCATAGGTGAGTTACATTCATTATTCAGGCTTAATGAGATCCTAGAAACTAAAGAGAGGTTGAACATGAATCAATATAATCTTTTATGGATGTAAAGTAGTGATAAGAACACAAAACATTTCCAAAATTTTCATATAAAAAAGATTCAAAGGTGGAATAATTTCCCTCAATATTAACAGCTCAGTCCTTATTAAAATTAAATATCCTCTACTGTGGCTGATCATATTAAAATCCTATAGAGTGATGATGCGGTTAAAAACAGAGACATGTAGTTTGATAACATTCTACATTTAATAAATGATATAAAAAATAAAGGCCTCTTCCTAGATACTTATAAATAGCATATGAAAATTTCATTCTTCTCACTCAACATCAACAGTGTTTCTAGTACAGATGGGTTTAAAAAAAATTACTCATGTTCAATTGTGTTATGGTACATAAAGAGGTGATTAGTTATATAAGTTTGTAATTCAATAATGTCTCCATTTCTTATGGTCTTAACTCCAATTTCATCCTTCTTATACCCAATAAGGAGAATTCCATTGATATCAAGGACATCAGGCTAGTGGAAATTTGGAATAATATACCCAAACTTATTAGATAAATAATTATGTCTAGAATGGGGTATTTGGTTTGATACATTATCACTCTAAATCCATTTTTCTATATTCTAATATGGAGCACTCAAAATTTCATTTTCACTTATTTGGAAAGTGTTAACCTGATGAGGATGAAAACAAAGCTTCAGAATTTCGATCATAAAATTGATATATAAAATACTTGTACACCATAAAATGGGGTTTCATAGTGGATATCATATAGAAATATTTATTCTCCAATCCCTTTATTAAAATCAATTTCACCTCACTTAATTCATAAAGAAATTATATTCTTATAATGGATCTACCATGGGCTTCCTCCAATGCTCTAGAGGTGTCAGGCAAGGTGACCACCTCTCTAGAATTATTTTTTCAATGGTTGAGGACAATTTGAGTAGATGAATAAATGACATTGTTAGTATTGGGATTTAAAAATGGTTCAAGGATGGAAGATCAATGTTCACACCCTCTCATCTTCTTTATGTTGAGGAAATTCTAGTTCATGTATAAGAAAAAAACCATGTGTTCATTCAAATCTATTTTTGGTCATTACAAGGAAGTTACGTAGTAATCAATTGGATCGAATAAATAATTTATCATCTTTAGAAAAATTCTCTCTGTGACAAGGCAAAACATAATTGTGAGGACTCTGTGGGAGGATTTTGATGATCTTCCATTCACCTACCTTGGTATACCCCTTATTCTAGGGAAAAGTCGTAAGTTGATATCTTGAGGAAATATCTCTAATAATTTTTAACCGGCTCACCAAGTGGAAGGGAAATTTCATTTCCCAATATGGGAGAGTGTGTTTGGTAAAATTTGTTATCAAATACATGTTTCTATACTCCTTCTCAGTGTATTTATGGATTATAATCCTAACTAACAATATTCCAAGAATGATCCATGATTTTATATCAAATATATCTATTCAAGAAAATAATCTTACCAAAGTGGCATGGATTAATTGTATCAACCCCATTAATATAGGGGCCTTGGCATCAAAAATCTCAATTTTTCCAATGACTCTATGATTACCAAATTCATGAAAAATAATGACCTCAAATTATCTTTCAATGGAGTTTATTTCCTCATGACTGAACACAAATATGCTGAATGGGAATTCCTTTTACCTTGATTCATCACTTTGGTCAAAAATTATTCACTCCTTTAATGATATTATGAGAAATTATAAATGGATGGTTTGCATGCCATCAAATATTAATTTTTAGACCACTCATTCACACAAAAACCCACTAGAATGTAGTATATTTGTACCTCCCAACATGAAGAATGTTTCCATTGCTAACTTTATTTCTGGAAGTCCCATGAATGTTGTGACTGTCCCACCATAAATCTCCCATGAAATATAAATATATTCCTTCATGGATTTGGACACACTAATATGGACCCTAATAATATATGATAAATTTCACACTAGATACTTCTACAAATTAAAATGTGAAGGCACCACCAAAACCCATATATGGATTCTTAAATTTGAAGTCTTATTCATTCTACCCATAAGGCTCTTGATTCTCTAGAAAATCTGGGAGAGGTAGTTCACTTACTCTGGATTGGTTACAAAGAGTTGGGATCCAAATGGCCTTGTATTATCTCTTATGTATAGGTGTTGTGGAATGATTGAATTATATCTTTAGCAACCAAGTATTTATTTCAAAAATGTGGGAATTATTGATGAGAATGTTTGGAAACAACATCAACATGGAGAAAAAGGTTGGGTATCTACTCACCTCCAACAGCTCGGATTCCTACAGTGAAAAGGTTAGAAATCATTTGCACACTACTACTACATCTATTATGGAGTTCACCAGGACTGTAAGGAATACTGTAATTTTTTTGAACCAGTCACCCTCTACTAATACATGGATAATTTCTATGCACTGTTGCTTATTTTAATTATAACATGTTCAAAGAGGTTTCATAAAAAATGGATTCTCTAATCATAAGGTTCTATTGATTCTTAAACTTGACAACATGGATTGAAGACCAGATAAAATAAAATACATTCTCTGGATTACACTAATTTATCCTTGGATCAAGGATGATGTGAATGATTCTTTTTCTCACATGGTTGGTCTCTCAGTGTGTAGTGGTTCATTCCACACAAATCATGGTTTCATGATTGGTTATTTTTATAACTATATTAACATTTTCAGGGCTTTTGAATCAAAAATATGGGGCATAATTCAAGCAATCATATGTGTGTTTCAACATGAATGAAAATTTCATTAGGTTGCATATAACTCAATGGTGGTTATTGATGCTTTGAGGACCACAAATATGAATATAAATTGGATAGTTCTAACTCATTCTATTTAAATTATTTTTATCATTATGCACCTTAATTTTATAGTCCAACATTCTTATAAGGAATCTAATCAATTTGAAGATTCCTTATCAAAGATGATAATTATAGAGATGAGATTGATGTGGTCTTTCTAGACCCTATATTTTTGTTTCTCCAATGTTGATAAGAATATGTGGGGTGAAACCCACTCCCTCATTTATAAAACTCCTTGCAATGACTAATATATCATATTTATTTTTCTTAATAAATTATAGGGCCAACATCATATAGGCCCTAAACATTTTAAATATATATATATATATATATATATATATATATATATTCCGTCACAATAATATAATAATTCAGATTAAAGGTATTTAGGAAATTTATTGAATGATATTAACACCAATTAATTGATAAAATTTAACGAATTCTTAGAAAATAAGTAAATATGATAAAAACAATTTAATGCTAAAATTGGTTATTTTTTAAATAAAAGTTATTTCATACACGTTTTGAATTTCTATACTAATAAATTAAATAATAAATTTTAAATAATTATTCTAATTAAATTATATACATATATATTACACTCGTAGAATGAATTTATGTTGGTCAGGAATAAGATTAAATTCAACTAATGTTTGAAAAGGTACATTTCTAAAAACTACTCATTTTAGAATTTATGCATTTAAATTTTGATAAATTAAATATAAAATGATTAAATGAAGATTTTAGTATATTTTATTTTTTTTAATTAAAAAAATATATATTAATACACATGTACTGATTAGTAATTTATATGAAATAATATTATGAAAACATGACATTTAAAAAATCCATTTTTCTAAAAAAACATATATATTATAAGTTTTAATTTAAGTTATAATATTTACTTTCTCAGAATATGAATTTGATTAGTCCAAATCATTAATCCTCATTTCAAAATAATGTCATAGGGTTTTTCATATATTTTAAATAAAAAATTAATTACTATAGTAAATAAATATATCAATTAAATTAAGTTAAAAGTGGTAATAGGATATGTGAGGAATATCAAAAATTAAAATGAAAAATACACATTCTATAAGACATTTTTTTAGGTTTTGGATTAAATCCTATAATTCCAACCATTATTTATTTACCTTACTCACCTGACTCCCCTGTGATTCCATCTTTACCTTTCCCATAACTCATGATTCTAAAAATATGTCCCCTATTTTTACCTATAAAAGGTTCTCTCATACACTTAATCCAAACCAAATTTATCCTTTAGTTTAATTTTTAATTCTTACCAACAATAACTCTCTTAAAGTATTACGTTATTGATATAATATTCTAACTACAAGAATTTTTCCTATTACCTTCATTCTAAAGTAAGAAGTTATAAGAACGAGTGATTCTATCAATGTATGTAATGATTTATACTTCATGTTTTCTATTAATAATATTATCTAGAAAATTCAAAAAACTTATCCAAAAATATAACTATTTTTTTCTAACATCATTGAGATTCTATAAAAATGATATTTCAAATATAAAAATTCAAATTCTAACTTATTCATTTGTCATAACACATACTTATTTAGGTCATTCTTTCTACCAACACGAATAATTCTACAACACTTCTACCTTCAATGATAAATAGAACCTAAATCATGGTTATATGTGACAATAATAGATAATATAAGTTATTTTTATATTCTTAAATTTTTATATATATATAAATAAATTCATTATTAAAATTAACTTTTCCTATTAATTCCTTATTCTTAAAAGTTGAATTTTTAACCATTCCTTAAAAACTACCACTTTATATTTCTTGAAATAATCTTGGAAATCAAGATCATTAAAAAATAAATTTATATTAGTTTGATGAATATTTTTTAGGTGATGAACACTAGATCAAGAATAAATAACTGGAACCACCATATTAAAGAAAGTGATAAATAGTACAACCCACACTCAGTGATTAATTTTTTCAACAAATTATTAATAAATTTGAAATAATAAATTATAAAACATCAATATATTATACAATAAATATAAATAATCTTCTAAAAAACATCCATAATAATCCTGAATTTATTATTCAATGACTTGGATGATGACTAACCAAGCGGGATTCCAAAGAAAGGGTTCATTAATCCAATTTCCAGTCCTTCAGACATAATTCAAATGATTCACCTATTCATTTTTAACATGGTGAAATTACTACACCATTTATATACTTTATTATCATTTACATTGGATTTATGGGTTTTATCATTTTATTATATCATTACTTGAATTTTGATTCATACATATCCAAAATAGTGAGAGTTATCTTGAGTCAATATTCTATTCATTAAACCGTTCTATTTCTCATTGACTGCATTCTATAAAGCATCATATATTCTACCAACTCTAAATATTATGAATTTTTTATCTTTATTTCAAGTGAGATTTCAATTCTATTCTAGAATATTCATTTTATTAGTCATTACATTACAATAATATATTGATATAATGGAACACATATTCTTTCTAAGTGGGATATATTCCCTCTATATTGATGTTCTTTCTTACAAAAAATATTTCTCTTTACAATTTTCAAAGTTATGAATGTAAAATATTATTTCCCTTCATGTTTTTCTTTTTCTCTATTCAAAAAAATATGTTATAATTATTTAATCAATGAGGGTTTCTATAAAAAAAATTAAAATATTAAAAATGTATTTCAATCCACTTATGTATATTTTCCATCTTTAACTCTAAATTTATTTTACATTAATCTTTATTTAATTTTTAGGGTTCCATTATTGATAATTATTAATAAAATGATATTACAAAAGTCTTTTAGTTACCTCTTCAAAGAGATTTTGAAAATAACATATAACATAATCTTTATAAAAATGTTACAACAACTGTAAGGTAATTATTTTTATGATTTCAATTCAATTTTCAAATCTATATATAAATTATCTATGTTCTAGGAATTTTTTGTTTCATTTATCACCCTTAAAAATTCTCTTATGTTTTGTTTCTTCTAGGTGTTTTATTTTAGGTGTCAATTAATCTAATTCTTAAGTTATTCTTATGTGATACCATTTTAAATGTTATGTTACCCACTTCCATTTTATGTGTTAATGAATTTTTAATAAGTAAATTGTTTCATGTGGCACACATATGTATGTTTTATTATTATGTGATGGGTGAGACTGATATATCACTAAAATTCATTAGGTAAATATTTATTTCCAATGAGATAATGATTTTATGATTGGATATGATTATAATTAAATATTTTATAAAAATTATGCATAAACAATACTACCATAATCTATTTTGATAATGTTTTAATTTTCAATGATTAGGTTTTTTCCATATTCATATTCTATGCTCCATGTCTCTATTCATTCAGAATTTATAATCCTTACTTTTCAATTCCATTAGTTTTATAAATCACGAACACTTAATTAAAACATTTTTACTAAACTTTTATGTCCCATGTTTTTTAGTATGTTTTATTAAAAAAACATTACTTTCTACCATACATAGATTTATTATAATGTATCTTGAATATAAAAAATATATTTTTCATTTGGAAATTCATATATCGAATGATTATGATTATCAAAACCCAAATTTATTAGACTTGATGTTAGACTTTAGTATTTTATATTATACTAAAAAAATTCTAGACTACAAGACTGGTACGGGTACTGATATAATTAGACGAATACTCATAACCATTATTGTATTTACGTTGTTAGGTAATTCCATTGAATTGAATTATGTTTTAAATAAGCTTCATATAAGATTTGTTTCTAATGTAAGGAAAATATTTAACACTATAATGGTGTCTGGAAATTCGACATTGGATATTCAGTTATGATGAGATGTCAAGTGATAGGTGTCTGAGGCCGTTGTAACGAAATTTTAAATGTGACTCTTATATGAACATTGGGTGATCATCTACAGATACCAATTCATTTAAAGAGTTTTGAGATAGTTTATTACATTCTCTCTCAAGTTTTAGGAATATTACTTAGTGTGAACTGCTTTTTCTTAGACTCTATCCTTATTTAGAGATTTTACCCTAAAGAAAACCTTGTCAGGTTGTCTCCTTAAGATATTTTATAATTGTAAATTTCCCCCAATCATTGTTACAGTTGAGGTCTTCTGGGGATAGGATGATAGTGAATTTGATGCACCAGATCAAGGGATTCTAGTGCTAGGAATACAGAGCTGATCATTATATCAAGGGCTTCTAAGGATTGTAAGATAGAGAAAATATGATCAATATATATAGGGATTTCCTAATAAGGAAAGACAGAATTTACTATTACTATAAAATAGGGAATACCTTTACTCAATATTTTTGAAAAAAAAACACTCTTAAGGGTAAAAGAGTTATCATTTAAATAATAGCTTATTAATCATTCTTAATATTACATTGCTACTATATTTATTATATCATTACAAGTTACAATTCCACTACACATAATATAATGTTGGTCATCGTACTCATATTTCTATATTTTTTGTTTCATCATGATTACTTTGATTATGATATTCAATTTGATTAATATGATCCATTATGATACTGATCATTTACTCTGATATAATCAGACACATTCTAAATATGATTTTGTGACTTTGGTAATTGGATGGAGTATATGTCCAACAAATTTATACAATTATCATTTGTGTGTTTGTTAGTTTAAATATTTTAAACTAAGATTTAAAAAAAATCACTCACCCTATTGTATGTATTTAAATTGTAGTATAATTATTATGTTCCTACCATCATTATCTGGTCATGTTTCTTAAACTTATAAACTTTATAAGTTTTTAATTTTTCTACTAAATTGAATGTTATTTAATGTTTTGATATAAATTTTTTTTATAAATTTTTTTACCCAAATATATACATTTGCAAAATAATTTCTAATATTTTTAAGATAAAAGTTCTGGATGTTGGTTCTATAGAAAAGCTAAACCTGAACTAACTACGTATATTTGATGGTGATGATTATAATTATTAGAGGGATAGGATGCCAATTTGTGTTATCAATACTAGAGTTGATAAATTTTATATTCATTCCAGAGACTAAAATATTCAACGTAAGGAATTTTATGCATATTCCCATCAAGAAAAACACTAATTTCTAATTAATTATAGAGTAAAAAAATACTTTCATATGTTTTTGGAAAATAATCATTTATAGTCATATATAATCATGTGAAACTGCTAACAATATGTTGGAAAATATTGATGATAAACAATTTGAAAATTCTAATGCTTTTGAAACTAGAATAGATATGCTTAGATCATTTTATCAGGAATTTTATTTCCTACCCATAGAATCAATTTCAAATATGCACCAAAGGTTTATGACAATTATTAAAAGTTTACAATCTATTGGTGAGAAAGTTATTAATGTTGAGATTCTTGTGGAAATTATTATATATATCATTGCCAATTAATTTTAATCTCAATGAATCGATTTTTATGAGACAATATTGTTGAATAATATAACACTTTTTTATCTCATTAGAACACTTTTTCAATACGAAGGATGAATTAATAGAGATATAGAGAAAGCTACGAAGAAAAATGGAAGTGTTGATTTTTCTACTACTACCTTACCAAATAATGTTCAAAATCAAGATAATTTTGTAAAATATTAAAGGAAGAATAAATTTTTTATTCAATCTAATTATATCACATCTTAACATTCTAATAATTAAGTAGCTAATGTCGGTAGAATTATGAATAATGTTATGGGAAATAAATATTTTTAGTGTTAATACCATAAAGGTTATAATGATAGTAGTGATATAAAACATGACATCACGTTCTATGAATTTAAAAAATATGGATATATCTGACATGATTTTCCACAGATAAATAAGAAATATAAGAAATAAGTAAATTAAAAATGAAATAATATGGAGTATTACAAGTATAAATGATAGAATGTCTTAAAATCATACAACACATGGAGTTATAGTGGAGGAGATTCTTCTAAATTTTCATATGATAATGAATGTTCCTGATTGAGGAACATAGTCCTTTTTACAAATTTACCCCTTGTATATCATTTTATTATGGATAACGTACATATAGTTTAAGCCCTTAGAAACATGTCTTTAATTGCTAATAATCCTATTGAGAAAAAAAAATCATCACCTAATAAATAATATTCCTCAAAAAAAGATAATTAGTTTCCTACATATGATGAGCTTTCCTAATTTACTAATCTTTTTAAAAATTAGAATTGTAAAATTTGTAAAAAAAACATGATAATGATATAGATAAACTAGCTAAGGATGATTCAAAAATAGGAATTTTTAATAAATAAATATCATATTTGTATAAAGATTTTGATGAAACTATTTCTATGAATGAATATATTTAAAAATATTTTAAAAATATTATTTTGGAGAAAAATGTTTTAGAGTAAAAAATAATTTTTAAAACTAATAAAAATGAGGTTAAGAATTTAGTTGAAAAACCAAAAAATAAAATTTCTTATTTTAATAAACTTTTTTGAAATTGTTACACTAGAAATAGAAATTTTTATAAAATATATATACAAATAATACCTCATGGTAATAGTTTTGGAATGGGTTTTATAAGTAAAAAATTTTCTTTTAGTAATGATAACTTTATTTTAATAATTCACCCCTTTGTACTAAGTGTCTTAGTATTTTTCAAAAGAAAAATAATTTCTCATTAAATAATATTGAATCCCTAAGTTTTAAAAAAACTTAATTTTTAAAACAAATGTGGATTCCTAAAGTTTGGTTTTCTTTAATTTCTGGACCCAAGAAGGTTTGTGTTCCAAAAGTCATATGTTTTTATTTTAATGATAACTAAGATAGTACCAATAACAAGAATAAATGGTATATGTATAGTGTATTTTCTAATAATATGACTACAAACATAAACTTTTTCAAGAAAATTATTCAAATGAATGGTGGAAAAATAACATTCATAGATAATGCTCAAGGAGAGATTATCAGGAAAGGTGATATTTTTCTACTTGGTAAGACTATTATATAAACTTTTTTGTTTGTTAAAGGTATTAATCACACCCTTATAAGCATAATTAAATTATTCTATGAAATTTACCCTGTCATTTTTTGGAATTATAAATGTTTAGTATATAGTTCAATGGATCAATTTATCTTTTCGTCTAATCTGTATGAGAATGTCTACACACTTAACATAGAAGACCTTTTGTTCTATAACATACCTTTACTTAGTGAAATGAAATATAAATATTGGTTATGGAATACAAATTTACGAAAATATAGCCTTAAAACATATATAACTTGACTAAGAAAGGAGTTTTTAAGGATATACCAAAACATAGGTTTTATACCTCAAAAGTATGTGACCCTTTATAATACAGTAAGAAACATAAATCAAGTTTTAAATATATTAGTTAAGTCTCAAATTCTGATTATTTGTAGTTAGTTAACATAAAAATATTTGGTCCTAAAAAACTATAAGTATTAGTGGAAAATACTATGTATATAACTTATTTGATGATTACACAAGATAAACATGGGTTTATTTAATCACAAAGAAATATGAAGCCTTTTTCAATTTTAAAACTTTTGTAGCCAAAGTTAAAAATGAGAAAAATAATTCCTTAATAACTATTGATATACATCATGGTAGATAATTTGACATTTTTTATTTTGAAACCTTTTTTACTAGTAAAGGTATGTAACATAACTTTTCAGTACCTAGAACCCCTATAGAAAATTATTTATTTGAAAGAATAAATAAAATTATTCAAGAAAAAACTAGAACCATGCTGAATTAATAATCAATTACTAAACATTTTTGGGATAAATAATTTAGTGTTTCATTATATAATATTAATTTAATTTTAATTTGAACATTTCTTAATAGAACTCTTTATGAGTTTTGGAGAGAAAAAAAAGAAAACCAAAAGTTTCTTACATCAACGTTTTTTTTTGTAAAGTATTAAACCTGAAAAATAAAGAAAATTAACATAAATCTTTACCCAAATCTTATGAAGGAATATTTTTAGGTTATTACACTTATTCTAAGGCTTATAGAGTCTTTAATAAAAATTCTTGTACAATTGAGGAAACAGTGTGTCACGACCCGCCCTCAGGGTCCGTGCCGTGACTACCCCAAGCCCGCCTTCCATAGGCCAGGGGCTGGCGACTAGCACCAAGGCGTAATTCCCGGTAAAAAGGGAAGGCATTGCCTTTGTAAAGTAAACAAACACCACAGAGTAAGCAAGCGGAAAGTAAACACTAAGTAAAAACAGAGTACAACTGAAAGTGCGGAAAAGTAAATGGGCCAGTATACAAACCCAAACTGAAAGTAAAGTACAACTCGAAAGGGAAAACAGCAACTGTAGAGTAAAAGCTGCAACATCGAGCTGTCCACTGGAAATCCCACCTGAAGGGTGGGTACAGATAGCTCCACTACTCCACGGGTCCCACCGTCCGCTCCGTGTACGTCCCGCCCAGTGGTCTACCTCCAGGTACCGTCCTGCTCTGCAAGCCTCAGCCAAGATCAACGATGTCCGTCGTCTGCAACCAACACAGCGTATTGCGGGCATAGCCCGTGCAGGGGTAAGTATAAGCTACTCAGTAGGGACCCCGAGACCCCTGAAGGTCTCCTAAAATCCACAAAGGATAAACCACATAGGAAGATAAAAACACGAAGTAACAACTAACACTACTTAGGTATATGCCCATACATATACCTAAGTCATCAATTCCAAAACGCTCCAACCTCCGAGCCCAAGTACAACTCAGTCCACACAGGAAAGTAAACGTATTCCGCACAGAAAATCAAGACGAAATCCACATAGGATAGCACAACTCAATCCACACAGGAAAGAAACAGGATTCAGATCATACAGGTATACTTCTTCAAAGGGCGCTAAAGATGATCTATGATCCATCTAAGTCGTCGGACCCACGAAGGATCGATAGGTAACTAAGCCCCGCAAAAGACCCACACAGGATCGGGCCCACATAGGACCTGTAGGCGCTGGTTCACATAGGACCGCTGAGCGCAAAGACCCACACAGGATCGGACCCACACAGGATCGGGCCCACACAGGACCTGTAGCACTGATCCACGTAGGATCGCTGAGTGTTGTAGTCATCGTCGTCGAATCCACACAGGATCTCTGTATTGTCGTGGTCGCAGTCACAGTAGCAATAGCAGTAGCTGTAGCTGTAGTAGTCACAGTAACAGTCGCAGCCAGCACTAGGGTTCTCGCACACAGCAAGCTCGTACAGGAGGATCCGCTCCACGAGCCGAGAGGCTGATACATCAACTGTCCCAAAGCCCAGAGTTGATGTATCCAAAAGTTCCGTATCGTCAACAGGAACTCAACGCAACAGACGGCGCGTCGATCGGACGCCCGGTCTGAGAGTTATTGGCTTTTTCGTCCCAGGGGCCCGGTTAGTTTTTAAGGCAAAACCAACCCGACCGTACTCCACCTGCGTCCAAACCTCGGACGGAGTATGCCAAAAGATCCGTCTCACTAAGAGGAACACAACAAAGCTGACGGCACGTCAATCGCACGTCTGTAGCTCAAGATATGAGCGTTTCCGCTCCGAAGGCCCAGTTGGTTTTGTGAACGAACCAACCCGGCCGAACTCAAAGTATTCCGAAACTTCGAGTGCGATATACCGAAACGACCGTCTCGATCCAAGGATCGCGTAGCTGCTGACGGTTCGTCAATAAGATGTATGTGGCTCATGTTATGGCCAAAAGACCGAAGACGATTCGAAAACGGGGGGGTCCGGGTCCGGGTTGACCCGACCCGACCCCCCCCCCCCCCCGGGTCGGCCCGAACCGGGTCGACCCGACCCGGGTCCGACCCGGCCCGACCGGCGGCGGCGTGGACCGGCGCGGCGGCGCGGTCCGGCGCGGCCTGGCGCCGCTAGGTGCCACGCGTGGGGGGCATGGCCCCCGCTTCCAGCTGGTGGCGCGGCTTAGGCCGCGCCTTTTTGGAGAACCGGCCCCCCTGGTGGGGGCCTGCTTGATTGAAACCGGGGGGGCCACCTGCCCCCCATAATGAAACCACCCCCCCCCCCCAAATAAATGGGGGGGCTTTTGAGTTGACCGGGGGAATTAAATTCCCCCGGTCTTTGACCCTCCGGCCGGCCCACCTGGCCGGCCGGTTTTTCTTCAACGAGATCGGCAAAGCCGGTCCCCTTCCGGTTTCCGACGCCGGCGGCCCGGCGAGACGCCGGTCCTCTTGTCCCGCCGCGGCCTGGAACCGGCCGCGGTGTTCGTCGTCCGGCGTGGTGCGACGGCACCGCGCCCCTCCGCCGCGGCCCCGCTCCGGCCGCAGCGCCTTCGGTTCCCTTCAACGCGGCGCGACGGCGTCGCGTTCATGATAATCCATCCACGGCGCGACGCGACGGTGTTGCGTAAATAATCCGAGCGATTCCCGCGTGGTGCGACGGCACCACGCCTTCTCGTTCATCACAAGATTATATAAATAACCAAGAACAAAGGAGGGGGAATTCGGCCGTGTTTGTGCGATCCGACCCCCCTCTCGTTAGATGATAACTCTTAAATATTTAATCACAAATTATCATTCTAGAACCAAGAACGAGAGTAAGGAAATAAACCACAACAAACCCCTACCTTGGTTTCAAGTTCGAAGATCGTCAACGACCCGCGGAAGACAACGTCGCGGAGGTCGGGCGTCGCGGTAATCGTTCGTCAAATCCGATGACGAAGAGGTACGTCCGAAGAGATACGTCATTGGTGAATCTTAGTAAGCCGACGAAGGAAGTCCGAGGAGGAAGCTTCGTTCCCTTTCGTTGACATGGAAGGCGTCGTCGATCTTCAGATACAATCGGCTACGAAGAAGAGAAGAGCGGTGTTCTTCGTCGGAGTTCGAAGGTTCTTCGTGTTCTTCGTCAAGCTTGGAGAAGAAGAAGGAGAAGGCTTCAAATCTCTCAAGAGGCTAGAGAATTCTAACCAAATAAAATAAGCTAAGAGCTTATTTTATTTACTCAACCAACCCTTTTGAATTTCAAAGGTTTGAAAAAGATTAAACAACTCAACCTAATTAATAAGCTAAGTTGTCAAGATCAATTAAAAGGGGAGTTAAGTGAGTTTTGAGAGGATATGGAAAGTTGGGTTTCGTGTGGGCCCCACCACACTTAATCCTCCCAAGGGAGGTTAAGTGGATGTGGGTCCCACCTTTAACTTCCTTTTAAAGGAGTTAACCAACAATTAAGAAAAATAAAAAGTGTTCCACATTTTTATTTAACTTTTTTATAATTCTCCCAAAAACTAACTTTCGTACCGCAATAAACGCAACTTCGGAAAAGGTCTCCTCAAGCGAGTTTCGGCACTGCGAGTTCATCGGTGTCCTCAGATTTCAATTCCGAGCACCGGATCAAAAGTTAGAAATTCTCGCTCGTTCGTTCACTGAACGTACTCGAGCCAAACATCGGAAATTGATTCCGGGCACACCGGGCCTCGGAATCAGGTGCCGTCAGAAACCGCGCTCTTGTAAAATTCCAAAGAAAATTAAGAAAAAATTTCCCTTGAATTTTACAGGTCTTTACATTACTCCCACCTCAGGGCTTTACGTCCCCGTAAAGATACATCAAAAACTAGGGAAACAAATGAGGGTACTGAGCACGCATCTGAGCCTCCCGCACCCATGTGCTCTCCCGGAGGTTCCTGTGCTGCCATCTGATGCGCACAAGAGGAATCGATCGCCCACGTAGGACCCGCTCCTGTCGATCCTCTATCTCCACCGGGACCTCCGTAAAAGTCACCTCATCGTCGATGTCAAGCTCCCCATGGTCAATGATGTGCGTCGGGTCGTGTACGTATCTCCTCAGCTGAGACACGTGAAAGACGTCGTGCACCTGGTGCAACTGAGGTGGTAGAGCCAGGCGATAAGCCACCTCGCCAATCCTGCTGAGGACCTGGAAGGGTCGGATGAAGCACGGAGATAACTTGCCACCTTGGCCAAATCTTCGTATACCACATCGAGGTGAGACCCGCAAGAAGACGTGGTCACCATCCTCGAACTCTACTGGCCTCAGCCTCCAATCAGCATATGACTTCTGCCGGCTCTGAGTTGTCCTCATCTGCTCCTGGATGACCTGGACCTTCTCTGTCGTGGCGTGGACCATCTCCGGTCCCACCAGTGTTGACTCCCCAGGGTCTGTCTAGCACAAAGGAGATCTACAAGGTCGGCCGTACAATGCCTCATACGGTGCCATCCTGATGGTGGAGTGGTAGCTGTTGTTGTACGCAAATTCCACCAAGGGTAGGTGGTCCTCCCAGCTACGACCAAAGTCGAGGACACATGCACGGAGCATGTCCTTGAGAGTCGGAATGGTCCTCTTTGTCTGACCATCCGTCTGAGGGTGAAAGGCTGTGCTCAGACGTAGCTGCGTCCCGAACGCCTCCTGTAACCCCTTCCAAAGCCGGGAAGTAAAGCGAGCATCTCGATCGGAGACGATAGATGATGGAACACTGTGGACCCGCACAATCTCCTGAACGTAGAGACGTCCCAAGCTCTCCACTGAGCCCTGCTCTGTGATGGGTAAGAAGTGTGCCGACTTGGTGAGTCGGTCAACAATCACCCAGATGGAGTCGTGACCTCTGGAAGTGCGTGGAAGTCCAGTCATGAAGTCCATAGATATGCCATCCCACTTCCACTCCGGGACCTCCAAGGGTTGTACCAAGCCTGCTGGTACCTGATGCTCTACCTTCACTTGCTGGAAGGTGAGGCATCGAGAAACGAACTCTGCTACTGCCTTCTTCATGCCCGGCCAACAGTGGTGTCGTCTGAGGTCCTGGTACATCTTTTCCACTCCAGGATGTACCGCCAAAGGAGAAGTGTGAAACTCTCTCAGCACTTCCTCTCACAAAGCGACTGGTACCATGGTACGTCTTCTAAAAAGGATGTCGTGCTCTACTCCAAGGGAGAAACCATCAGGTGCCTGTCCCGAGGATATTTTGCACGCCGTGTCTCACAGTCAGCGTCCTCACGCTGTGCCTCTCTGACCCGCTGCAGTAGTGGAGGGGTGACTGTGATAGACTGGAGGAAGGCTGATCCATCTCTATCCATGAAGGATATCTGCAAAGAGGCTAGTTTCTCTGTCGCCTCCTCAAGTATCTGAATGCCCGTCCTCCTGCTGAGGGCATCGGCTACTACGTTCCCCTTCCCAGGAGTATAGACTATCTCAAAGTCATAGTCCTGGAGGAACTCGATCCATCGCCGCTGTCTCAGGTTCAGGTCCTTCTGCGAGAAGATATACCTGAGACTCTGATGATCTGAAAAGACTGTAAAGTGCTCTCCCATCAGATAGTGTCGCCATGTCTTCAGAGCGAAGACCACTGCTGCTAACTCCAGGTCATGGGTAGCATAGTTCTGCTCATGCGGCCTCAACTGACGTGATCCATAGGCGATCACTGACCGCTCCTACATCAGAACACATCCGAGTCTGGTCCCTGATGCATCGCAGTAGACTACGTACCCTACTCCTTCCTCAGGCAACCTCAAGATAGGTGCGCTGGTCAATCTCTGTTTCAGCTCCTGGAAGCACTGCTGACATCTGTCTGACCACACGAAGGGTTTCCCCTTCTTCTTCAAAGCTGTGAGTGGTGCCGCAACTCTAGAGAAGTCTGGCACGAATCTCCAATAGTATCCAGCTAGTCCCAAGAAACTCCGAACCTCAGTCACGCTCCTGGGTGGCTCCCATGCTAACACAGCCTCGATCTTCGCAGGATCCACTGCAACTCCCGCGTCAGAGATAACGTGTCCCAAGAAGTGGACCTCACGTATCCAGAACTGGCACTTCGAGAGCTTACCATAAAGCTAGTGCTCTCGGAGTATGTTTAGTACAACTCGCAAGTGATAGGCGTGCTCCTCCTCAGTCGTAGAGTAAATCAGAATGTCATCGATGAAGACTACGACAAACTGATCAAGGTATGGCTGAAAGATCCTGTTCATGAGGGCCATGAACACTGCTGGAGCATTGGTTACTCCGAAAGGCATAACTAGGAACTCATAGTGGCCATACCGACATCTGAAGGTCGTCTTCTGCACATCCTCGTCTCTGACTCTGAGCTGATGACAGCCTGACCTGAGGTCTATCTTTGAGAACCACTGTGCTCCGTTGAGCTGATCAAAGAGGTCATCAATCCTCGGTAGCGGATACTTGTTCCTCACTGTCACCTGGTTCAGGCGCCGATAGTCAACACAAAGCCACAGGCTCCCGTCCTCCTTCTTGGCGAACAATATCGGGGAAGCCCAGGGTGAAACACTTGTTCGGATGAACCCCTTTCCCTGCAAGTCCTCCAACTGTACCCGTAGCTCTCGAAGCTCGGTGGGGGCCATCTGATATGCTGGAGTGTATATCGGGGCTATCCCGGGGTACAAGTCAATATAAAATTCTACCTCTCTGCGAGGAGGTAGCCCTGGAACGTCGTCGGGAAAAATGTCCGCAAACTGATCCACCACTGCAGGAAAACCAGGACTCTGCACGTCAACTGCTCCAAGGATGAGGCTAGCCAACTGATGAGTGATGGGTTGTCCTCTCCTCCGCGGAAGTCCATCCTGTGCTGCAAAGGCTCCCTTCTCGCCGGTGAAGGTGAACCTACTCCCGTCGGTGCGTACACATCGCACCTTGTGCCTAAAACAGTCAATCTGCGCATGGACCGTAGATAGCCAATCCATGCCCAAGATGACGTCGTAAGGCCTCGACGCTGCTACAAGAAGATCCCAGCTGAAGCACTCGCCTCCTAGAGTAAGCTCACATAGCCGGCACCAGTGCGTAATCTTCGAGTCTGCTCCCGTAGGAGTATCTAGCCATAAGGATCGAGCCAACGGCTCTGTCGGAATCTCTGACCTCCGAACAAGGGCAGCAGCTATGAAAGAGTGACTCGCTCCTATGTCTATAAGAACTGCAACAAGGGTGGAATAGACACAGATAGTACCTCGAATCATCTCTGGTGCGCCGTGGTCGTAGGCCTCTCCTTCCTGGAGCTGTGCCTGTCTCTGCCCGCCAGCACCATGTGGTCGGGGTGGACCTCCTGGTGGTGGTGGTGGTAGAGTCTCAAAGCGTCGCCCACCACCGGCTGCTCGTCCAGCTCCTCTGCCTCGTCTGCCTCCTCCCTACGGACCGCCACGGTCGACCCTCTGCCTCTGCCTCGGTGGTCCCTCAACTGTCTGCTGCTCCTCGGCACGGCGGGTCGGGCAGTCACGAGCCATGTGGCCCTGCCCGCCACACGAGTAGCACTGTCTGCCTCTCGAAAGACTGGCTCCTCGCTATGTGCCCCGAACTGCTGAGCCAGTGTCCTGAGGTCGTCTGCCTGAGGGTCTGGTCTGTCTGGACCCCTGAGTCATCCGTCGACTGCCTACTGCAGATGACTATGCCACGTGCCGCCCTGCGGTGGGTCGCTGCGCTGGTGTAGACTTAGCAAGGAAGCTCTCGATCAGAAGGGCCCGCTCCAGTACTCCTGTCTGAGTCGGTATGCTGAGGGAGATCAGTGATGCCCTGATCTCGTGTCTCAAACCCTGCTCGAAGGTCCGGGCCTGGAAGAATGGGTCTCGTACCATGTCGGTCGAGTAACGCGAGAGATCAGTAAATCTCGCCGAGTACTGAGCGACCGCCATGCTGCCCTGCCACAGCTGAAGAATCTCCTGGATACGCACCGCACGAAGGGTGGCTGGGACGAACTCCGAGCGGAAGAGGCTCTCAAAGTCCATCCAAAGAAGAGATGCCTCATCGTGCACCTGGAGCATCAAGCTCCACCATCGTCCTGCTGCTGCGTGTAGTAGGCTCGCGGTGAGGATCACCATGAGGTCTGCTGGTGTCCTCACTAGCCTAAACACACGTACCACTGCCTCCAGCCAGTCCTCGGCTGCCTGGGGATCCGTCTCCCCACGAAACCTGGGTGGTCGCTGGCGCTAAAACTCATGCAGTGCGCTGAGGCGACGTGCATCGTAATCGGCTGGTGCTGGAATTATCGGTGGCTCGACGGGTAGAGCTACCACCGGTGCCACTACTGACAAAGAGACCTACACTGAAGCCTCGTCGCTCGGTGGGCTGTCGTCAAACTCGACTCTCGGAACCCTAGCTGGCTACCGTCGTGGGGCCATCCTGAAAAGGAAACAGGTGCGCCACGGTCATAACAGTATACCTGGTGAGCTAATATAAAGTAATCACAAAGAAAACTTTGAAACACACACGCAATCAATGTTTCGTGCATTAAGTCGGAAATCAGAAGTCAGGGTCCTGGTGTACGGATACGTCGGCCGCCGCACCAACATTGGACTCCCTAGACTGATAATCACACTCAATACGCTAAACATTATTGCTTCACATAGAAAAGATCAGGGTTCGTGGTAGAACCAAACTCCTCTGATACCAATTTGTCACGACCCACCCTCGGGGTCCGTGCCGTGACGACCCCAAGCCCGCCTTCCATAGGCCAGGGGCTGGCGACTAGCACCAAGGCGTAATTCCCGGTAAAAAGGGAAGGCATTGCCTTTGTAAAGTAAACAAACACCACAGAGTAAGAAAGCGGAAAGTAAACACTAAGTAAAAACAGAGTACAACTGAAAGTGCGGAAAAGTAAATGGGCCAGTATACAAACCCAAACTGAAAGTAAAGTACAACTCGAAAGGTAAAACAGCAACTGTAAAGTAAAAGCTGCAACACCGAGCTGTCCACTGGAAATCCCACCTGAAGGGTGGGTACAGATAGCTCCACTGCTCCACGGGTCCCACCGTCCGCTCTATGTACGTCCCGCCCAGTGGTCTACCTCCAGGTACAGTCCTGCTCTGCAAGCCTCAGCCAAGATCAATGATGTCCGTCGTATGCAACCAACACAACGTAGTGCGGGCATAGCCCGTGCACGGGTGAGTATAAGCTACTCAGTAGGGACCCCGAGACCCCTGAAGGTCTCCCAAAATCCACAAAGGATAAACCACATAGGAAGATACAAACACGAAGTAACAACCGACACTTCTTAGGTATATGCCCATACATATACCTAAGTCATCAATTCCAAAACACTCTAACCTCCGAGCCCAAGTACAACTCAGTCCACACAAGAAAGTAAACGTATTCCACACAGGAAAGCAAGACGAAATCCACATAGGATAGCACAACTCAATCCACACAGGAAAGCAACAGGATTCAGCTCACACAGGTATACTTCTTCAAAGGACGATAATGATGATCTCTGATCCATCTAAGTCGTCGGACCCACGAAGGATCGATAGGTAACTAACCCCCGCAAAAGACCCACACAGGATCGGGCCCACATAAGACCTGTAGGCGCTGGTTCACACAGGACCGCTGAGCGCAAAGACCCACACAGGATCGGACACACACAGGATCGGGCCCACACAGGACCTGTAGCACTGATCCACGTAGGATCGCTGAGTGCTGTAGTCATCGTCGTCGAATCCACACAGGATCTCTGTACTGTCGTCGTCGCAGTCACAGTAGTAGTAGCAGTAGCAGTAGCAGTAGTAGTCACAGTAACAGTCGCAGCCAGCACTAGGGTTCCCGCAAACAGCAAGCTCGTACAGGAGGATCCGCTCCACGAGCCGAGAGGCTGATACATCAACTATCGCAAAGTCCAGAGTTGATGTATCCAAAAGTTCTGTATCATCAACAGGAACTCAACGCAACAGACGGCGCGTCGATCGGACGCCCGGTCTGAGAGTTATTGGCTTTTTCGTCCCAGGGTCCCGGTTGGTTTTTAAGGCAAAACCAACCCGAACGTACTCCACCTGCATCCAAACCTCGGGCGGAGTATGCCAAAAGATCCGTCTCACTAAGAGGAACACAACAAAGCTAACGGCACGTCAATCCGACGTCCGTAGCTCAAGATATGAGCGTTTCCGCTCCGAAGGCCAAGTTGGTTTTGTAAACGAACCAACCCGGCCGAACTCAAATTATTCCGAAACATCGAGTGCGATATACCGAAACGACCGTCTCGATCCAAGGATCGCGTAGCCGCTAACGGTTCGTCAATCGGAGGTCTGTGTCTCATGTTATGGTCAAAAGACCGAAGACGATTCGAAAACGGGGGATCCGGGTCCGGGTTGACCCGGCCCGACCCCCCCTGGGTCGGCCCGACCCGGGTCCGACCCGGCCCGACCGGCGGCGGTCCGGCGCGGCGGCGCGGACCGGCGCGGCGGCGCGGTCCGGCGCGGCCTCGCGCCGCTGGGTGCCACGCGCGGGGGGCATGGCCCCCGCTTCCAGCTGGTGGCGCGGCTTAGGCCACGCCTTTTTGGAGAACCGGCCCCCCTCATGGGGGCCTGCTTGATTGAAACTGGGGGGTCGCCTGCCCCCCTTAATGAACCCTCCCCCCAATAGATGGGGGGGCTTTTGAGTTGACCGGGGGAATTAAATTCCCCCGGTCTTTGACCCTCCGGCCGGCCCACCTGGCCGGCCGGTTTTTCTTCAATGGGATCGGCAAAGCTGGTCCCCTTCCGGTTTCCGACCCCGGTGGCCCGGCGAGCCGCCGGTCCTCTTGTCCCGCCGCGGCCCGGAACCGGCCGCGGTGTTCGTCATCCGGCGCGGTGTGACGGCACCGCGCCCCTCCGCCGCGGCCCCGCTCTGGCCGCGGCGCCTTCGGTTCCCTTCGACGCGGCGCGACGGCGTCGCGTTCATGATAATCCATCCACGGCGCGACGCGACGGCGTTGCGTAAATAAGCTGAGCGATTCCCGCGTGGTGCGACGGCACCACGCCTTCTCGTTCATCACAAGATTATATAAATAACCAAGAACAAAGGAGGGGGAATTCCGCCGTGTTTGTGTGGTCCGACCCCCCTCTCGTTAGATGATAACTCTTAAATATTTAATCACAAATTATCATTCTAGAACCAAGAACGAGAGTATGGAAATAAACCACAACAAACCCCTACCTTGGTTTCAAGTTCGAATATCTTCAACGACCCACAGAAGACAACATCGCGGAGGTCGGGCGTCGCGGTAATCGTTCGTCAAATCCGATGACGAAGAGGTACGTCCGAAGAGATACTTCGTTGGAGAATCTTTGTAAGACGACGAAGGAAGTCCTAGGAGGAAGGGGTGTTCCCTTTCGTTGACACGTAAGGCGTCGTCGATCTTCGGATACAATCGGCTACGAAGAAGAGAAGAGCGGTGTTCTTCGTCGGAGTTCGAAGGTTCTTCGCGTTCTTCGTCAAGCTTGGAGAAGAAGACGGAGAAGGCTTCAAATCTCTCAAGAGGCTAGAGAATTATAACCAAATAAAATAAGCTAAGAGCTTATTTTATTTACTCAACCAACCCTTTTGAATTTCAAAGGATTGAAAAAGATTAAATAACTCAACCTAATTAATAAGCTAAGTTGTCAAGATCAATTAAAAGGGGAGTTAAGGGAGTTTTGAGAGGAGATGGAAAGTTGGGTTTCGTGTGGTCCCCACCACACTTAATCCTCCCAAAGGAGGTTTAGTGGATGTGGGTCCCACCTTTAACTTCCTTTGAGAGGAGTTAACCAACAAGTAAGAAAAATAAAAAGTGTTCCACATTTTTATTTAACTTTTTTATAATTCTCCCAAAAACTAACTTTCGTCCCGCAATAAACGCAACTTCGGAAAAGGTCTCCTTAAGCGAATATCGGCGTTGTGAGTTCATCGGTGTCCTCGGATTTCAATTCCGAGCATCAGATCAAAAGTTAGAAATTCCCGCTCATTCGTTCACTGAACGTACCCGAGCCAAACTTCGGAAATTGATTCCGGGAACACTGGGACTCGGAATCAGGTGCCGTCAGAAACCGTGCTCTTGTAAAATTCCAAAGAAAATTAAGAAAAAATTTCCCTTGAATTTTACGGGTCTTTACACAGTGCACTTGATGAAACTGATCATTTTGTTTTCAAACAACCTCAACCTATATCATTGTATTTTGTTTCTTAAAAGGATTTTCAAACATTATTAGAAAGTTCTTATCATATGGAAAAACTAAAGAATTTTTTTATGTTTTTCTTTAGGAATATTTTCTACCCATTTTTTGAAGAAGAAACTTTGGAAAACCCAAGAGATCATTTGTTTCTTAGGAATCATCCTATTGAAAGTCTCATTGGTGATGTGTATCAACCACCAATTAGTAGATGTTAGTTAATGAATGAAATTAAACATATATATTTTTTATTGAAATTTTATCCTAAGAATCCTGATTAAGCTTTATTTGATAGGTATTAGATAAATGAGATGAAAGAATATCTAAATGAATTTTATAGGGTCAAAGTTTGGAATTTAGTTGAACTGCCTAAAAAACTTCTATAATTGGAGTAAAACGGTTTTTTTAGGACAAATGTTTTGAAAATGGAATAATCGCCATAAATAAATCTATATTTTTTTCCAAGGGATATAAATATCAATAGTGATTTTATTATGAAGAATCATGTGATCTGGTAGAAAGACTTGAATCTATTCGATTACTTTTTCCATTTGATGCATTCTTTAATTTGAAACTTTTTTAAAAGGATTTGAAGTGTGTTTGTATTGGTGGATATGTTTTGGAGTATGTTTTTAGAACATGTTTATAAACGTTCCAAATCATTATATGTACATAAACAATCCAATGGAGCTTGGTATAATATATTAAATTAATTTTTGTTCCAAAAAATTTTTGTTAAAAGAGTTACTCATCCAAATATTTTTATAAATTAATTTTGTAAAAATATTATTATTTTAAAAATAATGGAAATATATTTGGTTCAAATTAGCTTTTTTTAATAGATGATTTTTCAGGTCTTAGGATGTATGATATTGAAATGAGTATGATGTGTGCGTAAAAAAATATTGGTATTAAAAACTGACAAAAACAAAAAATAACTTTTATATCTCAAGATTTGTATATAAAAGATCATAATAAAAAAATTTATAATACAATACTAAAAGTTTTAGTAGAACCATTTCTAACTCAAATACATTAAACCTCTATAAGGTTAGGAAAAGTGTTGATTAAATTATTTATATAGGTATGATATAAACTTTACTTCACTTAATAGCTAGTTATTCAGATTTAATTTTTTTTGTATTCTTATGTGCAAGATATCAAGAAAATCAAAAAGACTCCCATTTAAAATTGGTAAAATGAATTTTTCATTATCTTAAGGGAAATATGGATTCATGTCTTTTATTTTCTTATAAAAATGTTTTTGAACTAAAAAATTTCATTAAATGCTAACTTTAGTGGATGTATATTGGATAGGAAGAATAAATATGTAGCTTCTCTTTTCTTATGAGATTATTTAGTTTCATGGTCTTGTAAGAAAGATCAATCAGTATAACTTTCCAATTATAAAGCTAAATATGTGACAAATAAAAGTTTTTGTGCTCAAGTGTTGTGGATGCAACACACACTCATTGACTATGGCATGAGTTTTACAAAAACTCAAATACTTTTTGATAATATAAGTGTCAATGATCATAATAAAAAATCATTACATCACACACATTCTAATCACATTGATATAAGGCACCATTTATTTAAGGAACACACTTATAAAGGATATATAATTTTACAAATCATCATAATTCAAGATCAACTTGTTGATATATGTAAAAAACCTCCTAATTTTGATATATTTAAACACATTAAACAAAATCTAGGAATGATACAGTAAATTAATAATTCATATCTACATGTTTTTAACCATATTATTATTTTAGGTTTTATAGTATCCCATTACATTACTCCTTTAATTTTTTTTGTTATATTTATATGTTTTATAAAAAAATTATTTTGTTATAAATTTTATTAAATATTTCTTAATCAGATCCATCCTCATTCCAATAAAAATTTTAAAAACATTAAGAGTTCAAAAAAATTTGAAAATATTTCTTCATGTGATTATTGACCATCAGATCAGAATAGTTTCAAATCACCATTGTCGGATATTTTACGGAATTTCAACCATCACCTTTGATTCCTATATAAGAATATCCACCCTCATGTCCCACATCAGTTGTTCCGGATATGCTGACCCTGACTTACTACAAACCTAAAATTCCCTAGTTTAAATGATTATGTTTAAATTCGAACAGAAGTTTATGTCTCAGATCTGATAAAAACAAATGATGATTTTTTTTAAAGTGTTTTTTAATCATAGAATGATTGTTTTTGAGATCATTGTATGATAAATACGATTAGACTCCTAAGAAGACCATGTCTTTTCATAGTTGGGAGTTGGTTTGTGTAGAGAAATGTAAGAAGGATTTTGATATCTTTAATCATAATATACTTAATGAAGTTTATGATAGTATTCAATTCATGGAAGAATTTGGGAAATAAAAATTTTATATTTTTGTATGTGTGAAAAGGTATATCGTTTCTGATAAGAAGCTTAAAAACTATGTAAAAATTCTCTCAGTAGGTGAAGCCTACTATTTCTCACATAAGTTGTTGAGTAGTCTTGGTATGCTCAATTGGACCACAGTAAAAGAAACTTTGTTTTCAGAATACAAAAAAGAGAGAAAGGTTTTTCACCACACACCTGATAATAGGTTTTTATCTATATGGATGCAAGTATTTACCATTCTAATAGTAGAAGAATTTGATAACTTAAAGTTCCCTGATGTATTTTGATAATATTTTATTGTAAACATGAAGAAGATATATCTTGTGAAGTTTAACCTTCTCATTGTAAAGAATATTAATAATACTTCTATAAAATCCAAGATTACCATGTTATTGTCTTTTATAATAAATATAGTGTAAAAGTTTATGGAAAGTGGAAAAATAATTGTATCTGATGAGAGAGAAGATTTTATTTACCAATGATAATATGATGAACTGAAGGGGATTGTTTTTTAGTTTGAATTCAAAGAAATTTATTTAGATATTTGATTGTTCTAAATTGGAGGTATGTCCATCAAGGAAGTTAGAAAAGGTAGATGAGAATATTAAAAGGAAGGTTGAGACCCCTCCTCAGAAGAAACATAAAATAATGATGAAGATCTATAATGTTGTTTTTTATGAAACAATGCTAAAGAAGGCCGAAAAGAAACTAAGGGATTTGGAGTTCAAAATAAACCCCATAGAAGAAAAATCATCAAGAATTTCGGTTTTTGAGAATGTGGTAGAAGAGGGAAAGAAAAAGAAACAAAATAAGGGGTTACAAGATGCTCAATATTGTGAAAGTTTACTAAAATATATAGAAAGATATTGATAGAATTTTGTAGTACCTACATCCCATACCAATCAAATAATATTGGAAGGTAGTTTACTGTTTCAAGAAACATTAGTTTTCCCAGTAATAATTTTTTCTTTCATAATCAGAGGAAATGAAAAATTTGTTGAGAAAAAATCTAAACCAGTTGTTCAAGAAATAGATCAGTATTAGAACCAGTAGGTACAGGTGACTTGAGAACTACCAGGAAATTACAAGAATTTCTAGATAAAGAATTTGATTGTGTAGTTTATGGATAAAAAATGAATAAAATAAGAAGAAGAAAAATAAATATATGTAAAAGGAGAAATGAAATAAGAAGAATATGAGGAAGTTGAAATAACAATTTATGATGAAATGGATGAAGAAGAGGAGGAACATAATGAAAATGAAGAATGTCAAAATAAAGAAGATGAGGATGAAGAAACACAATTAGAAAAATATTAATAATATTCACCATCATTTGAATTTTCCTCCAATAGTGATAAACAATAAAAGTTAGAAACTTCTCATGAGGAAGAATATTCTTCAGAATAAGATGTATAATCATTAAATATAAAAGGAGGAGAAGATGAAAATTTTATAACAAAAGCTGGTGATAAACTCGTGATCAATAAAAATGTAGATATAATGGAAATATCATATAATAATCAAGTTTTGAAAGAATTTGAAAAACAAAATGAAGATATACAAGAATAAAGGGAAAGAAATGGGAGTTGTAACAAGCCGAAAAAAACTTTCTGAGATTGATCTTGAACAATGAGATTCCACCAGAATAATTACCTAAAAAGGATTTAATTATTTTTTTCAGTTTTTGAAGAGATAGGAAGGAACTATTCCATATCTTCTAAATCTAGGGGAAAGGTTTCAAATGATTCAAGATAGTATTAGTTAGAAATTGAATTCAAAAAAAACATTAACGGAGTCATTAATTCATAATCAATATCATTTGAAGATTTTACATGAAAGTTATCAGAATAAAAATATCATGTAATTAAATAATTAAATGGTCTCCCCAAGGGGACTCTAATATTAAAATTTATAATGAAAAATTATATGAAAAAGGTATGCTTTTGGTAGATTCATAAATTTATTTCATTCAATTATCTAAAGATATGGATTCCCTAGTAAATTTTGTTGAGTATTTCAAGGATGAAATTGATTATCATACTAAGGATGTCAATGTTTTGAAACAAAATGTTAAGAATTTGGAGTTAGAGGTTATCAAACATATATCCATTGAAGATGAACTTTTCTTTGTAATGGAGGAGAATAATAAGTAATTTAAAAAATTAAAATTTTTGAAAGATGAAGGTCGGAATAAAATTGTTCTAGAAGATAAATTTTCTGATATTTAGAAAGAAAACCATGAGTTCAAACAGATGAACACGTTTTTCAAGAATCTTATGAAGAAAGAATGAAATATTATTTTCAAAACTTGATGTATTTGTTTTTGTCAACTATTTCAATATTTGAAATTAACTAACTCATAATTAAAGTACAATTTTTTTTAATATCTATCCAATTATGAATGGTAAAATTTTCTTTCATAATATCATGCATGATTAGTTAGTTTATTTCATTGTTTTGTATGTTTCTTTTCTAACATTTTGAGAAACATCAGATATTTCCCAATATTTTTTAAAATTAGAGAGGGGTAAATTCTTAAATACGGAGATAGTTAATCAAATAATGAGAATATATCTTTAAATTTGATAATATATTTTAACAAGGGAGGTGTTTTATTAAGGGGGAAATATGATCCTTATGGGGATAAGATTTTATGAGGAATATGAATTTATTAAAAGAATAATGGCCTGTAAGATTTTTAAAGTTATTTTCCCATTTATGTTTTATAGTTTTTTCTTTCCAAAAAGGGGGATATTGTTGATTCATAAGTTCTACTTCTTACTTTACCATTCCTTTATTTTTTAAGTCAAAAACACTTATATAAAATTTGTTTAATAACTTTTTATAACCTAAGGGTTTTAGCCTATTTTTGTAGAAAAAATTACTTTCTACCATACATGGAAGTGTATAATGTTTCTCAAATTTAAATAATAAAGATTTCATCATGAAAATTATAAGGATTTTTCATAAGATTATTATAATCACCATGACTATACCTCAAGTTAGAATTTAGTCAGGTCTATTGTACTAACAAAAGTCTTGACTATCATAATGATACTGGAACAGATATAATCATACTAAAATCGCAAGGATTGTCGTATTGATATTTTTAACGATGTCCATCAGTATGATATAAGTTTATAAATGTATCGTCCTAATAATTATTTATATCATATGGAAACTATTTAACACTGTAATTTTATTAATCAATATGATTTCAAAAATTCATTTACGATGATATCTCAATTGTTAGGTGTTTGAGGTTGTTACAACAATCTTGGAAATATCACCATTATATGATCATTGGGATATCACCTATAAATATTATTTTATTTAAAGTGTTTGGATCTAGTGTATTACATTCTCTCTCAGGTTTTCAAAATATTTATTTTCATGAACTTATCATTCATAGTCATTTTATTTATTTAGAGAGTTGTCTTTTGAAGGAAACATTGTTAGGTTTTCTCTATAAGAACATTTATAATTATAAATTGTGTGTGATCATTGTTACGATCAAAGGTATCTAGGGATTAGAAGATAGGGAATTTGATCTATCAGGTCAAGGTATTTAGGGTCAAGGAGGATAGACCCAATCACTGTATCGATGGATTTAGAAGATAGGAAGACAGATAAATTATGGTCCTTGT
This sequence comes from Viscum album, assembly GCA_963277665.1. Lineage (NCBI taxonomy): Eukaryota > Viridiplantae > Streptophyta > Magnoliopsida > Santalales > Viscaceae > Viscum > Viscum album. The sequence goes on from OY728148.1 coordinate 865,409,059, forward strand.
ATCAAGGGAGTTCCTTGTAATAATGGATAGAAATTAATGTATGAATAAAATAGTGTATACCATTATTCAATGTTATTGAATATCTTACTTTAATGGTTAAAAGAGTTATTTTTTAAATAATATCTATTAAGTCATTATTACTATTACATTACTCTTTCATTTCTTTTTTATTTACAGGTTACTTTTCTAATGAATGTAATTGAAAATTTGTCATTATAATCATCATTATATATTGTTTTTTTATCATGTTAACTTTTATTATGAAATTCAATTTGATTAATCAGATCCATTTTGATATTGATCTTTTACTCTGATATAATGAAACACATTTTGAATCTAATTTTGTGTCTTTTATAATCGTATAGATTCAATGTCTGATAAATTTACATAAAGAGAATTTTCATGTTTATGGGTATAGATATTTTAAAATAAGTTTTTAAACTATAATTAACCCCCCCTATTGTCAGTATTTCCATCATAAGGTAATTCTTATGATCCTATAGTCTCATGATTGTTATCACATGTTTATACACTCTTATTTCATACTATACATGTAACACCCCAAGCTTCTATGGTACATTTTCCCTTGAATAATGCAATTGCTTGGATTGTACGCTACTTCGAAATTCTAACACACCGCGACCAATAAAACTAACCTTTATGAATAATACTAACCACTTTTATAAATATTATATATTTTATTTTTTAAAATGGAATTCATTTTTGAATTCTGATATCGAAATTATCTTAGAGTGAATTTTTTGTATTTTTTTTAACTTTCAATTTTTGATGAATAGTGAAAAACATTGCGTTATTGGTCAAGAAGGAATTTTTTATTTAAGTAATTATTTATTTTATTTAAATTTATTTTATGTCAAAATAGATACATTATACCTATATATGTTCAATTTAATTCATTGTAGTTATTTTATAATAAGTTTAGATAAATAAAAATTTTATTGAATTTTTTACTGTCTTTTACCCACCTCCTAGGAGCATTTGAAAATTTTCATAAAACTTAATTTTACCACTTCTATGAGTTAAATTTCAAAAATATAAGATACCTGGTTGATATAAGTCAGTAAAATTTGATTCAATAAGATAAAAACAATTTTTGGTTAATAGTAACTTTTAACTTTTATTTAACACAGTTAAAAGTAAATATGGCAATTAGAGGTAAATATTATATTAAAATTACCCTAAAACATGTACTAATTCTAGTGGATAAGAGTAATTCGACCAAAAACATCCTTATGAGTAAAATATGAACGCCTTTGGTCCCCTTGGATTATATTAAGACATTTATTATTATTTTATTTAGAGAAGAGTTAAACGAGTTAAATTCAAAGTTTAATAACTACACCATTTTTAATATATGGTTACACACTATATAAATTAGAATATAAAGATTCATTAGAAAGATAAAAATATTTCAAACCTAATGGTATTTCATTTTAATTTTTAGACATAAATAAGTTTAATTTAGTTATGACGCAATGATGACACAGTAATTACCTTATTGAAGAAAGATTAAAATAATTGATATTATAAATATCCCAACAAATCTAAGGTTCTTCAAAAAGTACATAGATAAGTATATATATATTAATAATTAACCTCTTGGGATTCTCTTGGAAGTTTATAGTTAGTATATTAACAATGTAATATATAAATACAAAGAGACAAGGTAAATGACAAACTATTTAACTAAGAGTAAAATCTAAAAAATATGGTTAATATGGTGACCTAAACCTATCTAAAACATATTTTTTGATATATTTTAGACACATCCCCACCTTATCCTCTAAATAAATCATTTTTAGCCATTATAAACCGAAACTTATTTTATTATAAAATAATATTTCACGATTTTCCTAAAGTAACTCTCACCTCTCTTACTAAAGGACACTTCCCCTTCTCTTAATTTCACACCTAAGAAGTCTTTTGGATCTTCCATACCCAACCCAAATATACTCCCAACCTTCCTATCTTCATCATAGAGGCATTACTTTTGTCATAAATCCAACCTAAATATCCCTTTGGTCAAATAAAAAAAAGAACCCGAAGAAGAGGTAGATATTCCATCACCTCTTTCAAGTTCATTTCTTCTTCAACTGCCTCTTTGTTTATTGTTTCCATTATAAAATAATAACTCCAGTGTCTTCTATATACTGTTATGTTATTATAAAAATTGTACAACCATATTTATTATTCTATCTATCATATGAATGACAAAGTCACCATTTGTTCGTACGTACAGTTTACCGTCTCCACGTTGTGGTGTAGTTTGTTATTCAAACACTTCATTATTTGGATGGGTATAATAATGAGTATAACTAATTTAAATAATAAATATAACATGTTAATGATTTTTTATATATAATATACCATCCGAATACATATTATTTCATCATCAATATAATGATATTTTCGCTCGTGCGTACGTACGGATTACTGTCTCCATGAACGTGATTAGATTTATTCCCAATCGCAATCATTCAAGAATAATTTTCATTTTATGATTAAAAATAATTTTTATGAACATAATATAATTATATAAATGAATCAAATAAATTCTATCCATAAAAAACATGTCTTAATTAACCAATCATATAAAGTAAAATGAATCAGTTAACGCCCAAAACAATGATACTACTGAAATATTATTAACAAAGTAATATTAGAGGATCATTTATGATATCATATTTCTGTATATAGTTCTTTTATTATTTAATAAAAATGTTTCAACCATTATACATGAGGTTAAAATACCATCAACTAAGTAAAATTACTAGGTAAGGGTTAATTTCACAATCTCTTTATTATCAAAGGTTGTTTTTACGTAAGTATCAACTAGGACCTCATTATCATCCACATCATGTTTTTTAAAAATGTAGTTCAAAACATTTTTAATGTTTACTATATTAGGGGTTAAAGACATTTATACCTTTATTTGTCCATATATGCTTCGAAAGGAATCTTTCTATCGCTTTCCAAACAAGGTACTTTATGACCTTTTCGAAAAACATTAAGGTTAGAATATCGTTTTTTCACTTATACGGTGAGTGTGGTTATTTTCCTTCATAATATCAACATAAAAGCTTCCCATAAAATATTATAACAATATTTTTAAAATAAATTTTTTGTTTTATAATTATGTGACTTTTAAATGATTTCAAAAAATAAAGAGTTATTTATTTTCAATAGTTTTTATTTCATCTATGTCAAAATCCTTTGATTGATTTTAAACTTGTTTGAAGTTGATTTGTTATGATACAAATCATTCATGTTGTATTGAATTTTTTTTGATATGTTTGACTGTGGATGTGTTATTTTTACACCATACATGGTTTATGGATAATTTATTGACATTTCGTATGCTAGTTTTAATATGAATGTTTATGTTATGTTTAAACCTTTTCATATGAGGAATGCATTGGACATACTAACTGATGGATAAAGCCCACTATATCTCCTCAATGCATCGGTAGGTCTCATGAGACAAACTAGTGTCTTGGCACAAGGCCTTGACAAAATATTATTTGTAGTCTTGGCACAAGTGCTTAACTATGTGGTTATGAAGTCCGGCATTATGCATTCCATCATTATGAAAGTGGCTATTGATATTGCATGTGACTATTCCACTAGTAGAATATCCATGTGAATAATTAAATAGAATTATTTGATTTTATCTTTTCGATATTATGCTGAAGTTTGATTTTAAAATGATTTGTTTTACTTCTATACATTGCCTTACATGTTTATGCTTATTTATGAAATTTTTTGCTATATTGTTATCCTTACTTAGCATCTGAGCTCACCCCTTTCTATATTTTATTTTTCCTAGGATGTGAAGAAGTATTTTATTGTTGACCTATAGGGATAGTCTAAGGATATAATTGTGTTCAATAGAGGACAAAATGTTTTTGATGTTTTTTTTATGATTTAATGTAAAACTTATGAATGTATCTAGTACATCCAAGGCTATTAAACTGATCGGTCTTTCGGGACATGATTCCTTGTATTGATCCAATGTTATGTAATAATGCACTGACTCTAGGTAATTGTTGTCCGGGCATTATAGTTGGTATTATAGAAAGTTTAGTACAAACCTTGAAAGTTGGATTTATAAAAACTATGATTATAGAACATTACTTAAAGATAGACATTGGGGATTAGTATAAAAGAACTTTCTAGAATTTTGGTATTATAGGGATTTTGTGATTTTTTCAAGCAATACATCCCTGTCTGGATTTGAGCAGGTAGATGCTGCTCTGGAAAATATGTACCTAGGGGTAAAATTCAAAAACACCGCTTTGAGCTAGTCTCGAATGGGAACTGGTGCACGACAACGGGCCTCGCTGCACTCTTGGTTACTACACTCCCGGTGGATATACATAGGATAATTCTCATTTTATTTATAAACTATTATGAATGTTTTATGAGTATATACCTACTCAAAGAAAACATTTTTATGATTATAGATTATATCAATTAACTTTTCAATTTATGTTAAGTGTTTTACATGTTTGGAATTATGTATTTCAATTCCTAAAATGGTCTAGTGTATGTCATTCTTTAGAAATGGAACCTAGTGGAAGGAATGGAAACCTTATCAATGCACGTAATCCATGTAGGGATTTTCCTCCTACTCAAGATAATTATAGAGGAGATGGTGATTCAATTGGTGCTGATCAGCTTATCACCATACAGGGACAACGTACTCAGGTTATGAATAATGACCTTAACAATATGGAGCACTGTGATCCACAATGTGGAGAATCAATCATAGACTGCATCATGAGGCAAAAACCACCAACATTCAGTGGGATTAAAATTCCTTTAGTAGTTGAGAAATGGATAAATTCCTTAGAGAAAATATTTCATGCTTTGGAGTGTATTGAAAAGGAAAAAGTTTTCATGGTAGTTTATCGCCTCACGGGAGATGCAGGTCAATGGTGGTCATTAATCCAAAACACCAAGGAAGATGATGAAGTATCCAACATGGAATTTAGGGACTTTAAAGAAATTTTTATTGGAAAAATACTTTCCTCATGACCATTGAGCGAATATAAAAAGATAATTTCTGAGTGTGAGGCAAACGGAGGATGAGAATGTCACAAAGTATGAGGATAAGTTTACAAGGATAGTAAGGCATGCCGCAGATTATATACGTAACCCAAGGAGTAAAATTGATCGATTATTTAATTGGTTAAAACCATTTCCTCGGTGACCATTAGTCTCAAAATCCTTCTTATCATACGAAGATATTTTCTCATGTGCTATCAAGATTGAAAAATAATTCTCTATGCCTTACGACTTTAATGAAAATAAGGAGAAGAAGAGATCTATTGAACACTCAATAAATGGAAATAAGGGGAATAAGGGAAAAGTTGAATATCCATATTGTAGTAAATGTGGGAAGAAATACACCGTTACTTGCTTGAAGGGAATGAGAGTCTGTTACATGTGTGGTGAAAAAGGCCACCAAACTCATCATTGTAAGGGGAAGAAAGTGGTTGTCAATGTATAATGCTAAAATTATAGAGAAAAGGGGCATTAAAAAAAGCATTTCCTATATTCCAAGGTAACTTACCTCATAACAGGCCAAGCGAGCAAGGCCAAGCTTATGTGATCACTACTGATGAGGTTGAATCTCCAAAAGACGTGGTTGCAGGTAATTTAATGGTTTCCTCAAGTTTATCCAATGATTTATTTAATTCTAGATCATTTAATTATTTCATATCATCATAGTTTTCATAGAAAATTAGATATTTCCAATTTGATTTAACAAGGGAGTTGTCAGTCAAAACTCCTAAGGGAAGTATCATTGGAACAAAGTTTTTTGTATCAATTCTGATTAGGGCATATAAATGTTCTTTATCTGGTGATCTCATTGTCATACCAATGATTTAATTTGATATAATCCTTGGTATGGATTTTCTTTCGGACCATGATGTGAAAATTTAAATTAAGAAGAAGGGGGTTACAATTTTGGTGATGATAAGGAGTACCTTATCTTTAGAGTACAAACGTCACCACCTAATTCTTATCTATATCCACACCCAGTAACTATAATTAATTAAATTATTGGGGAAAAAGAGAATTAAATAACTATGGGTGAGGAAAATAGTGTTTTAATAGAGTAAATACCTATTCTTCAATAATATTTTGATTTGTTTATAGAGGATTTACCTGGACATCCTCCAAAATGAGAAATTCAGTTTTCTGTAGATTTTATTATTAATTAAAGTCCCACATCAAATACCCCTTATAGAATGGACACTATGGAATTAGTGGACCTAAAGAAACAACTAGAGGAATTGAGTAATAAGGGGTTTACACACCCAAGGGTTTCTCCATGGGGATCCCCTGTTATTTTTGTTAAGAAAAACATGGATCTATGAGGTTGTGTATTTACTACCGGGAGATCAATGCTATAACAATAAAGAAAAAGTATCCTCTACCTCGCATTAATGATTTATTTGACAAGATTCATGGAGCTCAATATTTTTCAAATATTGATCTTCAATATGGATATCATCAGTTGTGTGTGAAGAAAGAAGACAATCTAAAGATAGCATATCGAACCAGGTACGGGCTTTACAATTTTATAGTAATGCCTTTTGGATTGACTAATGCACCCTCTGTCTTCATGGATCTAATGAGTAAATCTTTCAATGAATATCTTTTTGACTTTTTAGTAGAATTTATTGATGATATTTTGGTATACTAAAAAAAATATGAAGATCATGAAAATCACTTGAGCCTTATCCTAAGGATCCTTAGAAAAAATTAATTATATGGGATATTTAGCAAGTGTGAATTCTGGCTTCAGTAGATTTCTTTTCTTGGCCATATTGTCTCAAAGGATAGAATCTCTATTGATCTTCTAAAGACAAAGGTAATCCAGGAATGGAAAGGACTAACAAGTGTAACTGAGGTACACAATTTTATTGGTTTAGTAGGTTATTATCGACGTTTCGTCTAGAATTTTTCCTAGTTGGCTAACCCATTATCCAAGATCACACGTAAAGGGATTAAATTTTTTTGGAAAAAAGAGTGTGAAGAATGTCTTGAAGAACTGAATATTAGATTAGTCAATGATCCTATCTTGACTCTACTATCAAGGAATGATGGGTTTGTTATTTATAGTGATGCTTCAAAGAAAGGACATGGTTGTGTCCTTATGCAGAATGATAGAGTTATTGCCTATGCATCACAGTAGCTAAAAATTCATTAACAAAACTATCCCACTAATGATATTGAGTTAGCAGATATAATATTTGCTTTGAAAATATGGAGACACTATCTCTACGGTGAAAAATGCGATATTTATACTGATCACTAGAGTTTGATATATATTTTCTCAAAAAAATAACTCAATATGATCCAAAGTTGATTTCTTGAACTAATTTAGGATTATGATTTCACTATACAAACCACCCTTGTAAGGAAAAAAAGGTGGCAGATTCTTTGAGTAGAAAAAATCATGGAGTTTTGAACAATATGAGAATTGAAAGGGATCATATTTTCATATATCTAATAAAGATGGATATGGGAATAACCGTGTAATGTGAAAGCTCAATACTTTTTCAAATGGTTTCCAAACCATCTTTACTAGAAGGTATAAAGAGTTCTCAGACAGATGATGAGGAGTTTCAAAAGAATAATAAAGTTGTGAATGATGGCAGAATGAGTGACTTCGTATATGAAGATAGAATTTTGAAATTTGGGAAGAGACTTTATGTTTCTGATATACCTGATCTAAAAAAATAGTTGGAAAATTCTCATAGCTCCAACTTCTCTATACTCCATGGGAGCACCAAGATCTACAGAGATGTGAAGGAACATTTTTGGTGGGACGAAATTAAGAGGGAAATTACTGATTTTGTGTCAAGATGTATGGTTTTTCGTCAAGGGAAATCTGAAAGGCAACATCCTAGAGGAGTCATGCAACCTCTTCCCATACCTGATTGGAAATGGGATAATATTACGATGGACTTTTTCATGGGGCTACCAAAGAATCTTTGAAGGAATGATGCAATATGGATTATTGTTTATTGTCTTACGAATTTAGTATATTTTATTTCAAATAGAGAAGATTTACCACTTGAATGTATAGAAAAACAATATATTAATGAATTTGTAAGACTTCATGGAGTACCTTTATCGATTGTTTCTGATCGTGATCCCTATTTTACATCCACGTTCTGGAAAAGTCTTCAGAATACCCTGGATACTAAAATTCGTTTGAGCACTACCTACTACCCTCAAACCGATGGACAATCAGAACAGACTATTCAGACCTTATAAGTCAAGTTGATATCATTCTCACATGAATTTCAAGGTATGTGGGATGAATATATACCTCTGGTATAATTTTCTAATAACAATATCTTCCATTCAAGTATTCAGATGGCACCATATGAAGCGTTATATGGCAAGATATGTCACACACCAACTTGTTGGGATGATGTTGGTGAAAGAAAACTCGTAGGCCTAGAACTTGTTAAGGAAACAATGTAAAAGGTGAAGGTTATATAAAACCACAACAAAGTAGCCAAAAGTAGGGAAAAGATCTATATTTATAACCGAAGGAAGGATATGGAATTTCAAGTAAGAGACCTTTTTTTCTTGAAGGTATCTCCATGGAAGGGTGTTATACATTTTGGTGAGATGTGTAAATTGATTCCTAGGTACATCGAACCTTTTGAAATTCAAGAACGAATTGGAGTTGTAGCTTATCGTTTGGCAATGCCTCTAAGTCTCTCCAAAGTTCATGATGTGTTCCAAGTATCACTGTTGAGAAAACACATGCCTGGCCCAACGCATGTACTCACTTAGGAGGAAATTGAACTGGAACCTGATCTATCTTATTGTGAAGAGCCTCTCAAAATTCATAATACCAGAGAACATGTGCTGAGAAACCGGAAGTCTCGTCTGGTAAAAGTTTTATGGAGAAATCATAAGATGGAAGAGGCATCTTGGGAACCCAAGGAAAATATGATGAAGAACTAACTGAATCTTTATATGCAGTAATATTCTAGAAATTTTGAGGATTAAATTATTTTAAGGAGGAGAGAGTGTAACACCCCAAGGTTCCACGGTACATTTTCCTTTGAATAATACAATAGCTTGCATTGTACGCAACTTTGAAATTCTAACACACTGTGACCAATCAAACTAGTCATTATGAATAGTAATACCCACATTTTTAAATTTTATAAATTTTATTTTAAAAAATGGAATTCATTTTTGAATTCTAAATATCGAAATTATCTTAGGGAGAATTTTTGTTTTTTCTTAAAACATTCATTTTTTATGAATAGTGAAAAACACTTTGTTATTAGTTAAAACCGAATTATTTATTTAAATAATTGTTTATTTTATTTAAATTTATTTTAGGTCAAAATAGATATATAATAACTATATAAATTCAATATAATTCATTGAAGTAATTATATAATAAGTTTAAATATATAAAAAATTTATTGAACTTTTTACCGTCTTTTACCCACCTCCTAGGAGCATTTGCAAATTTGAAAAAAAACTTAATTTTACCACATTGGTGAGTTTAATTTAAAAAATAAAAGAGACATGTTTGACATTAGAATGTAAAATTTGTTTCAACAATATGAAAATAATTTTTGGTGAATAGTTACCTTTTACTTTTATTTACCACCGTTAAAAGTAAATAGGGTAATAAAGGGTAAAAATGATATTATAATTACCCGAACACATGTCCTAATTCTATTGTATAAGTGTAATTAGACCAAAAACATACTTAGGAATAAAATATTATCCTCTTTGGTCTACTTGGTTCAGATTAGGACATTTATTATTATTTTATTTACAAAAGAGATAAAAGAGTTAAATTCAATGTTTAATAACTAATCCATTTTTAACATAGGGTTACACACTATATAAATTAAACTATAAATATTAATTATAAAGATAAAAATATTTCCTACATAATTGTATTTTTTTATAATTTTTATAAATTAAATAATTTAATTTATTTAAGATACAATGATGATGTAGTAATTACCTTATTAAAGAAATATTAAAATAATTGATATTATAAATATCCAAATAAATATAATTTGACACTTTTGATGAATTAAACTAATTTTATAGGTTAATATGACATGTTAGGGTTGATTAAATATTTTTTTTGAAGTAATCATGTTGTTGTGATTTAAAAAAAATCAAATACTAAATAGTGTCAAAATTGACATAATTGAGTTTTTGAAACAAATACTATATTATTAATGGATATAATATTACTAAAAATAAAAGGATTCTCAAAAGGAATTATATACGATTATATATATTAATAATGAACCACTTGGGGTTCTATTGGAAATTTATAGTAATTTTATTAACCATATAATATAAAAATACAAAGAGACATGGTAAATGACAAACTATTTAACTAAGAGTTAAATATAAAAGATAAGGTTGATATGGTAACCTAATCATGTATAAAACCAATTTTTTGAGAGGTTTTCAAACCATCCCCATCATAGACTATAAATAAATCATCTTGGATCCATTAGAAACCGAAATTTATTTTATTATAAAATAATATTTCATGATTTTCCCAAAGTAACTCTCACCTCTCTTGTAAAAGGGCACTTCCCCTATCTTAATTTCACACCTCCAAACATTTTATCTCGTCCAACCCCTACCCAAATATCCTCCTGACATTCCTCAATTAATTATAATGGATTTACTTTGTTTAGAAATTAAAACTAAGTATCCCTTTTGATCAAATCAAAAGGAAGAACTCAAAGAAGAGGTAAATATTTCATCACCTCTTTCAAGTTGTTTTCTTCTTCCACTTCCTCTTTCTTTATTGTTTCCATTATAAAATAATAAATAAATTATCTTATATATACTGTGATGTTATTATAAAAATTATACAACCATATTCATTATTCTATCCATCATATGAATGACAAAGTCATCATACGTGTGTACGTACAACTTACCGTCTCCACGTCGTGTTGTGGTTTGTTATTCAAACACTTAATTATTTGGATGGGTATAATAATGAGTATAAATAATTTAAATAATGAATATAAAATATTAATTATTATTTATATATGATATATCTTCCAATCACACATGATTTCACCATCAATATAATGATATTGTCGCCCGTGCGTACGTACGGATTAACGTCTCCACGAACGCGATGAGATTCATTCCCCATCAGAATCATTCCAGAATAATTTTCATTTTATGATTAAAAATAATGTTTATTAACATAATATCAATATTTATGTGAATAAAATACATCCTATCCATAACAAACATGGATTACATAACCAATCATATAAATGAAAATGAATCAGTTAACACCTGAAATGATGATACTACTGAAATGTTATTAACTAATAAATATTGGAGGATCATATATGATATCATATTTATGTATATTGTTCTTATATAATTTAATACCAATTTTTCAATTATTATAAAAGTGTTTATCATACCATATGCTAAGGAAAAGTACAAGGTGAGGGTTAATTTCAGAATCTCTTTATAATCCGAGGTTGTTTTTACGTAAGTATCTACTAGGACCTCTTTATCATCAACAAACATGTTTTCTTAATAATATAAGTCAAAAAATTACTATTTAATATACTATGGGTTAAATTCATTTATACCCTTATTTGACCATATATGTTTTTAGATAAATCTTTTTTTCATTTTCCAAATAAGGTACTTTATGACCTTTTCGAAAAAATTAAGTTAAGAATGTATTTTTTTAACATATACGATGGGGGTGGTTATTTTCCACCATTATATCACCGTCGAAGCTTCCCATGAAGTATTATAAGAATATTTTCAAAATAAATGTTTTCTTTTATAATTATTTGACTTCTAAATGATTTCAAAATAAAAAGAGTTATTTATTTCAAATAGTTTTCATTTCATCTATGTCAACAAAATTTGATGGATTTTAAACAGGTTTGAAATTGATTTATTATGATAAAAATATTCCATATTATATTTAAGGTTTTGTGATATTTTTTAATGTGGATGTCTTATTTTTACACCATTCATGGTTTATGGATAAAGTATTGACATTTCATATGATAGTTTCATTAAGAATGATTACGTTATGTTTAATCCTTTTCATATGAGGAATTTATTGGACTTACTAAGTGATGATTGGAGCAATTTATATCTCCTCAATGCATCGGTAGGTCTAATGAGACAGACTAGTGTCTTGGAACAAGGCCTTGACAAAATCGTATTTATAGTCTTGGAACAAGGCATTGACTATGTGGTTATGAAGTCTGGCATTATGTATTCCATCATTATGAAAGTTTCTATTGATATTTCATGTGATTATTCATCTAGTAGAATATCCATGTGAATAAGTAAATGGAATTATTTGATTTTATCTTTTCCATATTATGTTGAAGTTTAAGTTTAAAATGCTTTTGTTTTAGTCTTATACATTGACTTGAATTTTTATGCTTATTTATGAAAGTTTCCTCTATATTTTTATCATTACTGAGCATTTGAGCTCACCCATTTCTATGTTTTATTTTTCATAGGATGTGAATAAGTATTTTATGGTTGACCTGAACGGATAGGCTAAGAATATAAGTGTGTTCAAAAGGGTACAAAATGTTGTTTTTGTTTTTATTTCATGATGTAATGTAAAACTTATGAGTGTATCTAGTACTTTTAAGGATACTAAACCAATCGGTCTTTCGGTACATGATTCCTTGTATCATGCCAATGTTATGTAATAATGCACCGACACTGGGTAACTGGAGTCGGGGCGTTACAATACATACTACATTCATGATAATATATTTTGAGATTTTATTTCTTTATTCAGTGATCTATTATATTTCATCATGCCCCATGAATTTATATTGTCATTTTTTCAAAAAAAATAGTTATTTCTCACATGCTCGGGCTTTATAACCTGCTTATGATATAACCCGTTATGACATGTCAATATTATTTTCCCTTATTTTATATTTGGCCACACACCCTATTATGTTTTCTATTTCCATAGGAAACTATAAATAGACTTATGTCTAGGATAAAGTAATATGTAGAGGATATTTTGGTATATGTTAAAGAAATAACATGAAATATGATAAATATGTATCTTATATAAAAATACATTAAACCAATGGTTTCTGTGATTGTATGTTTTCTTTATAACATATGATGGTTTTTAATATAAAGAGATAAAATATTTATGTATGATAAGAATGATACATCTTAATTTGAATAAAATTATTGATCAATTATTTTTTGGATATTATTTTAATAAGTATAAGAGAGCACAAATTAAAAAAAAACTTGGTTAACCAAAAGTACCATGGTTTAGGTGAATTATTTAAAAAGTAAGACATCATATATTTAATTTTTTGTATTCATATAATAATGAACTCCTATTTTTACTAAGATATTATCATGTATAACCCATATTAAACCATTTCAATTTTATTAAACAACTACAACAAGGACTAACTGAGTTAATAATTTCGGTGATGTATAATGCATCCATTATCCCAATGAGAAACCTAATGGGATTGGATAAGGAGTAAAAATCTCTATTGAAATGATATCTTAGTTCATTATTAGAAACCTAAAAAACATCAGTCTCCTAAATATGCTAGATAATGAGTAACTTGATATTGATTCTTTCATGAATTTGTGATCATTGTCCTTTGGATAATATACATATCAATAAATTATCAAAGAATTAATTAATACTAAATAAAGATATATTCTGTTATTCAATGCTCATAGAACAAAAATTAAATTTTAAATATTTATCACTTGAAATTTAAATAATAATAGTGATAGACTTTGATCATGAACATGAGTCACAATTAATAAATTAAATTCATGGAATAAGAGAATTTTTTGAAAATATTCCTCACATATTATTGTCCAGGAACTCTTTGTATTAAAATAGAGTGCTAATTCCTTGAGAAAAATTAATGGTTGATGAATATATTGAAACCTATGAAGATAACTTCACAATAATAGAATTGTATTTATATAGTCTTATTATCAACCATGAAATCAAAATCGACCATTTTTATAGTGACTAAAAACCATGTTTTCAAAAATAATTATCTATAAAGGACTTTGGTTCCAATAAATAAATTCTCTGATGTTTCTGTAATGTGGAAATAGAAACTAGTGGCCCTTGTTATTCTCATGTAATGAGGAATAAAAGAATAAAAACATAAGTGCATGGGAGTTCAAAAAATAAGTCACCTAAGGAAAATAAGATATAATTATGTACATGCTGAATGTTTTTGAAGAAACATCCATGAAATATTCCTCAATGGAATAGGGGAAAGATTCATGTCTTTAAGAGTATGACATCAATCACATGATCATTCGATAAATATATATATTTTAGTGAAAAACATTGAATAGAATAATGTCCCACTTAATTAACCTCTGACAGTTCATGTATTTAGATATAAACAATTTTGAAACTCTATAAATAAGTTCAATAATCCAAGGGTCAATGATAAGAATCAAAATCAAAAACCTCCCAAACAAATGGATTAAAGAAGGTATTATGTATTCAATACTAAAAATTTGAATCATGAAAACAATTTTGGGAATGGTTCATTGATTATCTACTAAGGAACTGAAAATGAATTATTTTATTTTTCTTCTTTTTATTCTATTAAATCATTAATGGTTTCAATGGTCATTTATTCACCCCATTAATATTGGGTATAGAGTAATCAATAAATAAACCTAGTGGTGTGTTGATTTTATACCATGTATATAAATATTCTTTAATTATGGTTTATGAGAGGATTCTTCTTGATAATTTAATTATTCATCTATTGGTATAATTTTACATGGTATTGTCAATGAATAAATCTTTCTACATATAGATCATAATAGTTATCAGGATAGGGAAATATCATTTCATATCCCAAATCATCCCTTGATCAAATATTGATTCAAGGATAGTGATAAACTCCCATTGGAAACAAATTCTTAAATATGGGTCATGATCACCAATAATGAGGGGTATTTGACTCGAATAATTAGGGAGGTTCTCAATATTGAATACATGCCAATTTTAAGAGAACAATATGATGTATTTAGGAAAGACTTTTTTTCATTTCCATAGTATGTTAGGTTGAGTTTCAATTGAACTCTTACCCATAGCAATGCCCATATCAAGGCTCCCATCTAGAATGAACCAATTAAATTGAATAAATTGAATAGTAAAATTCAAGATAATTTTGAAAAGGGTTTTAATCCCCGAATTTCTTGTCTATGGGGTTCTCAAGTAATTCTTTTATAAAATAAGGATGTTTCATTGTGTATTTTCATTTATTATCATGATCTCAACAAGTTCATGACCAATAATATGCATCCACTACCTCATATTTATTATATATATGATCAAATTATTAGATATCAATACTCTAAAAACAGGATCTTTGATTTATATGTCATAAAATAATGGTGAAATTTAAATATATAACAAATATAACCTTAAATGTATTATATGAACAATATTAATTCCTAATGGTTCCATTCAGGGCTCATAAATTTCCCATAAATCATAAAATATTTAATGAATAATCATTATAAATTACATAAAAATAATTTTGTTAGTATTTAGTAATGATATTATCATTTATTTTGAGAATAAAGAATAAAATTAAAAATGTTTGAGGATTTTTCTAAGACATTATATGGGTAGAAACTATATGATAACTTTATGAACTATGAATTTTGGCTATAAATGTATCCGTATTGGGTCATGCAATCAAAACCAAGGTTATATCAGGGAATCATTTAATTATAATTGTGATCGATGAATTTTATAGGCTAAAATCCATAATAGAGACATAAATATTCCTTATATTTTATGGTTATTATTAAGGCTTGGTGATAAATTTCTAATTCTTTCCAAATCCTCTAACCAAGTTGAAATGGAATGGATTAAAGTTTCATTGGATGAAATAATGTGATGACAACAACAAAGAGATTAAGAGGGGGTTGGTCAACGCACTTATAATCACACTACACTATATTGGTGAAGGTTTTATGATATAAAATGATTATTTAATAAAGGGAATGGGGTTTTCCCTTATTAAAATTGATATGGTGATAACATATTTCTTTATTTGGTTAAAGACCCGTGAGAATAATTACTCAATGCATTATTAATATATATCAGGGTTTATTTTTTCATCAATGATTGAGAGGTGTTATATCTATCAAGATATGTGTGATACTTATAGTAATCATAAGAGCCTAAATATATATTCACACAACTAGAGTCAAACATGAACTAAAGGAGATGGTTAGAGTTAATAAAATACTGTAAATTCTCAATATATTATCATCCATGGAAGGAAAAAATTTGGTGGATTCTTTAAAGAGAAATTATGATTCTTCATTATCCATGATTAGGTTTTAAAAAGACACAGTGCTTAGGTTTTTTCAAAATATATACATTGAAGTCAAAATCTAAGGTAAGGGATCCTACTTAAACCATGTTTTTTCTCTACCATTCATCTATGTAAAGATAATGGAAGTATATAAAGATAATAAAAATAAATAGAAGAAGATGTAAAATATTTTTAAGATCACTGTTGACCATGATGTATTTATAAGGTTTTGAAAATGAATATGTGTCCCTTCAGCATCATAATTTAAGATAGTGAAACAAGATGAGACACATAGCTCAACATTCTCTATCCACCTACGAAGAACAATGATATATAGAATTATGAAAGAGTATTTTTGGTTTAATAACATGAAGAGGGAATTTTAGATTATATATCATAGTACATTTCCTTCTAGTAATTCAAGGATAAAAATCATAAGTCTATGTAGGTGATACATTTATTACCTATACATGTATGTAAATGGGTGAACATCATGTTGATTACATCACAATTATTAACAAGAAATATATAGAAAACATTTTTATTTGGGTATTGGTGAGATTAACTAAAAATTTAACACACTTCCTAGTTATTTTATAAGATTTATTACATGATTAAAAAACAAATATATATATATATATAAAGGACATGGTAAATATTCAAAGAGTACCCAAAAAATGAATTTTATCAAGATCCATGGTTTACATATAATTGATGGGGAAGTATCCCATATTCATTACATATATAAATGACATTTAGAATAACTTATTATCCTAAAATTGACAGTGGGATTAATATCTTCTTTTGTTCGACTTCTCATATAAACATTGTTTATACTGTAGCTTCTAAATGTAACTATATGAATCTCTATTTTGGAAGAGAGAAAGAACTCAAATATTTTATGATGAATTTGGAGAGATTAATTTGTAGAGACCCAATCATTCTCACAAAATGTCATATAAAAATTAAACAACTCAATACTATATTAAAGAAAGAAAAAATCAATGAAAGAATTATGTTGAATATCATTGATGAGATTTGAATTTTGAAATTAGTGAAAAATTATTCTTTTGAGTATAACATTTTATTAGGGTTATTATATTTATAATGAAAAGGAATCTGACCCATGATACATTGTTCCCATAGAGATTAATAACCAAATACAGATTATGGGTTATTTCTTAAAACTTCTACCACTCCTCTCTATGTTTCGTGAAGAATTACATGTATCAATTTTTAGGAATTAACTACATACTGAACTATGAAGTGTTACTATTGGAACATGATATGCCTTATGAGAAACACTACGGTGATATTTTGTCATAGTAATAAAGTGATGTGAAACCAGAATTCTCATCAAACCAATGTTCTATTGTGAAATAATATTTTTGGGAAATATATATGGGGACCTAAATATGTAATGAGTCAAATGTATCCAAATTAGGTTTTATCTAATTAATGAAATTTCAAAGAATAAACTTATTTGTGTGGGGGTGTATGGTAGATAATTTCAACCAAATATTTTACTATTTATTTCCATTTAAATAAATATTTAATTTTCAAAATCTTATGATATATACAAAACCAAAATGATCTATAAATTCTTTCACTAAGGAAAAATATTTCAAGAAAAAATGAAAAATATTTAAAGATTGTTTAATTAAATATAATGAGGAAAATTACTAATGGAATGAAACCACAAGTAAATAAAAACAATGAAAGGTTGAAATTCTCATCATTATGATTTTCTACTAAGATCATACCCTTTATTATGACTATAAAAATAATGAAAATAGTTTTAAATGTGATAAAAATATTAAAAAATAAATTATAGAATTTGATGAATAATTTTAAAGTTGTATGTGATGTTATATATATAGAAATTTAATATATCAATTGGTTATATAGTAGTTGGTTGTATGGCCCCTGGTTATATAGTCATTGGATATGTGGTCATTAGATAAACTTGTATGAATGTGATTCAATATTCATAGACTAATGCTAATTATATATTATAAATTTTATAATTCATATATAAGAGTTAATTTTTATGAATGTGATTTAATATTCATAGACTAATGTTAATTATATATTATAAATTTTATAATTCATATATAAGAGTCAATTCTTGTATAAAATAAAATAGTAATATTCTATTGGTGAAAATATGAATTTTTAAGAGTTATATATATATATTCCATCATATTTAAAGAATGATTTGAACTAAATTTATTTATAAAATTGATTTATTTATTTTAATATAATTATATTGATGAAATTTATTGAATTATTAGTAAATTAATAATATGTTTAAATTCCATGAATGTTAAAAATTGATATTTCTAAAAAAATTGTTTTCATAGTGTTTTAAATTTTTACCTTAATAAATTTAATTAACAAAATTTATTGAAGTATTTTAATAAATTTTTCATTTATATACAAATTAAAATTCATCCAATGATTATTAATTTCTTAAGGAAAAATAATAAAACCATTAATCATTTTAAAAGAAATTTTTCTATAAAAAATTATCTGTTAAGCTTTTATATTCTAAAAAACTAAATATATAATGTTTCAATGATGATTTTAATAAAATATAATATTTATATGTATATAATATATTTATCACTCAGGTAATTAATTTTAATTGTCATGAAATATGATTCATAAAACATGATGTTAAAAAATTTATTTTTCTATTGAAATAGTTTCACCTATTTGTTATATATTTTCATTTTAAATAAAAAATTTACATATTTAGTATCTGATTTTGGTTAAATGGATTTTAAATTTATAATACTAATATAAAAATTATGTTAGATAAGTTATCATATATTTTTAGTAAAATAATAATAACTTTTGTAAATAATTAAATCAAATGATATAAGGTATAAGGGGTTAAAATAGCATGGCATGAATTTTTAATATTTATATTGATACTATGGACACTTTCCAGATAAGTATAGAAAGATCCAAAAATGTAGAAATACTAGAATCTGGTATTATTTTTTCCCCACAAAACAAATGAAGGAAAAGGTGTCCAGAACATACGGATCGCGCAAGCCTCTAAGATCTTCATGATCTCTAGACCTTCAGAAGGTCACAAGAAGAAACCAAGCACAATGCATAACCTAAGGAAGCCTTCAAGAATCCCCTTTGACTAGTCCATATACTCTTGATAAGGTATCCCAATCAATTGATGATTATCCGGTGGCTACCAGATGAGCATCACAGAGTCAGACAACTCTTCAATCGACAAACACTTGATAATATATCCAAAAATACTTGAAAATACTAGGAATATATTTAAAATGTGATAACCTTTATGATGGTAAATATCATGTGATGCATACAGGTGGTTCGCAAGACACTGAAATCATTGGGAAACGTTTCTACATTATCTTTCTAAATCCCACTACCATGATACCCTCACCATGTGAAGGGATTCGAACATGTACAAGTGGTCTTATTCTACCCCTTATTCTCTATAAAGAAAACAAAAGGGTTTTTCTATGAAATGATAACTCTTCACTATATGAACTTTTTTTGGTAATGTGATGCATCACCAATATGGAGAATGATCATCCTCAACAATACTCAATCAAACTCGTAATAAACATGAACCTTGTAAAATAAATAGTGAAATAAAAGAGGGAAAATATGGGAGCCTCTTGCAGTCATAAACATCGTGTTGTGAACCCCGTGAGTTTTGTAAGACAACATAATCCCACATCGACATGTCCACATTACCACATGAGAACCCACTGGAATGTCACCCTCGCCACGTGAAGGGATTCAGACATTTCCAAGAAGTCTTAAAATATCCCTTTAGATTTGTAAGGTGAAAAAAACGAGTTTTCCATGAAGTGGTCATGCATCAACATTAGACCCTTTTTTCATTATGTGACACATCACCAGTGGGTAGAGTGATTTTCTTCAACAACACTCATGAAAACTCTCAATATCCCTAAGCCTTCGACAAATAATAGAACAAAATAAAAGTGAAAATAAATGAGCCTCTTGTAGTTGTAAATGTTATGTGACATGCTCCTGCACTCCAAAAAACCTCACAAAAGCCCTTCCTCGTGATGTTCTAATATGTGAAGGCCCTTAGAAATCAGTCATTTTCTCATGAAAGGTCCCATAAAAGTCACATAAGATCACGTGAGGGCCCTTAAACTAGCTCCTTGATTTCAAAAAGACCGTTTTACATGTTGTCCAAGCCTTAAAAAAGTCCTTTAGCATGCCCATATGATTAAGAAAGAACCCACTAATTGGATAAAATCCAATAAATGGGCCATTGAAGGTATGATCTCACAGTCACTGAAAATCATGAGAGGCCCTCAAATTGACCTACAATATGATCTCGCGAAATTAATGACATCAAATCCCTCCACTAACTCCAATTTTGGTTTTTGTGATACTCATCATGTAAATCTATGAATAATCAAGGTGGATGGGCCTATAATTACCCAACCTAAGAAATAAAAAATGCATCCTTGGGTCCTTATATAGGCACACCCATATAGCAGAGTTGACTTCTCATAGTGGTTGAGCTCATGGTCAAAAAGGTTTTCTGTTAATTAAATTCTGCATAACAACCTAATCAATCATCTGAAATGTAATTTAACTTCACGTGATCACTCATAAAATAAGATATATAGTTCTGATGAGTTCTACGAAGGACATATTGCAATTATACTACATCACGCGATACATAAACAAGAGAAAATGGATCAAATCTAAGGTATATGTGATAAAAGTTTGGAACCAAGTCTAAAAAAAAGGATAATTATGCGAAGGTCATTTACCATAATCCTCATGCTCTTGGAATGAACCACACAAGTTATGCGAAAACACTAGGACATGTCACCCAAATCACATAGCATGCCTTTGGAATACTATTTTGTATCTTGTGATATCCCCTATAAATTTCATAGTATGTCACATGGATCCCCCTTGGGCATGCCACCTGAGTCTTGAGAAACCCTCCATGTTTTCCATACAAACATTTTTATATCCTACAGATGTGTCAAACAAATCATACAGTGGCACCAGTACTTGTCAGATGAGTCTCACAACGCCACCAGGTCATGTCAAAAGGCTCTTTAAATTTCCTCTGGAAAGCCTATCAGTACCTTTTTATGTATTCAATTCATGTTAGTCATATGTCCTAATGACACTCATATAATTCACCAAAGGTAAGTATCACCCTCCAAAAATCACACACTAAATCGCTTGATACCCTCCAAGTGTTTCAACTATATATCATGATGACACTAGGGAAATTTAACTGGCACATGAGACTCCCTCCAATCATGTCTTCCAGGATCATGTGATGGATTCCAGTGTCTTCCAAATAGGTTTTTTGATGTCCTATATAAAAATACTCTATGGTATTGTGTTGTCCTTTAGATATGTCATCTAAATTATGCAACATCCCTTAGCAAAGTCAACTGGACCATGTGATTTTTTTTGGAATTTTCAGGAGTATATCATCTAACATGTCAAGTGGAAAAATAGAAAATTTCAGGCATACAATCAAAACATTCTAGGTAGAAAAGTAGGTAATGACAAGCAAGAATCCTAGGACTTGTTAACAATTTCAAACCTCATCATGTATGCCTCGAATCAACTGAATTAAGAGAAATCAAATTCCTGTTATAATCATGATAAGTTGGATTCCTTTCCAAGGCCCAAGTTCAAATATGCACTTACCTTAGTGTCAGTCCATTCATGACTCTAACATCTCAACCAACAAAACCTAGTATATCCCTTGGGATAAACATTCTCCCTCATCCATTAGTGGACTAAGAAAAAAATTGAACTATGATGGCTTTGATTCCAACTATAACAAGGATACGTCATATTCCTTCTTAAGGCTCAAGCTCAATATTAGAAATCTAAAAGGGTTGTCCCACTACAAAAATCTTATATCCATAGGAGGTGATACTTGCAATTTTATATCCCATTTTTCACAAACCAAGCATATCTCATGAGTCCTTAGGGACTTGAAATGATCATATTCTTCACAAAGGGAAACGTCAATATGTAATCTCTATATAACATGAACTAAGAGAACTTCGATTAATTTCCTAAACAAGATATCCATCATGCCTTTCCAAGG
This sequence comes from Viscum album, assembly GCA_963277665.1. Lineage (NCBI taxonomy): Eukaryota > Viridiplantae > Streptophyta > Magnoliopsida > Santalales > Viscaceae > Viscum > Viscum album. Next base: position 865,431,619 of record OY728148.1, read on the forward strand.
CATGATCTCGAAAATATACTTTTCATGGTGTAATTCCATCCATGTCTCTATCATATCAAACCATCAAGACTCAATCATTTCCATGGTATGATCCTTCCCCCTCATCCACCAGCAAATTACAAAGCAAACTATACTACATTGAAATTGATTCCTTCTATAAGAAAGGTATGTTGGATTCCTCCTTGAGGTTCAAGATCAAATATCTGGTGCCGAATTTCCCTCATATTTTTTTCCATGACATTAAATTTCACAAGTTCATTGAACTATGTGGGTTTGATTACTACTATAAATCGGAAATATATGATGCCTTGTAGTGGCTCAATCCCATCCTTGACATATTATAAGCCTATCTAGGTGGTACAAAATATCAAATAACCTAACTATACCACTCCCAAAAATAATTAGCCACTCATAAGTTTAAATGGATGAAGAACCTCAAATACATTCAAATGGATTCATTAAAGGACCCCCTCACCTCGTGTATGAAAGAGATTTAACATATAGTCATTTTTTGGGGGAAATTAATTATGAATCCAAAATGGAAAGAGGATTAACCAATTATTAACTTGTTAGGGTAACTGATCTTATATCATGATTAATAAGACATTATCAAACATATCTTACATATATATAAGTGCCCTGGTGTAGGAAAAAGTCCCCCCAAAAGGGTGAAATAATATCAACTTCTTATCATCTTGACCAATGTGAGTCCATAATCATTTTTGGGTATGAAACCCCAAAAAACCATTTTCCATTATAAAGAAGGTCCATACCAAGTTATGGATTCTTTAACAATTGGGTGTTTCTATGCATGATTAAGAAATTGTGAGTCCAACGCAAATGATAGCGTAAAATATTGAACCCCCCACAATCAAACCACCAAAAAACCCCATACATATATTTCTTATGATAAAAAATGTTGAATCCAACACGAGTCTATCAAATATTATGATAATTGGTTAAACATGTGTTGGGACATTTTTCCTGGAATAATATATGAAAACAAAAAAAAATTGAACCCGTGAATCTCTCAAATAATAGGATGGTTTGTTAATCATGTGTCAGACCATTTTTTCTTACATAACATTCACAGAAAATTGGTAACCAACTTGAAAACCATCAAATATAAAATGATCATTTGACCATGAAATACATCTTATGGATGATATTCTATAGTACGGTTTCACTTGAAATAAGTTCATACTGTCTTTGACAAGACCACATGAGAATAATGGTCATGAATATGACAAAAAAACTATTGTGTTATCCAAGAACATCTGATCAATCACATATCATGCATGCAATGGTGCACTAATGTGTGACCTTTTTTTGTTTTCTTCAAGATTGTTAAAAATACACTCTCAAACAACACCATGATTTGACAGGTCTTCCTCTAGTGACTGTAGTGGAAAATCACCAGCAACTACAACCCCTGTAGGAATTAGAATGACCTCACCTGCCTGACATTTTCAAAGTTGTGTAACAAATGCAGTGGTCCAGAAATACTGTCAACATGGTATAATCCCAACCATCAAGTATACTAGTGAGGGTCTTCATGAACTAAAACTGATGAGTTTTCACCATCAAATGAAATCTATAGTAAATCTAGTATCCCTATTTTTCATAGCTAACTGCTTTGGAATCTTATCCCCAAAGAATGAAAATCACCACTTTCAATATCTAATAAAGGTGGAACATAGAGTCAACTATGACTCCCTCCCAATTGTGGGGCTACCAAGGAGGGATCCTTCATATCGCCATCACTAGCACCATCCCACTGGTACTCATTAGTCACCTACTAATAGTAACACATGTCACACTTACACATCTAACACCCATGAATGAGAAAGAAAGATAAAAAATAGGGCGTGGAAGTATATGGATAACCAGGAGTGTGATCAAAATACACTTCCACTAATAAATCCTACTTGTATACCCTAGTGGTAGCCATCCAGCATGCTCATATTCCTTCTCACTCAAAATAACTTGGCGGGCATATTATTATAGTTGGAATAAGGGAGACACATATCCATACCCCTATGCATGAATTCTAACAAAATATACCAATGGAACTGTGAGGAAAGATGTGTGCTCATATACTCGCTTAAATAAGAGATATCTTCCATTATATAGTGTATATATTAAATGTACAGGTCTATATCTTTATGCTCACATTCTAAAATTCCATCACATCATAGAAAAAGCCGAATAACTTCACAATCATATTTCAACACTGGTATAGATACAGGGATTGGGGAATATCTCTATCCCTATATCCATGGAATCCTAAACCAATGTCCATAAAAATGGATTCTTTGGAGAAAATGCACATTCCTTCTCCCATCTAGGAGGATAATCGGCATATTCGGGAAAAGTAAGAGTCTCCAGAACAGTCCCATATTCATGTTCCAACCGAGGATCACCAGGTAAGAGTGGAACATGCCTCGAGATACCAGAACATGTATATCCAAAAAAAATTGGTGGATTATCCCAATGGCCAGGGATCAGGCTCATATCCTTGATTTGGTCTGGTCTCACTAAGTGATAGCATCACATGCCTCAAGATAGGCTTATATTCTCATTGAGTAATACTAGCAATATAATCCAAAGGCCCATGATTTGGATAATATGTCTGTTGTCGTCGGGGATCACAAAGTGATAATTGTACATGCCTTGGGAAATCTCATATTTCTATTAAAAAATTTTACTGGAATTTTTCAATAGATCATTGAAGCTTGGCACATCTTCATACATTCATCAAAGAACGACTGCACCAACATACTTCCACGAAAATAAATGTGGTGGATCATATCCCAAATCCCATTCTAGAAATCAATAAACATATTCCTATGGGGAATGAATATTCAAACCAGGATTATATTCTTGTTCCAACCAGGGATCACAGAGTGAGAGTAGTAAATTCATTGAGATAGTGTCATATTCCTGCCACAAAAAAACTGATGGAATATTCCAAAGGCTAAGTATTGTGCTCATACCCCCGTTCTGACTGTGGACAATAGTGTGATAAGGTAACATGCCTCAATGAAGGTTCATATTACTTCCAATAATGAATAACCTCTTTAGAATACTCCAATAGCTTCTCAGTAGTGATTTCGTTTTCTTTTATCACCATATCATTATCAACGAGTTCTGGAAATCATCATACATCTAGCTCATATCCTATATAATTCTAGAAGGAAGGTCAGAATACAATATCCATGATGTAGAATGAGATTCATATTACTAAAAAACTCCATGAAAATATACTTTAGGTTCATCGAGACACATTCTTGTCATAGAAATCATCCAACATCTATTCAAATTAAGAAAAAGATATCATTATAAGGATAGTCCTCCTCTTCGTAATGTGGTGATGGATCTCATAGACTCTACTTCTGACATTTTTTGTGGTCAAACTCCAGATGATAATATCATCCATAGACAAGAAAATAATCACCTTTCCTAGAAACGTCCATATAGATAGGTATTAAAAACTCAGATACCTTTATATAGATAAGTTCTGAAAACATTGGGGTCAATCATATATAGTTCACCATAATCTACTAGTAGCACTCCACTCCAGTCAGTAGTTAACCTCGAGAAGAATATTTTGTGGTCTAACCAGACGAATGCATGTAAGTACACTAATGATAATGGTAACATTGAAATATGGATAGATTTATATAGAAACAACATCCCCATCTTGTTCTATCCTCTTTCTACTTCTAACTATGAGATCCCAGATGAGTTAAGAAGGAGTGAATTCCTTATCTATGAAAAAATATTTTTTCTAATAATCAATTATTGAAGGCAAGAAACCTCCCTTATATGGGGTAAAAGGGTCTCCATTAGACCATCAAGATACTCTATTATAAGATGGACCTAACCTCTATCTCCGGGGACAGGGATCCAAAAATGGAATAGCACAATGAAAATTTACAGCATTCTTACCACCATTTTATCACAACTCTTCAACAATAGATCTCTGAAGCCGCATCATGTATCCATAATCAAGAATGGGGAAGGTATTGACTATTAAAAATCATAGGACCCATAGAATAGTATAACCCCTCAGATATTAAATCCTTTAGATTTATTTCCTCTAGAAAAATTAGGGGACTAGGTAACGCTCAGGAAGAGTTGGTCACTAGAACAAAATACCCCTGCTTCAATAGTGCCAAGACATCAGGAATAGAGGATGATAATATCTAAAAATTCTTTGAATTAATACCATTGAATCCATAAGAATACAATTCAAACATGAAATCCAAGTTTGAAATCAACTCAAGGTAATCCTATAGAAGTTGACTCTGCTCATGGGGTTCCATTACACCCTACTCTAACATGATCACAACAACTTCACATAAAAAAGGTCATAATAACAGTGACCATAGAATCCATCCAAAAGATGACCCAACTCACTTGGCTTAGAGAATATCAACTACTGCCTTCACCTCTTGGATCATCAATTCCTCAAAGGATTCAATAAATATCCTCAGAAACTACAAACAAATCCCATTTCACTAGGCTATGGGAATATATATCTCAATCTCCATCACCAATATTATCATCCTCTGATATGGTACTAAAGAAATCAATGATGGTTCCAGATCAACCTTAGCCTACTTGTATGGAAGCATTTATATCTCAATATTCATCCTAGGAATCATCAAATCCTCGACTGAAGACATCAGATCATTAATAAAAAACATAAATTAGTGCAATTGTGACCCCATATAATCTCCAACCTTTAGGTCTAGGGGAATTTTTATCATCATTATAACCATATAGGAAATCAGTTTTCTCTATTTTGGGATGTTAATATCTATGGTTACCATCCCATATGTTCCTAAAATCACAAGACAACCCAATTTTATTTATGGATCATTTAACAGTTATGACCGGAAACTCGCTCAAGTTCATTACTCACTGGCTGAGATTAAAAGATCTTACGATAAAGGGAATTAAAACCTGTTGGGTTCCTAAATCGAAGAAAGACCAATATGGATAAGGGTTTGAGGATCTCCCAAAACACATGAAATAAAAAATCATCATATTATGATGAATGTAATGGAACAACCTCCAACTCCCAATATACCTCTATAAATTTTGTCACTTTCAACATAAAAGATATGGTGGATCAAGATTTAGATTTATAGGGTTGTAACAAAAAATAATAATACCCTAAGAGGATAGAGATTTTGATTCTCCAACTGAGGCTACACGCACCTAGAACCAAATAATACTCTAAAATCTAGAAACTATGAATATCGAGTCTCCACATCTCCATCAGAAAAATTCCTAACATAATGGGAAATGTTTGGTTGTATCCCAATAACTATCTAGAATATTATAAGTTTCTTACTTGGAGGAACATTTGATAAAATTTTATAATGAGATATAAACTCTCAAATAATTCAAAAATAAGCTCCTTTGTGGAAATATTCTTGGGTGGGTGTCTGCTTTAGGTCAAGGTGAATATTCTTCCTCCTAAAAGATCCAATCTACTAGAAAGAGCATAATCTGAGCATGAGGCTAGCTCTGGATCTATGAATATAGTCAACATAAATGATTAAGTCTAAAATGATCATGAATTCACTCGATTATGGTGACATCCTCTCCCTCACTAAGGTATTAAATCGGTCTACACATAGTTAGAGAATCAGTGGGAGAAAAAAATAGGACTGCCACGACAAGCCTCACCTGCTCCTCTAGAAAATAGATAGCTCAAAAAATAGTACCTCTAAAAATTATTAATTCCATAGACTCCCTGACTACTCAAATGGAATCCCTGGAGGGGAAATGCACACATATGAATGCTGAGAAAAATCCATATCTAGAATTGATGGATGAAACTCTACCTCCACCAAATTTTAGAAATCAATCCTTCTCTTCCTTTGATAGAATAGGAGACCTTGAATAGTATCTCACACAATTTGTATCATGATATGGGCCAATGATGGGCTCTCATGGTCAATAAGAGGCAATAAAGATTGGTGTTTTTTTATAATCTGGTTGTTCTAGCCTTTATTTGGTATAGAAACTTTCCAGAAAGATCATTTTTTGGATGGGAAGACCTTCATTGTCAATTTCATTATTATTTCAGTGAAATAAAGGAAAAAGAAAAGTGTCAACCTTACAAACTGAAAGAAATGTAAAAATGAGAGGGTTTGTGACATCATAGCTAGATGGGATGGTTTAACCTACTCACTCAACATCCCTATCTAATATGAGAGATTATTGGAACTCTATGATGAGAAACTTCAGGATGGGTTACATACCCCTCTGATCCCAATGAAGTATCAAGGTTGGATCTGTGACTTTGAAAAAAGGGCACAATGTCTAAAAGATGCCATTTAGTGAAACCAATACAAATCTCGAATCATGACGTCAACATAGGGGAAAAGGATTGGTAAAGAAGAAACTAGATTTATTTCCTTCGTACTAAAAATATTTCTCATTTCAGCGCCTAGGTAGGTCCCAAACCGCCTAGGACCTCCTCTTGAAGGGAAAGACAACAAAATCACCCTCGATTGGAAGCACAGAGAAATCAAGTTCACTTGATATTTTATGAATGGATGAATAAATAATAGTCCTTCTAAAACGAAAGAGTACCTCGTTATTTATTTACAACAATGGAAAATAACCAACTAAGGATTCCACATCCTAGGACTTCTAATGAGGTCAACCCCACTGACCATCCCGATTATTATTTTTTTATAAGAGACTAAGTTAAAGCATCGAGGATTACTTCATCTTCAAGGATGTTCTCCGAGACTTGGTTTATTCTGAACAAGTCATGTTGGATAAACCACAAGAGCATGTGAACTCCACAACCATCACCCATTCAAAAGAAGAAGGTGATTTTTATATTGTTTCATCCAGACATCAACCAAATTTCGAAAATTATATAACTCAGAAACCAGTTGACCAAGCTCATACCACCCTAAGAGTACATATCTAGAGACCCACCAGCTCTTCCACCAAGGGAGGTGACATTATATATGTCTCCAAAATGTGTATGTGACCATTATATACAAAAGGAAACAAAAGAGGAAGAGTTGAATTTTACTCCAACACAACCTATGACTCTATCATTTTTCCACCTTGTAACATTTGAATCACAAGAACTGCCCCACTAGATAGAACCCTCATTGGATGAAGATCTCATCTTTGGTTCTATAAACATTTTACACTTGGAAAACCCCTTTTCTAATGATGATGATTATTCCTCATATTATGAGTTCCCCTCACCTAAATGTGGAACATGAGTCTATATTCATAGGAACTTAGGATGCATGGGACAACACGGGCACGGTCGAACCCAATATTTTGGTCACACCTCCAAATAATACATATATGTAGCTAAAAACTATAATAAATCAATAAATAACTTCCAAAAAAGACATGGAGGTGTCTTTGAACCCTTCACTGATCGTCTACGCCTAGTTGTCACACATGAACACCTAGATGGGATTTGATTACTTGATCATCCCTGTAAATAGAGAAGGCATGAAAAACCCATGACGATGGTATAAGATACTCCCATGACCTTGGCACAAGAACATGAAACACCTACAAAAAATGCCTCAGTTCCAAAGGAATATGTCAAGGAACAACACCACCTCAAGAATCAATGACCACTGGTAAGAAAGTAAAAAATTATAAAATATTTTGGGATTATCCCAGCCATGACCATAGTCCTTGATGTAATCCACCTTTCAAAAAAAACTCAAAAAGGAACTCTTTGAATCCCTCTAGATCCCATGAGAGTTTCAGACAGAAGTCATTGCAATCGAGGTTTATCGAGTGGAAACCGTCCTATCCAAATTCCATGTCAACATATAATTCACATATGTGGGTTAAGAAGAGGTCATCTCAGGATAGGTCAAACCTCTTTATGTTTCAACAAGACTCAATAATGTCAACATCTAAATGGATTTGATTAATATTGGCTCTTGGTTCAATCTCATCCCAATTCAAATCCTCTAATGTTTTTTTATATAGAAGCATATTTTTCTCCCACAAAGATGGGAATTCAAGGGTATGAAAATATTGAGAAAAGACTTATCAGTAAGATCACACTCAAATATTATTTTGGGGATCTCACATATGATGTGAGTTTATGGTTATTCAGCAAGACACCACATACATTGTCCTTCTCGAATGGCCTTGTCTCCAAATTCACATAGAGATACCTTCAAAATTTCATCAATGTGTGAAATACCTCCTCAATGGAAAGATAGTCATGCTACTTGGGTAAAATTCCCCTTCAAGATTTGAAAAGACACATATACCAAAAAAAATTCCGATAAGAAGGAATACAAACAACCAATGGTGAATAATGATATATAGGTTGCAGTCCTCAATGTCTTGGTGATGGCCCATGTAAGTACCTAGAGTATGTTCAGCACAAACTATGTCCTCCCCATAAATTTAGTTGCGTTAATAGGCATGATCACAGATTTATAAGCCACTTATATCCCTAGTGAAAGCATAAAATATAATTATCTATGGAATCTATCCACAACAACTCTAGAAATAGGGAATGATAGTGTATTTCTAATGGGATATATTACCTCAATAGTGATAGAGATACCCCCAAAATACTAACTTCATCTAAAAATTCCTCCACATACTCAGTGGTGGAAAAATAAGAGGTTGACCTCAGGAATACCCCTCCTATATTCAACGAAGGTGACTCCCCCACCATTGATGAGCATAAAGAGGTGAATATTGGAATGAAATATTACCCATAGACTAAGTTGATTAGTGAATCCATTCCTCTTGAAGAATAGAATATTTATATCACATTTTTAAAGAAACACTATTATGTGTTCTTTTGGAACTATAAAAAAGTCTCAAACTGAATCCAAATGTGGTCACACACCATCTCCTCTTACCTGATGACCATCAAGGATTCAAGTAGGTAGTCAGAAGAATGACCCCCTATCATGCTACAAATGTAGATGTATAAGTTAAAAAATTGATCAAATACAACTCTTTCTGAGAATTGAAATATCCAATATGGATTTCCAATATCATGCACATCAATAAAAAGAATAGGTGTATTATGTTCTGCATCATTTGCAATGGAATTAATCGACATTTACCAAAAGATGACTTCCCATTTCTTCTAAAAAAACTATTGATCAATGTAAATACTAAATTCCAATCACTTTCCTTCATTAATGGGTATTCAGAGTACAAACAAATAAATATGGACCCTAAATATGAATAATTCACTACCTTCATAGCACCTTAGGGGAACTTTTTCTATCATGTCATTCCCTTTGGTTTAAATATTTTTAGCTCTACGTATCAATGTACCATATGTCCTATATTTAAGACCTTCCAAGGATGAATAGAAAAATGTTATGTTTATGACATGGTGGTCAAATATTGATAGTCAAGTGATCACTTCATGAATCTTCAAATAGTCATCAATAAGCTGTGATAGAACATTCTGAAGATGAATCCACCAAAATTTGACATTGACGTAATGAAGAAGGGAAATAATTATAAGTGGGATGATGAGTTCCAATAATCCTTTGAGAGCCTATAGGAGTGCCTTCTTCTTCCACTATTCCTGATTTCATTGGTGGAATAGAGGCCACTCATCTAAAATTTGGCCACAATGGAATTCTCACTTAGGGCCCTACTCATTCAAAGGAATGATACAAGGAGTTATAATAGTCTCTATTACCTCAACCTAATGATTCTATTTACTGATACCTAATACTCCGATGTTGAGTATAATTTCATCACACTCATATTTTAAGTGAAGAAGTAAAATAATTGCATGTAGCACCATGAATTATAGCAGGTATCTCGTAATTATCCTCTCAAGTATAGCATTTTTCTACTTATGTTGACTAGGTGTTTGGACTGACGGTTACTCCTTCTATAAAACATGGACATCTAGTTCATTTTATAGAATGTGGTGAAAGGGAAATCCTTGTCTAGTTTTCTCACCGCACATCCCTCTCATGAAAGCACACAATTGGATTCCAAAAGTATGGATGAAGTGGTTTTCGACACCCATGAAACTCTCTCGACATATTAGGTATTTTATTGGTTTCTCTAGACAAAGATATTTTTCCCTACTCTTTCTCACTATCAACAATGCCACACAAATAATGAGTCTGGATACCAATCCCTCATCTTCATCTTAGAATTATCCCTATAGATGTAAATATACTACCTAAATAAAAAAGGGGATTTGACACTTGTCATCAAGATCAGTGTTGAATATTCCATTAGAATTAAATAAATTCTCCCTATCACTAGTAACATCATAGGTCTAATGTAAAATTTCTCTTTATAGATCACATTTCATCATATTCCCTAATCGTAGAATACTCATTCCCACACATTGGATAATGCAACCACAGTCTTGTCTAACCCAGATCTGATGAAAGAAATATTCTATATCACACACCAAATAATGGTATTATAAATCATCATCTATGATGTGGATTAAATGAATCATGTCATCACTTCACCAAAGCATGATGAACTAGTATACACCCCTGGATGGATGGAGACCATAATTGGTTACCTCAAAAATGGAACACTTCTGATAAATCAAGCTGGAAGGGAACAAATTTAGTGTCGTGCAGGGAACTTTTCCCTATGTGATAGTCCAAATTAAGATAAATCCCTCTAAAATAAATGAGTTAATCGAATCCTCCTCATATGCATAGCAGAATGATAGAATCCTACTATCATGGAGGATGTCCATATTGGATCTTGTGTCACTCATCAGCCTATGACTGGGCCCTATAACTAGAATAGGATGCTTAGTTATTACTAGTAAACCATGATACGGACCACATGGAATTCACCAGGAAATTTCATGAATTCACGATCCATGAAAATTCAACCATCAATCCACATAAATTCTATATACATCTAATTATTCTTGGATATCTATTGTTTGGGGAATGGATGTTTCGGGGCTATATCCCTCTGCCACAACTAAATTGTTCAAGTACATCCTTGATGCAACCAAATTATTTTCCAATTGGGTTGTGGAAATACCCCTAAAGAATTTTAGGGTGAATAATATCATCAACTTTGTAAATTACCATATCATCACTAGGTTCGGGGTCCCTCACACAATATTGATAGACAACAACACCATATTACATTCCATGGAGTTGAGTGAATTTTACAAGGAATACAAAATCGATTATAATCATTAATCCTTATATATATTAATGGTAAATGGGAATATAGAGGCCTTTAAAAATACTCTTTAAAATATTTTCCAAAACATTATGAATAAGGACATGATGTCTTGGACAGACAAGATCTTCTATCCTTTATGGGCCTATCATACCACTACACGTACTACTATAAAAGAAACTCTATTTTCATTCTTGTATGGGACTAAGGCATTTTTACCCATGGAATTATAGATGCCTTCTCTTTGAATATACGTATATAAATAACTCTATGGTGATGATAAAACATTGAAATGAATGGAATATTTGGACAAAGTCAATGAGAACAGGCTTCATATGTTGCACAACCATGAATTCCATCCAAATAGGATCACACAATACTTCAATAAAAATATATGACTCCATTAATTCTTCTTTGGAGAAATAGTGTTGGCTCTCAAAACCCCACCAATAAAATGAAAGAAACCTTTGAAGATGGAACCCAAATGACAAGGGACTTATATCATACGTTAGTTCTATCACAACAGATCTTAATCTATGGACATGATGGATGGGGAACATGTAACCCCCTACCACCACCGCCAATGAAATATTTCTCAAGAAATAATTTGCATAGATATCATTATGTGTCTCTCATCCTTATTGTAACATGATAAACAGGATGGATAATGTGATAGAGAAAAGATGTTAAACTGCACAACGTGTCTTTTAATTAACATACAAAGATCAAATCATTGAATTTTGTCCTACACACAATAAATTAAATAGTATGAAACCAATCCTAGTAGAAAAATTATAAATTGAACATCTTCCTTCATCCTTACACAAGATAATAAATTGGATTGCAGATGTCCTAGTAGAAAGTCATTTAACTAAGTAGCATCTCTTATCCTGGCCACACATTGTTAAACTATATGGATCTCATCCTATCCCCATGGTGTTAAACTATATAGAACCCAACCTAGTAGTAATACGACAAACTGAAAATCTTCCTTTATCCTTACCTCGGGATGATAAATTCAGCGTTGATGTTCTAGTAACAAGACATTAAACTACATAGTGACTTTCATCCTAACCCCATGATGTTAAATCATATATAGATTATCCTAACAACATGAAATAAAACTGTATGGGACCCATCATATCAGCAATATAATAAAAAGAATAGTGTCCTTCATACTTACCAAAAGATGATAAAAATCACGGTTTAAGTACTCACTATAGGACGTTAAACTACAGAGGAAAAAACATCCCACAAAAAACTAATCGCACATGAGCTCGAATTGTGTGAACAGAGGATGAAATTCCTATGTCCCAATTTGAGAGTTAGAAGCACATAGAGAATATCTCCATCTATGAACTATATGTGTCTTGATTATTTCCAACATAGGAAACATAGTGACTACTAGACCTCCACTCTCGGGTCAAGTCTCACTACTCATTTTCCATCATGTTGGGTGATCCAAGTCATTGCCAAAGGATGTTAGACTACACGGAATATGTCCTTATCGCCTGATATTAAACTGAATGGGTTTCTAGAACTACATATGGATTCATTATCATTTCAATAAGATATTTAGGGATTCCTTGATTTTATATCATGGTCTATCCACCATATAATACAAAATTCCCTTTTCCTATTCTTAATCGCCTCTGTATAATGAGAGGAACATTTACCATTCCTTGTTTCTCACATTGATCATCGCTCACATGGGATTAGTAATTTTGAAAAAGGAATATCCCTATACTCAAAATGTGTATCATCAGTGGAGAAGGATATCAGTGTCCCAAATTTAAGACCTTAAAAGGCATACCATGAGTCTTCTCCACATAAATTTAAACTGCATGGTTGATTTCCTTTACCGGACATAAAGCTACACATTGTCTTGAACCTTACCCAAGAGGACCGCTTTGGTTTTTGTTTGTCTCTCATCATACCTCCATTCTATAACTACATGTGGATTTATTATTGTAATCATGGAATACATATTGACACGTAGATATCTAAACTTTTGCCTAGTTAAACAATAGATGATAATAATTTCCTCCTCCACATATGGGTCAGAAATTTTTAAAGCATTTCCCAGTAAAGATCTATGTGTGACTTTATTTATTTCATCACAGGATATATAGTAACACCAGAATCTCCAACCCAGGTATAGAAACAATAAATAAACATTAAAATACTCCCTTTCTGCATATGGGTAAGACATTCATAGGGATATTTCATTCATGAATTACATGTTTCTTGCTTTTTATTATCATATAATAAATTTTGACACCTAGATCATAAGGCTTAGTTTCACCTGCAATACATGACTTTCACATTGGTGAGCCTATGTATTTGTTGCATGATGTTAAAATACATTGTTCTTCAAGAACTATGTTTGACTTGGTTTCTATCATCACAGGATACATAGTGACGGTCTAATATCCAATCCTAAGCCCATATATAAATGTAAATGGAAATAAATTCCAAACTCCATGTATAATTTTGGCATGTGAAAGGAGTTTCTCATTCTAAGAATTATGTTTGGCATGATTCCTACTATCAAAGGTTATGTAGTGACGCCTAGATCCCCAATCATGTGCTCAGCTATAGAAAATAATGAAAATTTCACCTCAACTGTAAAAATTATGAGTCATAAATTATCATTTTTTCTTCATAAGATTCGTAGATTCGTATGTATTTATTTTTCATTTAATATATCTTTCACAATTTTTCATGTTGGTTCCCCCAACATTACCGCATGACATTAAACTGTAAGGACACAAATGTGTTCTTACCTCATTACATTAAACTGGAAAAAAAAATCCTAGTCACAATACATTAAAACTGCATGGAAAATTTTCTCTTTTAAATAATGTTAAAATGTTTAATCCATCACCCATTATCATCCCTTTTTCAGTGACCACAAGAGCCTTACCTCAGTCAACTATAGTACAAGGTTTTTTTGTCACCTTTTTAGAACCTCCACACATAAATCACACTTTATGTCTAAATAACCTCATGTTTAAAAAAACCCATTTAGGTCATATGGAATGTAAAAAAGAGATCTCTCTTATTGACTATAATATCAACACATAAGGGATCAAAACTACCAACAAGAGACATCCTGGCTCTGTATTAAAGGATTTCTATAACCTGTGATCCTAAAATCATTGTGGCAATGCACAACACCTGAGGGTGTTCTGGTCCATCCCATATATGATTTCCTTATGTAATTACTCATTACATGAGAACCTCAAGACTTTATTTTCAACATTTTCATATCCCTCTTATATTTAATTTGGAGTTCTCTTGGCCCTAGTTATGCTAACTTGGATCTTGTAAAAATCCCCTCATATTATGTCCATGTACGTAAGAACCTTAAACTACCCACACTTTGGTAAAAAATGATTTACCATAAACTCTATCCTTTATGGTAGAAATTTCAATACATTAAACTACCAGATAAAGAGACACAATACTTTTTTGGTTGAAAACCAACAAAGGGAGTCCAAAGAAAAATTCAATCCTTCGCTCATTAAACTCTCCACCTTTATAGTTTAAGAAAAAATTATGAAAAAATATATAAGGAATAAAGATAATAGGGATTACTTTATATCCTTAGTAAAAGTTGAAGTTGTGCTCATTGGACCCACTAATAAAGGAAGAATCTTGATTAATGATTTTTCCTATCTCCTCACCATTTGAATATGTTCACAAGGTGGTGAAAAAACATTTAGGTTTTTGGAACCCTTCTTGGATATTACACTTTACACAAATCAAACATCATTATTGGAGAACCTCTTATCATACTAAATTTTCCATTGAAATTTAAAAATGAAACATGTATTCAAGGGATCCATTGTTTGACTATGCATGTATGCATATGTATCCTACATATGTACATACGGTTGTCAGCCAAATGTGTCACTCTGTGGAAAGGGATTTTTGATCCTTATGGACCTAAAATAACCCTGTTATAAATCATCACCTCAATGTGTTATGGTCCATTCTCATTATGGTTTTCCTATATCATCCTCCTAACCAAGTCAATTTGGTCCATGATTTATAATATTCATACCATACCATCAAAGAAGATTCAATATCCTTGATATTATGTCGCCGTGTTTTGTACCCTTTCACAAAGCAGAAATGCGAAAATCCACTCCTAAACTTTTTGATGGCCACACCATGTCACTCTAAACCATAGGGAATAGGGATTGAACTTAAAAAAATATAGAGATGAAATTACCTAGGGTATTAAATCCCTTCTTGGATATTCTTTTATGTCATACCCAACCTCATCAACAAGATGGTTGAGTCTACAAAAATCTTTCTTCGACCTTGTAAAAGAGTGTAGATCATCTTTTTTGACCAAGATATCCATGCATAAGGTCTTTGACAAACTAACTAAAGGAATCTTTTCTATGTAGGAAAGGAACACTAAACCTATTGTGACCTGATAATAGTGTGGTAGAACTTAGCACCTCTGGTTGTTATGGGTCATCTAGGGCATGTCTTCCCTATCCCATTTTCATAAAATAAAACTTTTGTGTTATGAATTACATCACCAATAATCCAACAATCTAGGTGGACCTATAATCCTTAGTATTTCTCCCTCAACCAATACCTTACCCATAAATCTTCCATGAGTCTTAAAGAAGAGTAGACTAACCTCTATTGACAATTCTACTGATGTATAAGGGCATTTACATACCAACTAGAGGCATATCCTCCTTAAAAGAAAGGACATATAAGCCTCATGAGCCTCAACAACACCATGGTAAACTAAAGCAATAAAATTTCAAAGATAAAAGACCTTAAACTACAGTATAAGAAGTTCCGAGATAAAAGACCTTAAACTACAGTAATAAAAGTTTTAAGTTAAAAGACTCTAAACTAAACTGATAGAATGATTGAGATGAAATACCTTAAAATAAAGAACACCAGTGAATTTGTATTCAAGAATGGAAAAGATAAAAAGAATTTGAGCTCCACTATATGGGCTTACAAAAAATAATGACACTCTCTCCAAGTCCAAAAATTTTAAAAAAATATTGAAAACTATCCATCCTAAACATATATATTGTACCCAAATTATCCTTATGTGAATTAGGTGTTCTCAAGATAGCTATAACAGACCCATCAATGAATAATCTCATTTTGGAGGGAATTCAAAGCATTTATTAATAATAATATATAATAATTTAAAAATTCAAATCCGTGAAATCAATTTTACTTGATATTATGAAAAGGATGGGTATTTTTGTTGATTCATACAATAATATTTGATCACATAAGATGGAACAATTTCAACATAAAAAAATACATTTCAATTATCTAGCTACAATAATATTTGATCACATAAGATGGAAAATTCATTAAGAGTCCAACAATAATTTTAAATTAAACACTATAGTGATCCTCTCCTATCCTCTTCTACTTCTACCCCATGATGGTATTTCTTGATTAAAGTATCCATCTACTCAATTTTTTTGATAAGCTTACAATTAGGATAACGACATTGAGAAGTCGGAACTTAGACAAGCTATGATATCCTCACATCTTCATAACATCCTGATCCCTGCATCCATCTGAACATTCAAATTAGATATAAACTGAAAACTCTCCAATAATTCCTCCAAATGTTCGTTCATCTATTCGACAAAGGGAACCTCATCTTTAACATTGTTCAAGCCCCTCTTATTGGTTGAAAAATATTTTCACGTCAAGAAACTTTTTCGCATTATTTCATATAATGGTTGGAAATAAAATCCATCTTCCCTGATATCATTGAATACCTAACAAATGTATTCCTCTTGGTCATGAAACATTTCTAGAGCACATTAAGTAATCAAGACAGAAATCCGATACCAAAGCATCTTATGCCATGTTTGAGCTTCATTGGCATCTAAACTGGGAGCATCAGAAGGAGGAGTAGATGTATGAGATGATAAGGAAATGGTAATGGGGGTACCATATATTCTCCCATCAATAGAGGCACCACCCATGGATTTATTTTGAGGTATAATTTCATTGATATATTTCTCCAGTGATTTGGATGGTTATTTCCATGATGAGGGTGCTTCCTCAAAGTCTCACTGAAGTCCTGAATCAACTCCGTCATTTCTATATAAAAAAGGTTTGGTGATGCAAATGGTTGTTCCATATGAAATATTAGTCATCTTAGAACCTCTCCCAGGTAGGCATCTACCCAATAATAGGTATAATATTGAGCAAGAAATGCAGGAGCATCAGTAGGAGGAATGATGATCTCGCCATTAGTGTCATCATGCACCAATATTAGCTAAAACTAACAGATGATTCTAGGATACCAATCTCCACAAACGTTGACCAAAGGAATAGAGGAGACCCATTGTGTGTACAAAAATGAAAATAAAACTGATAAGGTGTGTATGTCTATACAATTATCAGCTCTCTGATCATGGATGCAAGAACATCACCCTTAAGGGAGATCTTGTATGAACACTCATCAAGATATCTTCTACCATTATCAATAATGGGACCAGTTGGTGTTGGAAAAGGGATAAAATTAAAGATATCAAATCGAATGAGTACATTGGAAACCACATTAGGTCCTAATGATGTGGACATGACCCCGGATATTTTCATCATCCTAGGATGGAATAAGACATCAGGGATCCTGTTTTTATTGTGATATTTGTGGCCAGAAAAATTATCCCCTATCAATTCAAGTAGAAACTGGAAAGTAAAATTGATCCTATAGGGTGTGTTTCCCTACTAGAATTTTCCCAAGAAAGGGTAGAGGAATTCTAGAGATTTCAATGCCATATTGAGAGGTCTACCCTTTACTATACAATATTTCATCACTAATATTATAAATAGGATTCCCATTCATACATCCCTGCCCAAGAAAATCTATCCATTTATGAACATGGTCATAAAGCCTTACAACCTGAGACTCGAGGATACCTCCATCCCCACTAATTATTCCCTTGAGTTATGATCCCCATATTTTAAAATATCCTAGTATGAACTGAAACTTTTGCAAAACTATCAGAAATGAAACTTATTTTTTTGTAAATTAGTCGAGCTGGTTTTGCTGGGATAAATGAAAATTTTGATTCAATCTTTGAAGGATATGAGTGAGCGCAAAGTCATATCCTTCCCTAACATTTCCTTCATGATATTGAGAATGTTCCCCACCCAAATTAGAGTTTGAAAATGTTAATAATAGGCATTCTAAGTAGGTAAGAATTGTTTGTACATCTATATAAGAGGGATTATCCGACAGGTGATAGATATCCGAGAGATTAATTCCTACCTCGCTATGGAAAAATAGAATGAGTCGGTTCTAGGGAACTAATGGATTACTAGTTCTAGAAAAAAATATGATTACCAGTAGAAAAATAATTAGGAAAACCATATTTCGTCATAGATTTATACAACATATATTTTATTAGAAAACTCAAACAGTCCCTACTTGACAAATAATGGCCACTCCCATTCATCCGAAATGTTTCCACCAAGGAACAGATCCCACTTCAAACTCCATCTACCACAAGAGTGGTTCATAGAATAATAAAATATTCTAGAATATATCTGAGTTATGGGATGGTGAGAAAAATCACAATCATCAAGATCTAGGGGAATGTTTTCCAATAGATAAGACAACCCCTAGGATAGAGGTGGAACCAGTTGGCTACCCACATCAATTGTCATATGAATTCAGTCAAGAGCGGTTGATTCACATCAAGATGATAAATTTTTCCCTAGATAAGAGGTGGATAAATCTTGTATTAGTGAAACCCCATATAGAGTAACAACTTGTGATAAAGATGATTTTGGAGTTCAAATAGGGGAATTCCTTTAAGAACTTTTTTTTAGAGCACACAAGGTACCGCGGGTCGGAATTATGTTTCCTAGAAATCATAACCCTCTGGTTGGCTATAGTTGAGGAAATATGATGAAATATAGAATCCATATGAACAAAAGTTAGTGGACTATATCAAACATATGAAAACAAAACTCTTGTTGAAGGAAATACATAAAATTAGACTACATCACACATATCGAGTAAAAAATAATGGTGATTCATGATATCCTAGAGAAATCACGAAACATTTGGCTCCTGAACATCTCATAGACCATTAAAACCTGTAAGACATCTCACAGCTTCTCAAATAGTCATGAGACTCATGATAGAATTACCCATACATGGTCATGTAATCTATATTATAGTGGATTATTCATGAGATCTAGCCAAAATATCCTATGAAACCTTCAAGATATAAATTTTTTACTATATACAATGACCAAACATTTAAAAAATATAGATTCATGGTTCATTCGGATAAGAAACTATGAAAAAAATTATTTCTAAGTACTTCTCATGAAAAGGGTATCACGAAAGGATATCATGATTAGTTCTAGCATGAAGTTCATGAGATGAGGTCACATGACCGAGATAGGGTGAAAGAGCTCTAATTAATATAGTATTAGATTAATGAACCACTCTAACCTCACTTTTTTTAGTGTTTACTGCAAAAATCACAACATCTCTTGAAAGACCAAGCGTTGCCCGAGACATCAATTGGATACAATTCCAATCCTTAAGAGAACATTAACTTTTCTCAAAAGTGATCCCTTTTCCCCTTGAATTTCTTTCCCGAGGGGGCATTTATTGAAACCCTCCAAATGATCATTGGAAAATACATAGAGGGAGAAATACCTAAATATGGGTAATTTTTCCCTTAAAACAAAGGAAGAAAAGGGGGACGGATCTTTCAGAACGCATAATCCTCTAAGATGTGTGCAATGGAAAAACCTTCATAAGGTGACACAAAGAAACCATTCATAGGACATAGCTTGTGAAAGATCTTGTGAATACCCTTTGACAATTCCTTCTACTGTTGCAAAGGCTTCCAAGACAATTAATGATCACATTGTGGCTTCTAGATGAGCACCCCTAAGTCACATGGCTTATCAATCAGAGGAAACTAGAAAATCCATCAAAAAATACTTGGAAAATAAGAGGAAAATATCCAAAGGGTGGGAGAATCTTGTATTTGTAAATATCATGTGATACATCTAGGAAGTTCTCAGGACACTGCAATCCCCGAGCAATATGTCCACCTTTTCTCACGAAATCCTGCTAGCATGTCACCATCGCCACGTGAAGGGATTTAGACATGTACAAGTGGTCAAGTTCCCCCCCTTAGGATCAATAAATAAAATAGAATAATTTTTCAATGAAATGATCATGCATAACCATGATACCTTTTTTTGATTCCATGATGCATCACCGATATGGAGAATGGTTGTCCTTGACAACACTCTGTCAAACTCATGATATTATATGCCCTAGTAAAATAAACCAGGAAATAAAAGTGGAAAAGGCTAGATCCACTTTTAGTCATGAAAATCATGTGACATGCTCATTGTTGTTCCTGAGAAACCACAATCTCATGGCTATATGTCCACCTCAACCCACGAGATCCCACAGGAATTTCACCCTTTCCATGCAAAGGGATTTGGACATGTCGGCACTCTCTTGTACTACCCCTTTGACTCCATAAATCAAACATAATGGTTTTTACATTAAATGAATGTGAATCATCATAAGAACCTTTGCTAGCCATGAAAAACATCACTAGTGAGGAGAGTGATTGTCTATGACAAAACGCATGAAAGATTGAAAGATCCCCAAACCTTTGAAAAATAAAATAAGGAAATAAAAGGGAAATGTATGGATCCAATTATGGTTGTAAAATTCATACTACATGATCATGAACTCCAAAAAAACCTCACAAGTTCCTTTTGTTATGATTTATTGATCTCATGATGGCCCCTAAAAATCCATCCTTATCTCGCAGAAGGTATCATACAAGTTGCATATGGCCACCATGATCTCACGATGACCCTTGGACATGTCAACCTAGCCTTGAAAAAATCACTTGTTGTACCCAAAATATTATGAAAGACCCCACTTATTGAATATAATACAATAAATAGGGAATTACTCGAATGGTCTCAAGGTCATTGAAAATCATGTGATGCCCCAAGAATAACCTACAAAAGGATCCCATGAAATGCATGACATCAAATCCATATACTGACTCTAGCCTAGATTTATAAGATTTGATCCACTAGGAGTGGAAAATATTTAGGGTGGGGAGGCCTATAAATCCCCCAACCTAGTATCAAAAAATTCAACCTTGGATCCTTTCACCTACACACCCAAATATTAGATCAGATTTATTAGATTGGATTATATATCTATCAGAAAGGTTTTATTTTAGGTATAGTTTGAGGAACAACCTAAGAGATCATACAACATGCATAGGGAATATTTTTTATCAATCATAGATCACAAAAAGGAATTCATATGGGTTATGAAGATGAAATCCCACATATCAGTTGCATCACATGAGACTTAAATAAGAAAAAATAGAATAAATCTTTGGCATGTACGATAAAAGGCTAGAACCAAGACTAAAAAGATCGAAGACTTACATGGAGAACATATACACAGATCTTTATGCACTTAGCATGAACCACTCAGGTCAAGAAACATCACTAGGAAATGTCGCCCAGATCATGTGGTACTTCTTTGGTATACTATTTAGATCATGAGAAGTCCCTTATTCATGTCAGAGCAAGTCACATGGAACCCCTCGGGCATGCCACCCATGTCTAGGGAAACCTTATGGATTTACCATCCATACCTTGTGTTATCCTTTAGACATGTCAACCAAATAATATGGTGGCACCACTACATTTCAGTTTAGTCTCATGATGGAACAAGGGCATTTGAAATGGATCTTATGATTTCCTCTGGATAGGACAACTAGACATTACGATATTCTCCAATCATGTCATCTGGATTTCATGATGATGCCCCGACAAATCATCCAAAACATGCAACACCCTCTAGACAAGTCACACTAATTCTCATAACACCCTCTAGTCATTTCATCAATCTTTTCTGATGACATGTAGGAAAGTCAGTAGAATCATACAAATCCTTCCAATAATGTTAGATGAGATCATGATATTACTTCTAAGATCATCCAACCAGGTCCTATAATGTATTTTTGACAAGTCATCCTTAGTCATAGACCAGCCTTCATATATGCCATCAAGATTATGTGGCATTTGTCAGACAATAAAACTGGATCACACAAATGTATTTTGAAATTTTAAGAAGATATACACCAAAATTTTAAGAAAAAAATCAAGTCATTATAGGAAGAAAATGAAATAATATCAGGAACACAAGTAGGAGAGGCCAAGTGAGCATCATAAGATTTGTTAACCTTGTCCAACCTCATCTTGTAACCCCTAAAACAACTGAACTTTGAGAACTCGAATTTCATTTATAATCAGGATATATAGAATAACATACTAGGGCCTGATATAAAATGTACACTTACCTCAATGTAAGTCAGCCCATGTATCTGACAATACATCCATTTAGACCCAATATCTCCCATGGGATGACCATTCTTCATCATCAACCAGTGGACTGAGCATCAAATTGAATTATGAAAGATTAGATTTCTATTATAACTTGGATATGCATGACACCTTCCTTAGGATCAATATGTAAAGGCCCAAAGCTTGACATACATGGATATTACATTACTTTTTCGGAATACTTAATATGTAACAAAAAAAGACACTGATGGACTGTAATAGTTTAGTTTCTTTGGAAACTCGGAAGAAAATCTTCTAATCATGGTGAAAGATCTTCAACATCGCCCATAAAGATCTTCCCCTTTTGTTTTCTTACCCAATAGCTTTATTTATATCTTGGGGAAAAGAAAACATATAAAGGGTGAGATCAAATGCTCAGCAAGCATAAGCATGGAGAAAATAAAACAAACCATATACATTTGAACTTAAAAACATGAACAAAATGTTTAAAGAACAAAATCTTGAGCAATGAAATAAAACATGGCCGTAAGTAAGGAATAGATCATCATAGAACATAAATCATGATAAAATAGAATGAAAATAAAACTTGTAATTGTGGAAAAACATTAAGCACATGATATGATTTCCATGGTAGCTAAGGCATTGCTTCCAAGACCATCTTAGTGGACAAAGTCCCTTTCTGAATCGAGTTCACTCCCCCCTTCAGTCCTGTAACACTGAACCAGATTAACTTACCATTCCAACCATGTCTATATCATGAGATATAAATCTTTACCCAATGCATTGGAGGGAGATATAGGTCCCACCCATCTCATAATGAAATCATTCTTTCGTGTGCCACAAAATAAACATACATCATTCATAATAACCCAACGAATAAAATGGGTTTTATAAACATCATTTTATCATAACATAATCCATATAAAACAAATGGATATCATTTCATCATAAGAAAAGTGAAACCATGTAAATCATAGAGACATTATAATTGAAACATACACATAGGAAATAATGTCATCTTAGATGGAAAATGGTTTTGATAAAACACTTGAAATGAATTCTTAATGAAAATATCGTTTCTTCTTCAAAATCATTTTCTTCCCACAAAATTCCATGCAATTTTAAAAGAAAAATATTTTGTTGAAAATATTTATGAAATCTTGTAGAGGAATATTCATGAATATTTTTCATTATAAAACCATAAAAATCCATTCCTTCCATATAAGTTTAAAAAAAATTCTTCTCGTACTTTTTCCAGAAAATTCAAAAAGTACCTCGTATGATAAAAAAAAGATTCCTTACATACCATGTATTTAAAGTAAAAATGTGTAAAAATAACATTAAAAATACAAGAAACTATTTTTAGAAAACATGTACATAGATGATAAATATAACCCCAATAAATACTTACGAATAAATAATCTCAGATTAAAATGAGATTGAAAAGTTGTCCCTGACCTTATGTCTGATATGCTTCGTATGTATCCACACCTCTTGTATAATTATTTAAATAATGTCATTTACTTATTATAGATTAATATTCATTGTTATGATATCATATATGGTTCACTTATGACTTTATATTACCCGTTCTTTTGAAAATTATTTGTTAATGTAGTGTTTTGGGTAAAATCGTTTTATTTATCGTACTTGTGTGGACTTGTTGTTCTTGATATTATTATTACTTATATCATGATTTAATTACTTCGCGAATGTAAATCATGATTTATATATCATATATATTTAGTATATATATATAATAGATAGATAAATGAAATGAAATACACTGTTCATGGAGACGGTAGGCCGTAAGTACGCATGAACAATGTTTTCCTTTCCTTATTGAAATGAATGGAATTAAGTATATGAAATACATATATATATAAATAAATCCAGTATCATTATTATTTCATATATCTCATTAATTTTCATTATATATACTTTATAATCATTCATGAATGGTTAACATGGATAATGAATCTCATCGCGTTGTGGAGACAGTAGTCCATACGTACGCACGAGCGATGATATCATTCCCATGATCATGGAATTGTATTGAAGTGTATGTATAATATTTTAGAATCAATATCACTTTAAAATAATCATATATAGTTATTTATTTACACCATTATACCCATCCAATTAAGGTGGTGGTCAAAAACAGATTACACCACAGCGTGGAGATGGTATTCTGTACGTACGCACGCGCCGTGATTTCGTTTTTCGTAGGATGGATAGAAGGTTAAATGGTGTTGTTTCATATTTATAATAACATATCAGTATATTATAGATACTTATGTTATTACTTTATAATGAAACAACTAAATAAGACGAATTTGAAGAAGAACGAAACTTGAAAGAATCGGTAGAAGAGATTACCTCTTCTTCGACGCACCTTATTTAAGCTTGCTCTTAATGGACTAGAGTTTGTCTTTTGAGAAGAAAAGAACCACCAGAATGTTGATAGGGAAGTGGAGAAGAGAAGTGGGAAAGTTTCGGCCGTGCTTCAATGCTCAAAAGGGTGTTAAGAGAAGAGGGAAGGGGTGGCCTTTTTATAAGGGAGGAGAGGGGCACCTTAAGAAAAAAATTAAAATATTATTTTATAATAAAGTCATATTCGGTTTATAATAGATCCAAATTGATTTATTTCGAATCTAAAGTGGGTATGGGTCGCAATCCTCTCAACAAATAGGTTTTACACAAGTTTAGGATACTATTTTAACCTTATCATTTATATTTAACTCTAAGTTAAATAATTTAACTTTTACCATGTCTTCTTATTTTCTTACACTATATGGTTAATAAACTTACTATAACAAGGAAAAAGAACCCCAAGTGGTTAATTATTAATATATATATCCTTATCTAAGACATTTTTCCGAAACATATATTTTTAGGAATAAAATAACAATTAATAATATAATATCTGTTTTAAAAACAATTTTATGTCAATTTTAACACAATTTGGTAATTGATTTTTTCAAACATCATAACAGCATGATTAGTTCGAAAAAAGTTAATTAAATTAATACTAACATGTCATATTAACCTATAAAATTATTTTAATTCATAAAAAGTCTCAAATTACATTTATTTGGGTAATTATAATATCAATTATTTTAATATTTCATTATTTAGGTAATTACTGCATCACCATTGTGTCATAAATAACATAAATTATTTAATGTCTAAAAATTATAAATAAACTACCATTTGGTATGAAATATTTTTATATTTCTAATGAATATTTATAGTCTAATTTATCTTATGTATAACCCTATATTAAAAATGAATTAGTTATTAAACTTTGATTTTAACTATTTTAACCCTTCTTTAAATAAATTAATAATAAATGTCCTAATCTAATCCAAGTGGACCTAAATGGTAATATTTTATTCTTAAGGTTGTTTTTTGTCTAATTAAACATATCCAATAGAATTAGGACATGTTTTAGGGTAATAATAATATCAATTTTAACCTTAATTACCCTATTTACTTTTAACCGTGGTAAAAAAGTAAAAATTTACTATTCACAAAAAATTATTTTCATCTCATTGAACCACATTTTAGTCCTTGATATTAACCACGTCTCTCGTATTTTCGAAATTCCACTCACAGAAGAGGTAAAATTAAGTTTTATGTGAATTTCCAAATTCTCCCTATAGGTTGGTAAAAGACGGTGAAAAGTTCAATAAACATTTTGTATATCTAAAATTATTATAAAATAACTCCAATGAATTACATTGAACTTATATAGGTATTATGTATCAATTTTTATCTAAAAGAAATTTAAATAAAATAAATAATTATTTAAATAAAATGTCGGTTTTTAAATAGTAACCCAGTGTTTTCACTATTCATCAAAATTGAGAGTTTTCAGAAAAAAACCAAAAATTCACCCTAGGCTAATTTCGATATTCTGAATCCAAAAATGAAGTCCATTTTGAAAGAAAAAATTTATAAACTTTTAAAAAGTGGGTATTACTATTCATAACGACTAGTTTATATAACATATCGTTGTTTAGTGAAACTCGGTATTGCGTACAACACACGCTATCGTGGAAGGTCGTGATTGCGTGTAATACATGCCAAATCAGGGATTCCAGTATTGCAAGCTCCTTTTGGTGTATCATACAACACAAGACATCAATAACATTAAAAATAATATTTTTCATAAAATCTAGGGGTGTTACATTCTACCCCCTTTAAAAGGAATTTCGCCCTCGAAATTCGTCGGGCTTATAAATGGTTTACTACTCGAAAGTTTCTTTAATAGAAACCCACATCGTAAAAAGGAATACCAAAACCAATATTTAAAAACTAAAGTATGAAACATAACGGTTACCCAAATTAACTAATCACTAGGTTTCCACATAGGAGAACATAGGTGAAAATATGGATATGGAAGAGAAATCTAACCATCATGTTCTGATGGAGAGTGGTAGAGAGAATGGCTATGAAAAAGCCAACAATCACAAAGCCATATATTTGTGATGATCTAATGTACCATCTTATTCATCAGATATAAGGGCACTAGGACAACATTTTTGGTTTTCATGATTATTTCCTTAAGGTTGAAGAAATTTGAATTAGAAGAAATACTTTCATGATTTTGGTACGGTCTCACCGTTGGTAATTCCTTGGACAATTTCCACTTCATCTCTTAATGAAATGAAGTTGAATTTTTCATTCGTGAAGTGTTAGCAGATCATGGGATAAAATTATGGGTCATTCCATCTGAATCAAACAAAAGGTTAGAAAAAGTTATAAAAAATACATAAGTCCATCTATACTGAGATTAATCATATATGGTTCCTAAAATGGACTTATACTTCATATATCATACTTCTTAATATAATAAAACAGGTTTTTACTAAATAGGGACTTCCTGTAGGCCAGTGGTGGGTGATAAAGGCCTGTCATACTTCAGTTGTGGGTTCGATTCCCACAGCCTTGTCCGACGTGACGAGTTGTCGCCCGTTCTGCAGGTTGTCCTTTTTCTAAAACTAAATTATTATAACATTCCATAAATAATATCGAAAAAAAGTTCTAGCCTTAAACAATTATATCGGATTTCCAACTTAATCCACTCTAACCTTTAAGCTTATTGAAAATACATTTGTCCAATCTCATAGTGTAAAAAAATGATTACTTGAGAGGTCACATAACAAGCACGTGAATACCATCATTTATCCCCCATATATCAGAAGATATATCTTTTTGGTCACATTCCAAACATGTGAATACCTTAAGCATGTATTCTCTTGGAAAATGAATACCCATTGAAACTTTGTGAAAACATGAATGCTGTCAAAAGTTAACTCTTTCCACATACCAAAATCCCAAAAACTCTATATACTCAAACCATGATATAACTTTTTCCTTATATCATTCATGAGCTCACGAATACTGTCAAACATTTCATTTTCTCCTTATCCCTTCATTATACGCATATCATCTTCTTTCCAAAAAAATATCTCAATCACATTCCATGGTTACCGGTACCATAAAATTATTGAAAACCACAATAGACCAATAAATAAATATCCCAATATTCCACGATACTATATACAACATTATTTTGGAATCCCATTACATAAACACTTAATCATTACACAACATCATTGTCATACTCAACATCACAAATAGTGATCGCAAGTGACTTCCCTTTATCCTTTTCCTTAATAGGTTGCTCACATTGATCATCATTAACCCTTGGATTAGGGAATTGATTAGCATAATATCCCATTTCCTTGCACTTGAATCATTGATGTGTTGGTGGTGCATTCTCTGATGTCTTTTCTTTATTCACATCATTAGCAACCCTTTTTCCATTACTTCGACACTCAGCTGCTCGATGACCGTCTTTTCCACACTTAAAACATTTTCTAGTCCCTTTAATACAATCTCCACCATGATTCTTTCCACACTTTGACCATAAAGAAACATTCATCTTCTTTTCACCATTATTCTGAGATTTCTCCTTGAACTCCATATTTCATTTCTTGTTAAAACCATGATATTGATATTTAACACCAATTTCATGTTCTACCTTGATATCACAACGCAGAATTTCTTCATAGCTACTGAACTCTCTTATAGCTAATTCTCCTCGAAGAATTGGTTTTAATCCACTAAAGAATCGATCAAATTTAATTTCAGGTTGAATGATAAATCCAGATGCATACCTTCAAGCCTTGTAAAATTCACCTTGTATATACCAACAGATTCATCATCCTTTTTCTTAAGCTCAAGGAACTCCTTTTCCATCTTTATTCAAATAATACAAGGGAAGTACTTATTGAAAAATAAGTTCTTGAACTTGTCCCATTCCATAGTTTCAATTTCATCTTGGGGACATGTATTCTTGATAAGAGTCCACTATTGATCAGCTTCACCTTACAAACGATATACTGCTAAGATGACTTTATCATGTTCAGAACATTGCAGGACTGAAAATATCATTTCAGTGGTACTTATCCATTGTTCAGCCACTAATGGATCAGTAGACCCGCTGAATGAAGGTAGACGTTGCCTCATGAAGGATTCAACAGAATGTTTCTCATTTATCTTCTCATTTGGAAGTCCAGAATGATTCATATCTTGTGTATGTATAGAAATAAGATTGTGCAATCCATATCCTATAACATTGGTTTGTTCAGGGGGACAATCATTGCATCGTCTATTACATTGATCAACACGGTTCCTTTGGGTTCCAGCCATTGTCTAAAACCCAAAAAGAATAGTGTGAGGCAAAAATTATGACAGGGAAAACAACATAATAAAGGGAGAGTACCTTCCATTTCTAACATCCTAGGTTTAATTGTAATATCGTTACCGTAATTCTAGGACTATAACCTATACTTATACTTAACCATAGGGACATCTGTAGATATACCTTTGAAATATCTCTATGGATCTCACTAAAGTTCTCGCATCCTAGTTTCCAAAGGTTGACTAAAAATTTCCTCTGATACCAACTATAAAGGCCCAAAGCTTGACGTACATGGACATTGCATTACTTTTTCGGAATACTTAATACGTAACAAAAACATACATCGAAGGACCGTAATAGTTTAGTGTCTTTGAAAACTTGGAAGAAAATATTCTAATCATGGTGAAAGATATTCAACATCTCCCATAAAGATATTCCCCTTTTGTTTTCTTACCTAAAACCTTTATTTATATCCTGGGGAAAAGAAAACATATAAAGGGTGATTTCAATTGCTCTGTAAGGGTAAGCATGGAGAAAATAAAACAAACCATATACATTTGAACTTAAAAACATGAACAAAATGTTTAAACAACAAAATCTTGAGCAATGAAATAAAACATGGCAGTACGTAAGGAATATATCATAATAGAACATAAATCATGATAAAACAGCTTGAGAATAAAACATGTAATTATGGAAAAACATTAATCACATGATATGATTTCCATGGTAGCCAAGGCATTGCTGCTAAGACAATCTTAGTGGAAAAAGTCCCTTTCTGAATCGAGTTCACTCCTCATTTTAGTCCTGTAACACTGAACCGGATTAACTTACCATTCCAGACATGTCTATCTCATGAGATATAAATCTTTACCCAATGCATTGGAGGGATATATAGGTCCCACCCATCTCATAATGAAATCATTCTTTCGTGTGCCAAAAAATAAACAGACATCATTCATAATAACCCAACAAATAAAATGGGTTTCATAAACATCATTCCATCATAACATAATCCATATAAAACAAACGGATATAATTTCATCATAATAAAAGTGAAACCATCTAAATCATAGAGACATTATACTTGAAACATACACATATTAAATAATGTCATCTTAGATGGAAAATGGTTTTGATAAAACACTTGAAATGAATTCTTAATGAAAATATCCTTTCTTCTTAAAAATCATTTTCTTCTCACAAAATTCCATGCAATTTTAAAAGAAAAATATTTTGTTGAAAATATTTATGAAACCTTGTATAGGAAGCTTCATGAAAATTAGGCGTTATGAAACCATAAAAATCCATTCTTACCATATAAGTTTAAAAAAACATTCTTCTCGTACTTTTTTCCAGAAAAGTCAAAAAGTACCTCATATTATAAACAAAAGAAAGATTACTTACATACCATGTATTTAAATTAATAAATGGGTAAAAAGGAATTTAAACATACATGAAACCATTTTTATAAAATAGGGACATGGATGATAAATATAACCCCAGTAAATACTTGCGAATAATCAATCTCGGATAAAAACGAGATTGAAAAGTTATCCCTTATCTTATGTCTGATATGCTTCGTATGTATCCAAACCTCCTGTATAATGATTTATATAATGTAATTGACTTATTATAGAATCATATTCATTTTTATGATATCATATATGGTACACTTATGACATTATATTACCCGTTCTTTTGTAAATTATATGTTAAAGCAGCGTTTTGGGTAAAATCGTTTTATTTATCGTACTTGTTTGGACTTGTTGTTCTTGATATAATTATTACTTATATAATGATTTAATTACTTCCAGAATTTAAATCTTGATTTATATATCATATATATTCAGTATATATATATAATAGATAGATAAATGAAATGAAATACACCGTTCATGGAGACGGTAGGCCGTACGTACGCCTGAACGTTGTTTTCCTTTCCCTATTGAATTGAATGGAATTAAGTATATAACATACATATTTATATACATAAATAAAGTATCATTATTATGTCATATATCTCATTATTATTCATTATATATAATTTATAATCATTCATTAATGGTTAACATGGAGAATGAATCACATCGCGTCGTGGAGACGGTTGTCCGTACATACGCACGAGCGATGATATCATTCCCATGATCGTGGAATTGTATTGAAGCGTATGTATAATATTTTAGAATCAATATCACTTTAGAATAATCATATATATTTATTTATGTACACCATTATACCCATAAAAGTAAGGTGGTGGTCGAAAACAGATTACACCACGGCGTGGAGACGGTATTCCGTACATACGCACGAGGGGTGATTTCGTTTTCCGTAGGATGGATAGAAGGTGAAATGGGGATGTTTAATATTTATAATAACATATCAGTATATTATAGATACTGATGTTATTACTTTATAATGAAACAAATAAATAATAATATGTTGAAGAGGAAAAAACATGAAAGAATCGGTAGAAGAGATTACCTCTTCTTCGACGCACCATCTTTAAGCTTTCTCTTAAGGGACTAGAGTTGGTCTTTTGAGAAGACCAGAACCTCATAAATTTTGATAGGGAAGTAGATAAGAGAAATGATCAGGTTTTGGCCGAGCTTAAAGGCTCAAAAGGGTGTTAAGAGAAGAGGGAAGGGGTTCCCTTTTTATAAGGGAGGAGAGGGGCACCTTAGGAAAAACTTAAAATATTATTTTATAATATAGTCATATTCAGTTTATAATAGCTCCAAATTGATTTATTTAGAGTATAAAGTGGGTATGTGTCGCAATACTCTCAACTAATATGTTTTATACAAGTTTAGCATACTATTTTAACCTTATCATTTAGATTTAACTCTAAGTTAAATAATTTAACTTTTACCGTGTCTTCTTGTTTTCTTAAACTATATGGTTAATAAAATTACTATAAGAAGACAAACGACCCCCAAGTGGTTCATTATTAATATATATATCCTTATCCAATTTATTTTTCCGAAACTTGGATTTTTAGGAATAAAATAACAATTAATTATATAATATTTGTTTTAAAAAAATATTTTATGTCAATTTTGACACTATTTGGTAATTGATTTTTGTGAAAATCATAACAGCATGATTAGTTATAAAACGGTTAATTAAATCAATACTAACATGTCATATTAACCTATAAAATTAGTTTAATTCATAAAAAGTCTCAAATTACATTTATTTGGGTATTTATAATATCAATTATTTTAGTATTTCATTATTTAGGTAATTACTGCATCATCATTGTGTCATAAATAACTTAACTTATTTAATGTCTAAAAATTATAAATGAAATACCATTAGGAAGGAAGTATTTTTATCTTTCTAATGAATATTTATAGTCGAATATATCTTATGTATAACCCTATATTAAAAATGAATTAGTTATTAAACATTGATTTTAACTATTTTAACACTTCTTTAAATAAATTAATAATAAATGTCATAATCTAATCCAAGTGGACCTAAATGGTAATATTTTATTCCTAAGGTTGTTTTTGGTCGAATTAAACTTATCCAATAGAATTATGACATGTTTTAGGTTAATAATAATATCATTTTTACCCTTAATTGCCCTATTTACTTTTAACTGTGGTAAATAAAGTAAAAAGTTACTATTCACCAAAAATTATTTTCATCTCATTGAACCACATTTTAGTCCTTGATATTAACCGTGTCTCTCGGATTTTCTAAATTCCACTCACAGAAGTGGTAAAATAATGTTTTATTAGAATTTCCAAATTCTTCTTGGAGGTGGGTAAAAGATGGTGAAAAGTTCAATAAAATTTTTATAAATCTAAAATTATTATAAAATGACTCCAATGAATTACATTAAACTTATATAGGTATTATGTATCAATTTTTACCTAAAATAAATGTAAATAAAATAAAAAATTATTTAAATAAAAATTCGGTTTTTAAATAGTAACCTAGTGTTTTCACTATTCATCATAAAATGAAAGTTTTCAGAAAAATACCAAAAATTCACCCTAGGCTAATTTTGATATTCTGAATCCAAAAATGAAGTCCATTTCGAAAGAGAAAATTTATAAAGTTTTAAAAAGTGGGTATTACTATTCATAATGGTTATTTTATATAACATATCATTGTTTAGTAAAACTCTGTATTGCGTACAACACACGCTATCGTGGATGGTCGTGATTGCATGTAATTCAAGACAAGTTAGGGATGCATGTATTGCAAGCTCCTTTTGGTGTAGCGTACAACACAAGACATCAATAATATTAAAAAGAATATTTTTCATGAAATCTCGGGGTGTTACACAATATCTATATTATACAATTTAAAGTGATGTCCAAGTACATTTTTCCCACATACATAGGTAGTGTGAGTTGTAATTTTCCGTCTCTTGTTTGCCACACCGAGCATATCTCACATAGACTTAGGGATTTGCAATGATCATATTATTCACTAATGGAAACCTCATCGTGTAATCCCAAAATAAGATGAACTAAAATAACCCTAATTCTTATCATAACTTGGATACATAGTAGGCATTTTCCATACCTGAGATCAAATATATATTTACCTTAGTGTATGTCCATCTAAGTCTTTGACAAATCAAACTATTGGGACTCAATCATTCCCATGGAATGATTCTTCTCCCTCATTCACTAGTAGACTGATCAGCATGCTAAACTATAATGAATTTGATCTATAATTATTCCTTCTCCCTTGAGGTCCAATATCAAATATTTGGTACCTAAATTCCCTCATATATTCCATTTCTTCTTGATGTTAAACTGCATAGGTTCAACAAAGTATGTGGGATTTGATTCATACTATAAACAGGACATGTAGGAAGCCTCAAAAAGGCACAATCCCATACTAAACATATTAAATGCCTCCTTGTGTGGCATCAAATCCCAATGTGCATGAATATAGGGATCCAATATATAAGAATCCACCCATCAGGAGAAATGGATGAATAACCTAAGATACATGCAAATGGAATCACTTAAATATACCCCTTCATGTATGAATTAGATTTAACTGATGGTCATTTCGTGGGACAAAATGATTCGGTACCCGGAATGGAAGAGGTTTAACCAATGATTATTCTATTAGGGTAATTGTTCATGTATCAAGATTATGAAGAGATTCTCAAAAATATCTTAAAGAAATAAGATATTCCTAGTGTAGGAAACAATTCCCCTCTAAATGATGTGATGAGACCCACCTCCCATATTCTCGACCATTGCGAGTTCCTAAGTGTCTTTGGGTATGTACCCACAATAGACTACCTACCATTGTAAACCATATATATACCCATTTATGGATGTGGGAATTGTGTATATTTTCTATAAAAGATTAAAAAATTGTGATCCTGATGTGAATGATTGTGTAGGACATTGAACCACCATGATCAAACCAGCAGACAAAATCCATTTACATTTTCCAAAAAATTGTTACAAATAAATAATATAAGAAATTTTCTAGTCTTGGGGATCAATACTAAAAATCAAACTAATCTTTACTTACCTATCTCATCTAACTCCCATTTGATTCTATCATTACCCTTCACCTAACTAATGTTTTGAAAAAAAATTCCATAATTTTATCATATAAAAAGATCTATCCTCCACTAACTAAAAAATAATTATATCATTTGGTTTTATCTTTAATCCCTAATCAAATGGACAATACAAAATTAATTTTAAAATTTTAAAATTATTTGTTCAAAATATGTACACCTAAGACTTTCATTCTAAATAATGATATTGTTAAAAGGATAGATTCCATCAATGTAAGTAACTGATTTTTTTCTATCTTTTACATTTACATAATCATCTCTAAAATTACAATAATAGTATAAAAATTTTGATTATATTTTTATTAATATCATTAGGAGTTCGTAAAAATGATATTACATTTATATAATTTCATATTCTTACTCATTAATTCACAATAAAATATTAATATTTCGGTTGGTTTTATAACCTTGATAAATTATGCTATAATAGTTATGCCATTAATGGCTATTATACCCGAAATTATGATAATATTTTATAATGATAATAATAAATTTTATTTATATTTTAAATTATGGAATGATAATTTATCTAAGTTATTTAATTATTAAAATTTAATCTTCTTATTGATTCATTATTCATAAAAAACTAAATTTCTAAAAATTATTTATGAACCATAATTGTAACATAAAATAAATAATCTTGAAAATATAAAACTATTTCAAAATAATATATATAAACTCCATGAAAATTATTTAGGAGATGAAAATGTGATCAAGAATTAAGGATAGAAACTGATGTATTGATGTAAAGAAAATAAATAAAAACTAAATGATAAGTTTTATCAACTAGTTATTGAGAAATATGATATAGGATGTCAATAAATATTATAGAATAAATATAAATAAGGTTTTGAGAATGATTTATAATAATATTAATCTAATTATGAAGGGAGTTACATTAAAGTTGACAAATATGGAATCCAAGTTAAGGGTTCTTTCTCCCAATTTCCATCCCTTAATACATTTTTCAAAATTTTCAGATATTATTCATTAAAATAGTGTAATTACAAATAGGTTTACTTATTTTATAATAATTTAAATTTTAATCATGTAGTTTTTATTTATATTATCTCCTTCGATGAATTTTGTTTCAAAAACACCAAATTTTTAATAGAATACTTAACTCAATCTTCTTTTCATCAAGTCATCCTCTTTCACCAGGACTATATTCTCTAAATATTTCAATATTACACCTCTTCTCTATGTCATGGGGTATTTTATCCTTCCTCATATGGATATTTATTTCCTTTATAAAATTATCTTATAATTTATTCTTACTTTATAATGATATTTTGATATAAAAGAAAACCTCTACATTCTATTTTGATTATAATACATCTATTTCAATGTTCATTCATACCAAAAAAAATTCCTTCATAATTTTTAATATTATATATTTAATTTATTATTTCTATTCATGTTTATCATTCACACCATTCAATTGAATGTTCCAAAATTCATTATCAATGTTGTTTTTTTAACCATTTGGAAGTCACAAAAGGAGTTAATTTTTAGTTATATATATATATATATAATATTCTTATCCAAAATTATTCTACTATAAACCTTATTTATGTTTCCAGGTTCCATTATTCTGAATTCACATTAAAATAATGGCTAAAATAAATATTTTTCACAATCTGGAAAAAAAATTCTTATGACTTATGACATCATTTTTCTGATAAAAATCAAATCATTTAATGGATTTTTATAAGATTTAAATTTAATTTTCCTCTTTATCATTAAATATATATATATTATGAATTTATGCTTCATATACCAACCTATATATTCGATTATTTACTTTTTTCTGTTAATTGAACTTTAGGTGTCTATCTATCCAAATCTTGAGTTATTATTATGTAATACGACTCGAAATGTCTTGAATCCCATTTCCCTTTCATGGGTTAACCAAGATTTCAAGAATGATTTATTTCATGTGTAACGGATATGTATGTTTAATCATTATGTGATGGGTGAGTACGACATTTTTCTAAAATACACTAAGAAAATATTTATATCTCATGATATAATGACATT
The DNA here is from genome assembly GCA_963277665.1 of Viscum album. Taxonomy (NCBI): domain Eukaryota; kingdom Viridiplantae; phylum Streptophyta; class Magnoliopsida; order Santalales; family Viscaceae; genus Viscum; species Viscum album. The sequence goes on from OY728148.1 coordinate 865,468,545, forward strand.
ATGTCACTTTAAAATATTTAAAATTTTCCAACATTGATATATCTATTGCAAACGCTAAATGTTATTGTCATAAATAATTTTTCCAATAGATACATCCCTCTCAATAAACCTTTAGTAAACAAATGTCACAAAATTTTATTATGATAGATAAAATTGTTTTATTCGTAATTATTCTAATACTAATAGATAATAAATTTCAATAAAAAATTTTGAAAAAAATTTATCTATTTATAATACTATTACCATCACTTGTATTTATGTTGGTAATATTATTTACAATATTGAGTTATTGTTCATTATAAGAAATACAAACAATGATATCTATTTGTAAATTATTTTCTAAAATTAATTTTTTTATATTGAAATATATGTTTTTAAATCATTATATATATATATAAATATATATTAATATTATTATACATAATTTATTTATTAATATTATAATATAATGATTTAAAGATTTATTTTAATGAAATAACCTTAATATAATGGTTTGGGAGTAGGCTAGTCACATGGCTAGTGATGCAATGTAAATATGATATCTAAAATTTATCAAATGTGGAAACTAATATTTTCATTAACTAAAACATGTAAGAGAATCAAAAAAATAGCTCACAATAAAACTTTTCGGCATTCCATTAATATAGAATAAACCAACCAAACCCCACTACAATAGTCTCTTATCTAGTAGGCAAACACTTATAAACGATGAAAAAGAGTAATATGAAGGTAAAAAAATTATAATGTATTAATTTATAAAAATAAAACCAGTGGTAACTTGATTCTCCTCACCAAAATTGGTTTTATGAAATTCATGATGAAGTAGATGCTCATAGGTCTCTAAAAAAATCATTATGGGGAGGCAAATATGATAGTTCAATATCTGCTAGGCCATCTAAATGAAGGAACATACACACATGGTATCCATCGAGTCGATTGGATTTATTACCGTCTCCACATGAATCATCTTAGACCTACTAACTTCTAGGGGGTATAATTTCTTAATATGAAATTTTATATGGTTTAGGAGGCAATGATAGGGAATACATCAACATATTTTCCTTTAAAAAGTATATTTTTTAAAATTATTTCAAATTAAATGAATTTTAAAAAATAACTACATATAATTACTACCCCTTATTTCATTAAAAAAATATAAATTCAAAACATATAAAATATTCACATGACGGACAATTATGTTCTTCTACAGTGATATATCTCATTGGAAATAAAAACAATTGGGATAATATTACATTACCTAGAAGTAAAATGGTTTCCAATTAAGCTAAAGAAACATAACACAAATTATTAAATTGAATTAAACTTTTACTTCTTAAAATATATACAATATTAGGCATCTAATTTTCTTATTAATTTTTTTCATTCCAATATAAGGACTTTACATCAATCTGACTTCATCTTTCATTAAATGATATAAAAAACATACTATTGAATATAATTAAATGATTCATGAAAAATAAACTAATGATGAGTTTGAGTATAAGGGGTAAAATAAATAAGATGATATAATCTATAAGACTACCACTCACTTGATCAATGTTGTATTGAATTAATGATTAATTTCATCAATAATTCATTACTCACCAACTTCAAGAAATATAACTAAAACTTACAACAAAAAGGATCTAAAATTAATGTAAATAAAAATAATGAACCCACAAGTATGGGGATATTTCTACCATTAAATTCTGTATAAAAAATGAATTTGAACCAATGAAAGTGAATAAATTAATTAAGGCTTAATTTGTTGAAAACATTATTTTTTTCTTTTCATTTTCTAGTGTGGACCTTTAATGAAAAGGAGTAGTAATTTTTGGGATATTTTGAAATCACCCATTTATAACTAAAATGGCTAGAAAAATATCTGTTTAGGTGATTAATAATTAATATATATTGGCTTCTTAAAGGTAATAAAATGCTAAATTATCCCCTCTCATGGTAGGTGATAAAAAACAAAAGATAAAGAAGATAAAATTTACCAAAATATGTAAACTACAATATTAGTTCATGAAAAATTGAAAAATGTGAAGTAAAATGTACTTTAAATTGATAAAAAATTGTATGATTTACCTATGAAATAGTAATTATTCTTAATAAATTAAGTATACATGAACAATTCCATTATAAATGTTAATTTAGAGTAAAAATTTAGTAATCCTAGTATAATCTATTATCCACATGAATAATTTAACATAAATGATAATTATTATAATAGTTAGGGAAATTTATTTTTAATGAAAGTCTATACTAGTTATTATAATTTCTAATTTCTATAATTTCTATGTGATATAAGAAATTTTTGTTCAATTTTTTAAAACAGACACCAAGGTACACACAAACCTAAGTAAATGAAAATTTTATTTTTAATAAACTATTATGGATGAAATTAAATAACTTTTTCCCATTTATTAAATCCCTAAAATTAACCTGAACTAAAAAGGTCCTAATATTAAAAATACTGAAACAAAAAAGTTTTATTGGAAAGGGAATTCATTCTATTAAAAAATCACTACATAGAATTTACAAAAAATAATACAATATATATTACATGAAACAAATTCATAAAAAAGAAATTAAAAAGTTAGTAATAGGTGTTATAAAATGTCTTCGTCTGTTAGAAAATATTTCTAGTGGTTAAAACAAAAATTTTATAAGTCGTCACTTTTTCTCCATGTATAATAGCCCAAACTTCACCATGTCCAACCAATGAATAGAACTTTTTTTGAGTTTCTTGGGTTATGGAAAATCCCATTAATTTGTGCAGTCTTTAAAATATGAAAGAAAATGCTATAAACCCAAATAAAATATCCTTAACTAATGATAGTACCAACAATGAGTAAATTTCAATTAACTACACACATATCATAAATGACTTGCATGTGTAGTTTTCTTACTATGATGCAATACACTGATAAAAAGTAATCATTTAGATCAGATTATATAGAGAATGTAAGAGGTTTAAATACCAAAATATCAATTAATACAACATGTCTTGAAGAATTTAATTGTGTGAGATTAAAGAACAGAACATTTTTCATGTAAATTCAAGAAATAAATAATAATATAATATAATAATTTCTTAAAAAGTTCTAATAATAAACAAATTATTACAAATAATTTAATATTTTTAATAGTATATCATTGTGGTCTAAAAATAATAATATAAAAGAATTAAAAAACCCTATATATATATATTTTATTTTCTCTTGTAAAATTGTTACAAGAAACGATAATGAAAATTGATGATTTAGAAAAAAAATTGAATCGTGGAAAAAAATAAATTCATTAGAGTTTATATTCTTCTTCGCTTACATAAATATAAAATAATGGAAATAATGAGAATTAAAGAAAAAAATAGAATAAAGCCATGGTGTTGAAGGTATAAAGTCTGAAAATTTAAAATTCTTCACTCTCTACATTTCCATTGATTAGTCTACTCAAGATGGATTATTTAATTCTTCACAAATTTAAAACCCAAAAATCAGATTCCTGAAATATAAGAACCTCAAATAACATGAGTTGAAAAATTACAACCAAACCATTAAACAAAATTCTAAAGGCTGACCTTTTTGTGAAACTTTGGAACCATAGAATGGCCATTACACCAATAACAACTATATCACACCCAAAAAGATTAAAGTCAAATACAATTAAATAAGGTTCATAATAAGTCCACATTCAAAAATTATTCATGAAAACTATTTAGGAAAAATAAATATTTTAAAAGGCGTACATTTTATAGAAGAAACATCATATGGTAGTATCTATAAATTTTTTAACCACAGATGTTTTGATTCAAACCTAATGAAAGTTGAGGTTGTAATTGAGATCCCTAATCAAGAATATTTTCATGGAGCATTCATCGCAACCATAAAAGTTTATTCTTTGGAAGTTCACACCAGTGATTATGGAAAAAAATAGCTATAAATATTTTTATAGAAACTAAAAAAATCCAGGAAATTATGCTACTGACCCGAGAAACAATACCAAAAAATATAGCTATAATAAATTATAAGGGTGACCCAATAATCCAAGTAAAGGTCCATTTCAGCATCTTTGACTTCAATTTTATGTTTTTTCTCAACAAAAATATATATTTACATCATTATAAATTTAGTAAAAAAATTATAGGGTGACTATAATTATATTTTTATTTCTAATTGACATCATCCTGCAACAACATGAACCCATAACACATTATTATACTTAAAAAAGAAACTAAAAACCAAAAACATATTTTAGTTGAAATTAAAAAAATATAATTACGAAAAAATTACATAAATAATTAAACATAAAATAAAAACTTATAATTATGACTTTCATGTACATTATTAACATTTCTATTATGTAAAAATTGAAAAATTATAGCTATAAAGAATATGATAAATAATAAACATAGAAATATATTATTCGTCCACACTGACTTATTACCAAAAAATAAAATGATATATTTAGAAGTTTAGAGTACATCTCTCTATACGCCTAATAAAAATTCTATAACCAATAAAAAATGGAATATGTAGTAGATGATTATACAAAATCTCTATAATTTATTATTTTTAAACTTTTCTATTGATTATATGAGAACTATACTAACCTCAATTCATCATTTAACAAATACACAATAAATTTTTTTATTTAATCCTCTTCAATTATTTTTTTTATAACGGTTTTAAAATATAGAAATATTCAAATAGTAATATTGATAATATATTTCAAATTAATGGAGATAAAATAAATTATTTCTCTATAGACCTAATCATCATGTATATGGGTGGTAATATAAAGAATCATCTTGTAAAATTCCTTGAACCCAATTCTAAGTGATGACCAACCCTTTATTATTCTAAATCCTATGGAATATGTTGATAATAATGGGATAGAAAATAAATTGTAAGTCAAAATAATTTATATGAAAGTCTGTTAGGCGGTGTAAAAGCTTTAAATTGGATTAAACTGTTAATCCTATTATGCCTACTTCCATTCTTGTGCTTCATCAACCTCAAGAACCAATACATAAACATCCACATTCTAAATGTGGTTGAACCACTGTAACATCATGAATATATAATAATAACCAAATTCTTCATTCAAAAAAATTAATAAACTATATAATGGATTTAATGTTCTTAATTTTATATAAAATGACATTAAAAATTATGATTATTAAAACGTTATGTCAATATATCACAAAATGATACCCTTCATGACTTAGCTTCAAAATTTGTTAATATATATGAGATATTATATAATTCAAAGTTAATTTACTTATTACACTAATGGGATTTATTTATAATTATTAAATTATATTATAAAGGGGAATTAAAAATAGTTTTAGAGATAGAAAACAAATTCCCTTTTTATATAGCATAATAATGGCAGTGAAAAATCTATCAAGAGTTATCCACTTTCAAATTAATGAGGTTATGTAATATTATTCCATCATTCAAAGACAACACATCCTCAAAATCATGATATTATATAATGATAAATGAAGATGTTTTAGAAGTATAATGGGGTTTATAAAATATAAATTTTGAATACTTTAAATAATAAATGTATCAGATACAGGTGAACCACATTAATATTGAAACACAAAGTACATACATATAAAAAAAATCAAGGAGACAAAAAAATAATGATAATAAAAAAATGAAAAAAAACAAAATATATGGCCTTTAGTATTTGAACTCCTAAGGCACCTTAATGAAAGGAATCATATTCTTCTCCAGTGTAACGCCTTATTACCATATTTTAGGTATGATTTTTTTATGGTTTCCCTTTTTATTTGGGTTCTTTGTGAGAATATTAGAAATGGAGACCCTTTTCTGGGGAAAATGACCTAATGTTAGGGGATGTATGTCTATTTTAATTAATGGAGAATAGGTATAAATATGTAAAGGTATTTTGAGGGTTCTCTTTAGTACTGAATAACCCTAAGTTTTGGTTTAAATTTTTTCTAAACAAAAATGGGTTGAGTATAACCTACTTGACATGGTATAATTAATAATGGATTACACTAGTTGAATATGTTATTGGGATCATGTTGTGAATCTTAGGAAAGTTGTGAAACGTTTGAAGGTAATGAAACCATTACACACCCTGAAAATGATGATTTGGTTTTAAATTAATATGATGTGGGAGATTTTTCTAAATATTTTTAATAAATGATATTCTCATCTATGAAAGGGATTCATAATGTGAATTCCTCAGTTCTAGCAGGTTTAAACACATTGCACACACAAATATTATGCCATTAATTGATCATGATTTTCCCTCTTGTCTTGTAGTGATTTTTGGTGATTTTTTGGTGATCTCTTATCCTTTGTGATTAGTCCATTAAGCATTTAATTATTATAGATCATACACCACATATCTCTAATAAGTGGTATTTTTGCCTCTTTATTGCCTTTGGTCACAGAAATGGCGTTGTCGACACATTTTTTTAGATTCATTATCGATTGGTGTTTTCAATCGATCCTTTTCGATTTCTTGTCATTTATTTCCATTCAAATACTAATCCTCGGTTTTTCAATATTCGTTGTTAAAGGTTGGTTGGTTTTCAATTTTAATGATGTAGGAGAATCTATGAAATTGTTTCGTATTCATGAATTTCAAAATGTTGTTATTGATCCCATTGGGTTGTTCACTGAAATGGAATTTATTTGGTTAAAAATGGTTTTTATTAAATATGATCATGGATTCCAGAAAATGGTTTTGAAAAAATATAGTACATTGGGAACCTTGGGTGCATTATAAAATTGAAATAGGTGACCCTAGTGTGTGTGGAACTATTAGAAGTTAATTTTTTGATATCAACAAAATATGGAAGGACTCAATATTAGTTAGAACCAATTTTTCCATAGTTTGTGCTTCTTTTATGTCTATTACATATTCTCTTACGCTAGATCATAAATGGTGTTATTTTTCTTTTATACCTAGATTATCACATTGTGGTTTATTACACAGATATTTGCTAAAAAATTTAATCTTCATATTTTTCTTTTATACATGAGGCATTCTTGGATTTGGTGAATATGGAACTTATTTATGGATATCAAATGAAATTTTTTAAATGGTTTTATATATTAAAATTCATTATAAACTCTATTTTTTCCTAAATAGATAACCAATGAATTATTTATATTAGAACTTGTATAGATTTTTTGTGGTATCCTACTAGGAAATTTGCACAAACCATATTTTTTCCTTTGATTGGTTGTAGAAATTTCTTTGTATAAATAAAGAAAAGGGAAGGGAATCATGTGGCATTATAGATTCTCTTATTGCCTGTCACCTTCATAGTGGGATGGTTTGGTGGTGACATATGATAACGTGGAGACTTTTTGGTATTACCTTAACATAATTTTTGGGATCATCCTATTTGTACTAGGTTTTATTAATATTTTTGTATCTCTTAATCTCACATTATACTCTAGTTGTATGTTTTTTATATTCAAAAATTGTTCCTATTATATTTTTCATACCTCACTCTGTGTCAGTCAGATAGGGTGGATGGTTTAATTGAACCATGTTGGTTTTTTACAAATTTTTATGCATAGGAATTCTTAGCATGATATATGTTAACACTTTTTGAGTTTTTTTCTTTGTATTGGGCATATGGGAGTTAGTATCTTCAGAATTTAGCAAGTACATGTGGGAGGGTACCAGTCCATCTCACTTCAATTTCTGAACTCGAGTTACCATGGATTTTCATAAAACAAATTCTAGGTTTCAGACATAGTTTTTGAGGTCATATGAATGAATTGAATGGTATTTTTATTGAAATTTATATGTTTTATTCTGGAATCATCATCCTTGTTTGAAAAAATCATTATTTAGTTAAATTAATATCTTTTTAATTCATTGATGTCGATACCTGAATTTTCTACATTGATTTTGGAATAAACTCATATAAAATTGATTTTTTTGTTATTATTTCAATTATAATCCTAGATTATATCTTCCAAATATGAGTGAGGAAGTTTTGAGATAGGTTCAAGAAGAAATTAATTTTGTGGACTATTATTTAGAAGAAACTATAATCCACACTATTCATACTCTATGTCATGATGGTATTGGGGACTCGGGAAGAGTAGTGGATCACAACTATGAATTTATAAAGAAGCATCCACCTTTTTTATGTGGTGAAAAATGTTTGCAAGAATATAAAAAATGGATTCAGTATATTTAAAAAATCTACATATTTCTAGAGAATATAGAGTAATTTATGGTGAGTTTTACATGTATATGCTTAAAGAAATGGAAAGGAGATGGTGGGACTCTGTTGTGAAAGATATATTACATGATGATCTAACCTGGGATTTTTTCCAAAAATAATGAACCATTAGTTTTATCCTAATACATTAAGTTAGGAAAATAATTGTGAGCTTTTTTTAAGATAGTAGGGATAGTGTGTTGTTCTGCAGTATTCCACCCATTTTACTAAGTTGGTGCACCTAGCACCGGTGCTATTCACCAATGATTTTATGAAGGCAGGTGGATTGAGAAGGGTTTGAGGGATAATTTTAGTGAATGTTTGTTCTCATGTTCCTTTAGATCTTTTCTGAGGTAGTCGATACAGTAGCATTGGAAGAGGGTGGTATAGTTGGAAAAATAGGTTTTATAGGAATTTGAGTTGGCACTATTGTTAGTTAAGGTGTTTCTTATGTCCAGAAAATGTTGAATAATGTTTTATAGTTTTCTTCAACATTAGTTTTTAGGTATTATTCATGAAATTTGAAAAAATTTTATATTAGTGTGGTATATCAAGTCATACGAAGCCTAATTTTATGGAGGCTCTGAGGAATTTTCTTTCTTATGGAAAATATGTCCATATGAAACACTTTTGTGAGAGGATTTCCAGGGGATGTGTGGTTAGATTCACATTTACAAAGGTCTCACAGTGTCATGCTAATTATTACAGGAGTGGTGGGTCTTATCCTTAAGATAAGGGGTATGTTTATGTGCCTATGAAATCATAGGGAGGATCTAAGAACAAAGATATTTATGTGGTGGAGTATGCACAAGAGTAATTTTAGGTATTTCCATCCATGGTTAGAGGCTATATGTTTATTTCATCTTCTTTGGTGAAATTTTTTGTTTGATATAGGTTATACTAATTATTTTATGTCTTTAAATTTCGTTGGAAAGTTGGTAAGTCATTTGGATCTTATTTAATTCTTGTTGGATATTTCTATTCCTTTGAAAAAGAGATCTAAAAATGGTTTCAATTTTCTAACATTTCTAGTGACGATAATTGACCATGAGGTAGAGTGGAACTTCTTAGTGATCGATTGTGACATCTTTGACTTGATTATAAACATGGATTTAATGATTAATGTTAAGGCCCGAATATTTTATTCTCACCATCGAGTTCAGTTATTATATACTGATGGGTTCAGTTATTTTTTTAGGGGGAGTGGGACTCTAGATACAGAAGGGAAGATTATTTTGTTTCTTAGGCTAGGATAATCTAATTCTAGCTTGTCAAATATATTACATGATGTTGTTGAAAATTTTTGGGTAGTCAAATACCGATGGTGGGGTACATAACCCAATGACTTTCAAGATGATTTTTTGGTTTACTGCACTAGAGAGAGATGGAATTTACAATATACATTCTACAAAGTAAAATTCTCATTTCTATTTCATATTTCTATATGGTTCATGTTGATTTGTTAGAAATTATGGTTCAGATTATGGATCTTAAGGTTAACGGATTTATTCATTATAGAGTGACTTCATCGGCTTCATATTACATCTTTTCTGAGAAGGCATATTAGGGCCTTAGAATTTGTATTGAACGTCAGAATTTAAATCATGTGACCCTCAAGAATAAATATCCCTCACCTAGGATTGATATTATCTTTGATCATCATAGAGGGGATAATTGGTTTTTAATTATTGAACTACGGTATGGGTACCAACAGTTGAAAGTATGAGAAGAGGATATGCCTAAGACACTATTTATGATCTAGTATGGTCATTTTGAGTTTAGGGTGATGGTATTTGAACTAATACTCATGTGGTGTTTATGGAATTGGTGAACTAGAAATTTCAATGGTTCTTGTACTCATTTTTTGTGGTGTTTTTGGATGATATTTCGGATTACTCCAAGTCAAAGTTAAATCATGTGGATCATTTTAATATCATTATTATAATTTTGATAGAATACAATCAGTATGGTAATCATTTTGAATATGTGTTTTTAATCCAAAACATTAATTTTCTCACACATGTTATATCATATAGGGATTTCTTAGTGGATCTTGAAAAGGTACATGCAGTTATTTCATATGATTGTCCTAGAGATGTGTTTGAGATATGTTGTTTCTTAGTGTTGGGTGGTTATTACTAGTTCATTCTGTAACATTTCTTTTATCTTGCGTCTCTGATGATAGATTTAATCCATAAGGGTTTGCTTTTTGAGTGGGATGACAATTTGAAACAAATTGGAACTAAAGGTGATATTGAATTCATCACTAGTTTTGATTCTTCGAGAATAGGGTTTAGCTTATGGTGATTTTTAGGATGGTCCATGAATGTGTTTTTGGTGTGTCATATTATAGGGGGAATAGGTGGTAACCTAGGACTACTAACAGTTATGACCTGATGAGAATAAATACCATTCCCATTATATTTAGATTGCAATAGTTTTTCATACACTCAAAACATGGAATAACTTCATCTTTAGGTTTCAGGTTATAGAGTATTATAATAATAAGAGCCTAATGTATATTTTTAATCTGAGGGATCTGAACTTGTGATATAAAGACTGGGTGGAGTATCTAAATTTTTTTAATTTTATATTGCTTATACTCTTGGAAATGGTAATGTGGTCCACAATAAACTAAGTAGGAAATTACTTACATAGGAAGTGAAGGAATAAGTTAAATCGTATATTTTTATGAGTTTGTTTTATAAGATGATCTTGATTGTTTTAGAAGATATTGGATCGGTATGTATGGCGTCGTTGCAGGATGAATCTTTGTTTGACAAGTGGTTCAAGTTGAGTAGATGTATGACCCTGAGTTTCATAGCTTCATTAATATAATTCATGGTGAGGTGACCATGGTTGAGTTTCCTCGACCTCTAAGTTGTTCTTAATGATTTTTAATAAGTGTGGTTGTTAATTCTTCTATGATTTTTTAGTTGATGGATAGTGGATACTTTTTAGTCCTTTCTGTATACCCAGTTACCACCAAGATATATCAAGACATCAATATTTTTAATTGGGGATGAGATGGAGGTTTTCAGTTTTTGGTCAAGGTGTCTTTCATTTCAGAAAATAAAGAACGAAAACCAGAGAGATGTAGGATTTATGTATCCATTGCCCTTTTTGGAATGAAAATGGGAAGATATTTTCATGTTTTTCTTCATTTTTTTACAATATACAGCTTATAAGAAAGATGTGATTTGGTTTATTATTGAAAGAATCCTGAAAAAGGAACATTTCATACTTATCAGTGAAGGATGAAGGTGGAAAAGCATTGAGACTTGTATGTTAAGATATTTTGAGGATTCATCTAATTCTATCTATGGTTTTTTCTAACATGGATCGGAGGTTCACGTCCCAGTTATGAAAATTTTTCCCTGATCTGATGAGTTCAGGTTTAAATTGAAAAACAAAACATATCATCCATGGACAGAAGGAACATATAGAGAGATATATCATGGTTCGTGAGGATATGTTCCAAGATTTCATGCTTAATTATAGTTTTTTTGGAAAATCATATTCCTTAGTGAATGTTTCCTATAAAAATAGTTATGAGACATCAATAAAAATGATTCATTTGGATCCATTTTATAGGAATCTATGTAGATCTCCCTTGTGATGGAAAATGTTGGGACAGAGTTCCCTGGTTGGGTCTAGTATTATTCAATAAATGATAGAGGGGGTGTAGTTGATCTAGAATAGATGATCATGGAAAAGGGTCATCAAAAATCTTATAAGAAACTTTATCATCTATCACTGGAGTTTGAGGTTGGTTATCAGTTCTTTCTTAGATTCTAACCTAAATTAGAACATTTTCATTTAAGTATATAGTGTATGTCAGCACTGAGGTTTGCAGGCCCCTTTGATATTGTTGGATGACTATAAATGGTGTCCTATGTGTTGACTTACCATCTCCTTTGACTTAGATCCATATGTGTCTCATATTTCACAACTGAGGATGTATCATCTATATATTTCCCATGTGATTGAATAGAAGGATGTTGATATTGATCCTGACACCACTATAATAGAAACCCTAGTTTAGATTATGGATCACTCAGAGAAGGTGTTGTGTAATAAAAATATTCCTTTGGTTTGTGTGTTGAGGTATTCTGGAGGGGTATAACCATGACATGTGGGAGTGTGGATTATTGATGAGAAAGTAGTGGCCTTAACTTTTTAAAACTTCTGGATCTTGAGGAATTTAAAGAGAAAAAATAATCTGTGATGGGGATATTGTAACACATGTCACCATCCTTTACGTTTGATTTGTCTTTTGTTTATGGTTTCCCTTTTGGATTGGTTGCATTGTGGGATTCTCATGATTAGAGATCCTTTTTTTTAAAATTACATAATCTAATGTGATGTATGTTTATTGAAATTAATGGGTATTGTGTGTAAATTTTTAAATGGATTTAGAGGGATTTATATGGGACTAATGATCCTTATGTTTTGGTTTGATGGTATTCCATAAAAACTGGGTAGAGTACTACCTACTATAAACATTCACTTTGTGAATTTTAACACCCCAAGCTTCCACGTTATGCTTCTCTTTGAATAATACAATACCGTGTGTTGTACGCAACTTCTACTTCTAACACACCACAACCAATCAAACTAGACATTATGAATAGTAATACCCACTTTTTGAAATATTATAAATTTTATTTTTCAAAATGGACTTCATTTTTTGATTTAGAATATCGAAATTAGCTTTGGGTGAATTTTTGGTATGTTTCTGAAAACTTACAATTTTTAATGCATAGTGAAAAACACTAAGATATAGATTAAAATCAATTTTTTATTTAAATAATTATTTATTTTATTTAAATTTAATTTAGGTCAAAATAGATATATAATACCTATATAATTTCAATGTAATTCATTGGAGTCAGTTTATAATAATTTTAGATATATAAAAATTTAATTGAACTTTTCATCGTCTTTTACCCACCTCTTAGAAGAATTATCAAATTTACATAAAATGTAATTTTACCGCATCTGTGAGTGTAATGTCCAAAATCCAAGAGACATGGTTTATATCAGTAAGTAAAATGTGTTTCAATAAGACAAAAATAATTTTTGGTGAATGGTAACTTTTTACTTTTATTTACCATGGTTAAAAGTAAATAGGGTAATTAAGGGTAAAAATGATATTATTATTACCCTAACACATGTACTAATTCTATTGGATAAGTATAATTAGACCAAAAAAACCTCATAAATAAAATATGAACCTTTTTAGTTCACTTGGATTTGATTATGACATTTATTATTATTTAATTCAAAGAAAAGTTAAAAGATTTAAAATCAAAGTTTATTAACTACATCATTTTTAATATAGGTTTATACATAAGATAAATTTGAATATAAAAATTCATTAATAATCAAAAAATATTTCCTATATAATGGTATTTTATTTATATTTTTTAGACATTAAATAATTTAATTTATTTATGACACAATGATGATGCAGTAATTGCCTAATTAATGAAATATTAAAGTAATTGATATTATAACTATCCATATAAATGTAATTTGAGACTTTTTATGAATTAAACTAATTTTCTAGGATAATATGACATATTAGGGTTGTTTAGATAAAATTTTTCTAATTAATAGTGTTGTTAAAAATTTAGAAAAAACAAAATACCAAATAGTGTCAAAATTGACATAAAAGAGTTTTTAAAACAAATATTATATTATTAATTGATATTCTATTCCTAAAAATCTGAGGTTCAGTAAAAGGACTTATATAATGATAGGTGTATCATTAATGAACCACTTGGGGTTTTCTTGGAAGTATATAGTATGTTTATTAACTATATAATATAAAAATACAAAGAGACATGGTAAATGTCAAACTATTTCACTAAGAGTTAAATCTAAATGATAAAGTTAATATACTGACCCAAACCTATCTAAAACCAATTTTTTGAGTCTTTTTTGACCCATACCCACATTATCCTTTACATAATCCATTTTTGAGCCATTATAAATGAAAATGATCTTGTTATAAAATAATATTTCTAGCTTTTCCTAAGGTGCCCCTCACACCTCATATAAAAGGGCACTCCCCCTTCTCTCTAATTAACACCTTCAAATCCATTTGTCTCGGCCAAAACCTACCCAAATACCCTCTAAAATATTCTTCCTACATCCTATAGTCCTTCATTTAGTCATAAAGCCAACCTAAAGATACCTTTTGATCAAATCAATAGGAAGAACCCAAAGAAGAGGTAAATATTTCATCACCTCTTTCAAGTTCCTTTATTCTTCCACTTTCTTTTTCTTTGTTGTTTCGATTATAAAATAATAACTCCAGAATATTCTATATAAATTTATTTTATTATAAATATGTTACAACCAAATTCATTATTCTATCCATCCTTTGAATGACATGTCACCATACGTGCGTACGTACGGCTTACCGTCTCCACGTTGTGGTGTAATTATTGTTCAATACATTATTATTTGGCTGGGTATAATAACGATGTGTAATTGATGTAAATAATAAATATAACATGATAATGATTCTGTATATATGATATAAAATACAATTATATATTATTTTAAAATCAAAATAATGATATTGTCGCTCGTGCGTACGTACGGATTACCGTCTCCACGAACGCAATGAGATTCATTCCCCATCGTATCCATTCAAGACTAATTTTCTTTAGTTGATTAAAAATAATGTTTAATGACTTTATATAATTATGTATATGAATAAAATACATTCCATCCATAAAAAATATGACTCACATAACAAATAATATAAAGGAAAATGAATCTGTTGACACCCAAAACAACGATAATACTAAGATATTCTTAACAAATCAATGTTAAAAGATCATATATGATATCATATTAATGTATATTATTCTTGTATAATTTAATAAGAATTATTTTACCATTATACAGGAGGTTATCCTACCCTCGACCAAGGAAAAGTACAAGGTAAGGGTCAATTTCACAATCTCTTTATTATCTGAGGTTATTTTTACGTAAGTATCTAATGGGACCTCTTTATCATCCACATCCATGTTTCTTAAAAATGTATTTCAAAAAAATTAATATTTAATAGAAAATGTTTTAAAGTCATTTATACCCTTATTTGGCCTTATATGTTTTTGAAATGAATCTTTCTGTCCTTTTCCAAACAAGGTACTTTTTGACCTTTTCAAAAAATTTAAGCTAAGACTGTTTTTTTAACTTATACCGCAAGTGTTTCTATTTATCGCCATTATAAAATCATCTAAGATTCCCTTAAAAGATTATAAGAATATTTTCAAAATAAATACTTTATTTTATAATTATGTTACTTTTAAATGATTTTCGAAGAAGAAAGATACTTTTCTCTCAAAAAAAGTTTTAATTTCATCTATGTCAACTTCCTTTGATATATTTTAAGCTTATTTGAAGTAGATTTATTCTAACACAAAACATCCATATTTTATTGAAGGTTTTGGGATATTTTTGACTGTGTATGTGTTATTTTTACACCATTCATGGTTTATGGATAAAGTATTGACATTTCGTATGCTAGTTTTAATAATAATGTTTAAGTTATGTTTAAACCTTTTCATATGAAGAATTCATTGGACTTAGTAAGTGAAGGGTGGATCCCGCTATAGCTCTGCGATGCATCGGTAGGTCTCATGAGACAAACTAGTTTCTTTGCACAAGGCCTTGAAAAAATCTTATTTGTTGTCTTGGAAAAAGGCCTTGACTATGTGGTTATGAAAGTCTGGCATTATGCATTCCACCATTATGAAAGTGGCTATTGATATTGCATGTGATTATTCGACATGTAGAATATCCATGTTAATAAGTAAATGGAATTATTTGACTTTATATTTTCCAAATTATCCTTAATTTTAGGTTTAAAAGTATTTTTTTAATCTTATACATTTCCTTAAATGTTTATGCTTAGTTATTAAAGTTTCAGCTATATTGTCATCCATAATGATCATTGAGATCACCCCTTTCTATGTTATATATTTCCCAGGATGTGAAAAAGTATTTTATGACAGACCTTTAGGGATAGTCTGAGGGGATATGAGTGTGGTCTTTGGAAACAATTTTGTTGTAGTTTTTCATTTTATAATGTAATGTAAACCTTATGAATGTATCCAGTACTTCCAAGGCTACTAAACTAATCAGTCCTTCGAGACTTGATCTTTTGTGATCATGCCAATTTTATGTAATAACGCACCGACTCTGGGTAACTGGGTTCAGGGCATTACAGTTGCTATCAGAGGAAGTTTAGTACAAACCTTGTGATCTAGATTTAGATAAAATCTGATTAGAGCACATAGCCCTAAGATAGACATTGAGGATTAGTATTGAAGAACATCCTAGAATATTGGTATTGTAGATATTTTGTGAGTTTTTCAAGAAATACATTCCTCTCTGTATACGAGCAGGTAGAGGTGGATCTGGCACAGATGTACATAGGGGTAAAACCTGAAAACACTTCTTTGAGATAGACTCGAACGGGAACTGGTGCACTACAACGGGCCTTGTTGCACTCTTGGTTACGACACTCCGGGGGGATATTCTTAGGATAATTATCATTTTCTTTACAACCCATTAAGATGGGTTTATGAGTATATAATTCCTCAAAGAAAACATTTTTATGATTATGGATTATATCCATAAATTGTTCAATTTATGTTAAGTGTTTTAGAAGTTTCAAATTATGTATTTCAATTCATTAACTGATCTAGTTTATGTCATTGTTAAGAAATGGTTCCTAGTGGAAGGAATAGAAACTGTATCAATGCACGCACTCCATGTATGGATTTCCCTCCTGCTCAAGATAATTATAGTGGAGTTGGTGATGCAACTGGTGCTGATCAGCTAATCACCATACTGGGACAACTCACTCAGGTTATGAATAATTACCTTACCCTTATGGAGCACCCTAATCCGCAGCGTGGCGGATCAATGTTAGAAGGCTTCATGAGGCAAAAACCATAAAAATTAAATTTGGATACAAATCAATTACTAGCTGATCAATGGATAAATTCTATAGAGAAAATATTCAATGCCTTGGGGTGTAGTGAAAGGGAAAAAGTTATCATGGCAGTTTACCGCCTCATTGGAGATGTTGATCAATGGTGGTCATCAATTAAAAACACCAAGGAAGAATATGAAGTATCAAATATGGAATAGAGGGAGTTTAAAGAAATTTTCTTAGAAAAATACTTTCCTCATGACCATTGAGCAGATATAGAAAGACAATTTCTGAGTCTAAGGCAAAAAGAGGATGCGAATGTCACAAAGTATAAAGCTAACTTTACAAAGTTAGTGAGGCATGCTATAGATTATATACGTAACCCAAGAAGTAAGATTTATTGTTTCTTTTATGGGTTAAAACAATTACTCTATCGAGCATTAGTCTCACAATCCATCTAATCGTATGAAGATATAATTAGTTGTGTGTAAAGAAGGAAGACATTCCTAAAATAACATTTCAAACTAGGTACGGGCATTACAAGTTTACAGTAATGCCTTTTGAATTTATTAATGCACCCTCTGTCTTCATGGATCTAATGAATAGTTTTTTCAAGGAAGATCTTGATGACTCTGTAGTGGTATTTATTAATGATATCTTGGTATACACCAAAAGCTACAAAGATCATTAAAATCACTTGTGCATTATCCCGAAGACTCTAAGAAGACATGAATTATATTGGAAGTTTATCAAGTGTGAATTCTATCATTAGAAGATTTCGTTTCTTGGCCATATTGTCTTTAAGGATGTAGTATTTTTTGATCCTTCTAAGACCAATTCAATACAAGAATGACCAACACCGACGAGTATAAATGAGGTACGCAGTTTTATTAGTTTAGCAGGTTATTATCAGTGTTTTGTCCAGAATTTTGCTCGGTTGGATAACCCATTAATAAATCTCACACGTAAAGGCATTAAATTTGTTTGGAAAAAAGAGTTTGAATAATGTTCTAAATAATTGAAGATAAGATTAGTCAATTCTCCAATAATGACTCTACCATCAGGGAATGATGGGTTTGTTATTTATAATGATGCTTCAAAGAAAGGACTTGGTTGTTTCCATATGTTGAATGATAGAGTTATTGCCTATACATCACAACAACTGAAATTTCATGAGAAACAATATCCTACTCATGATCTTGAGTTACCATCTGTAATCTTTTCTTTGATGATTTGGAGACACTATCTCAAAAATGTGAGATTTATACTGATCACAAGAGTTTGAAGTATATTTTCTCACAGAATGAACTCAACATGAGGAAAAGGAGATGGTTTGAACTACTCAAGGATTATGATTTCACTATACACTACCACCTGGGGAAGGCAAATAAGGTGGCAGATTATTTGAGCAGAAAAGATCATGGAGATTTGAACAACATGTGAGTTGAAAAGGATCCTATATACTTGGATCTAGTAAAGATGGATATGGGAATCACCATGGAAGTTGAAACACCAATACTTTTTCAAATGGTTGCCAAACCATCTTTACTATAAAGGATAAAGAGTTATTAGACCGGTGATGAAGAGTTTCAAAAAAAAGATTAAATCTTTGAATGATGGGAGATTGAGTGATTTCACAAATGAATATGGAATTTTGATATTTGGGAAGAAACTTTGTGTTCCCGATATACCTGATCTAAAAATATAATTGTGGGATGATTCACATATTTCCAATTTCTCTATAAACCCTGGGAGCACCAAAATATATAGATATTTGAATGAACATTTTTGGTGGGACAACATGAAGAGGGAGATTGCTGATTTTGTGTCAAGATGTATGGTTTTTCAACAAGTGAAATCTGGAAGACAACATCCTGGAGGAGTCATGCAACCTCTTCACATACCTGAGTGGAAATGGGATAATATTACGATGGACTTCGTCATGGGACTACCAAAGACTCCTAGAAAGAACGATGCAATATGGTTCATTGTTGATAGTCTTACCAATTCATCACATTTTCTTTCTATAAGAGAAGATTTACCACTTGAACAATTGAAAAGACTATATATTAATGAAGTTGTAAGACTTCATGGAGTACAACTATCAATTTTTTCTGATCGTGATCCCCATTTTACATCAAGATTCTGGAAAAGTATTCCGAAAGCCCTGGATATTGAACTTCGTTTGAGCACTTCCTACAACCCCCAAACTGATGGAAAATTAGAATGTAGTATTAAAACCTTAGAAGACATATTGAAATCTTTCTCACTTGAATTTCAAGGTATGTGGGATCAATATTTACCTCTGGTATAATTTTCATATAACAATTTCTTCCATTCAAGTATTCAGATGGAACTATGTAAAGAGTTATATGGAAAGATATTTTGCACACCAACATGTTGGGATGACGTCGGTGAACGAAAACTCATAGGCCCAAAACATGTGGAAGAAACAATGGAAATGGTGAAGGTAATCCAAAACCAAATCAAAGTAGCTCAAAGTTGGTAGAAGATCTATGTCGATAACTGAAGGAAGGATTTGGGATTTTAAGTAGGTGATCATGTTTTCTTAAAGGTATCTTCATAGAAGGGTGTTATACATTTTGGTAATAAGGGTAAATTGAGTTCTAGGTACATCGAACCTTTCGAAATTCTAGAACGAATTGGGTTTGTCGATTACCGTTTGGAAATGTCACCAAGTCCCTCCAATGTTCATGATGTATTCTACGAATCACTGTTGAGAAAATACATTGCTAAGCCAATGCATGTATTCACGTATGGGGAATTAGAACTGGAACCCGATATGTCTTATTGCGAAGAGAATGTCCAGGTTCTTGATACAAAAGAACAAGTGCTGAGAAACCGAACGACTCGTCCGGTAAAATTTATATGGAGAAACCATAAGATGGAAGAGGCAGTGTGGGAACCCGAAAAACTTATGATGAAGAACCACCGGAGTCTTTTTTTGCATTAATATTCTAGAAATTTCAAGGATGAAATTATTTGAAGGGGGAGAATATAACACCGCAAGCTTCCAAAGTACGCTTCTCTTCGAATAATACAATAGCATGTGTTGTACGCAACTTTGAGTTCTAACACACCAAAACCAATCAAACTAGCCATTATGAATAGTAATACCCACTTTTTGAAATATTATAAATTTTATTTTTCAAAATTTACTTCATTTTTGGATTCGGAATATCAAAATTAGCTTAGGGGGAATTTTTGGTATTTTTCTGAAAACTCTCAATTTTTTATGAATAGTGAAAAAAACTAAGTTATAGTATAAAAACAATTTTTTATTTAAATAATTATTTATTTTATTTAAATTTATTTCAGGTAAAAATAGATAAATAATACCTATATAAGATTAATTTAATTCATTGGATAAAGTTTATAATAACTTTAGATATATAAAAAAAAAATTGAACTTTTCACCGTCTTTTACCCACCTGCTAAGAGAATTTTCAAATTCACATAAAACATAATTTTACCGCTTTGTGAGTGGAATTGAAAATATACGAGAGACCTCATTGATATCAGTAATTAAAATTTGGTTCTATAAGATAAATATATTTTTGGTGAATAGTAACTTTTTACTTTTATTTACCACGGTTAAAAGTAAATCGGGTGATTAGAGGTAAAAATGATATTATTATTACCCTACCACATGTCCTAATTCTATTGGATAAGTATAATTTGAACAAAAACAACCTTATGAATTAAATATGAACTTCTTTCGTCCAATTGGGTTATATTAGGACATTTATTATTATTTAATTCAAAGAAGAGTTAAGAGAGTTAAAATCAATGTTTAATAACTAAAAAATTTTTAATATAGGGTTATACATAAGATAAATTCGACTATAAATATTAATTATGAAGATAATAATATTTCATACATAATGGTATTTTATTTATATTTTTTATAAATTAAATAATTTAATTTTTTTAAGACAAAATGATGATGCATTAATTACCTAATTAATGAAATATTAAAATAATTGATATTATAAATATCCAAATAAGTGTAATTTGATACTTTTTATGAATTAAACAATTTTTCTAGGTTAATATGACATGTTAGGGTTGGTTAGATGATTTTTTTTTAAGTAATAATGTTGTTAAAAATTTAGTAAAAACAAAATATCAAATAGTGTTAAAATTGACATAAAAGTGTTTTTAAAATAAATATTGTATTATTAATTCATATTCTATTCCTAAAAATATAAGGTTCATAAAAAGGACTTATATAATGATATTTTTATCATTAATTAACCACTTGGGGTTCTCTTGGAAGTATATAGTATGTTTGTTAACTATATAATATAAAAATACAAGGAGACATGGTAAATGTCAAACTATTTAACTAAGAGTTAAATGTAAAAGATAAAGTTAATATAGTGACCCAAACCTGTCTAAAACCTATTGGTTGAGTGCTTTTCGACCTCTACCTACCTTATCCTTTAGTAAATACATTTTTTAGAAATTAGAAACCGAAAATGAGTTTATTATAAAATAATACTTCAAGCTTTTCCTATGGTGCCCCTCACCCCTCTTATAAAAGGGAAATCCCCCTTCTCTCTAATTCACACCTTCAAAGCTATTTGGATCATCCAAACCCTATCCAAATACCTCTAAAATATACTTCCTTAATCTTAGAGGACTTCATTTAGTCATAAATCCAACCTAAGGAAACATTTTGGTCAAATCAAACGAAAGAACCTGAAGAAGAGGTAAATATTTCATCACCTCTTTGAAGTTCCTTTCTTCTTACACTCCTTTTTCTTTGTTGGTTCCATTATAAAATAATAACTCTAGTATATTCTATATACTATTATGTTATTATAAATATGGTATAACCAAATTAATTATTCTAACCATCATTTTAATGACATGTCACCATACATGTGTACGTACGGCTTACCATCTCCACGTCGCGGTGTAATTGTTATTCAATACATTATTATTTGGATGGGTATAATAATGATGTGTAATTGATGTAAAAAAATAAATATAACATGATAATTATATTTTATATATTATATACCATCCAATTATATATTATTTTAATATCAAAACAATGATATTGTCATTTGTGCGTACGTACAGATTACCGTCTCCACGAACGCGATGAGATTTATTCCCCGTCATATCCATTCAAGACTAATTTTCATTAGATGATTAAAAATAATGTTTAAATACTTGATATAATTATGGATATTAATAATATACATCCCATCCATAACAAATATGACTCACATAACAAAGAATATAAAGGAAAACGAATCTGTTAACACATGAAACAAAGATAATACTAAGATATTATTAACAAAGCAATGTTAAAAGATCATATATGATACAATATTAATGTATATGATTCTTGTATAATTTAATAACAATCATATTACCATTATACAGGAGGTTAACCTACCCTCGACCAAGGAAAAGTATATGGTAAGGGTTAATTTCACAATCTATTTATTATCCGAGGTTGTTTTTACGTAAGTATCTACTGGGACCTCTTTATCATCCACATCTATGTTTCTTAAAAATATATTTCAAAACATTTTTACTATTTAATAAACAATTCGTTAAATTAATTTATACCCTTATTTGACCTTATATGTTTTTGAAATGAATCTTCCTCTCGTTTTCTAAACAAGATATTTTTTGACCTTTTCAACAAATTTAAGGTAAGAATGGTTTTTTAACTTATACGGCTAGTGCGGATATTTTTCACTGTTATAACATCGTTGAAGATTCCCTTACAATCTTATAAGAATATTTTCAAAATAAATTTTTTCTTTTATAATTATTTTGATTTTAAATGATTTAAGAATAATAAAGATATTTTTCTCTCAAAAAAAGTTTTGATTTCATCTATGTCAACTTCCTTTAATGGATTTTAAGTTCATTTGATGTCGATTTATTATGATACAAAACTTCCATATTGTATTGAAGGTTCTGTGATATTTTTTACTGTGGATGTGTTATTTTTACACCATTCAAGGTTTATAGAAAAAGTATTTACATTTCATATGCTATTTTTAATAGGAATGTTTAAGTTATGTTTAAACCTTTTCATATGAGGAATGCATTGGACATAGTAAGTGACAGGTGGAGCCCTCTATAGCTCCTCGATGCATTGGTAGGTCTCATTAGACATACTAGTTCCTTGGAATAAGGCCTTGACAAAATCTTATATATATTCTTATCACAAGGCCTTGACTATGGGGTTATGAAAGTATGGCATTATGCATTCCATCATTATGAAAGTGGCTATTGATATTGCATGTGATTATTCTACTAGTAGAATAACGATGTGAGTAAGTAAATGGAACTATTTGATTTTATCTTTTCCATATTATGCAGAAGTTCAATTTTAAAAGGCTTTTGTTTTAGTCTTATACATTTACTTAAATGTTTATTCTTATTTATGAATGTTTCTGCTATATTGTTATCCTTGTTGAGCATCTGAGATCACCCTTTCTATGTTTTATTTATCCCAGGATACGAAGAAGTATTTCATGACTAACCTGAAGGGATATTATGAGGAGATATGAGTGTGTTATATGGAAACAATGTTGTTTTATTTTTTCATTTTATAATGTAATGTAAACCATATGAATGTATCTAGTACTTCCAAAGATACTAAACTAATCAGTCTTTCGAGACTTGATATTTTGTGATCATGTCAATGTTATATAATAATGCACCAACTCTGGGTAACTGGAGTCAAGGTGTTACATGAATGGGTTACAAAAAATAAAGATCTTGATGGGAAGATGTTTTGAATCAAGTACATGGTGTGAAATTCCAACAAGCTCTAAAACCATTACATGCACTAAAAACATCAATCGGGTTTTAATTTAATATATGTTGATTCATTTTTTGATTTATTTTCAATATGTAATATTTCACAATATGAAAGGGATTAATCATGATAGGTCCAAGGGTCTATTGGTTTTAAATGTGATACACACCAGAATATTTTTTCTTTTTATGTAAAGTATTTTCTCACAAACCCTATAGTAATTTTGGGAGACCTATCTCGTTCAAGATCATTCCATTCGGCATTTGATTACTATGGTGGTCACCTCGCATATCCCTGGTAAGTGGTCTTTCTACTTTTTCAGTGAATGTTTTCATAATAGAGGTGCTGGATGCGTCTTTTTTTAGAATCATGATAGATTCATGGTTCTTATAGATACATTGTAATATCTTATTGTGCCTAATCATTCAAACACCAATAGCTTGTTTTTTATCTTCTTTGTTGAAGTAATATAGGTTTCCATAATTCTTGAGGTAGTTGTATCTATAAAAGTGTTTATAATTCAAGAATTTCTCTATTTTCTTATTGTTCCCATTTGGGTTTTTATTGAAATATAATTTCTTGGGTGAAAATTTATTTTTATTAAATGTGATCATGGATGTTGGAAAATTGTTTTGTATAAACATATAATAATGGGATCCTGGTGTGTGTTAAGAAATGAACATTGGTGACCCTAGTATCTGGGGATCCACTAGGGGTTACTCTAGTAATATCAAAACATTATGGTATGAGTTAATATAAGTTTAAACAAACTTATTTCTATATTATTCTTCTTCTATGTCTAGTACGTATTCTAATAGGCTAGATCCCAAATGGCAGGATTTTTCTTTTATAAATGGTTTATTGAATGATGGATTATTTAATGGATATTTTATCAAATGTTTAATTTACCTTTTTCCATTTATAAATTACATGTTACTAGATTTAGTGAATATGGAAGGCATTTTTGGAAAACAAATGAAATTATTACAAAAGGGTTTATTGATGAAAATGATTTATAAATTGGATTTTATTTTATGGATAGAATGTGTGAATTCTTGATATTATAATATGAACATAATTTTTGGTGGTATCCTACTTGGATCTGTTCTCACACCCTAAAATTATCATTAGGTGGTTATAGACCTCATTTTGTATGAATTAAGGAAAGTTAAGGTCATCATACAACATGATATGTTCAATTTCCATTTATCTCCTTCGTAGTGGTATATTTTAGTAGTGATAGATGGTCACATGGAGACTTGTTGTTCTGACCTTGTCATACTTTTCTGGTTTATACTATTTGGAATGGTTTATATAGATCTTGTTTTATCTATTTATTCCACTTTATAATCTGGTTTTATGACTTGTTTTGATTATACTCAATATTTTTCCATTATCTTTGTTATACCTCAGCCTGTGATGTCCAACTCAGTGTATAGTTTAATTGACCCAGTTTGGTTAGTTACATCCAGGGTCCCCACAATAATGACATGCCTAGCTTTGTCACATTATTTCACTATAGGAAATTTATTTTTGTGTCATTTTTCAAATTTATGATAAACTCCCATAAATAGATAATAAACCTTAGATCCTTCATATTCTTTTAGAGTGCCTATGAACTCATACACTGCATTTTTTCACCCATATACACCATCCAAACAAAGATCACCACATCCACACAACTCAAAAAAACCTCCCCAAACCCTCTACGAGTTACATAAAAGTTACATATGAAGGTTAGGACTGGTTAATTAAACTATTAGAATAGTTTTTATTAGATAAAGAAGGTGTAATGGGCCAAAATTCAACATGTTCAGAACCATGGACCCTGATTTGGTTATCTGGACCACCTTAGCTCTTCTATCGGCTTGGTACCAGATTTAATTTTCCATAGGGGGTTAATTTTTTTGGGAGTGTATAAAGATTATTCTAAAAGATGTATGGAATTATAAAAAGTAAAATAAGTATAAGTAATGAATTCGGTATTACAATTAAATGATATATTTTTGAAATACAGCATTAATAGACAATGCAACAGATTAAAAATAATACTAATTCTTTTTAATATAGAAAAATATATTATCCATAATTAAATAAGGCATGGAAAAGTTATAATTGAACTAGAAAAAGGTTAAAATTTATATAACTTCACTTTCTTTATTCAACACCTCTAACTTCCAAGAATGGAAGTAATTGATATAATTAATCTCCCAATATATTTGAGTTTATATCTCATATAAAATTTGAAGCTCAACTTTTGAGGAGATTTAATTGAGATAATCTAGAAATACATCATGTTTTATTACTGTAATCTATAACCTCGTGAACTAAATAAAAGAATCAATATAAAAATATATAAATTAATTAAAAAATATATATATTTTGTAAATAATTTTAAATCACTTTATAATTGTTATACATTTTTAATATTAAATATATATACATATATTATTTACAAAATCAAGATTAATTAAAAGAGATCGACTAACTCTATTTAAAATTTGTGTTGAGTTATAGAGTAGAAGTCATTATCAAATCATGATTTATTTGAGCATCAAGATGAAGATCAAGAAGTATCATCTATTTACTTACATAAACTCAATTTTATTACAATCCCTACCAGAAATAAGAACCCAGGACCCCTGATTTAGTTGGTCCATTATTATGCTAATTAACTACATATAACCTGGTATGTTTACATATGATTTATAATTAAACTAATAATTTAATAATTTCATTTAGGAGGAAAAATGATCAATGTGGATCCTACTACATGATGATATAGATGGATAAAGATAGATAATGATGCTTTATTTATGAATTTTTGTAACCCAAAAATGCAAATAAAAGTGAAGTAGGGTTGTCTTTTATTGACATAAATTTAGTTTCTTAATATTTTTTAGTGATTTGATGAACAAATATTGTCTACATGTGATTCTAGGGTAAAAGGAGCACACAAATTCTGAAAGAACTATTCATGGTTGACCACTTTTTAAAGAATTAAAACTGATTGATCAATTTTTTCTTATAATTTTAATGCAATATTTTTTGGGATGATTGAAGAATGTTTGTGTTCAAGTGAAAAATTAGTATATGTTTCTATTCATGTAATGTATTTGATATGATTCTATTTATGCAATGGATTATAGTATTTCATGTATTTTTTCAATTATAGAGGATGATATACATGTTTCATAAAATATTTTCTTGTATCTACAAAATATGATTCCACTTTATTATATAATTTGAGTTCTCAAACCATTAATGTGATGATCAATTATTAAACATGTTAATGTAAACAAAATAAAAAAAATTAAGTAAAGACATAAAATCACATCCATTAACTACTTGTCTTTGAATTTCATTCATAATAAATGAAGAAAAATAAAACTATAGAATAAAAAATTAAATAAGTAATATTATATTCATTTAACTACATAAATATAAAAATTATGTCACAAAATATAAATGGGTAATTAAATTTAATAATTAAAAACACTAATCTAACTGGATATTGAGTAAGGAAATTTATTTAATTTAGTATGTATTCATGAAAAACTCTTTGTCCCTGTATAATTTAAAATTTTTCAAAAGTTTATAGTTTTTTACACCACTCTTGGTTCATTCCTATAGAAGTTTTTAAATTAAATTCATATGAAAAAAAATTTTTGATCATTACTTAGTTATAGATTATTTTGGATCTAGATAATATATTGGTAACTGGATAGGGTTTTAAAATTACATGTTTCAAATACAAATAAAAAATATTTAGAATATATTTACAATCTAGAAATATATTTCTAAAATTTCACTAGTAGATCATTTTTTGTTATCAATTATAGTGTTCTCCACATATATAAATATTTAATTTTGGGAAAATTAGCTTTTCAAATTTTCTTATGCATCAAGAAGGATTGTTTGAGTAAAATTTTGTTACTTGTATTTTTTCTAATCAAGTAACATGTAATATGCAATGTAATAGACCCATCATGCATCCTTTATTTTTTTCTCTATATTTAGCCCCCTATAATCTAGTGTAATAATATTCCGATTTTTATTCTAAAAATAAAAAGCCTTGTCCAATGAATTGTGATTTATTTTAACTATATTTAAAAAATTGATTGAAAAACATTTTTCCCAAATGTATATATCATTATACTATAGATGGAGGAGAAATGATAATAATAAAAAAGAAATACATTTAAAACAAAAATATAATGATAAACCAATATTTATTTGTGCAATTATTGAGATCCCTTGATAGTGTAGGATATGATAAAATAACCCATTAAAAAAGAATTGAAACAACTAAAAATTGAAAAAATTAAAAAAAAAAAGAATATAATGTAAAAAAATATATTTTAATATGGGATAAATGAAGAGTTCAAAAGATAATATATTATAACATCCATTTCATACATGGAGCTCGTCATGCCACCATAAGCTGAGTGCCCTGGTTTTTTACTAACATGGTAAAATCTAATGACTAGATAGGAAGACTGACGTATAATATTAAAATATTTTTAATCAAAAGCATACCCAAAAATTAAAAAATAATCATAGGATACAATAGAAGACTAATAAAATTTTAATACTATGAAAATTATCTAGAGAAAGCATGATAATCCACCAACGAATCCCTAAGAGATTCTAGGACATTCTCGAAAACCCCAACAAAAAAGTAAATTGATAAATATAATAAAAAACACAAAAAACCCCAACAAAGAATACAAGAAAATATAAAATTATAAATCAAATAAATTAATAGGAATTAAATGTGAGAAAATATTCAGTTTTACGATAAAGAAGTTTCACTCCACTCTTAGTCCCACTTCCTTGTTCCTCCCCTTCTTCTTTACGTGCACACATTAATTCAATGATTTCCTATATCTCAACTTGGTAGGTCAAGGATTTTGTGGGAAAATTTAATTTCATCTTGGGATAGAGATACAATGGTGAAGATGACAATGAACGTCATTTTGGGGTTTCTTATTTTGGTGATTTATGAATTACATCATGTGTGCACACATGGTGATTTGTTAACTAAATTATATATCATTATTAGATGTATTATTTAATAAATTTTTGTTTATGATAAAATTTTTACTACGAGATATATTATCTATCAAAAAATTAATTTCTATATAAAAAATTATAATGTATGGGGAAACGATTCTAGATAACTTTGTAAAAAAAATTATACAAGGAAGGGATTACAATAATATATTTTCAAATTTTTATGTGTGTATATGATTTTAGTTATCTCTATTCACAACCTTATGTGTGTACATGATTATGGTCAGCTATTTTCTCAATGATTTGAATTGTTATTCTTCTGTTTGTGCCAGATTCTAATGTAATACTCCAAGAATCATGATTAGTGACTCATGTTTCCACATTATTATTCCACGGTATATGTTTTACATTAATGATGATACATTTTCAGGTTATATACCCTTTTAATATGATCTATTTTATTCTATCATGGTCCACGATCATCTCTTC
The DNA here is from genome assembly GCA_963277665.1 of Viscum album. NCBI lineage: Eukaryota > Viridiplantae > Streptophyta > Magnoliopsida > Santalales > Viscaceae > Viscum > Viscum album. The sequence continues at coordinate 865,498,068 of OY728148.1, forward strand.
TCATTTTATGCTATCTTTAATTAGATATTTCTCCCATGTTTATCTTTTCTCACGTGTTTATGATATAACTCTTTATATATTATTGATATGGATTTCCTATATCAGGAATTTTATCTCACTCTTTATTATTTTTTAAATTTCTATATGATAGTACATGAAGGATTATATCTATTATTAATTCACATATAGATATTTTAATGGATTTTTGAAGAAATTATATGTAATAATACAATTACCTAGAAAATATCCAAATATAATAAACAATTTGGATCTTGGGTTTCTTATTTTATTTGTGATATGTAATATATATTCTTATAAAATTATTAAATATCTATGTATGTGAATCATGGATCATCTAGGTTTGTATCAACCCTTTTGACTTCAACTATAATACCTAAAATTTTTGGCATACCAATCATATTGATACTTATAAAAAATCTCTTTCTTCATATAATTCCATTACTCAGTCTCTTAATGAATATTATAAATATTTTTTCTCCCTCTGTTGATATATAATGTTGATATTTTAGAATCATCTAATAGATCTTTTATCTCAATTATTTATGGTATTCAAAACCATGTCCCTAATCCAATAAATCAATCATTATCATTGTTAAATGATTATAATTCTCATTAATTATTTCTTCTACCATGTTTTTATCTCTACAAAAACCCTTTATTATACTATAATTGTATCATTAATAATTCTTTGACATTTTAGTTATGGAAGGTAGTACATAAAAACTCTCTTTTTTATTATAATTTATATAATTTTCATCTCTTCGAAGACTACATCTCTAAAAATTCTCATCATGGATTAGATTTAAAAATACTTTCTACTTAATGAATCTACCAATTTATTTTTTTAGTATGATAATAGATTTAGTAATCTTAGTCTTTATTTACTCTATTCGCATTCATATGTCCATCTAAATGTTACTCCTGGTTAGCTTATCATGGTTAGTGGTTTTAAAAATTACGGTGAATTTATCATGGATCATTGGTAGCATCCTTCTAGTGAAAGTAAAATATATATCTCTATAACTAATATTGGTCCAGGACATTCAACAAATACCATCAGATTTAGGGTATCAACATGTATCCCTTTTCTATGATAACACACCCAATGAGTGTGTATTTCTTTATCCAAAACACTAATTTACTATAATTATCATAAAAAAAGTTCTTTCACAGAGTTTACCATAATTCATAAATTATCAACATAAAATCCCTTATTTTTTGAATATATTAGAATATCATCTAAAAATAACACCATGAATTTATCTTGAAAATCATTAATGACTTTATTCATAGTGGTTATAAAAAATATTGGAGAATTTTATAGTACAATTAGAATCATTAAGAACACATAGCCACGGGATCTTATATGAAATATAATCTTGGGAATATCAACTTTTTTCACCTTTAATAATTAATATCCTAAGTGAAGATCCACCTTATAGAATTTATGATACCCATGTATTTTATCAAAAAATTCATCCATCGGTTGATGTGGATAATTTTTCTTTATCAATATCTTTTTCGGATCATAATAATAAAAACAGTGAATATTTAACCATACTTATTCTAAGAAAAAAGGAATGAGTAAACAAATAGAGAAGCACTAAGGAATATATAACCATTTTCTAGGTTTTTTGTAGTTACCACTTGACTTCATCCAGTTCAATTAGGTCTAATCTATAAAAACTATTTGATATGGGAAGATCTCATGGAATATGTTTAATATGGAACTAAACCTCTCAATCATGAATAATTCCATGATATTATTTTATAAATATACTATTATATTTTCTCAAATGGGTATATCTTCAAGGATTATCCTTTTTATTGATTATTTTATTTTGATATGATTCCACATAACTTAATAAAACTCAAACATGAGAATGTGTTTTGAAATAAAATTCATAATTACCCTTACAATTCTATAGAATCAGAGTATATTTTTATATATTGAAATTGATTTCCCACTTCTAAGAGTTGATATATCCTCTATATAAGGATAACATATCCATTACTTGAATTACATTAAATTCTAAAAAATTGAGCATAACTAGATTTGAAGGAATATTCTTCCATAAAATGTTAATTGGAGAATTATTAAATACTTAATATTCAATGGTTTTACAACTTGGTGTTTTCACTAATTACTCAACCTCAATGTATTTGGGTGGTGTTTGAATATTTATATAAAATATACATTATATGACTAGATTCATAGAACCAAATTAAAATAAATAATTTTATATTATTAAAAAAAATAATAGGTGTTCATATAAGAAATTTAGTTTTATACTCTATATCAATGGAATTCATATTATAATATCTTTAATTACATTTTTTCTTTAGAGGTTATAGTTCTCTATTATCATATAATATCATTGGAATTGTGAAATTATTTTTAAAGTTTCCATGTTCCTTATAGTTGAAAAACGGTACCATGGGGGAGGATTGAGTAGAAACTTCTATTTTTTATCATATTGGTTGTCCCCATCATGTCCCTTTGGAATTATTGTGTCAAAATCACTTTCTTATATACTTGGACAATTAAATAATTAATTTGTGTAATTTTTAAGGGAACTTATTCCAAAAAAATGACATATAGGTGGTTTAATATTACTATATTCACGACGTTTATTTGTTGAACCCCACAAGTTAAATTACCTTTATATCCTTTTATCTATTGTCTTATAGGAACATTAAGAATCACTTTATTTATATCTACCTTAAGGAAAAATGAAACTATATTCTTGTATCTTTAAAACTTTTAGAATGTTTAATAATTTCCATGACCATGTTTTACTTCACAAAAAGAAGTATCCAATATTTCTTTTGAGGTCAATGAAAATGTTGATGGAAAGCATTAAAATCCTTTTAGAGTTTCCCTTGTATACCAAAATTTATTTTTATTGATTTTATAAGTCCATGTAATCCCCACTCCATTTTAATATAAATTTCTTGAGGAATATACATGTTAAGGAATATTTTATTGGATTTCACGAATTCCATTGCATTATTGTCTTAATTAGGCATGTTAATCATTATCATTTTTTACCACAAACAAAATTTCCCCACTTCGAGATAAATATCCATGATAAAATTCTATTTTTCAGATAATTAGAGAATGAAAAATATTTTCTCAATGGAACTTATCCATTTAACTATGACTAATTGATCAAATAGCCCACTGGTACAGGGTTCTCATTATCATATAAAAGATTCAATAATAAATCTATCATTGGTCTGAGGATCTGGGTGATCCACATTATTCACGTTATTATTCATAATATGACATAATTGATGAATTAAATTCATAAGGTTTTTGACCAACATGCTTATCATATTAGGTATCTCCACTGGGGATTGGTGTATTGCACATGGAAGTAGTTATTATCATGATTCCTCTTAATTATATCCATTAACTAAAATTAGAATGCAAGGCATGAGAATACATTCATATATAAGAATATAAGAAACATATCATGAACATAAATATAAATAATCATAAATCACTTGTGAACTCTATCTTATAACTTTTTTTGTATCAATATTGGATATATATGGTGTATACCATTTTAGGATCTCTAACATAATCCCCAAAAATAACTAATTCTTTCTCTAATACCATAAATAATGACCCTCATCACATAAACATGATATTACATTATTTTCAATACAAATAAACATAAATATCCCCAAATTTCATATAGGACTTTTACATTTTAGAGATTTTATACATAATTAAATATTTTAAAAAAACAATAAAATATCTTATTTTCATATTCATAACTTGACATTAGTGCTCACTATACTCCTACCACTCCATAAGATAACTTGGCAACATACATAAAATAATGGGTTATCAACAAATACCAATATGGGGTGAGATTTCATATGACTCAATAGTCATACCATAGAATCATAAAAGAGAAGGATCATAAATAGTTATGTGGAAACATGGAGCAAGGGAGAAAATTTCATAAGAGCATGGAAAACATGAAAATCATAAAAATATTCATAATTCTAAGGAATTTAATCATAAACATATCTCAAGGGTAAACACCTTGTTCTGAGAACATATTGTATAATGTTTACCACAACATAACCACACATAACATTTTGGGAAAATATAACCACACCATTCACACACATAATAATATCATTAAAAATAATGAATTAACTAATTAAAACAGGGGATATACAAATATGATCCCACCCTTCAACATAATGTGTAATGTATATTAGTTCCATATAAAAAATTCAATAAATAATAAACATTAAATAATCCCATAAGAGATATATGGGATACAAAATGATGTAAAAAGTATTATTCAAATGAATAAACATGTAGATGAAATAAATTATAAGAGAATATATCATATTTATTGATAAAATGTTTGAATAAAAAAAATTTAAGCTATGGAAGAAAGATTAAAGTTGAAGTAATGATATGATAATAATTGTGAAAAAGAAAAAGAAACTGGTAGAGATTACCTTATGATCTTTGTGGGGTTTGAATTAAAAAAAATTAAAAATTATTACATAAATTCACGAATACACCAGAAAAAAGGGAGGAAAATATATAATAAATGGTATGAAGGAAATATATCAGAAACAGATAAATAGTAATAGAGAGAGGGGGTGATAGATAATATATCATCCAGAATTAAAAAAATCATAAAATAACCCTACATAAAGTACTCGTTTTATTTGGATATTCTTTTAACATCTTAAAAAGTCATGTTATATTTAAAAATTAATTGTTTCAAAACATTATTCTTATTTATTCCATCTCTTATAATCTATGTTTATTCTTTTTTATTCTTTTATTCATTGAATGTTATCTATGTTGACCATTTGGAGGTTACTCGATTCATAGTTCCCAAGAAACTTTGATGTTGTGATAATAGTCCAAGTCCATAATCCAAAAGTTCAATAGGCACCAAATTTTTCATTGAATATTTTTTATAACATTCCATAAGTGTATGACTTCAATATATTATTATATATATATATAATTTATACAATATTCTTCGAAAAACATATTTTAGACCCTAAAAATGACTATTATTGTTTACTTTTAATATCATTATTAAAATATAACTTTATCATTATATAATAATATACATGAAATTATTTGATTATTAATGAAATGATTAAGTGAAAAAAAACTTCCTTATTCACATTGGTGGTGTAAAACCACCATAGATGAATAATGATTTATATCATAGTCTTAATGAAAATAAAAACTATTAAATTGTAGAGTTTTATAAAAATAATAGATTACATTAAAAGTAATATTTTAATATTACTTTTAATTATAACGTAAATTGTATAAGGGTTAATATAATATTTTAAATGCAAAGGCATGGTTTTTAAAACCCTTACCTTTCTTTTTAGTGGCCTATTTTGGATTAAATGTAAAGCTATTAAAGGTGTGACTTTTTGGTAGACTAATTCCTTAGGGACAAGAATGGGGGAGTGTAGAGGGAGATTTAGATATCGATATTTATAAAAGTAATGATTTTTTGATGTGAGGAGAAAGGTGTATAGGATGAGTAATTATACATCCAAGGCTGAGGGTTATCTTTTAATAAAATATAGATTACTTTTTTATTTAGAATCAAGATTATGAATAATGTTGAATTATATGACTGTTATTAGTTTTTAAATTAAAAATATATGTTTGATTGACATTTAACACTCTCAACCTGTAATTCATCTTCGAAATATTTTATTGAATTTATACAATCAAAAAAACTATTAGAATAAAATATAATAAATATTTCAAAAATTGATTACCAAGTTGAAATTGTAAGTATAATACTTTTAAAATCATAATTTTTTACCTCCTTATTTTAATTATCACAAAATAATGATTATAATGTTCTTAATGAAATACTTTTTTTCTGTAAGAATATCATATTCAGAGATAGATGATAAAATTTTCTAAGTATGAGTCAATGTTAATTGATACTAAGTAAGATACACTCTTGAGACTAACACCACCAACTCATGTCACATCATCAACATGGAAATATTTCTAAGTCTGAGACACTATCAGATGACACACCATCAGATGACATGTAATCAGATGAGATATTTCATGCTACCAACACATAATTTTGGCCTTCTATAAGACACTTTCACACCAAACACCACCATTTGTGACACCGCTAGTGAAATGAAAGTTTGGATAAGTCTAAGACACTACCAGTGTCATGACACCATAAAAACATACCCCCATACATCAAGACACTTTCAGACTAATCCACCTATACTATTTCTTTATACTTATTTTTTAATACATTTATTATAAAGGATAAATTGTCGAATTTAATTCCATTTATTATTTTAATGATTGTCACTTAAACGTTAGACAGAGTTCATTGATATGAGTTTCAAACATGCAGTATGCGGAAGTAGAGACCCTATGGATATTCCTTTTTCTAGTGATAAAAAGAGAATAATACTACCTTGTTCATAAGAAGTGTGTGAAAGAGATGTTATAGTGGATGAAGCTGACTGATAGCAAGAGAGATCTAATTTTCTCAAAATATATAGATAAACATGATTACAAACAAGAAGAGATCACATACTACAAATAGTCACTAGAAGTCAAATTACACTATCACATCTAGTGCTTTTCTCCATTCAAGAATAAGAATTTGTGACACTTTTTTCTTTTTGTGTTTTTGAGATAACCCACCTCAAGCTTCACTAAAAATCAAATTAAGAGTCATAAGGTGCATTTTAATAGAACAAGCATTTCTAAACTCCATACTTTTATATTTATCTATTCTATTTATATTTATTACATTTTCAGTAGTTTTTGTGAATAAACTATTTTTTTCACACACACATTATCTCAAGTACTAAAATAGAATATACATATATATCTTCTAATATTTTCTTAAAACTTTAATCTGATGGATAATAGTGGAAAAGGACTTTATGTGGCCTGTTTAATTTTAATCCCATACATAAATGTTGAAGAGGTTGTGTGTGACCTCTAAAGTTATAGACTATTGTAAAAACCACTCCAGGTTTTATATAAGCTTGTTTATTTTATATAAAATTATTGGTGGTAGGTGATCAAAAAGTGTAGAGGACTAAGTATTGACTTGAGACTGAACCTCTTGTATTTAATATTTTCACTATTTTATTTAATTTTGTTTTACTTTATTTCCACTTTAAAAATGAAAATTTTGTTTTACTATAAAAAAATATATACTTTGATAGTTTATCTCAGTCTGTGTTTATATATTATTTTGACCATGTTAATTTATTTCAATAGATCTAATAATATTATATATTTATCATTTAATACCAAATAAATATGTATAAAAATCTTTATAAATATTAAGATCTATATCATACAACATATTTTGATAAACTGGGTTGTATTTAAAAATTTAGAGGTTTTAAAAATAATTCATTTTAAATAGAAATTTTTATTGGGTTCTTTTTAACCACCCCCCCCCCCCCCCCATCCCCTCTTGAGATACTCACTCAGACCAACATTCGGTATCAAATTATTTCTTTCTTCAGTATTACAATTTTTTAAATTATTCTCAATTGTGATTTTAATTTTAATTTAAAGATCTCAAATTTATATTGTTTTAAAGTTTAACTCCTTAAATTGATAATTTTCAAGAAGGTTTTTCTACCAATAATCCTCCTTTATTTAATAGAAACAAATATTCTCAATGGAAAATCAAATTGATAATTCATATAGAAAGCATGATTTTTTATATTTGATCTGCTATTGAAGATGAATATATTATTCAAGATACTTATAAAATCACTTGGGATGATGCAAAAAATTTATCTTAAAATAATAATTATAAAGACTTGAATTCAATTTACTTTACACTTAAATATGAATATTTTAATATAATTTCAACATGTAAAACTACCTTTGATATTTGGGATACCTTATCTATTTCTCATGAGGAAACAAATAATGCCAATGAAATGAGGACTAAAACATATACTCTAAAATATGAAAACTTTTAAATGAATCCTAATGAACCTATTTTTGATATATACCTTAAGTTTAATTAAATTTTCAATATAATGAGCTCACTTGTAAAACTAGTATCTAAAAACCCATATTATGAGATTTTTTAGATGTTTACCAAAAATATGGAAAGGCGCATCAGTTTCAATCAACGAATCTTATGATATAAGAAATCTCTATGCCAGGAAGTTGATTTGGAAGACCATGATTTATAAATAATAGATAAATGTAAACCATGGGAAAATATGAAGATCATTATAGAAAATCATAATTTTCCAGGACTACTTCTTCCATAAAATAAAAAAAGAAAAAGAATGTTCAGTTTGTAATTTTATTTAATAGTGAATCCCCACCTGATAGTGACAAGGATATATCTCACCAATCTAGAAGATTTAATAACTTTTATAACAATAAAAAAATTATAAAATCAAACTAAAAAGGAAAATATTACTCCAAGGGAACGTGAAAGAAAAATTAGAAGAAGGATGATGATTCAAAAGAATTTTTTTTATGAATGTAAAAGGAAAGGATATATAAAATCTGACTATCCAAAGCATAATTATAAAGATAAATATGTAGAAATTAAATAAGATATATAAAGTATATGAATTCCACAAGGAATTATTTAGAGTATTTCTCAAGTTACACAGATGCATCACATGAAGAGAAACCTGATAGGGAAAATATGTGTTTTGTGACTAAACAAAATGAGGTAATGGCCTTACCTACTGTTTCTAATATTACCTTGTGTATAATTCTGATGAATATAAAAATGAACATGATTATGATAATATATCAAATAAATAATTATTTGAATATTGAAACATGGTAGAAGACACCTTTAATGAGCTAAAAGAAAAATAAAATGTTTTAAAAAGACATCATGATTTATCTGTAAATAGAAAATCTAAACTATCTAGAGAAAAAAGGAAAAAATGTTAAAATAAAACAATAAAATCAAACAATCAGTTGAGAAATTAGACAGTGACCTTGATAATTTTATTAATTCTATAGACACACACACATGTTTTTGGAAAGAAACTTGCTCCTAAATAGGTTATGCAAATAGTATAAGAGCATGCATAGAAAAGAATTGTAAAAACAAGTTTGTTCCTAAATCCTTATCGGAAATTTCACCGACAAATCATTTTTATTATGGTCCAAACAAAGTTTTTATTTCAAAAAGATTAAAATCTATTTATATTAAACCTATTAGAATAATATGGTGTCCAAATGACTTTATTAAAAACATTTCTGGACCCAAACAGTTTTGGGTACCAAATTCATTTCTTGCATAAATTTTATTTAGTAGGAAATTTTTTTAAATAAATCTAATGGAATTAAATGGTACTTTGGGGGTGGTTTTTCAAGGAATATGACAAGATATTATTCATAGTTAATGATCCTTATTAAGTTTGATGGTGTCCATGTCACCTTTGGTGATAATTCAAAAGGAAATATCATCAGCCTACTTCAAATTGGTAACTATAATTCTGTTTTAATTTCTATAATATTATATATTGATGGTTTAGAATATATTCTACCTAGTATTTCTAAGTTATGTGATGATTGGTTTCATGGAAAATTTGATATTGATGCTTTAAATTTTTATGATTCTAAAAATGATTTAATTTTTACTACCTTGAGAAATGATAATGTGTATGTTGTTGAAATAAACTCCTTAGTTTCTCAAAATGTTTTATGATTAAGTGCATTTCACAAATAGTCATGTATTGGTAATAGTATTCTTGGATATTGCAACATTCACTCACCTAGAAAGCTAGGTAAGAAATAGTTACTTAGAGATCTACCTAAGCTTGAGTTCCCAACTGAAAAAATTTGTAACCCATATCCAAACACGAATCGGCACAAAATTTCATTCAAATTAATGAAATAAGTTTCATCTTCTCAACCACTTGAGGTGGTTCAAATTTATTTTTTTAGTTCTTCTAGAGTTTCATGTCTTAATCGGAAGAACTGTGTTTATGTTCTTATAGATTATTTCTCTAGGTAACTTGGGTATAATTTATAGCTCACAAATGTGAATATTTTTATTACTTAACCAAGTATGATAAGACTATACAATATCTTAGTGACCTTAGGATTAATACAGTAAGAAGTGACCATGGACGTGAGATTGAAAATCAAGATTTTCAATCTTTTTTCTTAAAAAAATAGATACACTCATAACTTCTATGCTCCCAGGACCCCTTAGTACAATAGAGTTATTGAAAGTATATATATGACTTTGTAAGAGATATACCATAACATGTTGAACGAGTAAGATATACCTATTGATTTTTGGGAAGAATATTTCAATACAGCCTGCTACATTATCAATAGAGTTTTGATCATACATATCATTAAGAAGACCCCTTATGATATATAGAACAATAAGAAACCTAAGGTTAATTTACATAGAGTTTTTTGAATCAAAGTATTTATTCTTAACACAAAGGATAATTTGGAAAAATATTCCTCTAAAAGTGATTAAGAAATTTCATTTGGTTATTCAATATCTAGAAAATATTATAGTTCTTTCAAAAAGAAGACCAAAATAATGGAAGATTCAGTTCATGTAAAATTTGATGAGAATGATCCTCATGAGCTTAATACCTCCTTAGAAAACCTTAAGGTTAATTTTTATTATTTGAACGTAAATTCTAGACCTTTATATTTTTCTGTAAAATATTTAGACAAATCCACAAGTTCTATATAATTTACAACATTTCCTAAACATGAACTTGATAATCCAGAAGTTACCATCCCTTCTTTTTTAAGAGCTTTTATAACTATTAAGTACCATCATTTAGATGTTGTTGTTGGAGACCTAAATAGAGGAACACAAACTAATTCTTTTCAAATAAATCTATTTGAACAACAAAATATCTTATCTCAAATTATACCTAACACCATTAATGAAGCTATTAATGATGAATTTTGGGTAATATCAATGAAATTAGAATTAAATAAGTTTGAAAGAAACAGTGTGTGGTAACTTGTAGATATACCCAAGTGCACCTTTAATATTGGCACTAAATGGGAGTTTAGAGAAAAATTTGATGATTCAGGCACTATAGTTAGAGATAAGTCCAGACTTTTCGAACAAGGTTATAGTCAAGTTGATCAAATGGACTATGAAAAAACCTTTACAACCGTATCCAGACTCGATTCTATAAGAATTCTTCTTTCCAATTCATCACATATATATTTCAAAATTTATCAAATGTATGTCAATAGTTCATTATTATATGGTATTATACTTAATTATTCTTTTTTAGAAACCCATGGTTTTCAAAATCATCATTTTCCATTTAAATTTTTAAAATTAAAAAAATATTTATATGTTTTAAAGAAATCCCCTTGAGCTTGGAATGAAAGGCTCAATAATTTTCTTATTTCAAAAGGATTTTCAAAAGGTATAGTGGATCCTACCCTTTTTATAGAAATAATTTCAAAATATATTTTAGTAGTAAAAATATATGTTGATGATATTATTTTTGGATATTCAAGAAATTCTTTATATAAGAATTTTTCAAAAATTATGAAAATGAATTTGAAATGTGTTTAATGGGTGAAGTCAAATTCATTCATGGATATCATATTTTTTAAAACAAATAAGCAATTATTTTAAATCAATGTAAATAATATAAAGATATTTTAAAACATTTTAAATTATATAGAACAAAATTAGTGATACTCCTATGAGTATCACCTATAACATGGATCTTGATGAAGTAGGCAAACCAGTTATAGAGGTATTATTGGTAGTCTTCTCTACTTGAATTATATATGAATAGATATTATGTTTAGTGTGTGTATGTGTGCTCAATTTCAAGAAACCCATAAAGGGTGGCATTTAAATTCTGTTAAAGAAATTTTAAAATACCTCAAGTAAACCACGAATTTAAGATTGTTTTACCCTAGTGGATAATAATTTGATTTATTAAGTTATCCGGATGTAGATTTTGGTGGATTCAAAATGGATAGAAAAAAAACCTATGGAAGATGTCATTTCTTGGTAAAGTATCTAGTTTCATGTCATAGTAATAAAAAGATTATTAGTTTGTCTACTATTGAAGCTGAATACGTAGTTACATATTGTTGTTGTATAAACAATTTCTGGATGAAACACACTTTACTAAACTATGGATATCAATTCTGATATGTCCCCATAAACTATGACAACAAAAGTGTAAAAAAAATATTTCTAATAATCATGCTTCACATTATAGTAAAAATAACATTGATATAAGAAATCACATTTTTGAGAGCCCATTTTCCAAAAGAAGATATCGCTCACCAAACATCAGTTAGCTGATATACTCAATAAGACTTTGAATTATGAGAGAATAAACGATATCATACATGAGTTAGGAATGATTGATTTTGGTTAAGCTCAATTTTTTGTTATGAAATACTATTTTTGTGACACACTATTGAGTTGAAATACCATTATGGATGATAGTCTATTGTGATTAACATACCATTGTGGTGACACACTGTTGAGTTGACATACTATTGTGGTGACAGACCCTTGGGCCATCACACTGTTGTCTTGTTATGTTATTACTCTTTCATGCCTCTACGAAGTTTTTTATTTCACAAGATGAACCATCTAGTTTATTTTTTCTTACATCTTATGTCATTTTCATAACCTAATACGTGTTTTCTCATGAATTTTAATTTTAACGTTTTCAGTATTGTTTCAATTTCAATTTTGGAATATAAAAAATCCCAAATGATATAAAAAAGTTTTTATGTCTACTTCTAAAAAATGTTGATCCTAGGGAGATACTCCTATATATTTCTCTCTTGATCCCAGTTCAACCCTTCACCTCCTTCTATTTAACCTCAACAATTTTTGTTGAGCTAATCTTCTTGCCATGAATGAAGCGACATTTTGAATTTTCCCATTATAAATTGAGATATTCGAAGTAGCAGAAGAAATAACTTATTTTACCTTCTCTAGTTTCTCTAGTCAATCCTAAGCTTTCCAACTTATCTATAGTAGGAGAAATTAAATTTAAATCGAAGTGGATTTTGTTCAAAAAGTCTCAATTACTCAAAGTATTTTTGAACCAAGCGTGGTTAGAGTGGTTCTTGTCAAACAAGAGACCCCTATACCCTAATATGATTTATGAATATTATCAGCATGTAGAGTTTTCATTTGATCAATATGGTGTTAATTGGTTCAGAACTCATGTCAAAAGGAACCTAATAGGTTTCTTATCAAAAAAAAATGTGCTAAGTATTTGGATGCACCGGATTAAGGATTATATGATGATTAACAATGTTCTATTCATATTTATAGTGATCTATTTTTTTATGAATATACTTTTTCATATTTGATAGGATATGGAATAAACAAAATACATGTTGAATCAGAGATTAGTGGGAAATTTTGGATTATCTCGAAATTTTTGAAACACATTTTCCCCAAAAAAAGGGTGATTTCCCAACTCAAAGGTACCAATATGTTTACCTTCTATATCTTATGAAAGAAGATTATAAGATAAATTTATGCACACATCTTATAGTTCACATGTGTGAGATGAAAAATCCAACCTCCAAATCGAATTACATGATCTATTCCAAGATAATTTATTCCATGTTAAAGACCAAGGTCCTATTAGCTAAGGATGAAGAGTCTATTAAAGACCTTGGTGGTTTATGTCTTTCAAGAAATAATTTTTCAAGGATGAAGATTAATATGAACCCCTAGAAAAGATAGTGGGTTGGAGATAGTGAGAAACTATAAATTTAGTTTAACCCAATTGAAAATCTTACCAGGACAAAGGATGTTGTAGATCCAATTCTAGAGCTTTATTAAATAGTTAAATACTCTGATGATGAAAAAGAAGAAGTTGTTTCAAAAGAAGAAGAAAATGAACCTTTTGTTGACGAAGGGAGTGATCCTAAACTCTCCCCCAAATATTCTACCAATATATATATTTCTTATAGCCTACCTAGGATATATCAAAAAATGTGAAAAACATGTTAAAATTGATGAAGAGGAGACAGATTTTTTAAAAGAAGATCAATTTAAAAGTAGTTCAAAAATTGATGATGAAGATGAGAATGGTGAGAAAGAATAGGAACAAGAAAATGGTAAAAATAGTAATTATTAAAGGGTTGAAGTTGCTATAAGTGATTATAAATATGATATATGTGGTGATGATGATGTCTCTGACCCTAATATTCCATGTGGATTAATTAAAATAAAATATATTGAAATACCTCCAGAGCTCAAGGGTAAACTTGCTGAGGTGGAGCAATCCCCATCTATAGAGAACTTCCAAGATGTTCTAGAAGTTGATAATGATGACGACCAATCTATTTACACTAGTCAGATATTTTATGAATCTTCCATGGTTAAGGAGATGGGTGATATAGCTACTATTGAGAAGCATGTGGATGGGCAAGAGAAAAAGGATATTCCTTCTTCTGATCAAGGCGATGATATTCAGTTCGTTGTTTACAATTGTATGGAAGTAAAATATACTGATTTTGGTCAAAAGGATGATTCTTGGATGACTATAGTACCTCCTATTGATAAAAAACAAAAGATAAGCCTACTAGTTTTTATCTAATCTCGTCTACATAGAGTTCATAAGGAATAAAATATCTTGAATTATAATTTGAACTAATTGTCGTGGTACCTCCTTCCACTACATCTTTCTCATTTTTCATTCTAGATCAATGGTTTGATCCTATAGAGGAATATTGGTGAAATTACTACACTATTTTAAGGATTCCATTAAAGAATGGTGGACCTAAGGTTTTAAATGAAGTATCCTAAGGGATCTTTTCTAGATCAAGTAGATCTTGATGGTTTGTTAGACATGTTTTCTTCTGTTAGAGATCATATCCCTAAAACTTCTCTTACTGTTCTCGCTCCTCTTATTGTACCAGTTGACTTAGTCATAAGGTGTGACTTACATAACTTTGGATAAGTTATGTTCAGACTTCAATGAGATGCTGAGAAGTTAGTCTCCTCTTCTGACCAAACATATTGAAAGGATTCTAGATATCTTTTTTATTAAGTGATCTAACATATCCAACCAAAAATGATGAATCACATACAAGAAGTTGAAGTTGAGACTAATAGAATTTTAATTGAATTTAAATATATTAAGGATATTCTTGAGGACCTGAAGTCAGCCTTTTCTTCCTTGTTGGATGGAATCTCAAAAAGTCTTGAAGATATAACTTAAGATACTTATACTCCTTCTACTTCAGCAATGGATGTGGACTCGTTCAGAGAAGTTCTCTTAGTGGAAGTAGCATCTACCTCTAGTGAACCCTCTAGTAGAGAACCTATAATATCTTTATAAATTTTAAGGAAGTTTCTGTAAATTTTATAGCATAACCATACAATTATTAGATCTTATTCTTGTAGGTTCTGGGTGCAGAAGAAGCACGTGTATGGGTGTACCCAACTTTTAATTTTTTCTTTAACAACGATCAATCTTCGATCTGTCACGATGTTAAAACTACAGATCATCGAAATAGAATGAATAATAAAATAAATGAGGAGAGCCCTAGAACCATAGATAGGATCTTCATATGTTGGTTATAATTAATTTAATTAAAATAAAAGTAT
The DNA here is from genome assembly GCA_963277665.1 of Viscum album. Classification (NCBI taxonomy): domain Eukaryota; kingdom Viridiplantae; phylum Streptophyta; class Magnoliopsida; order Santalales; family Viscaceae; genus Viscum; species Viscum album. The sequence continues at coordinate 865,513,715 of OY728148.1, forward strand.
TACCTTCATAGAATTCTCTCTTCGTTGATGCTTTTGGTCTCAATACAATGTGATCCGTCGTTGTATCATAGAAGCCAAGTGTCATATTCCTATAGAGGTGACCAACAGGTGATCCATGTATCTCTAGACATCATCGAAGGGATCTCCAGGTGCTAGCATAGAAGCGCCTTCGCTTGCGATGTCCCCCTTCGATCATCTTGAGAGCCACTTCCAAAGAACTCTCCTTCATCAGGTGGAGGAGGATACTTCTCCTAACTTAAGAACATTCTTGGATAAAAAGTATTCTCTCTTGGCTTGAGAGATTTTTTCAGATATTTTGTGCACAAACACAAAGAATGGATAGATATTATGAGAATAATGTAATTGGGATTTTATTACTCAGAATAATAAAATGAATCAATTACCCGAAATCATTTATTCATTTAATTTAATTCTTAGTAAAACCCCATGTCTAATAATAACTATTGAGAATTATTTTCACTTGACATGCACCCAGATAAATACACCTAATAATATTTAATTAAATAAATATTATTATTTCTCCAAAATCCCTAGAAAAACTACACAGAATCTATATTAATATACAGGACGGATTCTCCTGCTTTTCCATTTTCTTTATTTCATCCAATGAATTTATTAGACCTTGAAAATTGACTATTTATTTCTTAAATAAATATCATTTCATTAGTCGCTAATAAATATATTATTTTGACAAAATATATTCTCTCAAATAACAGGTGTTAAAATAAATGTGATCAAGAATCCTTGAATAATTATTAAACCACAATCAAGAATAATCTTTATTCAACTTGTTAAATTAATATTTAACTAAGATACTAGGACACACTCATTATCTAATCCTTTAGGCCTCTTTCTCAGTAGAATTAAGCGAAGCCTTTCTAAATTCCAAGGTTAACATCTAGAAACATGCCAAAGCACCCATAGAGAATGAAGGTAATTTTGCAATGACATGTCCCCTCCTATGAACTCTTACCATGTAATGTAATCCCTTTGTCATGATATCTCCAATAAAGTAGGCTGCAAGATAGTTCCATCAACCCATGTGCTCGATTATTCATTCTTTTACTTCCTATAATTGAACTCATGCATTCCTCACCATGCCCATGGATTTATATAGGATATATCAATTCCATCAAAGGGACAGAGATATATAGTTCTATTATGGAACAGAAGGTACAAATCATTTCTCACATCAGCTATTAATGCATTATTACTCGTGATGCACCCAACATATCATAACTCGCTGCGAATACTATGTCATCACAGCTTTTTTCAATACATCTAAGTGCGTGACTTTTCGTAACCATTTATAATAATCTTAAATTCTAAGTACCAATACACACGTCCACAAATAGGAACATCCAACAACACTATGAAATGTGGATTTCCTACTAGCTGGTCTCATTCTCATAATATCCTCCTGGATATTACCAATGGTGCACACCATGAGAAGGTTCCTCAAAGTTTTATAAGCCCTCACCTCTAATGGCATGTATTATTTGTGTCTCTCAAATAACATCATATGTCCATAGAACATATATTCAATAATAGTGTTATGGAACTTCTAGGTTCTCATCATAGTAGGGATCTGCTACAGCCCTTTTGTGCAACAGTAATCTTTAGGACAATATCACATGTATTGTCACACAAAAGAACAATCAAGATGTGATAAGGTATTTATTAACACAAGTTTATTATAAAGTAAAAGGTTGTTGGTTATAAGACACCAACTCTAATAGACTCCCACTTGGACTAGATTCAACTGCTTACAACCTTTAACCTGCTATCTATCACATGATATTCATGCTTCTATTGAGATAAGCCTTTAGTAATGTGGTCTGACATGTTCCCTTCTATGTACACTGTTCTCACTGCAACTTCAGCCATTTTATAAAAATCCCTCAATAGCTGATACTCTCGGAGAATGTCCTTTTTCCATTTATGTGACCTTAGTTCTTTTGCAAGAGTCACTGTTGTTGTATTATCACAATACAATGTGATATGGTCTCTACTATTATGCACCACATCAAGCTCCTAGACAATGTTCTGAATCTAGATGGATTTCTTGGCTGCATCATAAGCCACTATATATTTGAACTCTGATGTAGAATCGATGACAACTAGATTCTTTGAACACTACTAGCTCACAACAACTCCATTGAGACAAAAAATATATCCTAATTGTGACTTCAGATCATTCTGATCTATCTAAAAACCAGCATTAGGAGACCCTCTGATGATAAGCTCCATGTCTCCTCCATACACCAGGAACACATCCTTATTTCTTCTCAAATTCTTAAGGATAGTCTTAACAGCAATCCAATGTTGTTCTCTTAGATCTTCTTGATATTTTTCTACCATGCTTAGTGCATAGGCAATGCCAATCCAGGTACATAACATGCAACACATGATGGATCCTATAGCTGAATTGTATGGGATATTACTCATCCTATCTTTATCCTGTTGTCTTTGAGGACACTTTTTCTTAGAAATATATAGGCCATGTGACACTGAAACCAATCCCCTCTTGGATTATTCATACTATATCTCTTTAGTATCTAGTCATTGTATGTACCCTGACTTTTTAAAGTAGCCTCTTGGATTTATCATGAATGATCTTGCTCCATAAAATGTAGGCTTCTTCACCAAAGTCCTTTATGGAGAAATTTTTGTTCAACCAGTCCTCAAATGACTGTAAGACTGGTACATCATTTCCAATAAGTAATATTTTGTTAACATATACTACTAGGATAATGACCGCATTCCCATTCAACATCGTATAAACACGTGTATCAAATTTGTTCTTAATAAAATCAAATTCTTTTATAGATTCATCAAATCGAATGTTTTATAACTTGGTTGTGTCATATAGAAAATTTTTAATGATTCCCATTATGGACTTCTATTTTGACATTCATTTTCCAAATCCCATAGTCATGGTAAGATGTTATGGAAAGTATGCTTCTTATGGATTTAAACATGGAAACTTGCGAGAAGGTTTCATCGTAGGAAATTCCTTGGCATTGCATGAATACATTAGAAACTGGCCCAGCTTTATAGGTTCTAAATTTGCCTTCTATGTTCATCTTTCTCTCAAATACCCATTTTCATCCAATAGGTTTTACAATAACTAGCTCATCGACCAAAAATAAAACTTGGTTCTGATACATGGAATACATGTCAAAATTAATAGCTTCTAGCCATATTGTAGCCTATGATCTCTCTACTTCTTCCTTATAGGATAGTGGTTCATCATTGTCCAATAATAATGATTCATTTTCCTCCGTGGCTAGGAAACTAGGTCTCTCTGGTATTCTTACCCCTCTTGAGATCCTACGCAGTACTTGTGTTTCTGGAACCTATTCCACGGGGACTTGGGGAATGTTTTCATGTACCAACTCCTATGTATCTTCATCATCAACTTCATAAAAGTCAATCTTGATCCCACAATACTTTTTGAAGATATACTCCCTATCAAGAAAGAAAAATTTTCTTGTGACATTCACTTTGTTGTCTAAAGGGTAATATAGGTAATATCCTTTCGTTTCCTTGGGATATCAAATAAAGATACACCTCAGGCCATGGGGTTTTAGTTTGTGTCCTGGAAGTCTATCACTGTCCGTGTTAGATGCCTCCTAACCAACCTGGTCTATATTTTCAGCGGCTGGAAGGATGATCCTTCCCTAAGGATGCTTCAAGTTCTCCCTCCTGTGGCCCAACCACTCACCAAGCAGGGCCAGTGGGTGTGGTGGAAGCCCCCTGACAATGGTTTCAAACTCAAAACTGATGTATCTTACAGCGTAGGGGAGATGCGTGGGGGAGGGGTGGTCCGCGACTCTAGAGGTAGTGTTTTTCTTGCTTTCGCATCCCACTATGCACAAGGAAATTCTTTGCAAGCCGAGGCCAAGGCTTTATTAACAGGACTGAATCTCTGAAAGTAGAATAAGATCAAACTCGCCCATGTCGAAACGGATTCCAAGATTATTCATGAAGCCATGCAGGGGAAAGGACTCACTCCGTGGGTAGTCTCTTACACGATCAGGAAGTGCAGATCCCTCACCAACAACAATGTACGTGTAACCCACACATGAAGGGAGGGAAACAAGGTCGCGGATCATCTTTCCTTCTTGTCCATCCAAGGCTCTAATGTCACGTGGCTTCACACAATATCTAGATTTAAACCCGAGGGGGTGAATCTGAATCGAGGGGATGCCCTTGGTCTCCATTACTTTAGACCCCCATAGGCCTCTTTTATTTTCATGTGTCCCTTGCTCCTTGCCCTTTGAAATACAAATCTAATGTTATGAATTATAACTCATAGGGAATTCTATTTTCCACCTTAGTTGGAACTCAGTTTAATGTGTATGCTACATTTTGTAATGCATATCCTCAAAAGGATAATTGAAGATCTCTATGACTTTTCATTGACCTCAACATGCCCAACATGGTGTGGTTCCTCCTTTCACTAACACCATTTCACTGTGGTGTATAGGGAGGAGTGAGTTGAGATAGAATCCTAGACTCCCATAAAAGGTTTATGAACTCTTGGTTCAGATATTCTCCACCACAATCCGATCAAAGAAGCATTATCTTCTTACCAACCTGATTCTATACTTCATTATTTTCCTTAAATTTCTCTAAGGACTCTGACTTATACCTCATTAAGTATATATGACCATATTTACTCAAATTATCAGTAAAGGTAATGAATTAAAAATATACACTCATTCCTCACATTTCCATTTATAAATACTTGGACCCTTTTCCTTTTCCTTCCTTTTCTTATTCACGATAAATAATGTGGGTTTGACACACCCCATGTCCTTATCTACCAGAAAAATTAAGGTTATAAATTCCAATAGACTCGTCACATTATTTATCATGTTTTAGTTCAAAATAATGCTAGAGAAGGTCTTGGGTAGTGATGATAGGATGAGATATATATTTAACTCATATGGGAACTTAATCCCTAAGATGTCTAGGAAATCAATATAGCCAATAAGCTTGACTACATGAGTCCCAATTGGGACATACCCTCCAATGATAGTTTTTAAAAATCATTCGAGATATCATATCTCTCTTATCTTTCATTCTCTTTATAAATATCCTTAAGGTGAGACATCATGCTATACGCATCCATGTTTTCATGTTGCTTCAAGAGCTCATTAGACTGGGCCGATAGCATGAAACATTGGACATATGTGGAATCATCCAAATTTTTCATATAGATATATATTTCCTCTTCACTAGCCTCTTTTCCTAGAACAACTAGAATAGGATCTTCCATCACATTCAATTTTCTCTCGTCGCGAAGGATGACGCATAAATTCCTCTTCCATTCCTAGAAATTGGTGCTAGTGAGATAGTTTTCCTTCTCAAATATGGTTCACTAGGATATTTTTGAAGTTATTTTTCTTTTCATTTCTAGAAATTAATATGATCAAAGATTTAGTACATTATCATGATAAAACAGAGAAAAATAAAAAAAAAATTAATACTTATTAGTCTACCACTATTTTATCAAAATCTAATAACACTCACCATTAAATTTGGAACATTTTGTTCCATAGATATGCAAGTGTAAAGAATCCATATAGCCCTTAACATTACCCCAACGAGGGTTGGTCAAACTACTTGAAATGTTTTTGGTAGGAATTCTATATTCCAACTGCATAAACTCGATGCTCTTTGATCCACTGAGAGGACTCCCCAATCCTAAAATCCTTTTATTTTGGATTTCCTCAAACTTTGCCTCTTGGTCACACCAAATCGTGCTATGGATGTCAACCCTTGATATGAACCAAGTCAAGTCAACACAAAAACTTGAATTAAAATTCCATGATTATTTAAAGCACCCCAACTAGGGTTGGTCAAGCACTTGGAACTATGGTTCAATTCTAACAAAGATTATAGAAGGCTATAACGATATAATATTTCATTCAGGGAATTTATCCTTATATGTAAATTACCATTTTATTATCTATGATTACATTATTTTCAGTATTAAGTTGGATATACTTAAGTGATTAACCATGTCTAGGATAATATTTACGCATAGTCCAGTCTTATTTTAGTTCCATATTACATTCTTGTTTAATTAATTAATTATGTGATCGTGACAACACACCCACAATAATTGAACCAAACTAACAGAAATAAAATAAATGGTATGATAATTAGATTGTTCTATTGGTTAGTTTATCTAGAGGTTGATAAAATAACTGAAGACCTAGAGAAGAAACACCTTGAACCTTTTGGGTTCATGTTTAAAAATTTCTACCTATCCACCATTGTATCTCCTTGGATTTGCTTCACCTTGGCTCCTAACTTGAGCTGCCTCCACTAGCATGGGATATCCAACCATAACATATTCTTTTATCTCAATCACAGGGGAGGGGTAAAATGTGTTTTACATAAAATAAACCTTGGGCACACATGCCCTATATATAAATGAAGATAGGGCTCAAAAACCAACAAATTTGATTTAAATAAATTAATTAAAAGAAACCATTCACATACAAAGGACTTGGTCTATCTCATGATCATCCATACATGCAACGATATTTATGCATAAATAAAACTAGCATTCATTTCATTAATCGTTCTTGTTAAAGATAAATCACTCTCAAATAATTCAATTACCTTAAATTAGTCAATAATATTATCTTAAAACCTTTTCTGAATTTTCTTGATATTCTCATCCATTATAATTTTAAACAAATAAATTTATTTAAAATTATCTTTGTATGTAACTAGTACCTTGGAGGCAACTCGGTGAATTCCCATTCATAACTACCCAATTATATGAAATGAACATTACACAGATTTTAAATTAAACACATATATATAAGACATCTATCAAATGTTGTGCCTGAGATTTATGCCCACACCATGGTACATGTCTCAAGGGTTGGTATAATATAATAATAAATTTTAATAAGTATGAATAATTTAGATGAGCACATGGAATGTAGTTCCAACTAAACAGTATGTACTATCATTCACTATCCATACAAAGTTCACGCCCTTGGATATAGAATGTGAGTGTACTTTGTAAATATTCAGAGTACATGGCGTGTCCAGTGGGTCATATGTCGTGTAGTATCCACATTACACGGTCCCCATCCAGGAAAAGATGTGTATAGGCTACACAGTCCAACCCTAACCAGAAGGGACTACATGTCGTGTCTAGTGGGCCACTAGGCAGGAAATCTAGAAAACATGTGACATTTGTTCCATGTCAACACATGGAGTCTTAACGACTTAGATAAACTCCAACACATGACCTGGTTTGGAAGACTAGACCTAATGCATTGAACCCTGACTACACGATGTGTACTGCTGAATACATGCTGTCCATTCAAGTGTTTTACAGCCAGAAATATTTGGAACCTCTCGATGATATCCTCTATTTTATTTTAATAAAAATTAAAAGGAAAAGATGGTTTTTGTAAGGTGAACGAGAAATGAAATAGGAGGAACAGATCTAGAGATTCAGATTTTTAGAATGATTAACTTGAATTGAAACAACAAAATTATTAAATGTATAAATCCTCAACAAAAAACTAAATAATTATAATCAATGATATGACACCTCTTATACCACTTGTATGTTATGAGTGCAGCATAAGAACATGGATTGGTATACCCAACTTTTAATTTTTCCACTAACAATGATCAATATGAGATCCAACACGATGATAAAACATGGGATCTTCAGAATAGAATGAAGAATTAAAGAAAAGAGGGGAGTCCCAAAACCATAGATAAGATCATAATATGTTGGTTATAATTAATTTAATTAAAATACAGTAATTACCTTGATGGAATTCTCTCTTCGTTGATATTTATGGTCATGATCCAATGTGATCTGCCTTGCATCATATAATCCAAGTGTAGGCTTCCTCTAGTGGTGATCCACATGTACTCGACGTATCTTTGGACATCGCTGATGGGATATCTAGGAGATTGCGTAGAAGATCCTTCACTTGGGCTCTCCATCATCGATCTCCTTGAGAGTCGCTTACAAATTTCTCTTCTTGATCTAATGGAGGATCTCTCTTGTAACTTGAGAGCATTCCTAAAGGAAAATAATTCTCTCTTGGCTTGTTAGATTTTTCAAGATCTATTGTGTACTACCAAAAAGAATGGGTAGATCTTATGAGAAAAATGTAATTGGTATTTTATTATTTATAATAATAAATGAATTAATTACCCAAAAGAATTTATTAATTTCATTTAATTTTTAGAAAAACCCCAAATATATATTAAAAAAAATTGAATATTATGTCACTTGACATGCACCCAGAAAATTACACCTAATATTATTTAATTAAATAAATAATATTATTTCTCAAAAATCCCTAGAAAAACTAAAAGAACTGTATATTAATATACATAGCGTGTACTTTTTTCCAATTTATTTATTTCATACACCACATTTATTAGTCCTTAAATAATTACTATTTATTTATTAAAAAAATATCACTGCATTACTCACTAATAAATATAGTTTTTCCCAAAATAAATTATATCGAATAAATATTGTCAAAATAAATGTGATCAGTCATCCTTGAATAATTATTAAACCACAATCAGGAATAATCTTTATTCAACTTGTTAAATTAATATTTAACTATGATACTTAGACATACTTAGTTTCTGACCCTCTAGGCCTCTTTCTCAGTGGCATTAGGTAGAGCATGCCTAAAGTCCAATTTTAGCATCTAGAAACACTCCAAGGAACCTATAGAGGAAAAATTTAACGATGCAATGATGTGTCAACTCCTATGGATTCTTACAATGTAATGTAATCCCTTTGTCACGATATCTCCAATCAAGGAGGTTGCATGATAGTTCCGTCAACCGATGTGCTTGATTATTCTTTATTTGGATTCCTAGAATTGAACTTTCTCATTCCTCACCATGTAAATGTATTTATTTAGGATATATCAATTCCATAAAAGGGTTTGAGATATCTACTTCCATTATGGAACATTAGGTACAAGTCCTTTCTCGCATTATCTATTAATACAGTATTACTCGGGATGCACCCAACATATCCTACCTATCTGCAAATAGTGTGTCATCGGTGTTTCCATCAATTCATATAAATGTGTGAGTTATAATACCCATTAATAATAATCTTAAAGTCTAATGACCAATACACACATCCACATATAGTAACATCCAATGACACTATGAAATGTATATTTCCTACTAGCGGGTATCGTTCTCGTAATATCCTCCAAGATATTACCAAGGGAACACACTATAAGAACGTACCTCAATGTTTTATGATTCCCCATTCCTAATGGATTTTATTATTTATGTCCCTCAAAAAACAACATCTGGCCATAGAACATATATTCAAGAATAGTGTTATGGAACTTTAGGTTTCTCGTCATAGCAGGAATTTGATATACCCTTTAGTGAAATAGTTATCCTTAGGACATTATGATATGAATTTTCACGTAGAAGAACAATCAATATGTGATAAGGTATTTAATAATACAATTTTATCATAAAGTATAAAGTAGTTGGTTATAGTCCACCAACTCCAACAATGCTAAGGATATGGATGCTGCTAAAGAAACAATTACCATGGCTATCAAGTATTATCTATCAAGGATCTATGAGAATCATGATATAGAATCAAATTTTCAATTATTAGATAAAAATTTAAGGATGCCTCCAGTTTCTTAGGGTTTCAATGAACAAGTTAGACAGCTGAAGGAGATGACTCCAATGTTGAGCCAGTTTATGGTAAAGAATGATGATTTCTTTAGTTCAATGGAAAAGGTTTACAAATTATTACAGATTTTAAAAATTTGATGATGTTGTTTCTTCATGTTCATGTTTAAGGTGTTATTACTTAGAAAGAAATTCCTATTACTACTCAATTATCTACAAAACTACGATTTTCTCAAGATACTTTAGCCCATCCTCTTTCCAGATTCCAACCCCTCCCTATATCTCCTGCTCAATATTTGAGAAACCTCCAACCAGTTTTTGTTTTGTAGGATCATCCTTGGTCTATACCTGGACTATGCGTTGGTGTTAAATCTCTTCTACCTCGACCTGATCCCGCTGCCTCAAAGAAGGATAAATCCATGCATAAGGGTAAAGGAGAAGCACCAATGGACCCCTCTATCATATCTTGAACCTTTTGTTGTTGTTGACCTGGAATTTATGTATTTGATGGGACATGGATTGTAATATATTTTTTATAATTATTTTTACTACCTTTATTATCTATTAGTTAGTGTATTCTTACTACCTCCCTCCAAATAAAATTTTTATTAAGACTAACTTTTATGGAAAAAGTGGGAAACCAGCAAGACAACCGCATATTAAGCACAAATATAGAAAACAGAACTATAGGTGACCAAATTGAAAATATTGGATGCAACTGCCCTAAATAATTTCCAAGACAGGTTTTTCCCGGCTCGTCAGAGATAATAACTTCGAAATGACAGGCCAATTAGTACCAAACGTGTAAAAACTATTCCACTATAATCTTCCTTTAATTAAAGCCTATGGTCAAAATTAAGTGTCTTTGTTGATCCAAGCGGCCTACTCCTTGATTACACCAACTTGAAATATTCTTCCATTCATCCTTTCCATGTCCTCCTCTGAGGCCTGAATGAGCATAACCCCCTCCACCATCTCTTCCTCATATGACATGAGGAGGTCCCAGGAGTTTTCTGTAGCTCCTGAATCCTCCCCTTTTTCTACTGAAGGCTCTCCCTTCCTGATCACTGAAGGATCCACCAATCCACTTTCATGATTTTCAGCTCCGTGCGTAGAAGAAAGAGAAACCTCTAAAGTATTCTGTGTGGGGATCTTACATGAAACTGAAACCCCTTCTTTGTTCATGAATGAAACCCATGGAATAGACTCTGTTCCATTGCATTTGGCCTTACTAGCTGATCCGGTAACTATAGTATTTGAAGTGGCTAAATAATATTTTCATGCTCTTGACTTCTTCTCACCCTTGGGATCCAAAAGGCTTCCAGTTAGGAGGTTTCCTTGTTTCCCTTTACATGAACTGGATCAAACAAATTCCTCTTCCCCATGGTCTTCACTGGTCTGAGAGACCCCCTCTTGGTCACTTAAGGCCCCATCTTGGTCACTCAACTCCTCCTCCTCTAAGTTTCTACTCCCGACCTACTTACATTTCCACCTAGGAATGATTGTTTTTCATCCTTCAGGATCTTCATTTTCTTTCCCTGCCTCATCCAACAGCGAAAATCGGTAATGATCCTTAGTCGGCTTTGAAGCCTTGTTAAGAAGGGCCACCCGAGACATTAGCTCATACACATTAAGAATATGAGACTCCTTTAGCTCCCCAAAATAAACCTGAGAAACCGTACCTCTAGGTTCTGAAAGTTGGCCAATTCTCTAGCCACCCCTTCCAAAAGGGGAGAATTCTTATGGTATATTTGTTTTGGTTTGTTTTGAATAACATTATGGTTTATGGAGTTTAGGATTTTTTACAATAATTTTTTAATGTTATCTTTGATAATCACTATTTTTAATCTTTATATATTTGATATATGATACTTACCCTTGTTTCTTGTTATTTTATTATTTAATATTTGATACCATTGGAACATAATTTGAATTTTATGTTCTATTTAATACTACCTTTGATGACCTATTTTTACATTTACAATATTCCATGATGACATGATTTATGATCATCAAAACGGGGAATATTGTTTCCCTCCTTGTTTTAATGATCACAAAATAAAGATTATAATGAACTTAATGAATTTCATTTTTTTAAGAATATAATATTTTGAGATAGTTGATAAAGTTTTCTAAGTATGAGTAGCCATCAGTTGATACTAAGGATGAGACACAGTTGTGAATGACAGCGCCAGCTCGAGTCACACCGTCCACATGGAAATATCACTAAGTATGAGACATCATCGAAGGACACACCATCTAATGATATATCTCCTGATGAATTAATGCTAGTGTCATATAGCCAACATAAAATTTGGCCATGTACAAGAGACCACCAAACTAGACACTGCTAGTTGTTACACCAATAGTGAAGTGAAAGTTTGGATAATTCTAAGACACCACCACTATCATGCCACCAAAAAACATACTTCCAGAATTAGAGACACCACCAGACAAATGCACCGCTAATATTTCCTTAAACTTATTTTTGAGTACATTTATTTTAAGAGATGTATTGTTTCATTTATTGTAATTTATTATTTTAATGATTGTCTCTTAAATGTTCTTCAGAGTGCATTGGTGTGAGTTTCATATGTGAAGTACAAGGAAATAGAGTCCATCTTGATATTCATTTTACTTCTGATAAAAATTTAAATAGACTTCCTCATGCGTAAAAAGTGTTTAAAAAATATAAAATAGGGGAAAAATTCGACTACTAGCAATGGGAGCTAGAATCTTCTGAATATATAGAGCTGAACTTGATTGCAAACAACAAGAGATCGCCTACTATAAACAATATACTAGAAGATGAACTACACTATCACATCCAGTTCATTTCTCCAGTCAAGAACAAGAGCCTGCGACACTATCTTATTTTGAAGTTTTCAAGAGAACCTGACACAAGATTCACTGCAAATAAAATCAAGAGTCGTAAGCTTCATTGAAACAGACTACACATTTATAAACTCTACATTTTTATATTTCTCTGTTATATTTATCTTTATTACATTTTAAGTAGTGTGTGGACATACTCTATTTTATCACATGAACACTATCCCCTGTACTAAAATATGAGATAACTAGATATATTCTCATATTTACTTACACCAATACTCCAATGTATAATAATGATAGAGGTCCTTGTGTGGCCTATTTATTTTTACTCCCATGAATATCTGTGGAAGAGGTCATGTGTGACCCAGACAATTTTAGACTATATTAAAACCTCACTGGGGTTTTGGATCAGCATATTTATTTCTTATAAACTTCTTGGTGGGAGGTGATCACTAAGTGAAGAGGAATAATTATTTAATTTAAATTGAACCTATTCTTTTCAATCTTTCCAATGTGTGATTTAATTTTGTTTTAATTTATTTGTGATTTAAAATTAAAAAAAAATTACTATAAACAAAAAATATAGTTTGATATATTATCTCAATTTCTATTCATATAGTATTCTGATCAAGTAAATAGATTTCAAAGGATATAATAATAATATAATATATTATTCATACAAGACAAAAATCAATCTTTACATAAATCTTTAAAATGATTAAGATCTATATCATACTACATATTTTGACAAACATGGTTGTATTTAAACATTTGTGGGATCTCAAAATAATACATTTTAACATAAATTTATATTGTGTACTCAATTCATCCCCCCCCCCTATACTCACTCTTACCACCAACTATTTTACTTATTATATACTTTTAAAGTCATGAAAAAGGTTTTATAAATTTTAAATTCATATTTATATCATGATGATGTTAGAAAACCTACAAAATTCATAAACTGTAATCTTCATTATTCACCAAAATATCAAATTTTTCTGAAAAATACCAAAAATATACCCAAATATATTTTGGAAATAATTATTCCAAAATTTAAGTATATTTTTTAAATTTTAATTCCAAATATTAGAAATTTAAATTTTAGCTAAAATCATATAATAAATAGAAAAAAAACATCCATGAATAAATATTATTATTTTTCTATAAGTGATCACAATTTTATTATTTAAAATTGATTAATTATTATAATATTTGAATTTAATGATAATAATTACTTTAATTAAAATATATTTCATGTCTATATAATTATAATATATAAATTTTAATAGAAAGGTTACCATTTTAAATAATAAATTAAAATAAACATTATAAAAATTTATATTTAACTATACTCTTTGCTATAGAATTTGATAAATCATTTTATAAAATCCTAATATTTATTTTTATATATTTTAATCATCATAAATATTAATTTTTAGAAATTTCAATACTCTCATAAAGGCCTATACATGGTTGGTCCAATAATCTTTGGGCTAGAAAAAATATATTCCTTTATCAATCTATTATAGTCAGATCGACCTTGAACCAACCAATTTATTATTTGAACTTCCAAAAAATATTATTTATCAATTAATATTTGAAATTAAAAATTAATTTTTGAATCAGGCCTTAATATATTTTTAAATTAAATATATTTTAGATACAATAATATTAAATATTGAAAATTAAATTTATAATATTGTAGTATTTTTAAAAAATTTATAATTATATTATTGATTAATCAGGGTTGTGGGTTTCACACAATGTCACTTATTAAATATAGAGCTTAACCCAATTATTAATCAAACATTAAATTTAGGATCACTTAATAATCATGACTAAAACATTAGACCCTATTAGGAATTTTTATTAGGTTAGGATTATATATCCAAATAGGACTTCTTACCCATGTTCAAGTATACTTTAATTGGTTCAATTTCTATTTCAAAGGTCAAATAATTAGATAAACGGTAAAATAATTATAATACAACCCATAAATAAATATTATTTTATCCATTATTCATTTAGTAAAAAAATTTCAAAATTATATATATATTATTTACAAATTTAAAATCATATGTATATTATTTTGATTTATTTTTTCAATGTTGTTCTAGTAGGTTATATTTCTCTGAGACAACTACCTTGTGGGATTTCAAATTATACTATGGTTTTTTTGTTTTATTTTATCGTTGTAATGTTTTTTATTTTATATGGTATATTTATACTTTGTAAGTATTGGTTTATGTTGATGAAAAAAAAATGGCGTGTTTTTACAATTTAGTGAATGTGATTTGTACTATATATTTTACATCAATATGACTCATATATATTTATAGAAATTGATTTTTAATAACTTATAATTCTATTAATTAACACACAACAAAAAAATTGGACTGGATAAAAGGAAGAAATGGTGTTCGGTAGACATACTAAGGAATTTGTTATAGGAGTTTGGGACATCAAAATTATTTTGGATTCAATCTAAAACAACCACTATCTACATTATCAATCTATGTCTATTCTAACAAACTTTTATCATTACACTTAATTATATTTTATATGGAAATTACCCCAATTTGAATATCTTAACAGTACTTGGTATCTCATGTTATACAAAAATAAAAGGATTATATTTTTGTATGTTTGATGACAGAGATGATGAGTGTAAGAACCCAGTTTTCCACTCTAGTATGGATCCTTTAAATTTATTTCTAATTACTTATTTTGGACATCATATAGATGCCTAGTGGATTAGTGAAAGTCTCTAGGGTGTCTATGGCTTTTATGGATCCTAGAACTCGACTTTTTGGGAAAAATAGCCTTTTTGCACAGTTAGAGTAAGTTGTGTGGGAAGGGAGCACTATTTGATGTAACCCTATAGATGGTATAGATTTAAGGTAGATCCATCTCACATGATTGGCACACAGATTCCTTAATTGTGCAAGTGACCCTCTACTATAGGTAATTGTGCATGGTTATCTCAAGATTTGGAAAACCATGCAGAAAAACTGTGCATTGGATAAATTTTGGGAAATTTTACCATTTTACCTTTAATGATCTAATTAAGCCCATCGTTCTTCCCTTTTATGATTTCTAGTTTTATTATCCTCAACTTATCACATTTTATAGATTTTTAAAGGATATATATGGGGTTCAATAGGTATCCTTTTTCCGAGATCCGTTCAAGGATCCATTCATCATGTTTTATGTGTAACGATAAGTACTTGAGTCTGTTTGATCCATTCTTCTTCTCACTTCCTCCCAACCTAGTTATCGACGTTTGAGGATTTTTATCTTTTTCAAATATCTACTATTAACCAATCCATATCATAGATAAACACTAGAGTATGGGATTTTTATAATCCTAAGGTGGGTGGTCTATAACTCATCCCTCGTGTTCATTGATTTTGGATTTGTCATGTCGGGCCCACTGATTTTATTGGTTGTCCTTTACTACATTTATATGCCATGATTATAATCATCAAAACCATATGGTTATTCTTTCTTAAAACATAAGATTATTTTTAATTGGTTACACCCATAAATCCATTCATCCCATGTTTGATATTATGCCATAATTATCATTTAAGCGTTTTGGCATGTTTGAGCCACCGTTCAGGTGTGCCTTGTCTTGACCATATTAAGTGTAATATTTTCTATATAAAATAGAAAAGTTAGTGTTGTGAATTTTATAAGAAAATTTTCCATGTATGCTGACCATTTGACCCACCTAAGTTAAGTGATTCAATTGATAAAAAATCTTAAATGGATATTGGAAAGTATACTAATTATATGACTTGACCATTTTAAATGTAATTGAATAATAGGTTGCACATCTATAGCACCCCTTACCATGTTTATTGAAGGTATCATAGTGATCCTTGTTTGTTAAAATGCCTTAAATAGATTAAATGAATAGTTTCATGCTACTTGTCGTTGTCACACTAATGAAATGCAGGGATTGAACCAAATAGACTTTTTAATTAATTATTATTGATTAAATGGTTTTAATCTCAGTTAGCATTGTCACACTAGTAAATGGTAATAGATTGAGCCTTATGACTTGTAAATGAATTATTAATCAAAATAGGAGTGTCCTAACTTGAGATCACCTTGGATTCCCAAGGGAATTTCTTAACCTCTCAAGGACCCCATTCTGAATTCAAGGATACGGCATTCCTAGGTTTAGATCCACCTAGAACCTAGTCTGTGTAAAACCATGGATGCATAGTATGTCATTATAGGGTCCCTCATTTAGTACTACAAGATGCCTTGGATACACTCCTTGGATTCAACATTGACAAGTAGGTGCAATGGTTAAATCACATCGATCCCAGTCATTACTTAGCCCTGTTTTACCTTGGATAAACTCCTTTGACTTGGTAGGAAAATTATTTTGGAATGCCTTGGACTATAATCCAAGGATTACAGTCTTACAGCTTAGCCAGTCTACAGTCATTATTGATTTGGAGACCCTTTAGGTCTATGTTTCCCTAGTTATTACCTTGGAACTTCATTACTAAATATCATTACATGTTTCCCGATACATCTTAGAACCTTCACTATTGTCAACTTGTGACTTATTTATAAATAATTAACAATCAAATAATGAATTGCTTACATGTTCAAACACCATCCAAGGGAAAAAGTAGGTACTTGGGTATTTTCTTACATTGTACTACTTTAATATATATATGTATGCTTTCACACTATTACATTTCCATTACAAAAGTCGAATGTTATAGACACCATTGGTGGTGGCCCCCTGAGATTTATCTCACACCCACTTCGGGCACCGTTTGGTATCTGGGACAGGATACATGAATACATGTGTTGATAAATGGAATTAGATGACTTCTAACACTTGATTACTTATTTTTTAAAACAGAGAATGATATTATATGACCCAGCCAAATCTCGGGATTCATGATATAGTCTTCTGATTTATATTATACTTCAGTGGAACATGTTATGTAAATTTTTTTGTATCCACGTCTTCCAGTTTTATAGTGACATGGCATATCATCATCAATATTTTTAAGCTTGTATGTTATTCTAGTTATCTTTGTGGTTGTTTTCATCTCTATTTTCATAATTCCTTCTGTTTAATTATATTTCT
Organism: Viscum album; assembly: GCA_963277665.1. Classification (NCBI taxonomy): domain Eukaryota; kingdom Viridiplantae; phylum Streptophyta; class Magnoliopsida; order Santalales; family Viscaceae; genus Viscum; species Viscum album. The sequence goes on from OY728148.1 coordinate 865,531,389, forward strand.
TATGCTATTTACATTTTTTTCACTTATCGGTTGTGCTACTCTTTGGTAATCAGAGAGTATTCTCCCCACGGACACATCCTATGCCCTCACTACTAGTCGAAAACCTCTGGCATTTGGGATGATTCACTTGAGACCATATTTCCCACCAGGCTCGGGGCACCTATTAAGTGACATCTAGGTCTGGGACGTCACAAAGTAGTATTATATGGGTTGTTTTTTGGATTTTATATTTGGAAATAATAGATTGGAGATTAAGAAAAGATGGTAATTTGTCAGAAATTGTGATTGGGCATCACAGACCCATGTTCGGGGTAAAATCTAGGTTACCCAAAATATAATTGTTGAAATTTTTTTTCTTATTACAGTTGAAATTATTTGACCATTGGATGATTCACAAGATATGTGGAGTTTTTTATTATTACTTTGATGTAGTATTTCTATCATCCCTAACCCAATAATATTATGGAAAAGTTAATTATTTCATTCATCATATTAGGCACCATGAATTTGCATATCATGCATATTGTCATTCCATATAGGTGAATTTCACTGCTTTTCATTGCTTTCTATGCCTGTGATTATTGAGTGATGATTTCATAGTTAACTTGTGATTATATTACTCTCGGTTTCAATTGAATTATTTTCTATGTCAATTCCTGAGGTTTATGCTCCCTCGTGGGTCAGGATGCGTAATTTACCGAGTCGAACCATTATCCTATAAATAAATGAGTATCATTCTCATTGATAATGTGTATGCGCTCTAATTTAATGGAATTGATTGTCAGTTATAAAGTGAAATAGGACTTATAATTTGAAATAGTTACATATCCTTATCCCATATTATCATGCTTATGAATGGTAAAGGGGGGAACTTGGTAATTAAAGTTAAAAATTAAATGAAACTTATAATTGAGAACATAGTTGTACCTGGCCATCTAAGGAGGTAGTTAGGGTAGTATGCCTTGGGTAGTGAGTCTTTACTTATTTATATTCCAAAAGTGTTCTTATATATCTATTCAAATCTTATTTTGAGGCATGTGATAGGAATTTATAGGCCAATGTCACTACAAAGTCCTTTTATCATACACCAGGAAGGTGGCGAAGATCTTGCTCACTAAAAAAATGACCACTTTAGAAGGGGTTGATTTTGACATTAGAACAGGTAATAACCCCATATAAATACAATAGCATGAGTTATGGGGAACCACAACTATTGTGACCACCTACTATTGGTAGAGATGGTTTTGAGAAAGCGTTGGTAAAATCATTGTGACATTATTGGTGGTTACATTAGAGGGGGTTTAAACCCCCCTCAAATGTTGATCTAAGATTCACCAAAAATGCTTGTATTAGAGGGGGTTATAATCTAAGCTACCACTAATTGAGGGTTCTAAGGGAAGTTTGAACTGCCTATAATCAATTTTTACTTCAGTTTGGTTTTCACAACCACCCCAAAAGCCTCTATGATCTTTTTGTCACTTTTTTTCCTATCCCTACAACCCAATCTCCCTCCAATTCTCCACCAGGCCCCTCACCGGTTATCCACTCGACCTCCCTTCCATTCACCTGACCCACCCTTCCAATTCCCCACTTGGTCCATACTCCCCTCTCTAATTCCATCATTACTCCCATGAGAACCCCTCCACCATGACCAGATCGCTGGCATATAAAATTAGATCCGGGTGAGTTTCGAAGAGGTGACTCGCAGAACAGCTCCTTGTGCATTTACCACTGACCCAATTGGTTTTCTTTAATTACACTACACATTAATATATATATATATATATATGATGAAGCTTATTTATATAAATAATATTTGAATAAATATTTAAAAATATATCAATATATAACCTATACATATTTATATAAATTAATATATATGTTTTTAAATTATTTATTTGGGTATTTATATTATCATATATTTATACATTATAAAAACTATATATTTTTTATATGTCACTAAATTCATTTGAGTAAATATATTTTATAATACTATTTTTGTTATGTATACACACATATATTTACACATTTATAAATATATTTATGAAAATTATTTATATACTTAAATACATATTTATATATTATATACATGTTTATTAATATAATATATATATATATAACTATTTATTTAATGTATTTATATGATGTATTTAAAAATGTATTTCTATAATGTATTTCAATACATATATTTATTATTATGAGCATTAATGTATATTTATTTGTATAAATTGTATATATAATAAATATAATATGAAATAAATATATCTGAAATATAATTTATACAAATATTTCATATGAAATAGAATTTATAAAAATATTTATATAATGTATTTAAATACATATATTTATTATTATACACATTAATATATATGTATTTCCATAAATATCATCGTATAATATTGTGTACATTAGTATATATTTATTTGTATAAATTTTATATCATATAATATTACTTATATATAATATAGAAGTGTAAAAATATATTTTTTAAAAATATATTTCATGTTATTATAAAATAAATTATAAAAAATACAAGCTTGGGTTTTTATATGATATATTCATTAAATAAATTAAATTTATTTGTTTGTTTATATAATATGTTTATACTTTTATGTTATATATAATTAATATTTTATGAAATAAAATTTATAAAAACAAAAACATATTAGTGTACATAATATTTTAGGGTGTTTTGAACCCCTCTAATATGAAGGCGTTAGAGGGGGTTTTGAACCCCCTCTAATTTAAGACATTAGAGAGGGTTTTCAAACCCCTCGATTTTAATACATTAGATGTGGTTTTCAACCCCCTCTAATTTAATTCATTATAGGGGTTTTGAAACCCCGCCAATTTAAGATATTAGAGGGGGTTTTGAACCACCTCTATTCTCATTGATTAGTGATGGTTATGAACCCCCTCTTTTTTATTAAATTAAATTATGTTGAAAACCCCCTATAAAATCCCACCAGATATTTAAAAGATAATGTTTAAAATTTTAGAGGGGGTTCTTAACCCCCTCTAAATTTGATGATTCAGGAGAGTTGTACATATCTCCCTCTAATTAGTAAAAAAAATGAATTTAGAGGGGGTTTATAACCCCCTTTAAATTTAATTATTAGAGGGGTTTTTCTTAACCCCCTTAAATTATACAAAAACTAAATTTAGAGGGGGTTGTGCATAACCCCATCAAAAAACTCCCTCTAATCACCCTGTTTTTTTTTTGTAGTGGATCTAGATGTGGGGGGATAAACCACCAGTAATACCTCTTGGAGTTCCACTTGAGGAACCACCTATTGTACCTGATTTGGGAAATTATGCCCATTTTTTTGATAGTTTGTTACATATAATGTAGTCCATGCATGGTGCTCCAAGAGTTGCAGATACGATGGCTGATCTGAATCATGAGGTTCGGTAGCAGTATCCTTATAATTTCTTAGAGGATTGTGGTCCACGGGCTATTGATTCTTGTATAGAGGCCACCATGTCTATCTTTGATCATCAATATACGCGTCCAAAGTGGAGGGTCAAGCTTTCAACATACATGATTTGGGATTCAGCCAAGAGTTGGTGGGATATACTTACCCTGGATAATCCCCCTTGAGGCATGGTATGGGAAGATTTCCATACTATTTTCTATGATCAGTTCTTTCCTCATATGATGAGAGATAATAGAGCCAGATAGTCCATGCATATCGATTAGGGTTCTAGGTTTGTTATGGAACATTCAGTGTGTTTCACCAAGTTAAAATGATTTTCATTTCTTCCTGTTGGTGATGAACATTCGCATGCTAGAAGCTTCGAGGATGTGCTTATGTACACCATCCATACACAGGTGAATGTATTTCTCCAGCCTATTTTTTCTGTAATAGTCTATCATACTCTTATCATAGAATGAAACCTGAGGGATGGGAATGGCATCGGGCATAGAGGATGAAGTTCACAGTTGGCTAGTTGTTCTCCTAATGGCAGGAAATGTTCCCTCCATGTTTCTTGTTCATGTAGTGACAACCAAAGTAATCATTTTGATCGATCTATGGTTTGTCATAAGTGATGATGATGAGGAAATCTAAAGCCCCATTATGATAGAGACCTAATGGAGTGTTGGGATTTAGGTCGTATTGGAATCTTTAGAGGTTCTGAAGCACCTTTACACCAGCTTTGAGTGGAAAAGGATCTACTCCATCTCCACCTTCAGAATCGGGATCTATTTCAATACCACAAGCAGGGAGTTGGAATAGTACCGGTAGGTCTAGATGAGGTGGATGTCGTGGTCATGGTTTCTAGACCCCTGATCACCAGAAGCACCAACAGAGCAATTATGAATATGGTAGTCAAGCAGTTGCACAGGTTTGTGGATCAGTCTAGTTTCATATACTACATCTAATACCTGATAATCAGGCTACAGGACAATCTATAGTATGAGGTACTATTCTATAGGCATATACTATAGTATTTACATTATTTGATACAATTTCTTCTAACTCCTTTTTCTCTGTATCTATCATGGAAGCCTTGAACCTGATATGCATTATTATTTTTTCATAATGACCCTAGATACACTGTTATAAGTGCAGTCATAGGCATATGTCAATGTAGGTATTGTCCCCTTAAGATAGGAAGTTACCCTTTCTTATTGAACCTCTTCATTCTCGAGATAATAGGATTCAATGTCATTCTTGGGAAGGATTGTTTGGTTTAGTATCATCCTTTTATAGACTTTTATCCTCGTAGGGTATATTTTAAATCACTAAAAGGTAGTAGTTATCTATATATGGGTGACTGGGGTGTCCAATCTAGTAGAACCGGACCACAACATCCTGGGCTAGGTTAAGTTACCACCCAGATTTAAAATATCTTCATTGAGGATGTGGTTTTACATCAATATTATTTATCCCTAGTAGTGGATTGTTTTAGGGATGTATTTCCCGATGATTTTTCTGGATTACCTCCTAAGAGAGACATAGAGTTTACAATCGAGCTTATTTCAAGATCATCTACAGTTTCCATTCCTCTTTAATGTATGGCACCTATAGAGATCCAAGAGATCAAGAACCAGTTAGACGATTTAGAGGAAAAAGGATTTTTACAGCCCAGTACATCCTCTTGGGGTTCTCCCATGCTTTTTGCTAAGAATGAGGATGGAACCTTATGTCTATTCATGGATTACATAATGTTAAAATAGGTTTTGGTGAAGAACCTCTATCCATTACCTTGAATATATGATATCTTCAACCAACTATGAGGATCTAGAGACTTCTCTAAGATCACCTTGAGATTGGGTTATCATCTGGTGTGAGTAATTCCATAATACATACCTCATACATATTTTTGTATGACTTATAGTCTATATGAGTACCCTATTATTCTTTTTTCTCTTACAAACATGCCCTCTATTTTCATGGCTCTAATGAATAGCGTTTTCCATCCCTATCTCGATTCTTTTATGATGGTCTTTGTGGATGACATCTTGGTGTATTCCCACACTCATAATGACCATTCCAATCATCTTGATATCATTCCGAGTACACTGATAGATCATTATCTCTACACCAAGAATTCTAAGTGCCACTTATGGATTGAAAAAGTTCCATTCATTGGTAATATTATCTCAGAATTAGGTGTCTCTATTGAAACTAAAATGGTTAGTGTTGTAGTTTCCTGGGATCAACCCAAGAACATGTTTGATATATAATGTTTCTTGGGGCTAACTACATATTAAAATTGTTTCATATGGGACTTCTCATTCCATGCTTCACCTCTAACTATCCTTACAAATAAAAGTTTCAAGATACTATGGTTAGAAGCTTGTGAAAAATCATTTCAATAGAAGAAAGTGAGGCTTGTCTTAGTGCCTATTCTGACTCTTCCAGAGCCATGAATAAGTTATACCATCTTCTGGGACACATCATGCATCGGCCTAAAAGTATTGATGATGCAGGAAGATAGAGTTGTTGAATAAGGATCTTGAAAATTTATTCCTCATGAGAGAAACGACTTGACGCACGACCATTAGCAAGTAATAGTTGCCCATGGATTACATTTCCAGAGACACTATCTATTGGGTGAGTGCTTTATGGTGTAAATAGATTGCAAGATCCTCAAATATATCTTTTCACATTGTTAATTGAACCTTAGACAGTGAATATTGGTTGAATATCTACATTCATTTGATTTTGATGTTATATATATGCCTAGGAATTGAAATGAGTTTGCAGATGCACTGAGTCAGAAAACTCAAACAAATGTCATATGGGAATCCAATGATGAATTGATGTTAATGGAACTCTTCTATGAAATTCATCTGGAGTTTCATTATAGAAATGAGAATTTTTACCTATCATCTTTGACATTTACCTCTTCCCTCTTTGATAATGTGAAGGGTAGAAAATTTTAAAATCTTGAGGGATTGGTTCTCTATGAGAGTATATCAAAAGATAACCCACCTTTAGATTGGTCTATGGAAAGAGGCGGCATCCTATGTATTCATGGATGTGTTTGGGTTCCTATAGATATGAGAGAGGCTTTGATTTGTGAGTCAGATTCTTCTCAATGGTTAGTTCATCTAGGTATCTCAAATATGAATCGAGATATGTGAGTCCAGTATTGGTGGCCTGGGATGAAACATCAGAAAGTAGGCTTTATCACTAGGTGTTCCACCTGTCGAAAAATAAAGGTGGAGCACTAGAGACCTATAATCTTATTAAATCAGCTTCTAGTCCAGGAATAGAAATGGGAATATATTGGTATGGATTTCATAGTCATCTTTCCTATGTCTAAAGGAGATATTGATTTTGTATCGGTAGTTATTGACCGACTACTGAAAGTATCCCACTTCATTCCTATATGGGAGACTTTCTCATTCGAAGAGATGGGATGACTGTATATCCATGAGATCATATGACTACATAGAGTACCTCGTAATATCTTTTTAGATAGGTATGTTCTTTTCACTTCATGGTTATGGAAAGGATTACATATTTCTATAGGAACACAGGTAATTCTAAGCATATATTTTCAACCTCAAATGAATGGAAAATAGGAATGAATGATACAAGTCCTAGATTATATTCTCTGATCATGTGTCCTTGACCTTGATAGTTCTTCGGAGATAAATATCCTCTTGTTGATTTCTCTTATAATAATAGCTTCTAAGAGACAATTTAGATGGAACATTTTGAGGCCTTGTATGGATGGCCATGATGTTCACCCCTATGATGGATATAGGTTGGTGAGGCAGCCCTAATAGGTCCTCTTCTCATTTAAGAGACTTTGTATTTGGCTCAGATGATCATAAAATGTATGAAAATTGGTCAGTCTAGATAGAACACTAATGTCAATCATTGTCAATGACCTTTGTAGTTTGAGGTCAAGGATCATGTTTTCCTTCAATTATCACCCAGGCTAGAGAGTAAGTGATTATTGAAGCAAGGAAAGTTATTGCCTCATTACATAGGGAAGTTTGATATTATAGAGAGATTTGGGTCAGTATCCTATCCGTTTCTACTAACACAGAGGTAATGTGAGATCCTGGATGTCTTCCATGTTTTACAACATCACCAATATCATGCCAACCCATATAAAACATTTTATTCCAAGAAATTCAAGTTACTTATTGATTCTACCTCTGGGGAGTATCTAGTATGCATCATTGACCAGAGAAATAACGCTCTTTGAGGTCAGTTTGTCCCTCTAGTACGAGTATTATAGTAGCACGATAGTGTATAGGACAAGACATGGGAGAGAGAGGCTAAAATGTGTTCCTAGTGTCTACAGTTTTTCATAGAAAGTGTTTCGTAACCCATGGAAGGTAAAAATGGAGAAGAGTTATTTTAAGGGGGGATACTATAAGAACCCAGTTTTTCACTTAGTTATGAATCCTTTAAATGTCAGTATAATTCATTATTTTGGACCTCATACGGATTCCTAGGGTGTTAGTAAAGGTATTGAGGGTGTTTAAGTCTTGTTTGGAGCCTGGAACTCGACTTTTTGGAAAAAATGGTCTTGTCTCATAGTTAGTGTAATCTGTGTGGGAAGGGTGTACAGTTTGATCTAACCATGTGGATGGTCTACATTTCAATAAGATCTATCTCACTTGTTTACTGCACTTTTTCCCTAACCATGCAGCCAAAATGTTGATGTTCCCCTCCTCTCCAGGTACTCATGCATGGTTTGCGCACGGTTTGGAAAACCATGTGGATAAATCGTACACATGCTAAATTTTGGGTAATTTTTCCATTTTACCCTTAATGATCTCATTAATCCCCTAATTCTTCCCTATTATGATTTCCAGTATGATTATCCACCATTTCTATCATTTAGGATCTTTTTGAAGTCCTAATATATGGATCAAGATATCAACTTCATCCAAGATTAGTTCGATCTATCATTCATCACGATAGATGTGCAACAGTAAGTACTCGAGACTGTTTGATCTATTCTTCATCTCTCTTACTCTCAACCCAGTTGTCAAGGTGTGAGTGTTTTTACCTTTTTCTCAGATCTACATAGATCCAATCCAAATCAGAGGTCGATACTAAAGTAGGATGGTCAAACAAACCTAAGTTGGATGGTTTATAACTCATCACTCAAGTTCATTAATTTTGGATTTGTTGTGAGGGGCCCACCAATTTTATCATATGTTGTTTATTGAATTTATATTCCATCATTATAATCATTAAAATTGTATGGTTATGATCCTTCCAAATTTGTGATTAGTTGGTAGTGGTTACACCCACAAATCCTTCCATCCCCTAGAGGATATTATTCTATAATTTTTGTTTTGGTGTTTTGGGATGTTTGATCCACTGTTTGGGTGTTCCTTGGCATGACCTTCCAAAGGGTAACATTTTCTATATTAAATGGATCGATTTATTTTTTGAATTTCATTATATAAAGTATCATGTATTCTAACCACTTGACCCACCTATGTTAAGTTCTTCAATTTATAGTAAATGTTAAATGAAAATTGGAAAGTATACTATGTATATTACTTGACCTTTTTAAATGTAATTGAATAATAGGTTTCACGTTCGTAGCACCCTTTACCATGTTGATGGAAGGTAGTGAAGTGAAACTTACTTATTAAAATGCCTTCAATATATTAAACGAATGATTTCATGATACTTGTCCTTATCACACTAATAAAATGCAAGGCTTGAACCAAATGTACTTATTAATTAATTATGACTTGATTAAATGGTTGTATGCTCAATTAGCCTTGTCACACAAATGAAAGGTAATGAATTGAACCATATTAATTGTAAATGACTTCTTAATCAAAATAGGAGTGTCCAGAAAAAATGTTTCCTTGGATTCATGAGTTAATTCCTTAAACACTTGAGGACACCATTTTAAATTCAAGGATACATCTTGCTTTGGTTAAGACCCACATTGAACCTGGTCCTTTTCTAACCATGGATGCCCGGTATGACACCATAAGATCAATCATTTAGTACTATAGAATTTATTGGATACACTCCTTGGACGCTGTAGGTGACTTATTGTGGAATGCCTTGGACTATGCTCCTTGGATTACACTCTTACCCCTTAGTAAGGCTACATTAATTACTAAGTTGGAAACACTTGAGGTCTATGTTTCCTTATTGTCACCTTGGAAATTCATTATGAAATATCATTACATATTGTCTTGTTACATATAGGAACCTTCACTCTTGTCCACATGTGACATATTTATAAACTCAAAACAAACAAATATTGAACCGGTCACATTTTTAGACACCAACCAAGGGATAAAGTAGGAACTTAGGTATCTAATTACATTATACTACTTTACTTTATATATGAATTCTTGCATACTATTACATTTCCTTTACATAGGGTGGAAGTTATAGAGACCAATGGTCGTGGCCCATTGAGATTTATCTCACACCCTCTATGGGTGCCTTTTGGTACCCGGGGAAGATTACATGAATGCATGTGTTGATAAAGGGTAGAATACGTCTTTGAAAACATGATCTCTTCTTGTTTATGATAAATCATGATAGTAGAGGACCGAGCCGAAGCTCAGGATGATTTCCATTGTCTTTTTATTTCTATTATACTTTGGTGGACATGTTATTCCTGTTATCTTGTATCCATGTTTTCTTGTTTTCTAGAGGCATGACATATCATCATCAGTTATTTTTTTCTTGTTTTTTATTCCAGTTATTTTAGTTGTTTTTTTGTCTCTATTTTCTATGGTGCTTTACTTTTACATACATTTCTTCAACTATTTACCTTTTCTATACTTATAATTTCTGCTAAAAATTGGTAATGAGGGCATAGTATCCCCATGGACACACCCTGGGCCCTCACTGCAAGTCAGCAGCCTCAGGAGTTTGTGGAGATTCCCTTGAAGCCATGTGTCCCACTAGGCTCAGGGAACCTATTAAGTGGAATCATGGTCTGGGACACCACAATAAGGCTATATTCATTATATATACACTATGTGGAAGGCGTTTCTAGTGTTATAAAGAAATTATAAGAAATATAATTGATTTCAAGGATGTTATTATCTTAGTGAATCAAAATTCTATTCAAACATCATTTTATATTGATTATGATATTTTATAGGAGTAATTAGAATGGGTTAGAAAACATCAGATAGATTTTAATATAGTACACAATTTTACGTAATCTCATAATGGTTATTGAATTTATAGTAGTGATAAAGGTCTAAAAAAATGGGGAACTATGTTTATAAAACATATAATACATGTTGATCTTGAAAATATCGTTAAAGATAGTGGTAAGGTATTTTACTAAAAAAAATTAGAAAATTGTAATAATTCTAGATTTTTTTATATTATTGATCAAAATATTGTTGACGCAACATTGTAATATGTGGATTTGATTATAGTGATAGAACAAGAGTAAGAACATATTTAAAACAATGATTTTTTGGAATTATTTTTACATCCTCAATATAATAATGATATCAGGATATCATAGGTTTTTAAAAATTATCTGAATAATAAGGGAGAAGTATCATGAACCAAATATCAACTTATGTAAAAGAGATACTCTCAAATTTAGGGAATATATTTTGAAAATACATTTTCTATAGTCATTGAGCCTGAAATGATCATAATTTTTCTTGTGATATGTTCTCAAAGAAATTATAAAGTTTAATAAATATATCAAAAATAAATAGTATTGAATGTTGAACTTGATGAGGATGTTTAAAGTGAACAACGTAAAAGTTTTATAATTGATGGTGATGGTTACTGAGAAATAGAAAAAATAAAAGATTATACCTCAAAATAGAACCTCTAGATTGATATTGAGTGATAGATAAAAACATAAAGAGCATGTATTTTATAATAGGAAAAGTGGATAAAAATATCTATATTAAGGGATATAAAAAAATAGTAATTAATATTTTCTTTGTCAATCACGCCATTTTTTTAAAAATGAAAAGAGAAAATTTATAAATTATTTTCAACTTAAAAAATGATAAAAACATTTTATACATCAATTATTAGAGAGATGAAATTATTTTTTTAGTTCACATGTTATGAACATTGTATAACATATTTTTCACTCATAAGTAAGGTATACCATGGAGGTTTTAAAATGTTTTTTAATTGAATATTAAAATGGGGTTTTAAACAAAAATTACTTCTATCTAATTCATACATGGGTAAATATGGAAAGAGTGTTGATAATAAGTTGTTCTAAAGGCCTATCAGAATGAAACATTATTTTTTAGTCTCTAGACTATCCATTGTTTTTGTCATTTCTCATTGAGAATGATTCTAATGAAAACCTAACAAGATGAATATTTTATAAATAGAACAATTCTTATTCTACATCAAAGGGAATATTGATTATGTATTTTGGTATGATAATGATATATAATTATATTTATATAAATATATATTAATATTAATCTAAATATTGCTAGTGATTTTGGATATCAAGAGTCAACTTTTGGATGTAAATTAAATACCCTAGAAACATGAAATCCTTAGTACTCCAAAAATTAAAATTACATAACTCTAATTAAAATATAGTTTTATTATAATGTATAATAATAATCTATAACATAAAGAATATTTATTAATTTTAAACTTAAAAACATTAGGGTGAATATTTCATATCAAATGATTGTTGGGTGTGAAGATCAATGTGCAATAAAATTATTAGATAATCTAGTGAAACATTTGAGGTTGAAACATGTTGATATAAAGTAGAACATAATTATAATGAAGTTTGAATACTTATATCTTTAATTGTAATATTTTTCAATGATATTAAGTTGTTAATAACATAAGAAATCCAATAATGAATGATGACTTCCACACTTGAGAGTTTTTTTAGAGTGGATTCGCTATAAAAATCCATCTAATTTCATTTTTTTATTGTCTATCATTAATTACAATTCATTTGATGAAGAGGTAATATTATTAAGAAGTATATCTTCTTTAAATAGATTATATACATTAAAATTAATATAAGATAGTGGAATGAGTGAGAATTGGATCGATGCTTTTCCTTATAGGAGGAGACAATAGGTGTTTCTTATTGAATATTGGAGATTAAAGACTGTATAATTTCTTCAAATGTCTCCAAAAAATAAAAAAGAGGAAAATTAATGAACTGATAATGATCATGAAAATTTTTGTTCCTTCGTGAGGTGAATTGACTTTGGGGAGTCATGAAAAGTATCAATAAATAAATAGTTATATATTCCTGATCATTACAGTGAGGGTTGTGGAATGTTAAAAAAATAATTCCATCCAATGATGTAGTTTCTAGATAAAATATATACTACATAATACTATGAAATTTTTATTGAGAGAATTTATTTTAAAGTTTATTTTTATAGATTGCTATTATATTTATTGATAAAATGATCATAGCTGAGTTAAAATATGATTGAAGATGCGATAGAATCAATGGGATAAGTAAATTATAATATAGTATAATCTAAAACACTTAAATGAATAGAAAAATTACATCATGTATTTTTAAAATATTATATAATTAATTTAAGTAAAAATAGTAATTTTATGGTTTTTAGTTTTATATTGTTCTAGAGAATGATCCCAAGGGTTCCAAAAATAGATATGTCATCTATGTATTATACCTTGATCTCTAATGGAAACATATATAAAAGAGTTACTCTTTTTTTTATAATAACAGGGTGATATTAGAACCCATCTTGTGGAATAATGAAGAAAATAGCCCTAGTCGGTCTCATGATTTGAAGAAAATTCCACATAAATCATTCCCAAGAAGAAAATCCATACTGGAGTTGACCATTTAAATTATATTGTTTAGGAGAACTATGGAATATTAAAATTAATTATGTCGTGGTTATTTTTAAGAAAATAATTAAGGTATAAACATAACCAATGGATAATGAGGAAGGATATATCATATCTGTTTGTGTATTTTTGGCTCATGTTATGCTAAACTAGACCATAACAAAGTGAAATCCACTATGCCATAGTAGTTATTTTAATATTTATATATGTGATGTTTTTCATGATGATTTTTTATGAAACATTGAGATATATGTACATAAAATCTTGTTAATAATAGAGATATCTTATATATGAATTTGAGGATAATAACAACAACACACACTTCATCCAACATCTAAAGGAACTTGATGTGGGAAGTGAAAGATTAATCAAATTGTTGACAATTTTTTGATCATTTATATACGTAGATTTTTCTATCAACTTCTATATTAATTAATATTACTTTTTATTCATAAGAAATGATCATAGATAGTAGGACCAAAAATATTAAACACCATAGATTAAAAACTCGATAAAAATAGAGATTAAACCTTCTAAATCTCTTATGTCATTTTTGTTTTACATGTATCTCTCTATATATATAATTTTATTTCTTTTTTTCAGGAATCATAGATTTAATCAAAAAATTAAAATTAATTTTGAGAGTTCTTATTTTCTTAACCACTGATTCACCCACCCTCCCCCCACTCTATGCTTGTGAATCTATCACATGAGCCTATCATAATCATATATTTCGTTGTTTTGCCAAATGAAAATGTCAACACTTTTCGAGGAGTGTGAGATATTAAATAGAACATGGAATACCCTATTATTTTTTACCTCATATTTTGAATTTTTTACTTCACTAGGTTTTATTTCATGAGTCGTATTAAAAATATTAAACTATTTTTCCAAATTTTATGGACATTTATTTAAATATATTTATTAAACACTTTTCATGACTATTTTTGAAAAGGAATGAAGAGTTATCATCTAATATTTACCTATAATAAAACATAAATATATACCTTATTATCACTTAGATATAGTATAATAAAAAATAAAGTGAAAATTAAAATTTTTAGTTTTTGTTATTTTTTTAACAATGTGTCTTTCAATGGGAAACAATAGACCTATTTTTTAATAAAGTTGAATGTAGTTCATACTTATGCATTGATTTTCAAAAAATGAACATGGTGAGTGTTAATATTAAATATATATTATATTGTTCTAAAGATTTATTTAATAAAAATATGAAATCTTACTTTTTTATAATATTTTATATTAATTAGGAAATAAATATATAAGATTTAGAGAGAATGAAAATCTAAAGATAAATTATTGAATATAATTCAAACATTATAAATTTTTTTCTGTGTTATTTTAGATTACTAATGCTTATGAAATATTCATTTATTTGATGAATAGTATTTCATATGTGTATCTTGGCATATTTTTAATGTATTTTTGGATGAATTTATAATTGATTTAATTCTATAAAATGACCAATAAATATACTAATATATTTTTAGAGGATATATGTAAACATATTTTTTATGTAGTGTATTGTGAACCCTCAAGATTAGGTTTAGGTTGGGTACCTATGAGAGAGAATAATATTATATCTTATAAATATAACTAGTTAAATGAAAACTAATATAAAAAGTATAAAAATGAATTATATTTAGATATATAGTTACAGGATTTGAACTTATTGATACATTACAACCTTCTAGAGAAATATATGATATTAATCTCTAGAGTTTGATTTAAATTTTTTCAATGGTATTAGATCTTATGGAAATGACTGTATGCTTAATTCAAGAAAAAATTTGATTTTTAATTCATTTATATACCTATAAAAATGAAATTTGAGGGATAATGAAATAAATTAAAAGTATCAAATTCAAGTTGATGATAAAGAATGAAAATAATGACAGTAATGAGTATGTTGAAAATGTGGTGTTTGGATAATACAAGTATATATAGTGTTATGATGAAGAAATGTCAACTTTATAATCATAGATCAAATAAAATAGAGAATTTTATCTGATTTAACTTCTATATAAATGTGTGCTATATTAAATTATTGAGATGCCATTGATTGATAGAATCTAAAAGTTATCCTAGCCATATATTTTAGAAACTAAAAAATTGTTACTACCAATTTAAAAATTAGAAGTTATAATACAATTTAATCATTATTTCATTGACATAAATAATAGTGTACTAAATTAGTATAAAACTATTAAATACATATTTTGTTGGTGTTGGATAATGAGGGAAATATTTAGTTTTTTATTCTCAGTTATTTACTTTTAAATTAGTTAAGGTCAAGAATCAATGAATCAAAAGTATTATATTACTTTTTAATACATAAATATTTAAGTCAAAAGAAATATACATGGATTTTTTTATTGTTCTACTAAGAACATCATGAAATTATGATTATATTTGGCTTGTTGGTAACAAACTTTCTAATTTATCACATTTTCATCCCACTTTATATACCATTATAATGAATTAATTGGGTAAATTATATGTAAAATAAGTGGGTTTAATTCACAATATCCCTCAATTAATTATTTCACCCCAATATTTTTGTTTATTTTAGTGATAATGTAAAAGAATAAAAAATTCTATATGGATTAAATTGATACTTATCATTTCCTATAATCCTAAAATAAATGATAAATCTATATTGGTGGATATTTAATGGTCTTTATAATTAATTTTACCTAAGATTTGGGTGAATCTAGTTAGAAGCCTCTCAATATTCTACCCAGTCATTTAAAGCCACATATATATCTTCTTACTATATTAAGAATAATTGATCTCAATAGATACAATTAAATAGTATGTAGAGATGAAAATTACATTACGAATGTGAGTATTTTTTGGTTTACCACATGATTAAAATATTAAAATAATATAAAACTCAATATGAGATATTCAATTCCATTATAATAACAACTTAATACACGTATAATAAATAATGTTAGACTCACTATCTACTTAAAAAATAATTTTATGTCTCATTTCCTTCACAACCTAATATAAAAATATATATTTAAAAACTGAGAAAAACTACAACTAAAAATTTTAGTCATTTAAGAACATAGTCTATCATCATTATCATTTCCTAAAAATGGATTGATTTGTCATTTTTCTCTTTCCCTTTCTTTAGAGTCTCCATATGACTTAATAAATCCACTTCTTCTATTTTAATTTCAACACACTTTCCCTGATAATTATAGACTCATTATACTTAGGAAAAAAACTATCCTTATACCATACTACCCCTTCAGATAAATCCACTTGTATGTAAATTTTCTATGATTTTTTCATGGGTAAAGTGAATTCTTGAGGTACTCTAACATTATAACTAAAAATCAATCTCTAATAATAAAAATCAAGTTAATATATAGTCAAAAAATCATCTGTCTCCTTTCTTGAGTGAATTTTTATCATTCTATTAAAGAATTTACATTTCATCCATGTTACTTTTCTAAAAAATATTATATATATTTCATATTGAATAGTTTTCCCTTGATATTTATAAAAAATTGGGATTACTAATGAAAAGTAATAAATTTATCATTGTAAAATAAGAAATGTTATAAAATCAAAATACTTAAGTTCATAAATGTATTAAATAAAGTGGTTCACATCATTTCTTGAATTTTTATCAACTATGTTATATGATTGAATCACGAGTGATTATATTTTAAATTTCAAATATGATCTATAATCCTAAAACACATGGGTTAAATCCCCCCTTCCACATCACATGTATGTCAATTAGTGATACATAGTGTTCTTCAACTTTTTCTCCATCCACTATTGTAAAAATTATATATCACTAAAATTGACTACATTACATTTTTTTATATCTCATATTATTGATTATTAAAGGAAAAATCCCTTAAACATCCACCCATATACCATGCATAAATTTTACCATCATAATAGAAGTCATGATAGTCCATTTTGATATTACTTATCAAATTTTATGATTGTAATATTTCTTTTAGTACCAAACCTCACTCCTATATACCATAAAATTACTCCCTATGTTAACTTTTGAAATATCCTTCACCTATACTAATTATGAAAAATAAGAGTTCATGGTTGGCTTATAATGTTTCATTAGATTTAATAGTAATTATATTATATATTATCATAAAAAGTGTCATTTATAATGATGTGTTAAGTTCATTAAATGTGTTATTACATGATTTATGATATACTAATTTGTATATCTATGACTCTTTTATTCATTGTATTTTTTTCCTCTAATAAAATTTAGTCATCTTATATGAATGCCTACACCATATCATTTACAGTGTTATATTCTTTCTCCTACAACAATATACATATATTTTCTTTTACTAATATTCAATATAAATCATATTATGACCACCTTATCAAAATTACATTTAAAATGTACTTCAAATAACTACTCAACATCAAAATCACCTCCCAAATAATGTATTTATAAAGGAGAGTTTTTGAAACTATTTATCCCTATGAATTACTTCACATTAAAACATTTATTTTGGATTCAAAATAATGAAAAAAATTGACAAAAAAATATTACTACATCAAACACTTTAGACTCAAATAATATGACATACCTCATTTTATTTATTAGAAATACATCTTGTCCTCACCCATCCAATATAGGAATAAACACCACTTTACATAAAAATACATCTAATCTACAAATTATCTCTACCCATTAATAGTGAACACCAATTTTTATGTTCGGATTCTTAATCAAGATTTAAAAACCACTACGAGGCTATTTCTATTTAATAAATAAGTTTAATTAATCCAAATAAAATTTTAGGTCATAAAATAAGTGATTACAACACTATCACTAAATAATTTCTTTTTTGAATGAGTTGGTCCAAACAAATAACAGTTATTAAAAATACATAAAGTAATAAAACAAAGTGGAGACTTCCTAAATAGTATTATGAAACATATGGGGGTAAAAACTATCTTTTATCCTATTTTTAAGTCATTTTTTGAGACAATCCTTATTAATAATTTTTATAACTTGATCATCATTAGGAATATATTTCAATTTTCCCTAATTTTCCTCAAACTAATTCCCGATGGAATGAAATTTTATTTCCATATTTTTAGTTCTCTTATACCTATCTAGAATATTAATGAGATTTTTATCACTATTGATGCAATAGATAATAGAAATTTTTAGATTAAAACTTTCACCAATATTAATAAGTTAATATATTATACATTATGTTATAGTGAAGATAAAAATAATAGTTATATAATCTACTTTAGTTTTGATCAATGATATGTACTCTCATATCATTCTATGTAATGGGATAAATTTTATTCCAATATATAATTCTCTAAATATATTTATGTCCCATTATTTATAAATCTCTTGCAATCAACATCAGTAAATGTGACTCCATACTTGTAATGATTTGAGACATTATATAAGAAATTTTCAATAGCTTATCTATTTTAATTAATGATTCTATCACAAAATATTAATGATTTTATTTGGGTGAACTTTGTATTCATAATGTCAGACTTATTTTTGAAGACAAAATCAATTTGGTTTGGTTTTTTCATATAGTTTCAACATGAAAAAATTCTTCTTTATTAAGTAACATTTACTTCCTTTTATTATTCATTATTCACATGTTTAGTTATAATATAAATTGGGATATTAACTATTTTATATCCATCCACACAAAAATTATTGAGAACATAATTTGTGAACTTAGATTTTTAAATGAATAAAATTTTTTATTTTAAACAACGATTAAGAAAAATAATAATTCTAATTCCATTATAAGTGAAATCTCAAAGTTCTATTATATAAGGATATGAATCTATTAAAAATTAAAATTACTTGTATATATAAAGATAATATCATTAACATAAACTAAAAACATAATTATTTTATCAAAACCACTTTTTCTTTATAATTTATGGTCAATTATCCTGTATCAAACACTAATTGTTTCAGATATATGTCAAGTCTTAAATAGAAACCTCTAGGTCCTATTTAAATACATAAAAGATTTCTTCAGTTTGAAAATTTTATCAATATAATCAAGAATATTAAATCCATGTATTTGACCAATATAAACCTATTTTTTCAAGTATTTAATTCATAAAATCTATGGTAACAACCATCTAACAATACTTGACTCTTCATTCAATAATAAGAGTAAAAATAGTTTTATAATATCAACCCTTTCCAATAGAGAAAAGGTATCATACATATAGACCCCATAATCAGATTATATCCATTATAAAATTCTAGATTTATTTATGATAACTTTTCTAATTTAATTTATATTATCTATGAACACCCATTTTGTTCCAATAACATTTCCATAAAATATTCATAACACTAAATCCTAAGTACTTTTTCATAATCAATTGTTTCATTCTTCCTCCATGGCCTTAACATAGTTCTCCTTTAAAACTTATTCAATTATTTTAGCCTCAAATTTTGTTATAGGATAATTACCATGTAACATATTAATTCTCCTAGTTTATAGATGCCTCCACATTTATATTTTAATGTGTATTTATTCATATGTTATTTAGAATCTTCTTTTTAATGTATATTTAAAATTTATTTCCTTAAAATGTTTAACCTAACTATATGAACTTATTATGGAATCTTCACTATTAATATGAGTTTATTTGATCTCATATATGGGTTCAAAATGATCTTCATCATTATCCATTCTTCTTTAATAATATCTAATTTGATCCATAATATTGGTTACATCATTTATTTTAATCAATATTTTCAATATTTTATCATAATAATTGCAGGCCTTTATATTATAGGGAAAATTAATCAATATTCCTTAATTATCCTGGTTTATAAATTTCAATTTATCTATTTCCTTATTAAGAATAAAATTCTTACTTATAAACACTATAAATTACTTTATAATAGGTTTTCATTTATTTTATAGCTCAATTGAAGTGACATTGACTCATAGAAAAATTAGATCTCAATTTTGAAATTCAATTTTAGTTTTCTCAACACAATATAAAAATATCATGTAATTTAAATTTATATTGAAAAAATCCATACCATATTGATTATGGTTCGAATCAATCATCCAACTACCCCATTAAATTAGGGAATTGTTATATAATTAATTGATTGATTAATTTAATAAACATTCAAGTATTTTATTATTGAGTGATTTTAAAACTGTATCAAATTATTTAACATCATCATTTTGATTTCCCTATCCATATAATTTCTACCATTATTATACATCTATTAATATAGTCCATACACTTAGTCTTGATATGTATTTTCATTCTATATCCCTTATAGATTTAGTGATCTATAAAAATGATATTGTATAACAATCCTTTTCGTTATCATTGTATCATAGGTCACCACACATTAGTGTAAACATGGTAAAGTACTTCTCTATACCTCAACATCAAAAATTTATAGGATTTCAGGATAATAATTCATTCTCAATAGGCCTAACATATATATTATAAGTTTATTAAAAATTATAGAACAGTTTAAGTATTATGTTATTAAAAGATTCTTCATACTTATTTGTATTATATGACCATGTAAATAGTGTTTTATATTATTCTTATTATCTTTTTAGTAATTAGATAACTCATTTATTTCAACAAATTTAAGAAAAATTCCCATTAATTTATTCTCTTTTCATGACCAATGTTCTATCACTACATATGGTTATATAACCACCTCAAGTAAATCTAACCACATGTTATGATCCACACAAAACTCTAAAACATTGAAGATTATAAATATGATCTCCAAAAACCAATAAAATTATTAATTTAATATTTATTCCAAAAATAATAAATCTTCTCATGTCTTGGATTTTTAATTTGATACCATTGATAATATTTACATTACCTCTCAAAAAGGATTTAACATTTTTAACATACTCATATTTCTATTTATATTAGAGGAACATCTATTATGTATAATGTATCACCTCCACCCAATTAGTCACTTGAACAGTGATTTTGGGCCAAGTTCCACTGGCCTTAGGCACACCTCCCCATATGCTAAAGGATTTCAACTAGTAGTAGGGTGTAAAGTAGTTATAGTTGGAATATAGTACCCTATATTGATGATATAATGGTCATGTGATATATATAAATAAAATAAAAACTAGCGGGAAGGAAATAATGATAGACTCAAAACAGTAACCTTCCCTTGGCAGAAGCATATAAATATTTAACATTAGTAAAAGAAAAATCAACAAAACTGGTGGGAATAAATAAATAGAATAACATTTCATTTTTATGTACTAAAATTATAACATACATCCAACACATGTCATAAAATAAAATAATAGAATAAGGGTTGTTCGTGGTCTAACATCAGTATATACATCTAAGTAGCATGTTGATTTATAAAATAAATCAAACTGAAAATCCAATGCATGTAGGAACCTCAAGGTCCATTTCCAACCATCCCAAGACAGCTTTTTCATTAAGATCCAGCTCGAGAACCTGATCCCTTACCTGAATGAAAAAAAGCATGACGTCTATAGGCATCCCAAAGGGCCTGTGTAGGGTGTGATAATGAGTCTCAATAGGCTTACACTAACATGTTATTACCTTATATTTTTTATCTATAATTTGTTTACTAACAGTAAATTAAATAATCATCACATAAATAAAATAAAAAAAGATTCTCTAGTGCTCAATAGAAACTAGGAAGCTATCACCTGCCTCAACCAACTCAAAAATACTATAGTGAAGAGAACCCTGAAGTTAATCCTTTATGAATCCTCTGATATATAAATTTCTAGGTGATCCCTCAAGTTCCACCTCTAAATATGTTACATGGAACCATGATCCTCCCAACACCACATGTCCGTGTCAATTCACTGAAATTATAACAGCATGCACAATCAATAAAACTCAGGTCCCTTATACACCTACTCGAAATCACTAATTAGCTCAAAGCCTGAATTCCACAACCAGGGTGATATTTGTCATAAAATTAATGACACCATAGTATCAAATAAGTACATCCTGAAAAAAGGGCATGTCTTTCCTCTAAAATAGGTTTTTACCCAATGGCCTCATGTATGGCAAGCCACAACACCCAAATGACAGCCTCAACGTTGTTATCTAATGGATCCTCACCATTCATGTGGATTTCTATGACAAGAACCTCAAAACATAATTCCTAATCTAAAAATAAAGGAGTTATGCACCCAGGAAAGAAGTTAAAACCACAACATTACTGATTTATTCTATGTGCACATGACTCCAAACAGCACTTTGGCCAACACGAATGATTAGAAATCCCCAATTTAGAACCTGAGCCACACCAATTCTGGTACCTCAGGCCCCTATGATTCTATATGTCAATCTTATCACCACTCCATATCAAATATCTCAGGTCATGCCCCCAAAATTATGGCCTTTCCACATCAACTGATGACTGAGTCACCAAACCTAGGATCAACATCACCGAGAAAACATATAAAATGATCCATGACCAGCCTGAGAATCACATCACCACAAAATATATATCTATCACTCTCTAGATCTTCTGGTGGAGCCTGTAATGTTCTTTTGGAACTCAAAAGTGAATCACATTTAATTCATATTTATAAAACAATTAAATACTATTGAATTTAACAACTCAAATTAACTAAAACAGTTCAATTTATATAAATAAACACACCCCATCCTGACTACCCAATTTCCACAATATTTCACATGGATCAGACCATTTATAAAATCATGAAATCATTCCCATCGGAATCTCATAAGATTAAATTTAATCAATTTAAAACCACTATTTAATTTGTAGGGTCTCTCTCAGTCAACACAATGGCATGATCAAAGCATACCCTTGAAACACTTGAGAAATCACAAATAAAAGTAAGCATCACTTACCTCATATTCATAGATATAGGAACATTGGATATTATCATATAACTTGAACATATTTGGAAGAAATCTTCATTTTAGATTAAGGCCCTAAAAATAAGTAAAAACTCGCATGGATTTATCATCTTATGAGGTGAGAGAAAAGAAAAATAAAGGCAAGAGGATATAGAGCCTTACCAAGATGAATCCAATATAACCAATGGACTAAATAATGGAGGAAATATGTCGAAGTTGTATCACACCCTAGAGAAGGATGAAGGGACCTCAATGGTCAGACGGGAGGAATACCACATATATAGGAGACAAACAAGAAAAGAGTTAGCACACCCACTAAACTCTAATAAATTCAAAACAGGTGAGAAATTCAACCTCCTCCAAAAACATGGGATGTTACAATCTCCCCACCTTAACATATCTCATACCAAATATATAAAACAAAATTTTTATATGGTACTTAACATACCCACCTCTTCAAAATTAAAATGGACTACCTTGGTCAAAAGAGAATAGGTCAACTACCTTTAGGGGGCTCCCCACCTTAGTACTTACATACCTCGATCACATTCAAACCAAAAACTCAAATCAAATAGATGGTCCATTGACCAAACCAAGACTCAAGTCCTCTCATGATGCATAGTCACTCCCACATATCCACAGATTCCTCTATGTTATACCTAACACCCATCAGAATCTCACACTGTAACAATGCCCACCTCATGCCGATGCAACACATGGCACCTAGGAGGTCCTGCATCTCAACATATGCTCAAAATCAATCTCAATGCCCCAAAACTCAAAATTTACCACATTGTAATGATGTTGATATTCCTACGTACCTTAGATAACCCACATTTACTCGATTCCTCGATGCCAACACACCTTAAGAACCCCCAGTGCCACACACCTCATACATACATACATACATTCATACACACACAATATATAATGCTTCTGTGTTGATTCCAACCTACTAACCACATCTGGATAGTAAATAAATACATTTCACACACCTCATTCACCCAAATAAGATATGCCTCTAAAGAGGATAATCCAAAATGAAAAAAAAACAAGTACCCCAGTGACACCCATGGCGTACCTCTGGTCATCATCAGTTCACCAGCCTTCTATGACCCTGGTAGCTTCATGGTGTGCACCTGTCCTGAACCCTGACTACCTAAATCCAGGCCTCCCTATAGTATTATGACTATAACTAACCACATACCACATTGTTAGGTCCTACTATCTTTTCCACATCCTCTGTATGTAGGTAAAACTCATCTACTATCACCTGGTACTACTCCCGGTCTGACCGAAGCATCCTGAGTCTACCCCATTTCCTAATTATCAATTGTCAGATAAGGATTCCTATAGAACCACTTGAGATAAAAAATTAGAACTTGCACATCCAACCAGTGATTATTCAGCTCTCTGATTATATAGGTCTCCAGATTAACCCTATACCCTGGAGGCTTCTCAACTTCTATAATATCATCTTCATCGATTCGGTCTAGTTCTCAGTATCCTATGGACCACCCTCGCCCTAAAATATCAGTGGGTGTTGTGATTGGAACTCTCCAATCAAGTATGCTTGAGAAGGCTCTACTCCCTGGGCTCCCCTATCAATCCCCTATATGTTACGTATCAGGATCACTTTGAGATTCTCATCAAGATACAGCCCAACAACTTTCAAATATAAAGACTACCCCACCTACACCTAAGCTTATACATGAGTTGTACCTAAGCATGTACCTATAGATCATGATATTCCTAAACCTTAAGGGCCTCAACTAGAATGTGATCATGTGGCACAACATCATCATCCACCGGATACTCCATATGAAGTCGTCCATGTGTAAACTCGCCGAATACCATTACATGGTCAAACAGCCCCAAAATATATATATATATATATCAGAGATAGATAAAGAAGTAACAAAAATCCTCAACCCACTAACATTACTCTCCCCCACCACAACATTTTCCCTTGATATCTCTACCTCATGACCTTCTTAACCACCCATATTAGAGGCATGTATCACATATACCTCGGGCCACTCCCATCCTGATGAACTATGTCACCTCAATCCAATGAACACATCACCCAACTTGTTGATCAACATCACCCCACATAATCATACTTACCTGCTCGTATAAGATCTGGGGACATGAATACATATATATCATATATCAAAATCAATTTTCAAATCACATGTATCTATATAATTAGAACAACCTTTGTGCCTAATCAAAATCATAAATATAGAAAACAAACACCCCTCGCCTTACCAGTCCAAGGTTTTAATTTCTCCTCCCTTACCATTCCTGGTCAAGGTTCAACTATTATAGCATATAACAATCACATACCAAGTATACCACTCAAGGAGTAAATCAACAACCATAAAATGATCAAAGTAGAAAAATAATTACCAACCTTGGAAACTTGGTATATCCCCTATGTATGGGGCTACAGGCACCCAAACACGAGATATAAATCCACTTCTGACAACATCTTAAAATCCAGTGTACCATATCCCAAATATTAAGACCATAAAAGAGGTAAAAAATCCTATGATACCATTTGTAGTTACCCAACAAGATTAGACACTCGATCAGTGCTTTCAAGCTGAGTTCCTCTGGCCTCAGGCATGCCTCCCCATTTTCCAAGGGTTACTGACTAGTGATGAGGGTGTAAAAGAGTGATAGTTGGGATAATATACCCTGTATTGATTATATAAGAGTGTCCCATATATATAAACATAATAATAATTTTTGTAAAGGAAATAAGAACATACTCAAACCAGCAAACCTCCCTTGGAGGAAGCATAGAAATATCGAACAATAGTGTAAGAATAATCAACAAAAATAGTGAAAATAAATAAATAATCCATCATTGCATTTTAAGAAACTAAAATAGAACATGCATCCAACATAGGACATACAATAAAATAACAGAAAAATAGTCTTCCATGGAGAACCATCAGTATATACATATAAGTAGCTATCATATATAGAAAAGAAAAAAAAGGAAACTATTTGTGATATGGTAAAATGAAGGTCCCTTTACGTCCCTCTGAAGAAAACTAAACCACTAGTATCTAGCTTGAAATCATGAAACCTTACCTTAATGAAAAAGAATGAATTTTTCATGTGTCTCGAAGGGACCATGCTAGGAGTGAGAATGAGTCTCATTATGACACCACCAATGTGTGTCGTCCATAAATTTGTGATCGATAAGGCGTATAATAATCATAAATTTAAGTATCATCACATTCATAAAATAAACACAAAATTCATTTGTGATAAACAAGCACTAGGAAGCTATCACATGCCTTGTACAATGTAAGAATTCCATAGTAGAGAGGATCCTTAGCCTAAACCCAAGGAATCTCGTGATATTAAAATGTCCCAGTGAACCCTTAGGTTCCACCTATGAATAAGTCACACTTTACCATGTGACTCCTGAAACCTTGTGTCCATTTCAAGTCACCGATGCTGCAAAGGCATGCCCAATGAATAAAACTCTATTCCCTCTAACAACTACTGAAAAGCACTTGTTAGCTTGAATCCCAACATTAGGAGGCATAGAGATATATTTTTTCAAAGTAATTTCACCATCGGATAAAATCATAATGTCATAAAGAATGGTGATTTCCATCCTATAGAATAATTTCGAGCCTAACGGCTTCATATATGGCGAACCTCATCCCCCAAAATACATCCTCAATGATTTCATATAATGGTTCCTTACCATCCTTATATCTTTTGACGAAAAGCACCTCCAACCCTAATTCCTAATTCATAACTATCGAAGGCCTATACTCACACAAGAGGTCAAAACCACCTCATCACTAAAGCCTTCTATGTGGACACGACTCCAAATGGTTCTTTTTACAACACGGGTGAGCGGAAATCACAAACCAAGAACATAATCCACCCGAATTATGCTACCTTTTTTCCCATCAACTATATCAATAAATCTTATGGAACACCATCAAAAATATCTCAATCCATTTACACAACCTATCATCCTTTCAACCTCAACCAAAAATTAATTTAACCAACCTATGAACAACATCAACCAGAAAACATATATAGTGGTCTATTCTCATCTGGTTGACCATGTCACCTCAAAATAGATATCTATCACTATCTTAATCCTCAGGTGAAGCCTATTACATTCCCTTGGAACTGAGTAGTGCATCACAAGCAATACACATTTATAAAAAAAATAATGTGATTGAATTGAATAACTCAAATTAACTAAAATAATTCAATTTAAATAAACAAACACACCTCAGGATAACCGACCAATGTCTAAAGCCTCTCACATGGATAAAACCATTCATATGCTCTTTAAATCATGCATGTGACCTTCACACAATGTTTTAATTACTCAATTAAAAGAAACCATTTAATTTATATGGTCTCTCTTGGTCAAAATAATGGTGCGCTCAAACAGACACCACCAAAACACTTGTGAAATCACAAAGAAATGTAACACTGCCTACCTCATAGCTGAAGATATAGGCACATTAGATCATAGCCTCTAACTAAAATCGATTTGTAAGAAATCAATATTTTATATGGATGATATGAAAACTGGTAAAAACGAATTGCAAGGATTTAAAATTTTATGAGGTGAGATAAAATAAAAATAGAGGTATGAGGATTGAGATCCTTACCGAGATGGATCCAATGCAACCAATAAACAATAGAATGGATGTAAGATAGATAAGTTGGCTCAAACCCTTGAAAATGATAAAGGCATCTCCATGTATGGTTGGGAGGAATCCCATGAATATAGAAGAAAATAGAATAATAATGGTTTAATAAAAAGGATGGAAAATGGTAATTTCACACTTTTAATGAGTCATGTGGTCGTCTCACACAATTTTCTAAACTGTGAAGCAACAGTGTGGCTCCTACTACATAGGATTGAAGCCTAACATGATTAGAAAACATGATTAATTATAACCATTCACAACATAATGTGTTCTATAGTGCGAGGGTTCTACCCATTTGGCAACAAGTGTGTGGCTTTCCCAAGGTTTTCCATATCCCTGCGCAAACCATACGAATTCCCTATTCTAAAAACATAGATGTCTCACATGACTATGTGCCCCCACCTGAATGGTTTATAAAACCAATATCAGTACAAAAAAATCTTTTATGTTTTGAACTAAGAGGTTTCAAGATTAAATCTCATTGTCTACCTCAGCCTGCGCATAAAAAAACAAGGCCTCTGGGCCTCCGACATGCCTGAAACCCAACCGAACTCTCGTGAAACTTTCCAAGGATCTAAAACTATCAAAAAAAAAGTTTTGGATCTAAGTAAAACTCATAATTAGGTTTTTATAAATTATAAAAGAGTTATCATATCCACCAAACATCGAAAATTTCAAAATGGGTGAGGGATTCGACCCACTACAAAAACTTCGGATGTTACATATAATATATGAACCTTCACTATCAATAATATTCAATTCTAATATATTGTTTTTGTATAAAAAATAAACTTTTATCCTAGCCACAAAAGTGTTTTATAATGTTTTTTATAATAAATAAACTTTTATCATACTTATAATAAGTTCTAATGAATTATAAAAATTAAACATATATTTCTTCATTATGATTATTATAATGAGTATGGATCTGATAAACATCAGATTTACCTTTATCACGATGGATTTTAAACTTTTTGTCTCTTCCTTAGTATTTAAAAAGTTTTGACAATTTAACTGATACTGGTTCCAATAAACATCATACTCACATTAATAGATATTATCATAATTAAAATTGTAATGAAGTCTGTGAGACTGATTTAAGTTTATAGCCATATTAGGAGTCTTATTTATATAGTAAGGAATATTTTTTACACTTTAATGGTGTAAAATAAAATTACAATGTAAAATAATTTACAATATATCCATTGAAGTTCCAATTTTTCTATTCATGGCAACAAACTCATAAAATTATGACTATTGGGATATCAGGGTGACCTTTGGAGGGATTCCTATAAATACTCAGCCATTTGAATAGTTTGGAGTTGATTACTTGTAACACCCCAAGAATTTAAAATATTTTCATAAATATTCTTTTTCTTATTTTTATATGCAACACCATTTTAATCTTATGCTACACACCACACTGAATTATCTTTTATTACATACAAGGCTGGGTATTACCATCTTTTAATGGTGCACCTATTGTAAAACTAAATGTTATAAAGTTTATAAATTTTATTTGTCCAAATAAAAAACATTTTTGGATTCTTAATGTATAGAATATATTAGGGTGAATTTTTTGAAATTTTTTGAGAAGTTTCATTTTTTTTGAATAGTAAAAATAATGTGTTTTAATTAAAAATGAGATTTTCATTTAAAAATTTATTATTGTTAAATTATATTTTAAATTAGTTATCAAATTAAAAATAGATCAATTATACAAATATTAATTTAATTTATCTTATTGTAATAATTTTCATATTTAAATTAGATATAAACACTTATTGAACTTTTGAATGTTTTTCCTTTAAAAACTCACTTTCTCACCACGTCTGTGTGATTAGCGTTAATCTTAATTTTCCCACATCTGTGATTTGAATTATAAAAAATAGAAATACATGGTTATAATCAGTACAATATTTGTGACCAAAAAATAACAACATAATTTATTACCAAAAATATTAGTGAAAGTGATTAAAATTAATTACGGTGATTAAGGTAAAATTAAGATTAATATGGGGAATAAACATTAATCTTAAGGGCCAAAATGACATGGAAACTTTCCCAAAATAAAAAGGATACAAATAATTTGACTATATAATCTCTTGGTAATAATTTTATGTGTTATTGAAAAATTATTAAATGGAATTTCCCAATATAAACAGTTAAGTAAGGAAAAAACAAAAAGGGAACTTTCCTTACCTTTAAAATTTATAAAACACTAAGACATGTAAAAAACATCATATTATAGGTTATACATATCATTTTCAAATATAAATTGGTTAATTTTATCATATTAATTTATTAATAATTTTTATAGATTCTTTAGTTACTAAAATGATTATGAAATTTCAATGTGGTGATTATTTAGTTAATAATTAACTAAAATAAATGATACTATAAATATTATAAGTGAAATATATTGATCAAATTATTCTTATTAATTATTTTGGTAGATGAATATATCATGTTACACAGCCTCAAACTTAATATATTTTAATTCCAATATTGTTTTGACATTTTTAAATTTAAATTAAATGAATATTTTCAAAAATGGAAATATTGTTATTTTAAAATAAATAACATTTTATTAAATGATTAAAATCAATAAAAAAGTACTATATTTTTTCAAGTGATTTTTCAGTGTTAATAAATATTAAATATGTTCTATTAATAGACCAATTGATAATTTATAATTAACATATTAACCAATATATTATAAAAAACATTTTTAACAAGGTTCGGGACTAAGTATTGTTTTAGCACATCACATGCTCTTGTTTTTAAATTAATTCCCAAAAAACATGAGATTTGTATTTTATAAATTAGATATAATATTAATAATTAAGTATATATATATTTTATAATAAATCTCATCTTTTTTACTCTTAATGGTTAAATTAATTAGGTTAGAAAAAAGATACTTAAATAAAAAACAAAATGATAAAAGTTGGGTATCTTAGAAGTTGAGGAACCAAATTTTTAAAATTCACATATTTGTTTATGGTGAAGGTTTTCGTCAACCATTAGTCTCCTTTAATCCATTGTATTTTTATTTTTTAGTCACTTTATGTAGGTTATACCCCCATTAACGAGTACCTTTTGGTATTTACAAGAGTCCCCCCCCCCTCCACTATAAAAAGGTAAGCACTCTACCCCTTACTCACACCCATCAGGCCACTTTGGATCACCCAAACTCTAAAAAACCAGTCTCAAAAAATCCATTCCCATGACATATAATCCTAAATTTAATCATAAATCTATCCAAGGAAGCCTTTTGGTACAAACCAAAAGGAGTTACCAGATTAAGAGGTAACAAACTTCCTTAATCTTTTTAGTTTTATTTACATTATATGCCCCTCAAATATCATTATTATATGCTTATATGAAAAACAATAGTATCAATATACTAATATTTTTTATATATA
This sequence comes from Viscum album, assembly GCA_963277665.1. Taxonomy (NCBI): domain Eukaryota; kingdom Viridiplantae; phylum Streptophyta; class Magnoliopsida; order Santalales; family Viscaceae; genus Viscum; species Viscum album. Next base: position 865,562,724 of record OY728148.1, read on the forward strand.
TACACTTATACACACCTGACTATAATGGGAAACGAACATACTATTTCTATATACAGCGACCTACTGCCTCACGAAACGATGATTGTTTATTGTTTCAATACCACCTCTCATGGTGGCGATTATGATAGAAAATATATTTATATATGATATAAATGATATTTATTATGTATTTATACTTATATAATCCTTTTATAACACATAAATTTAATACTATCCATTTTACTTTAATATGATAACATGGTTTTAGGAAGTGTGGACAACTGCCCCCTCGAAGTGATGTGATTCTTTCACACAATACATGGAACATATAAAGGATAGTTTTAATAAAACTATGTAACATATATAACATAGATATTATACTAGAATTATAATATACATATTTATTATTTAGTTTTAATTCTTTTAATACAACAATGAAATGAAATTAGCATCTATGTGTACGTAAGGCCTACCGTCTCCATGAACGGTGCACTTCATTTACAATATTCAAATATAATGGAATACTTTAAATACATGTATATTGATTATATATAAAAATAAATAATATTTTACATTTTGGATATGATTAATCCATGATATAATTAATGATAACTACAAATAACAAGTTAAAACTTACTCGAGCAAACTAGTCAATTAACACCTGAAATAGTGAAATTAATTAAAGTTGTCAACAAACGAGTAATGTGATGTTCTAAGAAGTTAATATATGATATTATATACATGATTATGGTTCTGTTATAAGTTACTAAAATATTTTAACCCACTATAAAGGAGGATAAATACCACACAACAAAATGAAGGTTAAGGTGAGGGAATTTCATCTCAAATTACATTCCATTGAGACTTACTTATTATGCTCTAATTCACTTTTATTTGGTTTATATACTATCTTTGTTTTTTCATATAATGAATACCCTAATTTTCAAGATATTATAAGTTCCATTTAATTTCATGCATTCTAGATATTATGATTTAAATGTTTCAAAGTGGTATGGGACACTTTGGAATGTTTAAAGATTATTATCAACAAGAATGTTCTTAATGATAATCTTATAAATATAAATTCCTTTTGTAATAATTTTTCATTTTAAATTTATTTGAGTATAAATATTTTTATATGATGTACATTATTATTTTCAAAACCATATATCATTTCACACACACTGTTTACTTTGATATTTATTTGGTGAATTGGGGAATTATTGATAAATCCTTATCTTTTCTTCAATACAGATATTTGATAAGGCATATTGTCTATTGATTAAATTTATTATTTGATAAGTGTAATGATTTCTACATGAAATTATTGGTGGATCCTTTACTTTATATAGCTCCTCAATGCATAGATCGGTTCTCATGGGATACTAAGTTAGACAGATTAAATAAGTTTTTATCTATAGTTTTAAGAAATCTAGAGGATGGATCTTTACAGTATAGGTCATCATGTTCCTAATACATGACATCTAATAATTATTCATTACCTTAATAGATATTTCTATTATTTTTCAAACATGATATTTTTCATTGGCATATCAACGGATACATTTCATTAAATTTCATTAATGAAATGGCATGTCTTTTAGTTTCTTACCTTGCCATATTGATTTTGTCTTATGTAGTAAATTGAAGGGAATGTGTTATTTGTTATTTACTTTTACATTTTAATTTATTCATTCATTATTGCTTCTAATGTTATTACCCTTACTAATAATTTGATATTACCCTTATTATGTTTCATTTATCTAGGTTATGAAGACAAAAATTTGAATAGGCTTTCAAATATGCATTTTATTTCATTTGATTATTTATCATGTTTGTAATTTATATTTCTCAGTGTATTATGGGTATCGTGTATGTAACCAAGATTTCCAATGTTTCTAAACTAATCATTCATTTAGTATTCGATTTCTTGTAATTTTTCCAATGTAATAAATGAATGCACCGGCCTTGGGCTTCTGGGGCCAGGGTGTTAAAGTTCGTATCAAAGAATGTTTAGCAGCCACCATGGAAACTAAATTTAGAAAACACATACTATTGATAAAAACCCAAGAGAGATATTGAGTATAAGAATAAAAGAACATCTTAATATTTTGGTAATGTAGATATTATGTGGGTCTTCCTAGCAATGCATCCATGAATGGATAATACAAGTGGATGTAGTTCTGGCACAGATGTACCTAGGAGTAATAACTCTCACAAGGTGCTCTTAGCCTGACTCAAGGTAACCCAGTTCCTGAAAATGGACCTTTCAATGCATCAGGTTTGATATTCCCAATGGATACACATAGTATTGTTCACATTTTTTATACATTACATTATAAATAATTTGAAATTAAAGATTACCCCAAAGTAACCAAAGATTATGATTATTGGATTCATGATGCATAAATTTTTGTTATGTATTATACCATATTTAGAGTTATAAAAGGTTCATTTCTTCATAAGATAAACCAGTATATTCCATTGTTTAGAAATGGTTCCTATTATAAAGAATGTGATACTCATTAGTAGACGTGATCTAAAGAGTAAGAATTATCAAATCTTTCAAGGTCTTAAGATAATATTTAAGGGGTTGATAGTCTCCCAAGAATTCTCACCATATGAGGACATAGTATCATGTGACAATGAGATGGGTAAATAATTTTGTATGTATTATATATTCTAAGGAAACAATGACAAGAAGAGGTCATCTTAGCACCATGTAAAATATAATGAGTTGAAGAATATGAAGGTAAAGAAGGATTTTATGACATGGGATAATTATGGAAATAAACATTGTTACTTTTATGATGGGAATGGGAGTTTGTTATAAGGGTGTATAAAATTGAAACCAAGTTCATGATTTCAAGGGTTAAAAAAATTTCCAATATAAAATGCTTTAACTATATGAAGATGTGACACAATATAAATCAATTTCCAAAGCTTCAAAGAAATATACCACAAATAATGATATTGGATGATGATAAATTTATACTACTAAAATTTATAAAGAGAAATTACCAATATATATGTTCAAGAATTATTTAATTTGAATATTTTATTAGCGATGTACTGGTTATAATAATAATGGAATATGTGAGTATTGTACTGCAATAATTTTTTGTTAAGGATTTAAGAACATAAGTTGAATTCTACAATGAAAATTTATTTTGTAGAAAGTTAAAATTTCAAAAAACACATTATTGAGGGAAATAAAACCCTTAATATGTTCCTAATATTTAGATAATGATGAATAAATGATTGATTGGATATGTTATAATTACCTTTGAACAGATTAATGACTTTTTGAAAAGTATTATATGTTATTATTAATGGATTTTACAACACTTTTGGATTTAAGAAACTTATCTAATAAAATGTGTCTTACAAAAGGAATATATAATAATTCATGTTTCCAATTAGATGCATGATGAAGTTATTCACATGCTTGGATTGTGAACATTTAGAGATGCTTCATGTTGATTAAAGGCTAATGATAAAAAAAATTGGGAAATTCAGTGACCTCCCTTACAAAGTGTTAGATCATATTATTTTGGAAAAGTTAACTATTTATAAAATGGTTGATCATTGGATGATATTGTAGAGTAAAATTTATTACCTCTCCATATGATGCATATTGTGCTAAGATATGAAGTATAAAAAGTTCATGGTGTAATTAAGGAAAAATATTATATTTACCGAAACGTATATATTTAATTATATTCATTGAGTGTGAATGAATTTATAAACTCTAGGGAAATGAGTAATGAAAATGGTTTATTATTATCATAATTTTTTATGATTTCGAAAACCTTTATTCACAACTATGGTTTATGGATTTTTGGTTAACAACCTTCATCTGAACATGTTTTCTACCACTCTCTATAATAACATGATTGTTAGATTTTTCCTCTATATCCATGTTTACATTTATCACCTATGTTCTACTACTAGGGAAACTATTTATGTGACCAATTTAATTTTCTATATATCTTATTAATAATATGTGATTTTCACACAATTTATTATATGGGTTTTTCAAAAATATTTTATCTTTAAATATCAATCCCCTCATTACCAAGATCAAGTTTAAAGTGTGAGAATTAAATTTAATTAAGGTGGGAATAATCTAACACCCGAATACTTTACAATTTTCTCATAAATATTATTTTTCTCTCTTTATAGGATACACCATTTTAAGATTATGGTACACACCACACTTAGATAGCTTCCGTTACATTTAAGACTGGGTTTTATGGCCTTTTAATAGCGCACATATTTCAAAACTAAATTTTTCCAATTTCATGAATTCTATTTGTTAAAATAAACATAGTTTTTGGATTTGGAATGTAAAATTTATTTTAGGGTGAATTTTTGGTATTTTTCTTATAAGATTTATTTTTTATAAATAGTAAAAATACCGTGTTTTATTTAAAAATAGGCTTTACGTTTAAATAATTATTAGTGTTAAATTATATTTTAAATTATTAATTAAATTCACAATAGATCAATAATAAAAATATTAATCAAAATTAGGTTATTTGAATCATTTTAATATTTAAATTAGATATAAACACTTATTGAACTTTAGAACGTTTTTACTTTAAAAACCTCTTTCTCTCCACGTATCAGGGATTATAATTAATCTTAATTTTATTAATTATGTGATTTGAATTCTGAAAACTGAACATAGATTATTTTAATCAGTAAAATATTTTTGGTCTAATAATAAAAAATTATTTTTTTACAAAAAATATTAGTGAAAGTGATTAAAAACAATTATGCGGACTAAGGTAAAATTAAGCATAATAAGGGAGTAAACCTTAATCATAAGGACCAAAATAAAATAGAAACTTGTCCAAAAGACATTTTATGCCCACAATTAGACCATATTCCCTCTTGGTTAAAATTTTATAGGTTATTGGGATACAATTAAATGGAAGTTCCCTATATAAATGGTTAAGAAAAAAAGACAAAAAAAAGAACTTTATTTAACTTTAACATTTATAAAACATTTAGATATGTAAAAAACATCATATTTTAGGTTATGCATATCCTTTTAAAATATAAATGTGTTATTTTTATCCTATTAATTTATCAATAATTTTTATAGATGATTTTGTTATGAAAACGTAGTGATTATTTTGTAAATAATTAACTAAACTAAATGATACTATAAATATTAAATGTGAGATATCTTGACTGAATTATTGTAATTACATATTTTTTTATATGACTATATCATGTTACACAATTTTAAACTTAATATATTTTAATTCCAATATTATTTGTATATTTTAAAAACTAAATTACATAAATAATTTCAAATTTGACATTTTTTTTTACAAAAAATAATATTTTATTAAATCATTAAAAATTAAAAATAATACTATATTTTGAAAAGTTGCTTTTAATTGTTAATAAATATTAAATATTTTCTATTAATGGATCAATATATATTTTATAATTAACATACTGATCCATATATTTTAATAAACAGTCTTAACACAGTCTAAAATTAAGTAGTGTTTTAACATGTCAAATATGCTTGTTTTAAAATTAATTTCCAAAAAAATGGGTTTTTTATTTTATAAATTAGATAACTTATTGAAAATTAAGTATATATATATTTTCAAATGAATCTAATTTTTTTAGTCTTAATGGTTAAATTAATTCTGTTAGAAAACAAGATACTTTATTAAAAACAACAATGATAAATGTTGGGAATCGTAGAAGTTAAGAAACAAAATTATTAAAATTCAAATATTTTTGGGTTTTGGGGGTTTTTATCAACCATTATTCCTAATTAATCCATTATTTATTCATTTTGGAGGCACTTTAGGTAGGTTATATATCCCATTAATGAATACCTTTTGATATTTATAAGAGTTCCACTCCCCCTCCACTATAAAAACGCAAGAACTCTGCCCCATACTCACACCCCTCAGGACACTTGGATTGTCACGACCCGCCCTCGAGGCCCGTGTCGTGACTACCCCAAGCCCGTCTTCCATAGGCCAGGGGCTGGAGACTAGCACCAAAGGCGTAATTCCCGATAAATGGGAAGGCATTGCCTTTATAAAATTAAACAAAACACCACAGAGTACAAGCGGAAGTAATACACTAAATACAAAAGGAAGTGATGAAAACTAAATGGGCCAGAATAAAAACCCAATCTAAAGTACAACTACAACTGAACAAAAGTACAACAGAAAAAGACAAACAGCTGGAAGAATGGAAGCAGCTCTCGGGTCATCCACCTCAGATCATACCTGAAGGGAAGGTACAGATAGCGCAGCTCCTGGATCGTCCACCACGGATCCTACCTGAATGGTAGGTATAGATAGCCTCCACAACGCTCTCACCCGTCAACCTCCTCCGAGTGTTGTCTCATCGTGATGTCCACCTCTGGATACTGACTCGTCGTGAGGTCCACCTCCAGGTACTGTCCAGTCCTCGGACACTCGGCCTCTATCAGCGCTGCCCGACGTCTGCAACCAACACAACGATGTGAGGGCATAGCCCTTGCAGGGGTGAGTATACGATACTCAGTAGGGACCCTGATACCCTCAAGGTCTCACTAAATCCAACAAGGATAACCACAAAGAAGGATCTAAAAAGATAACCCTTACTTAGGTATAAGCTCATACTTATACCTAAGTTATCAAGTAACTCATCTCAACCATGAGGAAACATAAAGGTAATTAAATCAATGGATAACCACTACCTAGGTATATGCCCATACATATACCTAAGTGATCAAGTGACCCATCTCAATCATGAGGAAAACACAAAGGTCATTGACTCAGCTCAAACCAGGATTTTCATTATCGAAACCGTAACTACTGAAGAGCCCCGTCTCTGGAGTGTACAGTGGTCCGGTCATGACTTTGAGGTACTGCTCACTAACATAAGACTACTGAGGTACTCCTCCTGTCGAGTACCGCGGGTCTGCCACCTCACACAGTAGTGCTCCTCCGCCATGGGTCTGCCACCTCTAACAGTAGTGCTCCCCCTCATACCCTACAGAGGTACTCCTCCTATCGAGTACCGCGGGTCTGCCACCTCACACAGTAGTGCTCCCCTGCCATGGGTCTGCCACATCACAAAGTAGTGCTCCCCAGTGGGCTATGCTAGTCACTCCGAACCGAATCGGACAAGCAGTAATCAGGTCTCAGCCAGCTACACGGTCTCCGTACTCCATACGCTCATCTCCGGGAGGGTCCTCTCCACGAGCTATAGGTCGATACTCCAAGTATCACAAAGTCCCACGAAGAAGTATCTCAAAGGACCGCTTGTCATAGGGGTCTCAACACAACAGACGACGCGTCAATCGGACGCCCGGTCTGTGAGTTATTAGCCTCTTCCTCCTAGGGGCCCGGTTGGTTTCGTGAGCAAACCAACCCGGCCGTATCACAACTGTACCTCGAAATCTCATAGGTTATACTCATAGGGACTATTTCTTAACATGATCACCAACGTCGTTGATGGTTCTTCTGACGGACGTCCGGTCTGAAAGATATCAGTTTTTCCGTTTCAGGGGCCCGGTTTGATTTCAGGTACAATCCAACCTGGCCATACTCCAACTGTGTCCAAACCTCAGGAAAAGTATTCCAAAAGTTCCGTATCCTCAACAGAAATCCAACAATGTCGATGGCACGTCAATCGGACGTCCAGATCTCAAGATATAAGCGTTTCCGCTCCGAGGGCCCGGTTGGTTTCGTGTACGAACCAACCCGGCCGAACCCAAAGTACTCCGAAACCTTGAGTGTAATATACTGAAATGACTGTCTCGATCCAAAGATTGTATTGATGCTGACGGTTCATAGATCAGAGGTCTGCAGCCCAAGTTATGGGAAAAAGACCATGAAAGGCCTGAAAGTGGGGGTTTCAGGCTCGGACCGACCCGGCTTGAGACCCCCTGGGTCGGCCCGAACCGGGTCGGCCCATTTGGGCGCGGCCCGGGCCGGGCTGGGCGTGGCCCGGCTTGGCCTGGACGCAGCCCGGCTCGGTGGCCCAGCGCGCTGGCGGTCCGACGCGCTGGCCAGGTGGCTCGGCCGAACGGCCGAGCAGTTCGGGAGTGCGGGGGGGCGCGCTGCCCCCTGCCGTTTGAAACCGCAGCCCCCCATAATGGGGGCTACTCTTCGTTGGCCAGCTGAGGGTCGTAACCCCCGGCTCTCCCCCTGACCGTCCGGCACCCACCGGTCGGCCGGCTTCTACCGCCACGGGACCGGCGAGGGCCGGTCCCACTGCTCCAATGCCGGTGGCCCAGAACCGGCCGCCCGTCCCACTACTTTGCTGCGGCCTAAGCCACGGCTTATTCTGTCCAGCGCAGCACGACGGCGCCGCGCCCCTCTACCGCGGCCCCGCTCCGACCGCGGTGTTTTGGGTTTTTCTTCCGGCGCGGCGCGATGGCGCCGCGGCTTGGTTCGATTTTCAAATGCATGGTGCGACGGCACCACGCAACCTTGCTGCTCGTTCCCACGTAGTGCAACGGCTCCGCGTCACTTTCCTTTGAACCGCAACAACACAAAAAAATAAGGGAGGAGGGTCGGTCGTGTTTGTGCGGTCTAGCCCCCTCCCATTAAATGATAGCAAGCGGTCTAGTTGAATGTGGATAGATGACGGAAGTAATTCACGAAAAGAAACGCATAAAACCCCTACCTTGACAAATGTTGTCGAATGATGGTGTTGCGGAAAACGGCGACGTGGGGTGAGGTTCTATATATGTCGATGGAGAACGTCCAAGGAGGAAGCAGTGTCTCCATTCCTTTCATGCGGAGAGAAAATTGAAATGCGGAATGTCGTTGGTGAGTTCCCACGTCGGTGCCTCCTCCTTTGTAGAGGAAGAAGAAGACGGAAGAATTGGGGTCGCCGAATCGACGTTACTTGACGAAGAAGAAGAAGAAGAACAAGAAGAATAAGTTCTTTAAAAAAAACTCCCAAGCTCTCTTCCCTTACCCTCAACACCACAAATTCCAACCCTTCACAAAAAAATAATGGTTCCACATTATTTAATCAACCCAAGCCAAGATTTTCCAAAATAAATTCAAAAGTTGAATTCACTTAATTTAATTTGTGTGTTGGCTAAAGTTAATGAGGGAGAGAGTGAGGAAATGGAAGGTTACTCATTAAAGATAAGTTTATAAAAAATTAAAGAGGGAGTTAGGGAGTTTAAGAGGAATGTGAAGGGGTGGGGTTCATGTGGGCCCCACCTCACCTTTAATCCTCCCATGGGTGGTTAACATCAAGTGGGTCTCACCCCAAACTCCCTTACTTAGGTTATAACCACTTAAGAGAGGGTCAAAGTGTTGTAACACAACACTTAATCCACTTAACAAGAAAAGAAAATATAATTGTAACAATTACATTTTATCCCTCACATTTTTTTAAACAACTCCTCCTGAGAAAATGCAACTCCAGTAAGGGTCTTCTTAAGCAATTACCAGCGCTGCGGTTCCATCGGTGCCCTCGGATTTCGATTTCGTGCACCGGCTCAAAAGATAGAAAAACCCGCTTGTTCGTTCACTGAACGTACTCGAGCTAAACTTCGAAAATTGATTCCGGCCACACCGGGCCTCGGAATCATGCGCCGTCAGGAGCTGCATTCTTTTAAAATCCCAATGAAAATTTAGAAAAAAAATTTCCCTTGAATTTTATGGGTCTTTACATTACTCTCACCTCATGGCTTTACGTCCTCGTAAAGCTTAAACACGGACTAGGGATACAAAAGCGGTATTGAGCATGCATCTGAGCCTTCCTCTCCCATGTTCTTACGTGGAGATTCCCATACTACCAAAGAAAGTGCACCCAAGGAATCGACTGTCCTCGTAGGATCTGGTCCTATCGATCCTTGATCCCCACTGGAACCTCCGATAAAGTCACCCCATCGCCCAAGTCCAGCTCCCCATGGTCGATGATATGCGAAGGGTCGAGCACGTATCTCCTCAGTTGAGATACATGGAAGTCGTTGTGCACCTGGTGCAACTGAGGTGGATGGGTCAAGCGGTAAACCACCTCACCTACCCTGCTGAGGACCTAAAAAGGTCCGTTGAACCTCGTAGATAACTTGGCGCCTCAGCCACGTCTCCGTAATTCCACATCGAGGTGATACACGTAAGAAAACGTGGTCGCCATCCTCGAACTCTAGTGGTCTCTGCCTCCTATTAGCATAGGGATTCTGTCGGCTCTGAGCTGTCCCCATCTGCTATTGGATGACCTGGACCTTCTCTGGTCCCACAAGAGCTGCTTTGATTTCTTCTTTTCCGATAAGAGAAATCTGGTCTCATCCCCTAGATGAACCACGTTCTTTGCCTAATACAGTCAATCTAGACATGAATGATGTATTCATGTCATGGACGATGTCGTAAGGCCTCGACGTTACTACCAAGAGATCTAACCATCACTCTCGCCTATAAGGGTCGAGTCACACTGTCGGCATCAACGTGAGGTCATTAGGTCTCTTCCAGTAGGAATCTCGAAAGTGAGGGTCAAGTAAACAGTTTAAACCGGAACCTCTTAGTACTCAAAAAGGATGGAAGCAAATGTCACAAAGGTAAGTGTCTGTATATTATTGCACCTCATGGTACAAAGACACAAATGTAACAACAATAACATGGAAGTAGATATACAAAGAATAAAAGGAAACCACTAGTTCTGCTCCTATCCACTCGCTTCCGGAGCTCCGTAGTCGTTTGATTCTGCTGCCTGAAGCTGAGCTCTCCCATGTCCACCTGTTCCCTGCGGTCGGGGTGGACCTCCTGGTGGTGGTGGTGGCAACACCTCGAAGCGTCGTCCACCTCCAGCTGCATGGCCAGCTCCCCTCCCTCGGCCTTCAGCTCCTAGCGGTCTGCCTTGATCGAACATATGCCTCTGCCTGGGAGGTTCTTCATTTAACTGTTGGTCATCTGCATGGCGGGTCGGACAGTCACGTGCCATGTGACCAATCCCGCTGCAGGAGTAACATTGCATGGCAGGTCTGGCTCTGTCATTTCCCTTGGTGCCTCGCACTACCGACCCTGAGTCATGCGGTCGACCACCTGAAGGTCTGGTCCTCTTGGACCTCTACATCATCTGTCTACTTCCTAATACAGAAGACTATGTCGCATGCCGGCTAGCAGTGGGTCCTGCTGCTGGAAACTGCTCAGCAAGGAAACTCCCCACTAAGAGGTCTCGCTCCAACACCCTTGTCTACGTCAGAATGCTTTGAGAAACAACAGAAGCTCTAATCTCTTGCCTTAGCCCCTTCTCGAAGGTTCGGGCCCTGAAGAACGGGTCACGTACCATATCTATAGAGTAGCGCGAGAGGTCTGTGAACCTCACTGAATACTGTGCTAGTGTCATGCCGCCCTGCCGCAGCTGAAGTAGCTCTTGTATACGCACCGATCGAGGGGTGGCTGGTACAAAATCTGCCCGGAATAGGCTCTCGAAGTCTTCCATAGAAGTGTCACCTCGTCAGGCATCTGGAGCATCAGGCTCCACCATCTGCCTGTTGCTGCCTGAAGAAGGCTGGCAGCAAGGATCACCATGAAGTCTGCTGGCGTCCCCACTAGCCTGAAGACTCTCACCACAGCCTCCATCCAATCCTCAGCCGCATACGGGTCTGTCTCTCCCGTGAACCTGGGTGGCCTCTGGGGATGGAACTCGTGCAGCGCGCTAAAGCGACGTGCACCCTCTGCTGCTCGGGCTGGTGGCATCGGTGGCCCAATGGGTAGTAGTACCGCTGGTGCCTCTGATGGTGCCTCAACTGGGATAGGGCCCTGTACTGAGGCCACATCGCTCGGCGGGTTGTCAGTACGTACAACTCTCGGGGCTCTAGCTGGTCGTCCGTAGGGAGGTATCCTGAAAGAAAGAAACGTGACACGGTCAAACGATTTATACCTGGTGAGCTGACCTGTTTTGAGCTGTTTTAAGGGAAAGCCTTTGAAAACACAAATGCAATCAGTGTTTTCGTGCAAAAATTTGGAAATCAGTTGTCAGGGTCCTGGTGTATGGATACGTCGGCCGCTCGCACCAACACTAGAATCCATAAACAGAAAACCACACTCAGTACCCTAAACACTATTGCTTCACAGAAAGAAAATATCAGAGTTATAAGTTCTACAGTAGAACCGACTCCTATGATACCAATTTTTCATGACCCACCCTTGAGGCCCGTTCCGTGACTACCCCAAGCCCGCCTTCCATAGGCCAGGGGTTAGCGACTAGCACCAAAGGCGTAATTCCCAGTAACTGGGAAGATATTGCCTTTATAAAAGTAAACAAAACACCACAGAGTACAAGAGGAAGTAATACACTAAATACAAAAGGAAGTGCTGAAAAGTAAATGGGCCAGAATACAAACCCAATCGAAAGTAAAACTAAAAATGAACAAAAGTACAACAAAGAAAGACAAACAGCTGGAAGAATGGAAGCATCTCCCGGGTCGACCTCCTCAGATCCTACCTGAAGGGTATGTACAGATAGCGCAGCTCCTGGATCATCCACCACGGATCCTACCTGAAGGGTAGTTATAGATAGCATCCACAATTCTCTCACTCGTCAACCTCTTCCGAGTGTCGTCTCATCATGAAGTCCACCTCCGGATACTGACTCGTTGTGAGGTCCACCTCCGGGTACCGTCTATTCCTCGAACACTCGGCCTCTGTCAGCGCTGCCCGACGTCTGCAACCAACACAACAAAGTGCGGGCATAGCCCATGTAGGGGTGAGTATACGATACTTAGTAGGGACCCCGAGACCCTCAAGGTCTCAATAAATCCAAAAAAGATAACCACAAAGAAGGATCTCAACAGATAGCCCTTACTTAGGTATAAGCTCATACTTATACCTAAGTTATCAAGTAACCCATCTCAACCATGAGGAAACACAATGGTTATGAAATCAACGGATAACCACTACCTAGGTATATGCCCATACATACACCTAAGTTATCAAGTGACCCATCTCAATCATGAGGAAAACACAATGGTCATTGACTCATCTCAAACCAGGATTTTAATTATCGAAACCGTAACTGCTGAAAATCCCCGTCTCTGGAGTGTACAGTGGTCCTGTCACGACTCCAAGGTACTGCTAACTAACCTAAGACTGTTGTGGTACTCCTCCTGTCGAGTACCGTGGGTCTTCCACCTCACACAGTAGTGCTCCTCTGCCATGGGTCTGCCACCTCACACAGTAGTGCTCCCTCTCAGAGCCTATAGAGGTTCTCCTCCTGTCGAGTGTCGCGGGTCTGCCACCTCACACAGTAGTGATCCTCTGCGATGGGTCTGCCACCTCACAAAGTAGTGCTCCCCACTGGGATATTCTAGTCACTTTGAACCGAATCGTACAAGCTGTCATCATGTCTCATCCAGATACAGGGTCTCCGTACTCCGTACGCTCATCTCCGGGAGGGTCCTCTCCACGAGCTATAGGTTGATACTCCAAGTATTACAAAGTCCAACTAAGAAGTATCTCAAAGGACCGCCTCATCATAGGGGTCTTAATGCAACAGACGGCGCGTTAATCGGACGCCCGGTTTGGGAGTTATTATCCTTTTCGTTCTAGAGGTCTGGTTGGTTTCGTGAGCGAACCAACCCAGCCGTATCTCAACTATACCCTGAACTCTCATAGGGTATACTCATAGGGACTGTTTCTCAACGTGATCACCAACGCCGCTGACGGTTCGTCAAACGGACGTCCGGTCTGAAAGATATCAGCTTTTCCGTTCTAGGGGCCCGGTTGGATTTCGGGTACAATCCAAGCCGGCCATACTCCAACTGCATCCAAACCTCGGGTGAAGTATGCAAAAAGTTCCGTCTCCTCAAGAGGAATCCAAAAAAGTCGACGGCACGTCAATCGGACGATCGGATCTCAAGATAGAAGTGTTTCCACTCCGAGGGCCCGGTTGGTTTCGTGTACGAACCAACCCGGCCGAACCCAAAGTACTCTGAAACCTTGGGTGTAATATACTGAAACGACTGTCTCCATCCGAAGATCGCATCACAGCTGATGGTTCGTAGATCGGAGGTTCGCAGCCCAAGTTATGGGCAAAAGACAGCGGAAGGCCAGAAAGTGGGGGTTTGGGGCTCGGACCAACCCGGCCCGAGACCCCCTGGGTCGGCCCGAACTGGGTTGACCGGACCCGGGTCTGGGTTCGCCCGCCTGGGCGCGGCCCGGACCTGCCGGGGCGCAGCTCGGCTCGGCGGCCCGGCGCGCTGGCTAGGTGGCTCAGCCGAACGGTCGATCCGTTTGGGAGTGCGGGGGGCGCGCTGCCCCCCGCCGTTTGTAACCGTGGCCCCCTATAATGGGGGTCGCTTTTCACTGGCCATCCGGGGGTCGTAACCCCTGGCTCACCCCCTGACTAGCCGGCACACTCTGACCGGCCGGCTTCTGCCACCATGGGACCGGTGAGGGCCGGTCCCCCTGCTCCGACGCCGGCGGCCCGGAACCGGCCGCCGGTCCCCCTACTTCGCCGCAGTCTAAGGCGCGGCTTATTCTATCCGGCGCGGCGCGACGGTGCCGCGCAACCTTGCCGCTCATTCCCGCGTGGTGCGATGGCACCGCTTCACTTTCCTTTGAACCACAACAACACAAAAAAATAAGGGAGGAGGGTCAGCCGTGTTTGTACGGTCCAGCCCCCTCCCGTTAAATGATAGCAAGTGGTCCAATTGAACGTGGATAGATGACGGAAGTAATTCATGAAAAGAAATGCATAAAACCCCTACCTTGACAAATGTTGTTGAACGACAGTGTCGCGGAAAATGGCGTCGCGGGGTGAGGTTCCGTATATTCCGATGGAGAACGTCTGAGGAAGAAGCAGTGTCTCCCTTCCTTTCACACGGAGAGAAAATTGAAAGGCGGAATGTCGTTGGCGAGTTCCCAAGTCGGTGCCTCCTCCTTTTTCGAGGAAGAAGAAGACAGAAGAATCTGGGTCGCCGAATCGACGTTCCTTAACGAAGAATAAGAAGAAGAATAAGAAGAATAAGTTCTTTAAAAAAACTCTCAAGCTCTCTTCCCTTACCCTCAACACCACAAATGCCAACCCTTCACAAAAAAATAATGGTTCCACATTATTTAGTCAACCCAAGCCAAGATTTTCAAAAATAAATTCAAAAGTTGAATTCAGTTAATTTAATGTGTGTGTTGGCTAGAGTTAATGAGGGAGAGAGTGAGAAAATGGAAGGTTACTCATTAAAGATAAGTTTACAAAAAATTAAAGAGGGAGTTAGGGAGTTTAAGAGGAATGTGAAGGGGTGGGGTTCGTGTGGGACCCACCTCACCTTTAATCCTCTCATGGGTGGTTAACTTCAAGTGGGTCCCACCCCAAACTCCCTTAAATAGGTTATAACCACTTAAGAGAGGGTCAAAGTGTTGTAACACGACACTTAATCCACTTAACAAGAAAAGAAAATATAATTTTAACAATTATATTTTATCCCTCACATTTTTTTAAACAACTCCTCCCGAGAAAACGCAACTCCAGTAAGGGTCTTCTTAAGTAATTATTGGCGTTGTGGTTCCATCGGTTCCCTCGTATTTCGATTCCGTGCACCGGCTCAAAAGATAGAAAAACCCTCTTGTTCGTTATTTTTACTGAGGGTCGAGTCTGAATTTGATATTTTTACTTAAAGAGGAATATGAAATTTCTTAATTTAAACTATTTTAAACTAAAGTTTTTTGAACTAAAATTCACCCCCACCCCCTTTTTCATAATTTACATCCTAAAAGTATTCTTATGATACAAATCGGTATATCTTTATATACTAATCCAAAAATTGGTATCAGAAAAGGTTTCCATTGCTCATATACTTCATAATATTTTGTTTCTTTACTATTACAAGTTTTGTTAAGTTTTTTTATAAACTTTTTGTTTATAAAACATTTGTTAAACTAATTTGTATTTTGGAAAAATAATATCTTTGTTTTAATTATTTTAGGATTGAACGTTTGTTAAATAGACAAACTGAATTTGAATAGACCACATATCTTTGATGGTATTGACTATGAGTGTTTGAGATGTAAGATAAAGACTTTTTTTAGAAATACTAGGGTTTATAATTTTTTTATTCTTACTGAATATTATAAAAATATTGATAATAAAGTTAAAAATTTTACCCATTAATAGAAATAGGAACATCAACGAAAATAAAAAGTTATAAATGCATAGTTATGCTCAATGAAAATAAGAATCAATATTAAAATTTCCTCATGTGAAGAAATGAATAGTTTCTATGAAAAAATGAGTTTTATCATTCTGTAACATAAAAAGTTGTTGAAACCAAGAGAGCTATGTTAAAGGATTATTATTAAGATTTTGATTTCCTACTTGGTGAATCAGTGGAAGAAATATATCAAAGATTCATGACTGTTATTAATAGTCTACAAGCTATTAGTGAAAATGGTTTGGATGATGAGATTAGTGTTGACAATATAATATATATCATGCCTAAATAATGTGATTCTAAGAAAACTATTGTGGATGAGATAATACATTTGAACATTCTCACTCTTTATATTTTAATTGAAACGCTTATACAATATGAGGGTAGATTAAAAAGAGATTCTGAGAAACAAAATATATAAAATGGAGGAGTTTTTTTCCTAAAACTAAAGTACCTACTAAATCTAAAACTCCAAAAAAAGTTATAAAATTTTTAAGGAAGAATAAAGAGGTAATTAAATATGATTTAAGTAATTCTATGCATTATTAAAATGAATTAGAAAAATCTACAAAAAGGATTAATAATATTGTTGGAAAGAATATTTTCAATATCATTATAACAATAAAGATAAATTAACTTGTTATGAATATAATAAAGGTGGACACAACAAACTAGAATTCCAAATTTTTAAAAGGAAAGGAAAAGGGATAGATATTTAGAAAGGAATACTAAACAGTATTATAAATCCAAGGGATATAATTTTTTGAAAATTTTTGACACATGGAATGCCATTGGTGGTGATTATTCTTATATTTTATCTAAAAATGAATGTTCTGAATAGAGGAACATATGACTTTCTGCTAATGTAACTAAGTTCAATCAATGTTTAATGGAAAAGGTACAAACTACAGAAAATCTTAATAGTATGTCTCTGAGAGAAAACTATCCAGATGAGTAGGATATTATATCTTCATATGAATAATCTTCCTTATCTAGTGAACAAAATACACTTCCTTCTTATGATGAAGTTTCTTTTTTTGTAAAATAATTGGAAATTGAATATTGAAAATCTTTAAAATAAATGATATTTTTAAGGAAAAACATTCTATGGCTGATTCAAGGTTTGTATTTTCACTAAAAAATATCAAATATTTCAAAAAACATTTATGAGACTATTTTTTATAATGAAAATATTTTTAAATATTTTTAAAATGTATCCTCACAGAAAAATATTTTTGAAACAAAATTCATTTATAAAACTAAAACTAATGGGGATAAATAATTATTTATAAAAAATAAATCCAAAATCTAGAGTTTGAGAAAACATTTATCAAACACGAACACTAGTAAAGAAAAAATTGATAAAATTTTTAAATTAATATATCCTCATGGTACTAGTTCTGGAATGGGATATACATATAAAAACCCAATTTTTAGTACCAATTTTTTCCTAAGAATTCCCATTTTTACACCAAGTGTTAAAGTATTGCACATTAGAAAAATATTATTCACTTAATAAAGTTCAATCTCTATGATTTCACAGAGCCAATTTTTTCAAAAAAAATTGGATTCATAAATTTTTGTTTTCAAACATTTCTATACCCAAGAAAGTTTGGGTTCTGAAATTCTAATTTTTTTATTTCAAGAAAACAAAGTAAGTACTAGAAAAAAATTGGTATATGGATTGTGGTTGTTCTAGTAATATGATTGGTAACAAATACTTTTTAGAAAATATCATCAACATAAAAATTTGAAAAGTCGCTTTTATAGATAATTCTCTAGGAGATATTATCAGTATGTGTAATATTTTTCTTCTTGGTAAAGCATTAATCTCAAATTTTTTGTTTTTTAAAGGTATTAAGACAACATTTTCAGCATAATTCAGTTATGTTATAAAGGTTACCTTGTAAAATTTAGAAATGATAAGTGTTTAGTACATAATTCCATGGAAGTATTGATTCTTCCTACTAATCGGCATGAGAATATATGCATGCTTAACTTAGAAGACATTAGAATCCAAGACATACATTTCCATAGTGTAATGGAAGATCAAGCTTTGTTATGGCATCGAATTTTTGGACATTGAAAACTTAGAAAATTATCTAAGTTGACTAATAAAAAACTTATTAAGGATATACCAGAACTTAGGTCTCATTATTCAAAAGGTTTTAACCCTTGTTAAAATTGTAAGAAACATAAGTCAAGTTTTAAATCTATTAGTGAAGTATCAAATTCAGATTCCTTATTATTAGTGTAAATTGATTTATTCTTTCATTCAAAAACTGGAAGTGTTGGTGTAAATACTACATATATTTCATTATTTATGATTATACTATATATACATGTGTTTATTTTCTCATAAATGAATCTGAAGCCCTTTTATACTTTAAAACTATTTTATCCAAAATTAAAAATGAGATAAATTATTCCCTTGATAACTCTTCATAGTGATCATGGTATATAATTTTTAAATTCAGATTTTTTCACATTTTGTATAAAAAATGGAATAAAACATAACTTTTCATCTCCTAAAACACCTTAGAAAAATGGTGTTGTTGAAATAAGAAATAGAATTATTCAAGAAATTACAAGAACCATGTTTAGTGAATACTCAATTCCTAAATAGTTTTGGGATAAAGTGGTTAGAACTACTTTTTATACTATAAATCAAGTTTTGATTTGATAATTTCTTAATAAAACTCTTTATAAGTTGTGGAAAAGTAAAAAACCAAAGTTTATTAATAAATAGTTTTTCGATGAAAATGAGTCATCTTGAATATGAGAGATAAATTATATAAGTTTTCACCGAAATCCATTGAAGGGATATTTTTAGGTTATTCAACTACTTATAAGGTATATCAAGTTTTAAATTAAAATTATTTTGTTTTTAAGTAAAATTTACATGTTAAATTAGATGAAACCGGTCCTTTCTGTTTTTAAACAGACCCAACCAACATCTTCAGATGTTATTTCAAAAACTGATTTTCAAACCTTCTTAGAAACTTCTTTGCTTAAATATATAATTAAAGATATTGTTTTTGAAGTTATTCCTTAAAAATATTTTCTACCTTATGTTTAATAACATCCTTTTCAAAATCCAATAAGTTATTTGTTTTTATGATTCATCCTAGTGATAGTATCATTCGTGAGGTTGATCGATCGGTTGGGACTAGAATCTCCTTAAGGAATGAAATTTTACATCTTGATTTTATTTCCCAATTTGGATCTAAGAATTATGATGAGGATTTAGGTGATGAGGACTAGATTAGGCCTATTCATGATGATCTCAATAAGTTTGAAAGGTGAAAAGTATGTTCCTTACATGAGTGACCAAAAGAAACTTCTATAGTTGAATTAAAATGTGTTTTCATATATAAATATGATGATAATGGTATAATAGTTATAAATAAAGATAGACTTGTCACTAAGGGTTATAATCAACTAGAATAAATAGAGTTAGAAGAAACATGTGCATTGGTATCTAGGCTTGAATCTATTCAAATTCTACTATCATTTATAGCATTTTTTAATTTTAATCTTTTTCAAATGGATGTGAAGTGTGCTTTTTTATGGATATGTTCTAAAGTAATTATATGTTGAATACAAATTTTATTTTGAAGATAAAAACATGTTGAATATGTTTATAAACTTACAAAATCTTTATATGGACATAAAAGATCCCCTAGATCTTGATCTGATAGGTTAACAGGATTTTTATTACAAAAACATTATTTTTTAAAGGGATTTGTGGATCTGAAACTTTTTATAAAATTAAAAAAAAATATATGATTTTTCAAATATATGTTGATACCATTATATGTAGATCAAATTAAAAATATTTAACAGATTTATTTTTACATCATATTAAATTTTATTTTTAGATGAGTATGATGGGTGAGTTAACATATTTTCTTGGATTTCAAATTTCTCAAAAACCAAAAGGAAATTTTATATATAAACATAAGTATATAAAAGATCTTCTTAATAAATTTGGATGTGAAAAAACTAAAAGTTTTATTACTCCCATCAGTACCTCAAATACTTTAGATCTTGATAAGGTAAAGAAACCAATTAATAAAAATAATTTTAGTAGTATGATAGGAAATTTTCTTTACTTAAAAACTAGTCCTCTATATTTAATTTTTTCTATAAAATTGTGTGCAAGATATCAATATAATCATAAAGAGCCCCATTTAAATGTTGTAAAATGAATTTTTCATTATCTAAAGTGAACTATGGATTTAAGACCATTCTATTCTTCTAGAAATGTTTTAGAACTAAAAAGTTTTTCAGATGCAGACTATGGTCATTTTAGAATAGATAGAAAAATAATATTTGGAACTAGTTATTTCTTAAGATATTCATTAGTATCTTGGTCATTTATGAAAAAACACTCAGTATCACTCACCAATTTCAAATTCGAATAGGTGGTAGATATAATTTTTAGAGCTCAATTGTTGTGTAAGAGAAACACTCACTAACTATGGATTGAGTTTTACAAAAACTCAAATATTATGTCATAATAAAAGTGTCATTTCCTTAATAAAAAACCCAAAACATCACTCACATGAAAAGAATATAGATATAATACACCATTTTTTATGATCACACACTTAAAGTATATATAATTTTATAATTTCTTAGAACACAATATCAACTTTTTAACATTTTCAAAAAACCTCTTCTTTCTGAAATATTTGAATACATTAAATAAAATCTAGGAATGATCAACGTCAATTAATCATTCATATATACATATTTTTTATCCATATCATTAAAATATTTTACTCCTTTTCATAGGGGGTAAATATGTTTTTCGTTTTACAAAAACCTTTAGTTTTATAATTTTTTAGTTTTCTAAAAAATTTACTTTTATTAAAAATTTATCGTAATGAGTTTTTCAAACTCATAATTATTTGTAAAATTTTTGACGTTATAATTCTCAATTAGATCTTTGGAAATAGAAAATTTAATTAAATTTTCCATATTAAAATTCTCTTAAAAACCTTTTGTACTCATAAGGTTTTCATGAAAAGTTATTATTTTTAGAAAGAAAAATTCAATTTTACTTTTAAAACTATCATATTTATAATCTAATTCCAATTATTTTCTGTACTAAAACTATTGTATTAAACCTTTTAAAAATATAATAATATATTATTTTAAAAAATATAAGCAGAATAAGTTATTCATAACAATTAATTTCTTTACTCTAAATGGTAATTCTCTATTCCTTTTATATTTTTACACTATTTCATGATGATTTGTTTACAATTTTTGTTGTTATACTTTTGGTATTATAAAAAACCTGTTATTTTTATCAAAAGAATATTAACTTTCTTCCCCAAATCATATTCATTATCAATAGCATAAATTTTCTAAAACCTCAAGAGTCCAAAAAAATAAATCTTTTTTCAGATGAATATCAACCATTAGATCATAATGGGTTAGATCTCAACCATTTTATTTGAAGGGCTAGATGAACCTACATCCTGAAGCCTCTATAAAGAGGTCCACCCCTATGCCCCATATTATTTATTCAATATTTTCACACTGAGTGTCTGTAGCAATTAAGTTGGTCATTCCATAAGTTACTTTACAACTGATTCATTTTATTCGGTTTCAATCTGATGTACTCTGATGGAGATTAAAAGTAATGATTCATTTTCATAGAATGGTTTTTATAAATATATTTCTATGATTAATATGATTTTACCATGAGAAAGGTTATTTAATTTCAATGTCGGGAATCCATATATATTGAAAAACTTTAAAATCATTATGACATTTCCTACCCAGATATCATTAATGAGTTTTATGGCTCAGTTAAATTTTTCATGATATAAGGAATTGAAAAAAATAATATGGATGGGAAGAGATATAAGATATATTATAGAAAATCGGTGAGTTTTTTTGGAGAATCCTCAATAGGGGAAGATGATTTTATTTCACACAAGCTTCCAGATAATCTAGGATCATTTGATATAATTAAAGAATAATATTACTCATTTAAACATTATGAAAATTCTAGAAAGGATAATCATCTAACAATGGATTATCACATAATTTCCCCATCGATGCAAAGGTTTCTTATTCCAAAGAAAGGATATCGAGATACGCTTAAAGTTTTTAATTTTTTCATATTTTGTTTTTTAGTGAACATGAGGAAAATAAACCTTTTCATATTCATGTTTATCAATATTGAAGACATGAAAACTAGATCTATTAAGTCAAAGATCATTATTTATTTGACAATGATAAGAAAATTAGAGGTTGAATTCATGAAGTATTTCAGTATTTCTAATCAATTTAAACCGATGAGGAAAAGTATATTATTAATCACTGATGATGCAATTAATAGGATGAGATTTATTTTTTATAATAATTTTAATAATTTTGTTGAGAAATATGGTTGCGTCATATCAGAATATGAACATTCAATAAAAGCTGGTCAAGCTGATCAAAAAAAGAAGAAAAGTAAGGTTCCATCCACCCAAATAAAACTCAAAAAAAAACAAAAGAATGTGTTGCATGAATTATGAGAAGAGTGTATGAAGAATAAATATGAAAGAAAACTAGTAGATCTAATTTTTTAAATGGATACTCCTGAGGCCAAATCTCTGCAGTTACATGTTTCTGATACTCTTGAGAAAGAATAAAAGAAGAAAAAGGTAAATAAAATTTTGATCGATGCTTAACATTGAGAAATCATGATGAAGGGTGTAGAAATAGATTTTAGAAATGTTTCTCTACCAACCTATTGATCAAATGAATCCAGATGTCATATTATCTTTCAAATAAACCTCTATTGTTAATGATGATATTCATTTCATGGCTGATAAAGGCATAGGTAAAATAGTATATGAGGAATTAGTACCAGTCATTAAAGAAAACGAATTGGAATTGGTATTAGTTGGGAAAGGAGTTTTAATAAAAGAAAAATAGCTCAAGGAGGAGTTTTTTCAATAAATATATAAATAAGTTGTTGGAATTAATAAAATAGGAAAAGGTAGATAATAAAATGAAGAAGGAAGTGAATAGGAGGCAACTAAGGTGTATGTTTAAGAAGAATAAGAGGATGTAAATAAAAAGGATAACGATGAAGATGAAGAGAATGAAGATGAAAAGGAGAAAAATAGAGAGGATGAGAATAAAGAAGAAGATGAGAATGTTGATGAGGAAGGAACTCAATCTGATAAGTTTTCAACTTAAGCATTATCATCGAAATAACCTTGTTAATCTGATCAAAAAGAAAAATCTCAAAGTTCTGAAAAGGAAGAATTGTTAGAGGAAGAAGAACAATCATTATCTAAGAAAAATAAGGAAAACAAAATTACAAGACAGATGATGATAAAACTGGAACTAATGACAATGATATAATAAAATTATCTGACAATTATAAAGTTGGAGAAATTTTTTCTAAAAAGATGATAAAGGGTAAGAAGAAAATATGAAATCTGAACCAATCATGTCAAACTTCATGAAATTTAGAAATATTAATTATATTCAATGAATAAAATAATTGCTCAAGGAGTTGACTATATAATCAAATTTGAGAAGTGGCTTGAAGTTACAATTTGATATTCTCAAAGAATTGAATCAGGAGTCTAAAAGATTCATGAAAGTATAAATCATAAATTGCAATCACTAAATATTTTAACAGAAAGGGTGATCTTGAATGAGGTAGATTTTAATGTTTTACAAGAAATTTCTCAATAAAAAAACATGTTATCATGTTTTCAGTTGGTCACATCAAAATAATGTTTATATCAAGTTATACGATGAAAATTTTTATGATCTAAATAGGTTTATGAATGAGTACGCTAAATCATTTAACAATAATCAAGAGATATAGCAAAAATAGTGAAGTTTGTGGAAGAATTCAGGTGGTCAACTGATTATCATAATGATTAAATAAAACTCTGAATAGAAAGATCTGAAAATTATAGTTTCTAATAACCAAACTCAAAGACTATGAAGATAATTTCAATATATTATAAACCAAAATCAGGTGATTTGTTGAAAATGTTCAGACTCAAGAAGAAAGAATAGAAAATCTAGAGTAGTACCAAAAATAGTTCAAGAAAATGGAAACCATTATGAATTATATAATGAATAAAGATTAATTATTTTATTTCCGAACTATGGTGGTATTTTTATTTTGGAATAACATTTTTTAAATTTGTTATGAATAAATAATTATTTTCATCCAAAAACAATTTTTGCCTAATTTGTTTCAAATTCAGATTGATTGAATGTCCTTTCATGTATTTTTGGATAATTAATTAAGTCATTATATTATTCCATACTTTTATTTCCCTCAATAACTTTTAATGAAACACAATAATCATCCCCATTCCTTTTTTAAAATCACAAGGGGCATAATTCTATAGAAATGGGGATAAGTTTTCTTAAAGGTGAGATTTTTTTTTGACAAAGGGGATAAATATTTTTAAAGAATAATTTTTGATAAAAGGATATATAATTCTATATGGGTTAGAATATGATCCTTGGGGGAAATATTATCCTAAGGGGGAGTAAATCATATTCAGTTATATTCTATCAAAAATATTCAGATGAGTCACAAACATAGGAGGAGATAATGTTTTATTATTTAACACTAAATACAAAGTACTTTAAAGAAAATAGACTGTACCTTTTTCAAAGTTATTTTTTATTAATATTTTTGGTTTATTCTTTCCAAAAAGTGGGAGATTGTTGAGTTAGAAATTCTTTTTCTTACTTTTCCATTACTTTAGTATTAGTGATCAAAAAAATTAAATACTTTATTACTAAATTTTTATGTCCAAACTGTTTTAAAATGTTTTTGTAGAAAAAATAAACTTTTACCATACTTAGAATAAGTTTTAATGAATTATGAAAGAAAACTTATATTTATTCATTAAAATTATCATAATTAGTATGGATCTGATAAATATTGGATTCACCTTTATTAGGATAGATGATAGACTTTTTGTCTCATCTATAGTACTAAAAAAGTTCTAAAATCAGACTGATACAGGTTCTGATTAACACCAGACTAGAATTCATAGAGATTATTGTAATGATAGTTGTAAATAAGTCCATCAGATTGCCTTTAGTATTTATTGTATTCATAAGACTTATTTCAATAGTAATAAATATTTTTTACATTATAATGGAATAAAACAATACAACATGGAAAGTCAGTTATAGTAGATCCATTGAAGTTCTAGGTGTCTAATTCATTATGAATAACTCAAAAAATTTGACCCTTGGGAGTCTAAATTTTTTTAGAGTGATGCCTATAAATACACAATAATATACAGACTTTGAAAATGATTACTAGCTGATACTTTAATGTGAGATATTTTGTTTCAATTATAATTTCTCACTATTGGAGAGATCAAAGTATTTCCAAGAATGAACATTTTGTTTCTATATTTTTTTAATATTTTTATAGTTTTGTAGTTCTAAGGAAACCTTGTCATGTTTTCTCCTTACAAACTTTTTTATTATAATAGTGTGTCGGATTGTTGTGATTATGATCGAGGGTATCTAGGGATAGGAAGATGCGAAATTTAATCATCCTGATTGAGGTCTTGTGGGAACAGTGAAACAGAAAATATTGTCCATCAGATCGAGGGATTCCATTGGTAGGAAGAGAGAATCGGTATTCATATTAAGGGATTACCTTTATGAGGAAATATATACTTTCTTGTAAGTATAAAACAAGGGATACCTTTAGCCAAAGTTATTGGAAACCCTACTATTAAGGATAAAATAGGTTTAGTATTTTTATTATAGTTTTAATTCATTCTTATATTGTGTTTCTATTTTATTTCTTATTTCTTTATAAGTAAATTTTTCACTGTATTTATATTAAAGAAAGTAAAACATCCTATTAAACTTTATTTATTGTTATTTTATCATAATTTATATGATTATAATTCATTTACTATGATTAATTTGATTTATAGTAACTCTGATCTTTTACTCTGATTAAATCATATTTAATTTAATTATTATCAATTAACTCTGATATATTGAAATCAATCTTTATTATAATAATCTAATTATTGGACTGTGGACCAGGTCAAAATCCTATAGTTGTACATAAAGAGGTCTATTAAAATGTTTAGTTTAAACTATTTTAAACTAATATTTTTAAACGTACAATTCACCCCCCCCCCTTTTTACAGAATTACCATCCTAAGACTATTCTTACAGTCCTAATAAGCATAAATTTTTATGTTGATCCAACAATTAAAATTAAAACATTCTAATGAAAACATAAAATCATGATTATTTTAAAACTCTCTATCATTTTCCAAAGTATTAATTATTATTTCATCTCTAAAAAACTTATAATGTGAGAATTGATTACATTTATATATATATAATCCACTTATAGAGAATATATATCTCACGATTTTATAAATTTGATTGGAATTACTTATCATTTTTACATTCATAACTTTTTCACCAGTTTAATAGTACAAATGAATATAGGTTTATAATTTGGAAAATAATGATAACATTATTACCCAAAATTATATAAGAATATATATATTCCAATTAATATAATAATTTAACATTCTTGAAGTATTTCACATATTGTTTTATTATTTATAATTTGAAACACTACCAGACATTACATGTACCATGTATATATAAACATTGATTTCAATATTTATTTTATTTTATTCTTATCTCCCAATTATTCAATATACTTCATTCTAATTTATATAATTTTATTCAGATCACTTTACACTTTTATTTTTTTTAATATTTTCCTAAATCCACAGTACTAGAATATATCTTTGGTTAGTAACTAAGGTAACTCATCTTCATGTCGTTTCCATTTGATTCCTATGAAAATAAGGAAAAAAATTGTCAATCCCAAATCCATAGAGAAAAAGAATAAATATAATAATAACAATAACAATAATAGTAACAATAATAAATAATTAAATACATTTCTACCATATAACTAAAGAAAATTTAAAAGTAAATACCAAAAAATCATTACAAGATAATCTCCATTCCTCCCCTATTTAATCACCATGTCATGAACAAGTAATATCCAACCCATTTTCCAAAAATGTATGATAAATGTATGAAAATTTTATATAAATGATGGGGTGAGTATATAATAATTCTCAGTTTATTCCTACATATAAAATCACTTGTCAATATGGAAGAAGTATACAAAATATTTAGTGATTAAATAGAAAAATTGTATTGTTTCCCATCCAAGGATAATTATATTCTCATTTAACCACATTATAACTCTCTGAATATATATATATATATAATATGAGTATAGTTCATTATCAAAATATTTCAAAGTAGGAAACATGCCTTTGTTTCCCCATTAATCTGATTATCATCAATTCCCAATGATATCTATATATATATATATATATCTTGACACACATGTACCCTCCCATATCAATATAAGAAAACCATGAATAATAGCCATATACCATTACCTCATACCATAAACTCATACCATAACCTCATACCATAACCACATACAAAAACACAAACTATATCCAAATCGTCTAAATATTACAACCACTACCACTTCAATATAACCATACAAATTATAAAATGAATAGAGAGGAATGGTTAATAGTAATAAAAATATTTCACCTATATCATTGATGTTGGGGGGCCACCCTATACTAAAAACCTCATTTGGGAAAAAATATGGTTACCCAACTCAGGTGGTCACAGAACATTTAATGATATATAATAACATAAAATCCCATCCTAGGGTCCAGATCTTATCTAGAACCTCTACAACCATACCATCATTACACCATAACCTCTACACAAATACCTATTCTACTAATTTCATAAATAAATCTATATGTCAATCATATTATTTATCTATCCAAACAACTTACATCCCCTTAAAATTCCTAATCCTTTATTAATACTTTTATAATTATTTTATCAATAAATTATATACATTAACATCGTTTCATTCTATTTTATACCACATACTTAAGGAAATTAATCCATATTAAACATCAATTCCAACATTTTTTAATTTTCACATAATTTATGAAATGATTTTTTCATTAACTATTAAATGCATAAATTAGTTACACATTAATTTACCTATTATTTCATTTAACATCACTACTTCAATTAAATTAATTTTTTTCTTCATTTTTTAATTTTGAACACACAATACTCATAATTAATATTTTTAAAATAATTTATAAATTTATTTCACATCCATATAAACGAATATCTAACTTCTAATTTTATCTACATCAACCTCACCACATTATCACCTCTTCAAAACACCACTACATCGGAACATCTATATCGCAACACAACTAGATCGACACTACCAAGACATATAATATCAACATACACCAAAACAATTATGAAAAAATAATAAAAATATATATCTCATATGGAAAAAAAAATATTGAACAACCAGTTATAGATCACTTTTGTTTTAAATATTAATAATCTACCGAATCAAATCAAGATAATTCCATATTGATATTAAAAATAAAAAATTAAATGATAATTTTTGACTCATTAACTTGAATCAAAGCCCAGGACATCATTACACATAATGTTAAGGTTTAATGTTCTAATTTACAAATTTTCTAATAAGGATCCCCAAGTAATTTATAATATGTCATATAAATATAAATTATTATCCACAAAACACCACAAACTTTATTTATTTCACTTTTAAATATAATGAATAAATTTTAAAATTGAAAAGAATCAAGATAAATTGTACATTATAACATCAGGGTTGGACCCAATGAGTTTTAAGACTCAATGATCAACCATGTACTTTGAAATTTCCCCAAAATAGATATCTCTATCGTGTATAGTGACCAAGGTATGAATGGGATCAAATGAGATGAGAATGAAATTATTGAAATTATATTTACCTTTTTTGTATCAAACCATTAGATGGCTCCCTCAACAACATTAGAGTTTAGTTTAGTCAATTTAAAAATGAAAATAATAG
Organism: Viscum album; assembly: GCA_963277665.1. Taxonomy (NCBI): domain Eukaryota; kingdom Viridiplantae; phylum Streptophyta; class Magnoliopsida; order Santalales; family Viscaceae; genus Viscum; species Viscum album. The sequence continues at coordinate 865,591,841 of OY728148.1, forward strand.
TGAGTTATAATATAAATAACCCAAAATCTTATTAGCTTCTTTATTTCCAAATACACAATTTTAATTAAAATCATGGTCTGGAAAATAAACCATGATATTTTTTCCCTATTTTCCCTAAAAACCATGATAGAGAACAATGAAAAATTACTCTAAAAAAAATCATTTTTAAACCATGATGAAGAACCATGATATGCTTTCATACTATTTTTTATAGATATATCAATAAATTATATATTTGAAATACCTTAAGAGAAATAATTTTTTTACTCAAACTATTATATGTATAAAAAATAATAACATAATTTTATCTTCATTGTTAATAAGGGACGTTCCAATACTCCTCCAAAACTATGTATATACACAATAATAAAGTCTAAAAACCCTGATGAAATTACAAAACCAGGATTCTGTTTATAAAGAACTACAATATGGTTTTCTCAAAACTATATTCTAATATTTTTTCATAAAAAATTCACCTCCAAAAATAACCCCTACTATCTCTAACTCCTAAAATTAAAAAGGTAGATGGCCATGAATTTTTAAATCTCTAAAATGAATCTGTAACGCCCCAACCCCAGAAGCCCAAAGTCGGTGAATTATTATGCATCATTGGCATGATCACAAAAGATCAAGTCTCAAAAGACCGATTAGTTTAGTAGCCTTGGAAGTACTAGATACATTCATAAGGTTTACATTATATCATAAAATGGAAAACTAAAACAATATTTTTTCCATAGACAACATTAAGATCCCATAGACTATCCCTTCAGGTCAATCATAATATACTTCTTCGCATCCTGGGAAAAATAAAACATAGAAAGGGGTGAGCTCATATGCTTTGTAAGGATAACAATATAGTGGAAACTTTTATAAATAAGCATAAACATTTAAGGTAATGTATATAACTAAAACAAATGCCTTTTCAACATAAACTTAATCGTAATATGGAAAATATAAATCAAAATAATTTCATTTACTTACTCACATGGATATTATTCTAGTTGAATAATCACATACAATATCAATAGCCACTTTCATAAGGATTGAATGCATAATGTCAGACTTCATAACCACATAGTCAAGGCCTATTGCCAAGAATACAAATAAGATTTTGTCAAGGCCTTGTTCCAAGACAATAGTTTGTATCATGATACTTATCAATGCATCAAGGATCTATAGCAGGCTCCGCTCGTCACTTACTAAGTCCAATGCATTCCTTATATGAAAAGGTTTGAACATAACATAAACATTCGTGTTAAAACTAGCATAAAAATGTCAATACTTTATCTATAAATCATGAATTGTGTAAAAATAACACATTCACAGTCAAACATATGACAAAACCTTCAATAAAATATGGAAGTTTTGTATCATTATAAATCAACTTCAAAAAAGCTTAAAATCCATCAAAGGATGTCGACATAGATGAAATCAAAACTTTTTTTAGAGAAATATCTCTTTCTATTTTGAAATCATTTAAAAGTCATATAATTATAAAAGAAAACATTTATATTAAAAATATTCATATAATATTTTAATGTAATCTTTGATGATGTTATAATGACAGAAAATAGTCGGACCCAAGGTATAAGTTACAAAAACATTCTTACATTAATTTTGTTGAAAAGGTCATAAGGTACCTTGTTTGGAAAAAAACGGAAAGATTACCTTCAAACCATTTTAAAAAAGTCAAACAAGGGTATAAATTACTTTAAACCATAGTCTAGTAAATATTACAAATGTTTTGGAATACATTTTTAAGAAACATGGATGTGGATAATAAAGAGGTCCCGCTAGATACTTACTTAAAAACAGCCTCGGATAATAAAGAGATTGTGAAATTAACCATTACCTTCTAATTTTCCTTGGTCGAGGGTAGGTTAACTTCCTGTATAATGGTGAAATATTTTTTATTAATTCATACAAGAATCATATACATTAATATGATATCATATATGATCTTTTAACAAAATATCTTAGTGTTATCGTCGTTTTGGGTGTTAAGTGATTCGTTTTCCTTTATATAATTTGTTATGTAAGTAATGTTTGTTATGTATAAGATTTATCTTATTCATATTCATAATTATATTAAATCTTGAAACATTATTTTTAATCATCTAATGAAAATTATTCTTGAATGGATATGATGGGGAATGAATCTCATCGCATTCGTGGAGACGGTAATCCGTACGTACGCACAAGCAACAATATCATTATTTTGATATTAAAATAATATATAAATGGATGGAATATCATATATACAAAATCATTATCATGTTATATTTATTATTTACATCAATTACACATCATTATTATACCCATAAAAATAATAATCTATTGAATAACAATTACACCACCACATGGAGACGGTAAGTCGTACGTACGCACGTATGGTGACATGAATAATGAATATGGTTGTACCATATTTATAATAAAATCAGAGTATATAGAAGATAATTGAGTCATTATTTTAGAATGGAAACAACAAATAAAGGAAGTGTAAGAAGATTGGATCTTGAAAGAGGTGATGAAATATTTACCCCTTCTTCGGGTTCTTCCTTTTGATTTGATCAAAAGGGCTCCTAAGGCTGGATTTATGACTAACGGAAGGCCTATAAGATTAAGGGAGGATAGTTGAGAGGTTATTTTGGTTGGGGTTGGCTGAGCCAAATGGATTTTAAGGTGTGAATTAGAGAGAAGGGGGAGTGCCCTTTTATAAGAGGGGTGAGGGGCACCTTAGGAAAAGATTGAAATCTTATTTTTATAATAAATTAATTTTGGTTTTATAATGGCTCAAAAATTAATTATTTAAATTATAAGGTGGTTATGGTTTATAAACCACTCAACCAATAGGGTTTAGACAGGTTTGTGTCACTATATTAACTTTATCTTTTAGATTTAACTATTAGTTAAATAGTTTGACATTTACCATGTCTCTTTGTATTTTTATATTATATGGTTAATAAAATTACTATAAACTTCCAAGAGAACCCCAAGTGGTTAATTAATAAAATATATAATAGTATTTAATCCCATTGGCCGAACCTTATATGTTTAGGGATAAAATACCAATTAATAATATAATATTTGTTTTAAAAACTCTTTTTTTTCAATTTTGACACTATTTGGTATTTTGTTTTTTCTAAATTCATAACAGAATTATTACTTCGAAAAAAATTCATTTAATCAACCCTAACATGTCATATTAAACTAGAAAATTGGTTGAATTCATAAAAAATCTCAAGTTACATTTATTTGGGTATTTATAATATCAATTATGTTAATATTTCATTAATAAGGTAATTACTACATCATCATTGTGTCATAAATAAATTAAATTATTTATTGTTTAAAAATTATAAATAAAAAACCATTATTTATGAAATATTTTTATCTTTCTAACTAATATTTATAGTCTAATATATCTTATGTATAACTCTATATTAAAAATAGTTTAGTTATTAAACTTTAAATTTAACACTTTTAACTCTTCTTTGAATTAAATAATAATAAATGTCCTAATCTAATCCAAGTGGACCTAAATGATCATATTTTATTCCTAAGTATATGTTTGGTCGAATTATACTTATTCAATAGAATTAGGACATGTGTTAGGGTAATAATAATATCATTTTTACCTTTAATTACCCTATTTACTTTTAATCGTGGAAAATAAAAGTAAAAAAGTTACTATTCACCATAAATTATTTTCATCTTATTGAACCACATTTTACAAACTGATATCAACCATGTCTCTCGGATTTTTTAAATTCAACTCACAGAAGCAGTAAAATTAAGTTTTATGTAAATTTTCAAATGCTTCTAGGAGGTGGGTAAAAGACGGTAAAAAGTTCAATAAAATTTTTATATATCTAAAATTATTATAAACTGACTCCAATGAATTACATTGAAATTATATAGGTATTATGTATATATTTTTACCTAAAATAAATTTAAATAAAATAAATAATTATTTAAATAAAAATTCGGTTTTAAACAATAACTTAGTGTTTGTCACCATTCATCAAAAATTGAAAGTTTTCATAAAAATGCCAAAAATTCACCCTAAGCTAATTTTGATATTTGGAATCCAAAACTAAAGTCCATTTTGAAAGATAAAATTTATAAAATTTTAAAAAGTGGGTATTACTATTCATAATGACTAGTTTCATTGGTTGTGGTGTGTTAGAACTTGAAATTTCATACAACACACGCTATTGTATTATTCAAAGAGAAACATACCGTGGATGCTTGGGTTGTTACATTATCCCCTCCTTAAAATAATTTCATCCTCAAAATTTGTAGAATATTACTGCATAAAAATAATCAGGTGGTTCTTCATCATATGTTCATTGGGTTCCCACGTTGCCTCTTCCATCTTATAGTTTCTCCATAGAACTTTAACTAGAATAGTCATTCGTTTTCTCAGCACGTGTTCTCTTGTATCAAGAACCTTGACAGGATCTTCGTAATAGGACAGATCGGGTTCTAATTCTAATTACTCATAGGTGAGTACATGTATTGGGTCGGGCATGTATTTTCTCAACAGTGATACGTGGAATACATCGTGAACATTAGAGAGACTTGGCAGTATTGCCAAATTGTAAGCTACATCCCCAATGCGTTCTAGAATTTCGAAAGGTCCGATGTACCTGGGACTCAATTTTCCCTTCTTACCGAAACGTATAACACCCTTCCATGGAGATACCTTCAAGAAAACAAGATCTCTTACCTGAAATTCCAAATCCTTCCTTCAGTTATTGGCATAGCTCTTCTGCCTAATTTTATCTTCTTTGATGTGGGTTTGGATTACATTCACCTTTTCCATTGTTTCATCCACAAGTTCTGGGCCTACGAGTTTTATTTTTCCAACATCATCCCAACAGGTTGGTGTGCGACATCTCTTTTAGTATAATGCTTCATATGGTGCCATCTGAATACTTGAATGGAAGCTATTGTTATATGAAAATTCTACCAGAGGTAAATATTGATCCCACGTACCTTGAAAGCCAAGTGAGCATGATATCAACACATATTCTAAGGTTTGAATTGTCTGTTCTGATTGTCCATCAATTTGGGGGTAGTAGGCAGTGCTCAAACAAAGTTCAGTATCCAAGGATTTCTGAAGACTTTTCCAGAATCATGATGTAAAATAGAGATCACAATCAGAAACAATCGATAGTGGTACTCCATGAAGTCTTACAACTTCATTAATATATAGTGTTTCTAAATGTTCAAGTGGTAAATCTTCCCTTATATCCAGAAAATGTGCTTACTTGGTAAGACGATCAACAATGACCCATATTGTATCATTCCTTCTAGGAGGCTTTGGTAGCCCCATGAAAAAGTCCATCGTTATATTAACCCACTTCCACTTAGTTATGGGAAGAGGTTTCATGAATCCTCTAGGTTGTTTCCTTATAACTTTCACTTGTAGACAAACCATACATCTTGAAACAAAATCATCAATATCCCTCTTCATGTTGGCCCAACAAAAAGGTTCCTTCAAATCTCTATAAATTGTAGTGCTCCCATGGTGTATAGATATCTTGAAACTATGATCATCATCCAACAATTCCCTTTTTAGATCAGGTATATTGGGAACACAAAGTCTCTTCCCAAATTTCAAAGTTCCATCTTCATACGCAAAGTCACTCAATCTCCCATCATTCACAGCTTTAATATTCTTTTGAAACTCTTCATCACCGGTCTAATAAATCTTTATCCTTTCTATTAAATATGGTTTGAAATCCATTTGAAAAAGTATTGATGTTTCACCTTCCATGGTGATTCCCATATCTATCTTCACTAGATCCATGTATATAGGATCCTTTTCAACTCTCATCTTGTTCAAAACTCCATGATCCTTTCTACTCAAAGCATATGCCCCTTATTTTCCTTCCCCAGGTGGTATTATATAGTGCAATCATAATCCTTGAGTAGTTAAAGCCATCTCCTTTGCCTCACGTTTAGTTCTTTTTGTGAGAAAATATACATCAAACTCTTGTGATCGGTATATATCTCAAATTTTTTCACCATATAAATAGTGTCTCCAAATCTTCAAAGAAAATATTATAGTTTCTAACTCAATATCATGAGTAGGATAGTTTTTCTCATGAATTTTTAGTTGTCGTGATGCACAGGCAATAACCATATCATTCTTCATAATGATAAAACCAAGTCCTTTCTTTGAAGCATCATTATAAATAACAAACCCATCATTCCTTGATAGTAGAGTCAAGATAGGATCATTGACTAATATTCTCTTCAATTTTTCAAAACATTATTCACACTCTTTTTTCCAAAAAAAATTAACCCCTTTTCGTGTGAGCTTTGTTAATGGGTTATCCAACAGGGAAAATTTCTGGACGAAACGTCGATAATAACCTACTAAAGAAAAAAAACTGTGTACCTCAGTTATACTCGTCGGTGCTGGCCATTCTTGGATTTCCTTGGTCTTAGAAGTATCAATAGAGATTTCATTCTTAGATACAATATGGCCAAGAAAAGAAATCTCATGAAGCCAGAATTCACACTTTCTAAACGTACCATACAATTCGTGTCTTCTAAGAGTCTTCAGGATAATGCACAAGTGATTTCCATGATCTTCATATCTTTTGAAGTATACCAAGATATCATCAATAAATACCACTACAAATTCATCAAGATATTCCTTGAAAACTCTATTCATTTGATCTATGAAGACAGAGGGTGCATTAGTCAATCCAAAAGGCATTACTGTAAACTTGTAATGCATGTACCTGGTTCGAAATGCTATTTCCTGAATGTCTTCCTTTTTCACACACAACTGATGATATTCAGATAAAAGTCCAATCATTGAAATTTATTGAGCTCCATGAATTTGTTCGAATAAATCATTAATGAGAGGTAGGGGATACTTGTTCCTTATTGTTATAGCATTGATCTCCCTCTAGTAAATGCACAACCTCATAGACCCATCTTTCTTCTTAACAAAAAGGACATGGGATCCCCATGGAGAAACACTAGGGAGAATAAATCCCTCATTACTAAATTCCTCTAGTTATTTCTTTATTTCCACTAATTCCACGGTGGCCATTCTATAAGGGGTCTTCGATATGGGCCTTGATCCACGAATTAAATCAATGGAAAACTCAATTTCTCACTCTAGAGTATGTCCAAGTAAATCTTCTGGCAACACATTCACATATTCTTTAACAATAGGTAAATACTCTATTTGAACATTCCTTTCCTCACCCACAGTAATTTCATTATCTTCCTCCCCAATAATTGAATTTAGTTGAGCTACTGGGGGTGGATCTAGATAATAATTTGGTGGTGACGATTCTGCTCAAAAGATAAGGTGTTCTTTATCATTGTCAACAAAAATAGTAACCTCTATATTTTTACAATAAATTTTTTCATCATGGTCCGAAATCCAATTGATACTAAGGATTATATCAAATTCAATCATGGGTATGATGATGCGATCAGCAGATAAAGAACATTTATATGCCGTAATGGGGACTGATTCACAAAAATTTGTTACAATGATACTTCCCTTAAAAGTTTTGACTGACAAATCCCTTGTTAAATCAAATTTGAAATAACTAATTTTCTTAGAAAACTGGGAAGATATGAAACAATGCGATGATCTAGAATCAAATAAAGCATTGTATAAATTTGAGGAAGCCATTAAATTACCTAACACTACGTCTATAGGAGCTTCAACCTCAGTAGTAGTGATAGCATAAGCTTGGCCTTGATACCTTTTCATTTTCTGAGGTAAGTTCCCTAATACTTAGGACATTCATTTGTATAATTTCCCCTTTCTATACAATTGTAGCATTCAACGTTGATAGCCTCTTTCTTCCCCTTGCAATCACGAGCTTAGTGGCCTTTTTCACCACACTTCTAACTGAATCTCATTTCCTTCAGTCAAGTACCAGGGTGTTTCTGCCCACATTTACTGCTGGATGGATATTCAACTTTTCCCTTCTTAACCTTATTTATATTTCCAAACTATTTAGTAAATCTCTTCTTTTCTTGATTTGGTTTAAAGTCATAAGACTTAGAGAATTATTTTTTTTTTCTTGATAGAACATGAAACAATATCTTCGTACGATGAGAAGGATTGTGAGACTATTTCCCGATAGAGAAATGGTTTTAACCCATAAAATAAATGATCAATCTTAATTCTTGTGTAGCTTATATAATCTTCAGCATGGATTGCTAACCTTGTAAAGTTATCTTCATAGTTTGCGACAGTCTCATCCTCCTTTTGTCTCAGAGTCATAAATTGTCTTTCCATATCTTCTCGATGTTCTTGAGGAAATAATTTTTCAAGGAAAATTTCTTTAAACTCCCTCCATTCCATATTTGATACTTAATTATCTTCCTTTGTGTTTTGAATCAATTACCACCATTGATCAGCACCTCCAGTGATGTGGTAAACTTCCATGACAACTTTTTCCCTTTCGCTACCGCCCAAGGCGTGGAATATTCTCTCTAAGGAATTTATCCATTTCTCAGCTACTAGTGGGTTTGTATCCCCATTGAATTTTGGTGGTTATTGAATCATGAAGAGATCTAACATTGATCCTCCATGTTGTGGATCAGGGTGCTCCATACGGGTAAGGTTATTATTCATAACCTGAGTGAGTTGTCCCAGCATGGTGATTAGTTGATCAGCACCAGTTGCATCACCAGCTCCACTATAATTATCTTGAGCAGGATGGAAAGCCCTACATGGAATGTGTGCATTGATATGATTTCCTTTCCTTTTACTATGATTGAATTCTAAACATTGGCATAAACTAGATTAGTTTATGAATTGAAATACATAATTCTAAACTTGTAAAATACTTAACATAAATTGAATAGTTTATGGATATAATCGATAATCATAAAAACAAAGTATTCTTATAGGAGTTACATACTCATAAATCCTTTATAGTGGTTTGTGAATAAAATTTTTATTATCCTAAGCATAACCCAGGAGTTTCGTAACCAAGAGTGCAGTAAGGCCAGCTGTAGTGCAATAGTTCCCGTTCAAGTCTAGCTCAAAGCAGTGTTTTTGGGTTTTACCCCTTGGTACATCTATTTTAGATCTGCCTCTACCTACTCATATCCAGACAGGGATTTATTGCTTGTAAAACTCACAGAATCTCTATAATACCAAAATTCAAGGAAGTTATTCTATACTAATCCTCAAAGTCTATCTTTGGGATATGTTCTCTAATAAGAGTTTATCTAAATCTAGTTTCCAAGTTTTGTACTAAAATTCCTTTGATACTAACTGTAACGTCCTGACCCCAGAAGCCCAGAGTTGGGGAATTATTACATATCATTGGTATTATCACAAAATATTAAGTCTCGAAAGACCGATTAGTTTAGTAGCCTAGTAAGTACTAGATACATTCATAAGGTTTATTTTACATCATAAAATAGAAAACTACAAAAAAATTGTATCCATAGAAAACACTGATATCCCATAGACTATCCCTACAGGTCAGTCATAATATACTTCTTTGCATCCTGAGAAAAATAAAACATAGAAAGGGGTGAGCTCAGATGCTCAATAAGGATAACAATATAGCGGAAACATTCATAAATAATCATAAACATTTAAGGCAGTGTATAGAACTAAAAAAAGCCTTTTCAACATAAACTTCATCATAATATGGAAAATATAAATCAAAATAATACCATTAACTTACTCACATGGATATTATACTCATTGAATAATCACATACAATATCAATAGAAACTTTCATAATTATGGAATGCATAATGCTAGACTCCATAACCACATAGTCAAGGCCTTGTGCCAAGACTACAAATAAGATTTTTTCAAAGCCATGTGCCAAGACACTAGTTTGTCTCATGAGACCTATCGATTCATCGAGGAGCTATTGTGGGCTCCACCTATCACTTAGTAAGTTCAATGCATTCCTCATATGAAAAGGTTTAAACATAACATAAACATTCGTATTAAAACTAGCATAACAAATGTCAATACTTTATCCATAAACCATTAATGGTATAAAAATAACACATACATAGTCAAATATATGACAAATCATTCAATACGATATGTAAGATTTTTATTATAATGAATCTAATTCAAATAATCGTAAAATCTATCAAAGGATATTGACATAGATGAAATAAAAACATTTTTTAGAGAAACATATCTTTTTATTTTGAAATCATTTAAAAGTTATATAATTATAAAAGAAACATTTATTTTGAAAATATTCATATAAGATTGTAAGGGAAGCTTCGACGATGTTATAACGACGGATTATAGATGCACCCTCTGTATAATTTAAAAAGACATTCTTACCTTAATTTTGTCAAAAAGGTCATAAGGTACCTTGTTTGGAAAATGACGTAAAGATTCCTTTCGACACATTTATAAAAATTCAAACAAGGTTGTAAATGAATTTAATCCATAGTCTAGTAAATAGTACAAATGTTTTGGAATACATTTTTAAGAAACATGGATGTGGATGATAAAGAGGTCCCAGAAGATACTTACATAAAAACAACCTCGGATAATAAAGAGATTGTGAAGTTAACCCTTAACTTGTACTTTTCCTTGGTGGAGGGTAGGTTAAACTATTTTATAATAGTTAAATAATTGTTATTAAATTATACAAGAATCATATACATTAATATGATATCATATATTATCTTTTAACATAATATCTTTGTCTTATCATCGTTTCAAGTGTTAACTGATTTGTTTTCCTTTATATTATTTGTTACTTAAGTAATGTTTTTTATGGATAGGGTGTATCTTATTCATATTCAGAATGATATTAATTCTTTAAACATTATTTTTAACCATCTAATGAAAATTATTCTTGAATGGATATGATGGGGAATGAATCTCATCGCGTTTTTGGAGACGGTACTCCGTACGTACGCACGAGCGACAATATCATTCCTTTGATCTTAAAATAATATATAAATGGATTTTATATCATATATACAGAATCATTATCATGTTATATTTATTATTTACATCAATTACACATCATTATTATACCATCCAAATAATAATTTATTAAAAAACAATTACACCACGATGTGGAGATGGTAAGTCGTACGTATGCACGTATGGTGACATGTCATTCAAAGGATGGATAGAGTAATGAATATGGTTTTACCATATTTATAATAACATCATATTATATAGAAGATACTGTAGTAATTATTTTATAATGTAAATAACAAAGAAAGATGAAGTGGAAGAAGAAAGGAACTTGAAAGAAATGATGAAATATTTACCTCTTCTTCGGGTTCTTCCTTTTGATTTGATCAAAAGGGCTCCTTAGGTTGGCTTTATGACTAAAGTAAGGATTCTAGGATAAAGGGAGTATATTTTATAGGGTATTTTGGTAGGTTTTGGTCGATAAAATGGCTTTGAAGTTGTGAATTAGAGAGAAGGTGGAGTTTCCTTTTATAATTGGGGTGAGGGGCACCTTATGAAAAGCTAGAAATATTATTTTATAATAAAATAATTTTCGGTTTCCAATGGCTCAAAAATGAATTATTTAAAGTCTACGGTGGGGATGGATTGAAAACCACCCAAACAATAGGTTTTAGACAGGTTTGGGTCACTATATTATCTTTATCTTTTAGATTTAACTCTTAGTTAAATAGTTTGACATTTGCCATGTCTCTTTGTATTTTTATATTATATTGTTAATAAACATACTATAAACTTCCAAGTGAACCCCAAGTGGTTCATTAATGACATATGTAATAGTATTTAATCACTTTGGATGAACCTTAGATTTTTAGGAATAAAATACCAATTTATAATATAATATTTGTTTTAAATACTTTTTTATGTCAATTGTGACACTATTTGGTATTTTGTTTTTTCTAAATTCATAACCACATTATTACTTAGAAAACAATTCATTTAATCAACCCTAAAATGTCATATTAACCAAGAAAATTATTTTAATTCATAAAATGTCAAAATTTACATTTATTTGGGTATTTATAATATCAATTATGTTAATATTTCATTAATAAGGTAATTACTGCATCATCGTTGTGTCATAAATAAATTAAATTATTTAATGTATAAAAATTATAAATAAAATACTATTATGTAGGAAATATTTTTATATTTCTAGTTAATATTTATATCTGAATTTATCTTATGTATCACTCTATATTAAAAATGGTTTAGTTATTAAACTTTGAATTTAACACTTTTAACTCTTCTTTGAATTAAACAATAATAAATGTCCTAATCTAATCCAAGTGGACCTAAAGGATCATATTTTATTCCTAAGGTTTTTATTGGTCGAATTCTACTTATCTAATAGAATTAGTACATGTTTTAGGATAATAATAATATCATTTTTACCCATAATTACCCTATTTACTTTTAATTGTGGTAAATAAAAGTAAAAAGTTATTATTCACCAAAAATTATTTTCATCTTATTGAACCACATTTTACTTACTGATATCAACCATGTCTCTTGGATTTTTTAAATTCAACTCACAGAAGTAGTAAAATTATGTTTTATGTAAATTTGCAAATGCTCCTAGGAGGTGCGTAAAAGAAGGTAAAAAGTTCAATAAAATTTTTATATATCTAAAATTATTATAAACTGAATCCAATAAATTACATTGAACTTATATAGGTATTATATATATATATTGATCTAAAATAAATTTAAATAAAATAAATAATTATTGAAATAAAAATTTGGTTTTAATAAATAACTCAGGGTTTTTCATTATTCATCAAAAATTGAAAGTTTTTACAAAATTACTAAAAATTCACCCTAAGCTAATTTTGATATTCTGAATCCAAAACTGAAGTCCATTTTGAAAGGTAAAATTTATAAAATTTTAAAAAGTGGGTATTACTATTCATAACGGCTAGTTTCATTGGTTGTGGTGTGTTAGAACTCCAAGTTCCATACAACACATGTTATTGTATTATTCAAAGAGAAGCATACCGTGGAAGCTTGGGGTGTTACAGAATCACTATTAATGAATTAATATTTTAATCAACCTTTTTATCTAAATTTCACTTTCTAAAATCATTAATTTTTTTCTTTTATAAAATTACTTTCATATATTATCTATTATCCTTATTATTTGTCTAAAAGGTTTATCATTGATGTTCAAACTTCTTAAGTGAAAATTCAATTTAATCTTCCATATCATCAAATGAAATAATTTCCTCTTTACCATAAAAATCATTGTTTTTCATATTTTTGGATAATAATAACCAGAATAATTTTTTTACTTTAATAATAGTATTTAACATCATCTTTTTTATTATTTTTATCTTGGTTATGTTAATTAGAGAAAAAATATTATATCCCTCGAACTTTCAATATTATGCATAGAACAACCTTTAGAAACGTTTCTCTATTATCATTATAGTATATTTTTTTCATTTCTTAATCATTTAATTTTATTGATTATTTCAGTAAAACGAAAAACCATGTCATGTTTATAACATGCTACGGGTATATTTTATTTAAACTTTAATTATTCTCTTTAAGTCTTGGTATAGATAAATTCTATTACCCCATCTAATTCATTCTATATTTCTTAATTCAAAGTAATTATTAAATTTTATTTGAAAGAACTATATTTTTATTTGTTTTCCACCTTTCACAACCCCTCTATTCATTTATCAAAAGAATTCATTTAAAAATAGTAATATCAGTATTATCTTCCATTGTCCCCCTAATGGAACCACCCAATAAAAACACCATTGAAAAATAAATTAGTAGAATCACTTAAAAAATATGATATTTAAATTAATTAATGAGAATATATAATATTAATTCTTTAAATTTGGAATCACTTTCATGGCTATTATTGATCTTATCCCACAAAACCTTTAATGAATTGAAATACACTACCTTAGTGTAAATTATGTTTTATAAGGATGCCATAAAAAATTAATGTATAGAAATTAATTTCCTCTATATTTATATCTATTTCATTGAATAAAAAAATTATCTTCTAGAAATCATATTCTATGGATAGTATTCATACACAATTCCAAAAAAAGACATTGTGGATAATTAATTTTTCCAATCATCAATAACTAGATGTTTATTATGTTGAAAATAGGAATTCCTCTATTGATTATTTCAGAACTGGGGTTTTCCAATGTTCCTAAATGTTTTTGAAATGGTATTATTCTCCCTCTAATTTGGATGTCAAGTGAAATGTCATAACACCAATAATTAATTTCTTAATGCTGAGTCTCATGTCCCACATGTGGCATGGAGAAATATCTTTATAGCGACCCAAGATTCTCATAAATAGATATTACACATTTTTAGATTAATATTAAATAAATTACACAAGAACACATTACATTTCCACTATACATTAATGTATTTGGAGACTAGGTACAAAATATTCTAACTTGGTTAAAGATCTTCAATATCTCACATAAATATATTAAATTTTAGTAACATTCACAAACATTCCCATAATAAAACCATTCTTCATAACTCGGGGAAAGGAAACATAATAAAGGGTGTGATAAGATGCTCAATAAGGTCAATAATGTGAGATATAAATGTTTAGATAAGTATAACATGAGTATAAGAGTATGATATCATGACCTTAACATTTTAAAATCATACCCTACCAAACATAAATTATAATCTATAAGTATAGAATAAAACATGGTGGTAGATAATATATAAATCATAATTAACTCAAATAATAGGATCCATGGTATTATAAAATTGATATAATAACTATATTTGTAGAATAAAAATCATATTATATCACTAAAACATGTATAAAGAGAAATAAGTTGGCTCATTATGTTAAGGACATCAAATCAGGCCCTTGCATAAACTTTTGTAAATTCAACCAGGTCTACACATATCATTATGGAAAATATAGGAAAGTTAATACATAACATTTTTAACATATAATCAGGTTCACACATAACATTGTGAAAATGTAATTAGGTTCATGCATAACATTATGGACATGAAAGATTTTTCCACACATAACAACATATTAGTCACGGTTCACTCCCAAGGACATCATAGTTTACAATGTTTGTTAATGAACTCAGTTCAATCTCTAATCTAGTCAAATATACCTCATGATATATAAATCCTTATCTAAAGCATTGTAGGGACATATAATTCCCATTAATATTTTATTATAATGTAACCACCCTCATTTTTATAACATAACCATCATCTTTGTTTATAATATAACCACTATCACATAGTGAAAATCATACATATGTGTGATAAAATATTATATAATATATAAACATATCACAAACCATGAAATTAAATGGTTTTCATAAACATTTAATATTATCATAACATGTGGAAAATAGATATGTTTTATAATCATTTCATTATTCCATCGTTCCATAACCAACCCATAGAAGAGAAACTGGTTTCATAAAAATGTATTCCTCACAAACCACTCAGAGAAAGAACAAGAATGGTATAATGGGTTCATATCCCTAGTAGAGAGTAAGTTATATGAATATATGCCATATTATATGGATAATTACTTTGAAAGATTACTTGGAACGTTTTTTTGAAGAAGATAGTTTTTCTTTGAAATCGCTTTTTAAAACATAACACATTTTAGACATTATTTTCATTAAAAATAATCATGAAAACTTATAAAAGAATATTTATAAATAATTTCAAAACTTTATTTAAGAAAATACCCATTTTATATTTCAAAAGAAAATATATTTTTTAATACTTTTTTGAAGATATTTTTAGAAAACATGGTTTTGAATGATTAAGAGTTTTAGGCCGACAAGACTATTTTTCACAAAAATGTTACTTTAAACTCTTGAGTATATAAAGATCTTAAACTGAATACAAACATGCATTATCATTAAATAACCATAGGAGTATAAAATTAATTATTTTCTTGATAGATTTATCATAATATATAATCATTGTAATAATAATCATAAACAATCCTGATATATGATGAGATTGTAATATAAACCTTTTACCATGATGTTAAGGCTGAAATGTAAGACCTATGAAAGAATAAATTTAAATGGAAAATTAATTATCATTAAAATAATTATATCTATGATATAACATATAAAATGGTTAGTATATACACCTCATATTAGAGGTTAGGTTCTTAACATAACTTATGTCGCAAAGAAATAAAATTAAGACAAATATCCCTTATCGATTTGTTAAATTTTGAACCATAAACCCATGAAAGAGATATACCCAGATGGATTTGTAAATATCCATAATTTTATGGTGAATAATAATTAAATACATTCATGGGTATAATATAAACAACATTAATGTAACCTTAGGTGAATATGGAATGTGTCTCAATAAAAACTAAAAGTGGGACCGAAATCCCTTACTATAAGTCTTGAATTACCTTGTTCACATACAAAACTCCTGTATAATAAATATAGGTTTATTATAAATAAATTATAGAATAATATTTATATATATCATACCATATGTTATTTTTATATGCCATTTTATTACCCATTTATTAACAATTCTATATTAATGTTATGTTTTGGTTGATAACTACTTTGTATTTTATATATGATTTGATTTTTCATTTTTGGTCTTCTTAATTTGATCAGGATTTAAAAATATCAATAATATTGAAAATTATATAAATATCATAAATATTAATTATATATTTATTTGGATTTATCCATAAAATTTAGTTATAGAAAATGAAATACACTGTTCTTGGAAAAGGTAGATTGTACGTACACATGAACGTTGTTTAAATGTTTTCTGCAGGATTGAAATAATGAAAGTTAAATGATATATTAACATTAGATAATAATTTTTGTGCCATATATATCAAATATTTTCATTAAAACCATCCTCAATACCATCCCTATAAAGAGTGAATGAATCAAATCGCTTTGTGAGGTGGTAGTTCTCCATACACACGTGGAACATTATAATATTCCCACAAAATAGAAAGAAAGAAGGTATGTGTGATATAATAAATAATGAATAATAATTATATCATAAATATAATATATAAATAATAACTCCATCATTATTTAAATCCATTATAGGAGGTAATGGAAAAATGAATGACATCAGTTCGCGGGGTGGTAATCTATCTCACACACTAATGATGATTTCGTAACACATTTGATGGAAGTGGAGATGGAAAATTATTATAACATAAACATAATAAAATCTATGTATATGTTATATACTATAGTTATTATATTTTAATATTTATTACATAATTAAAGGTGTAAAGAGTATAAATAATATAAAGTTACTTGTTAAAATAATTACCTTCTCTGGGAGAAACCCCATTTTGTTCACTAATTATGGACCTCAAGGATGGTCTATTAGGAGGATCATAAGCTCTAGAAAGAAACTGAGGATGTGTTAGGGAGAATGTTTCAGGTTTTAGTCGATAAAATTTGTCTTTTAAGGTGTTAATAATTAAGTGGACGGAGTTACCTTTTATAAGGGGGGAAAGTGGACCTCCTTGGAAATTATATGGAAATTTCACAAAAGGATCCAAAATTTTTTTATTAAAACCCACGCAATAAGAAAATTTTCCCAGGACTTTACCCCGAGACCTCAGCCCCAAACCCCAAACCCCCTAGCCATCACAGCCGACTGCATGGGACAACAAAAGGATCCAAAATTAAAAAGTAATTCACGTGTAAAAAAGATTCTAAATAACTCTATATTATAAAATTGGAAGTAAAAAGTGGATCCATATCCATAAAATAATATTTCCCTAGTTTTTATGTAATTTAAACCCTTATCTTCATAGTTTAACCCCATAGTAACCCATTTTTACTTTAACTCTGGTGAATAATTTTTACTATTTCATTGTTATATTTGGTAAAAACATAACATTAACTTATTATATAATATAAATAACTACCATTAAAAATATGGAATAAATTTTTCCAAATTCTCTTAATATAATTGAAATTTTTTAATTTAAAACTAATCTCGGAGATGCAATGAGAAAGCTTGTTTTTAAAGAGAAAATAGTCAAAAATTTACAAAGTTTTATATCAAAAATAAATATTAAATTTATTAAAATAACCCAAATTTTATTAATGTATGTATAATTGAAATAA
The DNA here is from genome assembly GCA_963277665.1 of Viscum album. Lineage (NCBI taxonomy): Eukaryota > Viridiplantae > Streptophyta > Magnoliopsida > Santalales > Viscaceae > Viscum > Viscum album. The sequence goes on from OY728148.1 coordinate 865,609,949, forward strand.
TTTTAATTTATGAAAAATTAAAATTTAATTTAACTTTATTAAAAAAATAAATGAAAATCCAGTAAACAATTAAATTTCATTATTTTTCACTATTCATGAAAAAATTAATCTTTTCATAAAATTCTCAAAAAATTACCCTCATATAATATTATAATGATAATTTAAAAAATTGAAATTATTTTTTCAAATTAATTATATATAAGTGTAAAAAAATTAAAATACAACCCATAGATTTGATAAAAACGCAGGTTTTTAAGAAATGTATTATTCAAGCACAAGATGATTTTATATTAACTCTATGTCTAATAATAATCATTATATGAATCTAAATTAAAATTTATTGATATATAGTCTATTAATTTCATTTAAAAAATTACTCATTAGGTCTTGTTTTAAATAATTAAAACGGATAAACATTATTCACTTTAAAATTGTTTTCAAGAAAACTTTTTTTTGTTCCCTAAAATAAATTTATACTAAAATCCAATATAAAGTTGATTAAAAAGTACTTAAGTGGATAAAATATTAATAATAAAAAATGTTTTTATTTAAAACATAATTTTTCTTTTAAATAACTTAATTAATTTAAATTAAAGGATAGTTTTACAAAAATTGATATTGTTCACTATTCAAAAAAATCAATATTTTCTGAAAAATCCCAAAATTTAAGAATGAGTTAATTAAGATATGATGATTTCAAAAATGAATTTTATTTTACATAATAAATTTTCTAAAATTTCTATAAATTATTTATAATATTTTCTGATAAAAAGCAATAATAATAAATTTTTATGAGATCATATTTTTGATGAATAGTAATTACTCTTCAAAAATTTGATTAGTTATTTTCTACGAATTTATAAATAAATTTATATTCAGTATAAAATTTATATGTAAGTTTCCTAAATTAGTAAATAAAATTCATACCCACCTATTTAATTTCTAGGTTATAATGGTAATATTTAAAATAATATTATTTTATTTCTCACTGAAGATCGGTGTCTCTTATCATGCACACTATCATTGTCATGTGTAACACAAACTAAAATTAGTATTGCATATGACGCATGTTGAACTTAGTATTTCATGTAACATAAGATAAATATATAATTTAATGTAATGAACAGAATCATAAAGATTAAATTTAATTTAAAACAAAATATCAAAAAAATGTATGGCGTTACATTCTAACCCCCTTAAAATGAATTTCACCTGTGAAATGCATCTCGGTAATCAATGGTTTAACATCTGAATATTCAACTATAGATACCCACATAGTACAAATGAAAAATAAAATTTCATTTAAAAGGGAATTTTTGAAACATAAAGGTTACCCAAAGTAACTAATATCTAGGTTTTTATATAGGTGAACAAAGGTGGGAATTGAAAACAGTGACATATAAGACAAAACTAACACCCAAATACTGATGAATAGTGATAGTGAACTTTGATCAAAATAAATTTATTGATCCAAAAAATCTTAATGACCATAAATCCATAAACCAAAGAGGCATAAAAAATTTAAATAATATCGTCACATATGATGATAACATGAAAACATTTTATTTCAAGAACCCTTTTCTAAAGTTGAGTAATTTTAATAAGAAAATATACTTATTTGATTTAATTCAATTTCATAAGAATAATCACATCCATTGGTTGTTCCTTGATCAATTTCCATTTCATCTCTTACTCGATTAAATAAATGTGAATATTTTTTCCTAATACACTAATGGATCATAAGATTCATAAATATAATGTTAAGCCATTCCTTATTTATTTAGTTATCATCACTAAAAAATTGTTAACACAAGTTATCCAATATAGATAAATATCCTCATGGGAAAGTAATACATTAATATCTAAAACCTCATGTAATGTTTAACTTAATCCATTTTAGAAATGGTTAACCTTATGACCCATCCAAAATATTAAAATCTATAAAAAATTGAGAAGGTTGTTAAATTTGCAACATGTTGTTATCATTGTTCCCCAAAAAAATGCATTAGACCTTAATTTTCACATACCAAACATGTGAATACCTTAATCATGTGATATATTAAAAAATTATAATAACTTGAATTACCATAAAACGTGGTTTGAAGTATACATGCTTCTTTATTCCTTAAATAAAACATATATTTTTAGAGATATTCCATAAATACAAAAAAAATGTAAACTCCAACAATGTTAAAACAAACAAACTATTTCATAAAATAATTTATTAGTTCTAAGGTCATCAATACTATCAAATTTAATTTATCCATATCTATCATATATTTATCCAAACAAAACAATATCTTATCATCCTCCAGAACCTATTATGTGTTATCTTATATTAATCAAAATATCACCATGCCATTAAATAACATTTTTAGTCTTTCACTACCATTTAACATATTTTTTCAAATTCATGTCGAAAAACATATACTGAATAATGCTTATATATTTCATGATTCATATAAATAATAATTGAATCCCAATATATAAATAATTTAATTATCCCTCTTCCTTCTTAAACTATTAATTAAGATTTATCGTCTTATTTCTTAACACCTCTTCCCTTCCATATGTCATTTGTAGTGTCTTAATAATTAGAAATATAACCATTACTCATACCAACATGATTATTCTCCTTTTTATCTTCCCCTCTATGACATAGGTATGAAAATTTTCTATAATTTAAACATTTAATTAATTCATCCATTAAAAATAAATAAGGGAGATGAATATTCCCATCCATTAAACTAACTAAACACTTTATTTTTTCTTTTTTAGTTACTTTATTTCTATTATTTTCTACACCCAAAACATATTCTCATACCGCTTATACATTCCCTTGAGTTATTTTTTCCACATTCAAAGAAAATAGAAAATTTTATCTTCTTTCTTCCATATTCTTCACTAACCAAAATCACAGCGAACTTTATCTTTCTCTTCTTTGATGATTAAAATAGTTTGTTAAGGTGCAAATTGTTAATCATGATCTATGATAACTAATTAAGTATAATAAAAATATCCTTCACTCAACTCATCATCCCATTTAGTTACTCATCAGAAAATTACCAATCACATTTAATGTTACCCCAAATCCTTCGAGTTCTTGTAATTGACTAAAATAAAATTCATAGTAATAAAAACACCAATCATAGTGGAAACCATATAATCATGAAAATAACTAATGGGATGTATAAATCATGACACATTATTTTAAATCTATTACACCATATTATTAACCTAGGTTATCTGTGATCATTATCTATTTAAATCCTTCATGATGGTTTATAAAGAGTTTGTGAATTTTTAAATCATATTTCCCAGGAGTGCCAAATCAATGGTGAATAAAGCCATATTATCAAGAACTAGGTGATAATATAATCTTGCGTAAAGTATCCTTTTTGAATATATTATGCCTATGTATCTCTATTCTAGAGCCACATCTACTTATAGTATCCAGATAAATATTTAATAACTTGGAATCCACTCGCTCTATCTTTTACCAAACTTACACGACATTTTCTTATACTTTAACTCATCCTTAGTTTTACAAATAGATACATCCTTAAACATATCATTGGAAATATCCCTAGATATATCACTAAATTTTTCGTATTTTAGTTTCCAAAGGTTAACTAAACCTATTACCTAAAACCTACAATAGAGACACAAGCTTCTCATGTCACGACCCGTTCCCCAAGACCCGTGTCGTGACTACCCCAAGCCTGCCTTCCAGAGGCCAGAGGCTGGCGACTAGCACGAGAAAAGAATATCCCTAAAACCGAGAAGTAATTTCTATTTAACATGAAAACACACACAATCCAAGCACACCGCAAGATACAATCACAATGTAAAGTATATAGAAAATAGGGTGAGTATAGTAAGTAAAGCGTCTAGAATACAATCCCAACTAGAAAGAACAAGTAAAACTGAAAAAAATCTCCTGTGAAAACCCACCAAGGATCCTACCTAAAGGGTTCGTACAGATCTCGAATAGTAATATCCACGATTCGTATCATCTAATGTTCTGCCTCCAAGCAGCCTCCAGTCCTAGCACTCTCAACCTAGATCAATGTTGTATGTCATCTGCACAAGACACAGAAAGGTGCGGGCATAGCCTGTGCAGGGGTCAGTATAACAATACTCAGTAGGAACCCCGAGACCCCCGAGGTCTCTCAGAATCCACAAATTATAAACCACAAAGCTATACCATAATCACAAAGCATGAAAACAACAGTCAACCCTACTTAGGTAAATGACCATACATATACCTAAGTTATCAAGTATTCTCATCTCATTCGTGAGGAAACACAAGGCCCAACACTTTAGACAAAAGCATAATTGTTCCATGAAGGAATGAATACCATAAAGGTAACACCACGAAAGTAAGTACCACAACGGTAATTCCACACTAAAGAATAAAATGAACGTATCATCGCACAGAAGTGTACCATAAAGGTAAAGACTCAACTCACACCAGGTATAACTTAAGTGTGGAAGTATAGATGATTAGCTATATTGCTAGATCATCTTACTTCGTCAAGAATCTCTGTTGTTGACCCACATAGGATCGAATATGACCCACACAGGATCCGATGATACTGACCCACACAGGATCCAAAGATGACCCAAGAGTTCTCCAAAGTCTCTCCCAAGTTCTCTCCTCCCCAAATCCTTTCTTTTCCAATGATTTCCCAAACCATAAGAGGTGAGGATGTAACTTAATTAAGTTCAAGTTAATTAGATCAATTAATGTAGGCTCATTAATTTGGGAGGTTCCAACAGTTACATCAGATTAAAAAGGGGTTCATGGTCGGGTGGTCCCCACCACCAATATTCAAATGAGAGGTTTCAATTAAATAAAATAGAAGTTAATTATTTTATTTTATTATTTTTTAACTCTCCCAAGAAAAACAGAAAATCCAACTGCCACCCTCAGCCTGCTGCAGTCGAGGTGAAGGGTCCCTTAAGTGAATATCAGCACTACATGTTCAACGGTGTCCTCATATTTTAATTCCAAGCATTGGTTCAAAAGTTACAATATGTCGCTCATGCGTTTACTAGAAGTACCTAAAAAATGTTCGGAAATTCATTCTAGTTACACTAGGCCTCGGAATCACGTGCCATCAATTTTCGTAGACTCATAATATTTCCATATAAAAAATTACATTGAAAAATCTTGGCCTTTACATTCTCCCCACCTAAGTGATTTACGTCCCCGAAAGACACAACACAAACTAGGGAAATAGGTGGGGGTGCTGAGCATGATTCTATACCTCCCACTCCAATGTTCTCTCCTGGAAGTTCATGTGCTACCAATGTACATCAACCTGAGGTATCGATTGCCCATTTATGAATCTCTCCTATTGACCATCAATCTCTACTAGAACCTATGAAATTGTCACCCCATCCAGATTTCCATCTCGCCAAGTCAATGATGTGTCAAGGGTCATATACGTATCTCCTCAACTGGGATACATGGAAAACGTCGTGCACCCGGTGAAATTGGGGGGAAAGGGATAGGCGGTATGCCACCTCGCCAACTCTATTGAGGACCTAAAAGGGGTCTTATAAATCTCAGATATAACTTTTTGTCCCAGCCAAATCTCTGCAAACCTCATCAAGGTGAGACCCATAGAAAGACACGGCCACCATCCTCAAACTCCATAGGTCTCTGTCTTCTATCAACATAAGAATTATTCCTGATCTGTTCAGTCTTTATCTACTCCTGAATGATCTACACCTTCTCCATGTTAGCCCGTACCATCTCTGGTCTCATGAGTGCTGACTCCCCTGGGTTATTCCAGCACAAAGGTGATCTGTAAGTTTTATCGTACAATTCCTCCAATGGTGTCATAATGATGGTGGAGTGACATCAATTGTAGAACACAATCTCCACCAAGGGAAAGCGATCCTCCCAACTGTGCACAAAATCAAGGATGCAAGCATGCATCATGTCCTAAAGGATCTGAATAGTCTGCTCTGTCTAACCATCTGTCTGAGGATGGAAGGCGGTGCTCAATCAAAGTTGGGTCTCGAATGCCTCATGCAACCCCTTCCATAGCTGGGAAGTAAAATGTGCATCATGATCGGAGAAAATCATCAAGGGCACTCCATGAATCCGTACAATCTTTTGTACATAGAGGAATCCCAAGCTCTCAATTTATATCTGCTCTCTGATAGGTAGGAAGTGTCCCAACTTGGTGAGTCATTAAAAGATCACCCAGATAGATTCATGTCTCTTCGAAGTGGGTGGAAGTCCCATCATAAGCTCCATGGAAATTTCATCCCACTTCCTCTATGTCACCTCTAGTGGATGAACTAAGACTGTTGGAACCTGATGCTCTGCCATCACTTGCTGACAAGTGAGGCACCGAGAGACAAACTCTACTACTGCTTTCTTCATTCTCGGCCACTAGTGATGATGTCAGAGGTCCTGTTACATATTCTCCACTTCTGAATGTATCGCTAGAGGGGATATATGGAACTCCCTCAAAACATCCTCCTGAAGCACCACTGGTACCATAGTACGCACTCTAAAGAGGATGAATTTCCCCCTACCTTCAAAAAATCCATCAGGTGCCTGTCCTGAGGATATCTGAGCACATAGAGCCTCGCAGTCAGAGTCCCCAAGCTACACCTCCCTGACTTGCTGAAGAAGTGGGGGAGTGACTGTCAGAGATAGAAGATAAGATGATACATCTCGATCCACGTAGGATATCTTCAAAGCGGCTAGCTGTTTTGTTTCCTAATTCACCAACTATATACCAGATCTCCTACTGAGTTCATCTGCTACTACGTTCCCCTTCCTAGGAGTATATACTATCTCGAATTCATAGTTCTGTAGGAACTAAAGCCAATGCCGTTGTCTCAAGTTTAGGTCCTTCTGATAGAATATATAACTAAGACTCTTGTGATCATAGTAGAAAATAAAACGTTCACCCATCAAGTAATGTTGCCACATATTCAAGGCAAATACCAGTGCTGCTAACTCCAGGTCATGGTTACCATAGTTCTTCTCATGTTTTCTCAACTGTCGAGAACCATACGTGATCACTACTCACTCCTGTATGAGGACACATCCAAGACTAGTCCCTAATGCGTTGCAGTAGACTATGTACACAACGCCCTCCTCCAATAACATCAACATGGGGGCACTCATCAATCTCTGACTCAGCTCCTGGAAACTTCACTAGAATTTCTTGGACCACATGAAGGGTTTCCCCTTCTTCATCAATGCTGATAAGGGTGCCTCAAATCTGGAAAACTCAGGCACAAACCTCTGGTAGTAACCGGCCAAACCCAAGAAACTTTACACCTCTGTCACACTCCTCAATGGCTCCCAATCAAGTAAAACCTCTATCTTCACTCGATCCACCGCAAATCCATCCTCTGAGATGACGTGACCCAGGAAGTGAACCTCTCAAATCCTGAACTGGCACTTTGAGAGCTTACCATAAATATAGTTCCTCAAAGTGTATCCAGAACTATTTGCAGATGATAGGCATGCACCTCCTCTATAGCTGAGTATACTAGGATGTCGTCGATGAAGACTACGACAAAGAGATCGAGGTATGATTGGAAGATCCTATTCATGAGTACCATAAACACTTTTGGGGTGTTGTTCATGCCAAATGGCATAACCAAGAACTCATAATGGCCATACCGACATCTGAAGTACTTCTTCTACACATCCTCATCTCGTACCCCGAGTTGGTGATAGCCTGATCTGAGGTCTATCTTCAAAAAACATTGTGCTCCCTTCAGCTGATCAAATCGATCCTCAATACTTAGTATTTGGTACTTGTTCTTCACAATCACTTGGTTCAGGCACTGATAGTCCACTCATAGTCTTAAACTCTCATATGCCTTCTTGGAGACCAAAATCGGGTCTCCCCAAGGAGAAACACCGGTCTTAATGAACCACTTACTCTACAAGTCCTCCAGATTTACTCACTGCTCTCAAAGATCCATAAAATCAGTCTGATATGCTGGTGTAGATATTGGTGCCATCTCAGGGTACAATTCGATATAAAATTTCACTTCTCTGTGAGGAGGTAGACCTGGAACATCATCAGGGTACTGGTCCACCACTATAGGATAGCTCAAACTCTCATCATCAACCACTCTGAGGGTAAGGCTAGCCAACTTATAACGACCCATACTTTACATACATTGTTAATACTTCGAAATTGAAGCACACTTATTACAACATATGACAAAACCACAAAGGACCGTATAGGTATAGTGTCTTTAGAAACTGGGAAACATAAACAACTGGTACATAAATCTTCTACAGTGTCTCCCATTTATTTCATCATATCTAGGGTCCCTTTTAGCATATTCTACTTAATATCCATCTTCCTGACCTGGGGAAAAGAAAACATAAAAGGGTGAGCTCAAATGCTCAGCAAGGGCAAATAAAGGAAATAAAAATCATATCATATCTTTATGAAAATCAAAACCTGCAAAAGAGATCATAATATCTTAACATGGAATAAATCATAGAAGTGAAAATGAGATCCCCATAATCATAACATAAAACTTGAAACTTTGTGGCATGCACACATAATCATGGAAAATCATTTCTTGTTGGTCATGACTCATTGCCAAGACTATCTTAGTGGACAAAGTCCCTTTCTGAACCGAGTTCACTCCTCGTTTCAATCCAGTATCAATGAACCAAAATAACCTTCCGTTCCAGCCATGTCTATCTCATGAGATATAAAATCATTACCCAATGCATTGGAGGGAGATATAGGTCCCACCCATCTTATAATGAATCCTTTCTTATTTGTGCCACATAATCATAAACCATACATCATAGCGTAACCCATGTAATAAAAATGGGATTCTTAAACAACATGACATCATAAAACAATTCATATAAGATAAAGGAATTCATAAAAATATTTCCATCACAACATAATCAAATCCATGTAATAATAGGGATAAAAACAGAACCCTTTTATTATCTTAGATGGAAAATAATTTTGATAAAATACTTGAACTCCATTCTTGAGGAAAATATCCTTTCTACTTCAAAAACACTTTTTCCTTTCTTAAAATGTCATAAAATTATAAACTAAAATATGTTGATTAAAAATAAACTTGAAAACTTGTAAAGGAAGCTTCTTGGAAATAATGTTTTAAAAATACATTCTTTTCGTATAAGTTAAAAAAAACATTCTTCGTACTTTTGTCGGAAAAGTCAAAAAGTACCTCGTATGACAAAAGATTCCTTTCATAGATATTACTAAAAACTCACCGAAGGGTAAAAATGGATTTAAACAATTGTAGGTGGATGGAAATAATATTACATATTGATGAAACATGGATGTGGATGATAAAATACACCCCAGTAAATACTTATGAATAAACAATCTCGGATAAAAATGAGATTGTGATATTTCCCTTACCTTAGGTCTGATTTGCTTTGTTCGTGTCCGAAGCTCCTGTATAATGGTTTAAATAATGTTATTGACTTATTCCAGAATCATACATATTGATATGATATCATATATGGTCATATTATTAGCTTCTTGTTAGTAATATTTCATTGTTACTTGTTACTCGGGTCTTTATAACTTTTTGTTCTTATGTGTGTTTTGTCGAATAAATTCTTATTCTTATCTTTAGGTTATAGATAATTCATTTACAGAATGGTATTAGTGTATTATATACCATATTCATTCATTCAATTCATTTATATAATCATTATGAAATGGAGATCATGTAGAACGAGTCGCATCACATCGTGGAGACGGTATTCCGTACGTACGCACGAGTGATGATATCGTTCCTATGATCGTGGAATTGTATTGGAGTATATATATATTATTTCAGTATCAATATTACTTCATAATAATCATATATAGTTACTCATTACACCATTATACCCATCCTTGTAAGGTGATGGTGGAAAATAGATTACACCACGGCGTGGAGACGGTATTCCGTACGTACGCACGCGCGGTGATTTCATTTTTCCGTAGGATGGATAGAAGGTGAATTAGGGTTGTTTCATATTTATAATAACATATCAGTATATAAGTAATACTGATGTTATTACTTTATCATGAAACAACTAAAGAAGAAGAAGTTGAAGACGAAAGAAATTGAAAAGATTGGTAATGGATATTACCTCTTCTTTGGAACGCCTCTTTGAATCCTCCACTTAGGGAACTAAGATTGGTCTTTGAAGAAGACCAGAACCTCTAGGATTATTCTAGGGAAGTTTAGAGGAGAAAATGGCAGGGGTTGGCCGAGATTGAGTGCTCAAATTGGTGTGAGGAGGAGGGGGAGGAGGTGCCCTTTTATAAGGGAGGAGAGGGGCACCTTAGGAATATCTCAAAATATTATTTTATATTAAAGTCAAAATCGGTTTATAATGGTTCCAAAGGGTCTTATTTCGAAGCTAAAGTAGAGATGGGTCGAAATCCTATCAACCAATAGGATTTAGACAAGTTTAGGGTATTATTTTAACCTTATCAATTAGATTTAACTCTAAGTTAATTAATTTAACTTTTACCGTGTCTTTTTGTTTTCTTTCACTATATGGTTAATACACTTACTATAACATGCCAAACGAACCCCAAATTGTTTATTATTAATATATATATCCTTATCTAAGTCATTTGGCAGAACCTTAGATTTTTAGGAATAAAATAACAATTAATAATATAATATTTGATTTAAAAACTATTTTGTGTCAATTTTGACACTATTTGATATATGATTTTTGTGAAAGTCATAACAGAATTATATGTTCTAACCAAGTTAATTAAATCAACATTAATATATCATAGTAACCTATAAAATTAGTGGAATTCATAAAAAGTCTTAAATTACATTTATTTTGGTATTTATAACATCAATTATGTCAATATTTCATTAATAAGATAATTACTGCATCATCATTGTGTCATAAATAAATTAAATTATTTAATGTCTAAAAATTACAAATAAAATACCATTATGTAGGAAATCTTTTTATCTTTCTAATGAATATTTATAGTCGAATTTATCTTATATATAACCCCATATTAAAAATTATTTACTTATTAAACTTTGATTTTAACTATTTTAACCCTTCTTTAAATAAATTAATAATAAATGTCCTAATCTAATCCAAGTGGGCCTAAATGGTCATATTTTATTCCTAAGTTTGTTTTTGGTTGCATTACACTTTTCTAATAGAATTAGGACATGTTTTAGGGTAATATTGATATCATATTTACCCTTAGTTACCCTATTTACTATTAACCGCGGTAAAAAAGTAAAAAGTTACTATTCACCAAAAAATTATTTTTATCTCATTGAACCACATTTTACTTACTGATATCAACCATGTCTATCGGATTTTTGAAATTCCATTCACAGATGCGGTAAAATTAAGTTTTATGCAAAATTCAGTTTTTAACCTACCACTTAGTGGTTTCACTATTCATCAAAAATTGAAAGTTTTCAGAAAAATACCAAAATTTCACCCTAGGCTAATTTCGATATTCTGAGTCCAAAAATGAAGTCCATTTTGAAAAATAAAATTTATAAAATTTCAAAAAGTGGTTATTACTATTCATAACGGCTAGTTTTAATAGCATATTGTTGTTTAGTGAAACTCGGTATTGCGTACGACGCAAGCTATCGAGGAAGGTCGCGATTGCGTGTAAAGCAAGCCAAGCAAGTGTTGTGTAGAAAAAGATTCCTTTGATGATTTATATAACATAAAAGTCTCAGGTGTTACATTCTACCCCCCTTAAAAAGAATTTCACCCTCGAAATTCGTCACTTTGCAACAAACAGATGAGGATACTTCTCCCTCATCATATCCTCAAGCTCCCATGTAGCTTCTTCAAGTTGGCGGTTCCTCCATAAAGCTTTCACCAAGCGAGTGGTCTTGTTTCGTAGGACTTTTTCGCTACGATCCAGAATCTCTATCGGTTGTTCTTCATAAGAAAGATCTTGCTCCAGCGGTACAACTTCTGAGCTGAGTACATGTGAAGGATCAGGTATGTACTTTCTCAGGAGAGATACATGGAACACATCGTGAACTTGAGAGAGATTAGGTGGAAGTGCCAATCGGTAAGCTACCTTACCAACACGATCCAGTATTTCGAAAGGACCGATATTTCTAGGGCTCAACTTCCCCTTCTTTCCAAATCTCATAACCCTCTTCCAGGGAGATATTCGTAAGAACACTTTATCACCCACTTCAAACTCTAGGTCTTTTCTTCAGTTGTCGGCATAACTTTTCTGTCGACTCTGAGCTGCTCTTATATGTTGTTGAATAGATCTGACCTTCTCTGCCATTTCATCAACGAGATCAGGTCCTAATAGCTTTCTTTCCCCAACTTCATCCCAGCAAGTTGGAGTCCTGCATTTCTTTCCATAGAGAGCTTCATAAGGAGCCATCTGAATACTGGAGTGAAAGCTATTATTATAAGAAAATTCTACCAAATGTAGGTGTTGATCCCAACCTCCTTTGAAATCCATAGAGCAAGCTCTCAACATATCTTCTAGGGTTTGAATTGTTCTCTCAGACTGACCGTCTGTCTGGGGATGATAAGCAGTGCTGAAACTCAACTCTGTATCCAGAGTATGCTGAAGACTTCGCCAGAACTTCGAGGTAAATCTCGGATCCCGATCAGATATAATAGAAAGTGGTACTCCATGCAATCTTACCACTTCCTTTACATATATCCTGGCAAGCTGATCTAGAGAGAAATCCTCTCTAATAGCAATGAAGTGTGCAGACTTTGTAAGACGATCAACTATGACCCAGATAGCATTATTGCCTTTGGATGTTTTAGGAAGTCCTGTGACAAAGTCCATAGTGATGGTTTCCCATTTCCATTCGGGTATGGGTAATGGTTGTAACATCCCCTTAGACTTCTGTCTCTCAGCTTTAACTTGTTGACAAACCAAGCATCGAGAGACATATTCAGCAACATCTCTTTTCATGCCATCCCACCAGAAGTACTCTTTCAGGTCCCTATACATCTTCGTGCTTCCAGGATGAATAGAGAATGAAGAACTATGAGCCTCATCCAGCAGCTCTTTCTTTAATTCAGGGATGGGAGGAACACAAACCCGATTCCTGAACTTTATTTTCCCATCACAATCAAGGTTGAATTCAGGAACATTTCTCACCTTCTTTTGTAACTCGACATCTTCTTTCTGTGCCTCTTTAATCTTCACATGTATAGATGGTTGAACATTCATTTGAGATAGATAAGATTTTTCCCCTTCCATTATAATTCCAAGATCCATCCTTTGTAAATCCATAAATATTGGATCTTTTGTGATCCTCATCATGGATAAACTAGCATGGTCTTGTCGACATAATGCATCTGCCACCTTGTTTGCTTTCCCAGGGTGGTAATGGATTGAGCAGTCATAATCCTTAATCAGCTCCAACCATCTTCTTTGACGCATATTCAACTCCTTTTGTGTGAAAATATACTTTAAACTTTTATGATCAGTATAAATATCACACCTTTCACCATAAAGGTAATGCCTCCAAATCTTTAATGCAAAGATTACCGCAGCCAACTCCAAATCATGTGTTGGGTAATTTTGCTCATGGATTTTGAACTGTCGCGAGGCATAAGCTATCACCATATCATTTTTCATAAGAACACACCCCAATCCCTTCTTGGATGCATCACTGTAGATCACAAACCTTTCTCCACTACAAGGCAGTGTGAGCATAGGTGCACTGGATAACCTTCTTTTCAACTCCTTGAAATTCTCTTCACATTCCTCTGTCCAGACAAACTTAACTCCCTTCCGAGTCAACTTGGTGATTTGATTAGATAATCGTGAAAAATCTTTTACAAAACGTCGATAATATCCAGCCAAACCAAGAAAACTTCGGATCTCAATTACTGTTGTTGGTCTTGACCATCTTTCGATAACCTCTGTTTTTGCTGGATCCACAGATATCCCCTCTTTTGAGATTATATGACCCAAAAATGCAACTTTTTGAAGCCAAAATTCACACTTGGTAAATTTGGCATAAAGCTTCTCCTTTCTCAGGGTCTTCAATATAATTCTCAAGTGATCTTCATGCTCTTCCTTGCTCTTTGAATAGACAAGAATATCGTCTATAAATACTACCACAAATTGATCAAGATAGTCTCTAAAGACTCTATTCATTAGATCCATGAAGATAGCAGGGGCATTAGTAAGACCAAATGGCATCACTATAAATTCATAGTGTCCATACCTTGTACGGAAAGCCGTCTTTGGTATATCCTCCCTTTTGACCCTTAATTGATGATACCCTGAACGAAGATCAATCTTGGAAAAGTATTGAGCTCCGCGTAGTTGGTCAAATAAGTCATCAATGCGTGGGAGAGGATATTTGTTCTTGATAGTGATCTTGTTAAGTTCTCGATAATCAATGCAAAGTCTCATTGATCCATCTTTCTTCTTAACAAATAGAACAGGTGCTCCCCAAGGTGACGCACTAGGGCGTATGAATCCCTTATCAAGATTCTCTTGGAGTTGCTTCTTCAATTCCTGCAACTCAATTGGGGCCATTCTATAAGGTGTCTTTGAAATAGGCAAAGCACCCGGTACGAGTTCTATTGAAAACTCAACTTCACGATTTGGTGGAAGACCCGGCAATTCCTCCGGAAAGACATCATCAAACTCCCGTACAATGGGCATATTCTTAATCGTGAGTTTCTCACCAACCATTTGAGATAAATAACCTTCATTTAGTGGAATCAATACCCATAAGATGGAAGAAATTTCCACTGGAAGGTTATGTTCATCCTTGCATTGATAGACGATCGTAGATTGATCTGGAATATGAAATGTGACTTCCCTTCTTTGGCAATCGATATGAGATCCATGTAGAGAAAGCCAATCCATGCCAAGAATCACATCAAATTCCACTAAAGGAAGGATCACAAGATTTGCAGGAAGCACTTTCCCACAAACTTCGATCGGAGAAGAATTATAAACTTTTGATGCGATTGATGTGCCATTAGGTGTTGTCACAGCTAACTCAACATATAATTGTTGAGGTAATACGGTTATACCCTTAGAAAAGTCTTCAGAAATAAAAGAGTGGGTGGATCCAGAATCAAATAAAACATTTTCTACTTTAGAGTGGATGGTAAGTGTACCTTTCACCACATCGTTATCGTACTCCACATCGCTGATAGAAATTGCATGTGACTTTCCTTTGTCTTTAGCCTTAAGAGTTTGTTGACGTCGACCATCATCATCAACCCTTGGATTTGGGCATTGATTGGCATAATGCCCCATCTCCTTGCACTTGAAACATTGAAGTGTAGTAGGTTCATTCTGTGTATCCCTTCCTTTGTTTGCGTCATTAGACATCTTTTTCCCATTATCACGGCATTCAAATGCCCGATGACCTTCCTTTCCACATGTAAAACATTTACTTGTCCCTTTAAGACAACTCCCTCCATGTTTCTTTCCACACTTTGAGCATAAGGAAAAGCTCATCTTCTTTTCAGTGTGCTCTTTAGAGTTTCCTTTGAATTCCATCTTCCTCTTCTTATCAAACCCATGCGACTGATGGGTTACTCCAATCTCCATCTCGACTTTGAGAGCACATCGAACGATTTCCTCGTAGCTATTGAAGTCCCTTATGGCTAACGCCCTTCAAAGACTTGGTTTTAAGCCACTAAAGAATCGATCGATCTTACTCTCAGGTTGGATAATAATACCAGAAGCGTACCTTGCAAGTCTTGTAAAATTTGCTTCATAGGTACTAACAGATTCATCATCCCTTTGCTTCAGTTCAAGAAACTCTTTCTCTATCTTTGTTCGGAGAATACGAGGGAAGTACTTATTGAAAAATAAGTTCTTGAACTCGTCCCATTCCATAGACTCAATTTCATCCCTTTGCCTCGTATTCTTAATAAGATTCCACCATTGATCAGCATCTCCTTCCAAACGATACACTGCTAGGATGACTTTATCATGATCAGAACATTGAGGAACTGAAAATATCTTTTCAGTAGTACTAATCCATTGTTCAGCAACTAATGGATCAGTAGACCCGCTGAAAGAAGGTGGACGCTGCCTCATGAAGGATTCAACAGAATGTTGCTCCCTCCTTTGCTCGTTTGGAAATCCTGCATGATTCATAGCTTGAGAAAGTTGTGTGAGCATGGCTACACGATTTTGCATTCCAGCTCCCATATCGTTTGGTTGCTCATGGGGACAATCATTGCATTGCCCATCGCATTCCGCATTAACACGGTTCCTTCGGGTTCCAGCCATTGACTAAAACCAAGAAGAATAGTGTGAGCAACACTAATTATAATAGGAAACCACATAATTCAAGAATAAAATTTTCATGCTTATGGTCTTATCCTAGGTTATTCATGGCCATTTCTAAGATTGTGTTCTATGCTTAGACTTATCCTTAGGGTTCTTACTAAGGCTTTCACATCCTAGTTTCCAAAGGTTGACTATACCTTTCCTCTGATACCAACTATAACGACCCATACTTTACATACATTGTTAATACTTCGAAATTGAAGCACACTTATTACAACATATGACAAAACCACAAAGGACCGTATAGGTATAGTGTCTTTAGAAACTGGGAAACATAAACAACTGGTACATAAATCTTCTACAGTGTCTCCCATTTATTTCATCATATCTAGGGTCCCTTTTAGCATATTCTACTTAATATCCATCTTCCTGACCTGGGGAAAAGAAAACATAAAAGGGTGAGCTCAAATGCTCAGCAAGGGAAAATAATGGAAATAAAAATCATATCATATCTTTATGAAAATCAAAACCTGCAAAAGAGATCATAATATCTTAACATGGAATAAATCATAGAAGTGAAAATGAGATCCCCATAATCATAACATAAAACTTGAAATTTTGTGGCATGCACACATAATCATGGAAAATCATTTCTTGTTAGTCATGACTCATTTCCAAGACTATCTTAGTGGACAAAGTCCCTTTCTGAACCGAGTTCACTCCTCGTTTCAGTCCTGTATCACTGAACCGAAATAACCTTCCGTTCCAGCCATGTCTATCTCATGAGATATAAAATCATTACCCAATGCATTGGAGGGAGATATAGGTCCCACCCATCTTATAATGAATCCTTTCTTATGTGTGCCACATAATCATAAACCATACATCATAGCGTAACCCATGTAATAAAAATGGGATTCTTAAACAACATGACATCATAAAACAATTCATATAAGATAAAGGAATTCATAAAAATATTTCCATCACAACATAATCAAATCCATGTAATAATAGGGATAAAAACAGAACCCTTTTATTATCTTAGATGGAAAATAATTATGATAAAATACTTGAACTCCATTCTTGAGGAAAATATCATTTCTACTTCAAAAACACTTTTTCCTTTCTTAAAATGTCATAAAATTATAAACTAAAATAAGTTGATTAAAAATAAACTTGAAAACTTGTAAAGGAAGCTTCTTGGAAATAATGTTTTAAAAATCCATTCTTTCCGTATAAGTTAAAAAAAACATTCTTCGTACTTTTGTCGGAAAAGTCAAAAAGTACCTCGTATGACAAAAGATTCCTTTCATAGATATTACTAAAAACTCACCGAAGGGTAAAAATGGATTTAAACAATTGTAGGTGGATGGAAATAATATTACATATTGATGAAACATGGATGTGGATGATAAAATACACCCCAGTAAATACTTATGAATAAACAATCTCGGATAAAAATGAGATTGTGATATTTCCCTTACCTTAGGTCTGATTTGCTGTGTTCGTGTCCGAAGCTCCTGTATAATGGTTTAAATAATGTTATTGACTTATTCCAGAATCATACATATTTATATGATATCATATATGGTCATATTATTAGCTTCTTGTTAGTAATATTTCATTGTTACTTGTTACTCGGGTCTTTATAACTTTTTGTTCTTATGTGTGTTTTGTCGAATAAATTCTTATTCTTATCTTTAGGTTATAGATAATTCATTTACATAATGGTATTAGTGTATTATATACCATATTCATTCATTCAATTCATTTATATAATCATTATGAAATGAAGATCATGTAGAACGAGTCGCATCACATCGTGGAGACGGTATTCCGTACGTACGCACGAGTGATGATATCGTTCCTATGATCGTGGAATTGTATTGGAGTATATATATATTATTTCAGTATCAATATTACTTCATAATAATCATATATAGTTACTCATTACACCATTATACCCATCCTTGTAAGGTGATGGTGGAAAATAGATTACACCACGGCGTGGAGACGGTATTCCGTACGTACGCACGCGTGGTGATTTCATTTTTCCGTAGGATGGATAGAAGGTGAATTAGGGTTGTTTCATATTTATAATAACATATCAGTATGTAAGTAATACTGATGTTATTACTTTATCATGAAACAACTAAAGAAGAAGAAGTTGAAGACGAAAGAAATTGAAAAGATCGGTAATGGATATTACCTCTTCTTTGGAACGCCTCTTTGAATCCTCCACTTAGGGAACTAATATTGGTCTTTGAAGAAGACCAGAACCTCTAGGATTATTCTAGGGAAGTGGAGAGGAGACAATGGCAGGGGTTGGCCGAGCTTGAGTGCTCAAATTGGTGTGAGGAGGAGGGGGAGGAGGTGCCCTTTTATAAGGGAGGAGAGGGGCACCTTAGGAATATCTCAAAATATTATTTTATATTAAAGTCAAAATCGGTTTATAATGGTTCCAAAGGGTCTTATTTCGAAGCTAAAGTGGGGATGGGTCGAAATCATATCAACCAATAGGATTTAGACAAGTTTAGGGTATTATTTTAACCTTATCAATTAGATTTAACTCTAAGTTAATTAATTTAACTTTTACCGTGTCTTTTTGTTTTCTTTCACTATATGGTTAATACACTTACTATAACATGCCAAACGAACCCCAAATTGTTTATTATTAATATATATATCCTTATCTAAGTCATTTGGCATAACCTTAGATTTTTAGGAATAAAATAACAATTAATAATATAATATTTGATTTAAAAACTATTTTGTGTCAATTTTGACACTATTTGATATATGATTTTTGTGAAAGTCATAACAGAATTTAATGTTCGAACCAAGTTGATTAAATCAACATTAATATATCATAGTAACCTAGAAAATTAGTGGAATTCATAAAAAGGCTTAAATTACATTTATTTTGGTATTTATAACATCAATTATGTCAATATTTCATTAATAAGATAATTACTGCATCATCATTGTGTCATAAATAAATTAAATTATTTAATGTCTAAAAATTACAAATAAAATACCATTATGTAGGAAATCGTTTTATCTTTCTAATGAATATTTATAGTCGAATTTATCTTATGTATAACCCCATATTAAAAATGCTTTACTTATTAAACTTTGATTTTAACTATTTTAACCCTTCTTTAAATAAATTAATAATAAATGTCCTAATCTAATCCAAGTGGGCCTAAATGGTCATATTTTATTCCTAAGTTTGTTTTTGGTCGAATTACACTTGTCCAATAGAATTAGGACATGTGTTAGGGTAATATTGATATCATATTTACCCTTAGTTACCCTATTTACTATTAACCGCGGTAAAAAAGTAAAAAGTTACTATTCACCAAAAAATTATTTTTATCTCATTGAACCACATTTTACTTACTGATATCAACCGTGTCTGTCGGATTTTTGAAATTCCATTCCCAGAAGCGGTAAAATTAAGTTTTATGCAAAATTCAGTTTTTAACCTACCACTTAGTGGTTTCACTATTCATCAAAAATTGAAAGTTTTCAGAAAAATACCAAAATTTCACCCTAGGCTAATTTCGATATTCTGAGTCCAAAAATGAAGTCCATTTTGAAAAATAAAATTTATAAAATTTCAAAAAGTGGTTATTACTATTCATAACGGCTAGTTTTAATAGCATATTGTTGTTTAGTGAAACTCGGTATTGCGTACGACGCAAGCTATCGAGGAAGGTCGTGATTGCGTGTAAAGCAAGCCAAGCAAGTGTTGTGTAGAAAAAGATTCCTTTGATGATTTATATAACATAAAAGTCTCGGGTGTTACACAACTGATGTGTGTTCGGTTGAACCCTTTTCTAGGTAATTCCATCATGTTCAACAAGGTTCTCTTCTCACCGGTGAAGGAAACCCTGCTCTTATCCATGCGAACACACCGCACTTTGCACCTAATATAATCAATCTAAGATTGGACTGTGGATAACTAGTCCATACCCAAGAAGATGTCATAAGGCCTCGATGCCACTACTAGGAGATCTCAGTCGAAGCTCTCACCTCCTAGAGTAAACTCACACTGCCGGTACCAGTTTGTAATCATCAAATCCTCTCCCGTAAGAGTCTCTGACTATAAGGATCATGCCAACAGCTCCACCAGAATCTTCACGCTCTGAACAAAGGTAGTGGCAATAAAATAGTGACTAGCACATGTGTCTATAAGTACTACAGATAAGGTGAAGTAGACATAGATCGTACCTCATATCATCTAAAAATTTTCATGTCCATATACCTCATCTTCCTGGAGCTGAGCTCGTCCATGTCCACCTACTCCAAGTCATTGGGGTGGACCACCTAGAGGTGGTGGCAGTAAAACCACGAATCACCGCCCACCACCTGCTGCTCAGCCAGCTCCTCTTCCACGTCCGCATAATGCTTGTGTATCTCCTCGATCAAATATTTTTCTCTACCCAAGCGTTCCTTCTACAATCTATTGGTCATACCATATGGTGGTTTGGGCAGTCATGAGCCTTGTGACTCTTCCCGCTGCATGAGTAACATTTCCTTCTCCTCGCATGTCTTGCATTGTCTCAAGATCCACGCACAACCGATCCTATATCCTACGGTCGTCCACACATAGGTCTGGTCCTCTTGGACCTCTGCTTCATCTTTCTACTGCCAACTGAAAATGACTCTGATACATAACATCTGGTGGTTGGTCTCACTGTCGGTGATTGTTCATCAAGTAATCTCTCCACTAAGAGTCCTCGCTCTAACACACCCACATTTGTCCAGATTCTGAGAGAAATCATCGAAGCACTAATCACCCATCTAAGCCCCTACTTGAAGGTCTGATCCCTGAAGAAAGGGTCACGCACCATGTCATTGGAGTAGCACGAGAGGTCAGTGAACCTCTCTGAATACTAAGCCACAGTCATTCTTCCCTATAGCAAGTGGAGAAGCTCTTGTATATGCACAGAGCGTAAAGTCGCTAGAAAGAACTCTGCCCTGAAAAGGCTCTCGAATTGTGCCTAGATGAGATTCACCATTTCATTAACCCGGATCATCAAACTCCATCATCATCCCACTGCTTCCTAAAGAATACTGGTGGTAAGGATCACCATGAGATCATATAGTGTCCCTACCTGTCGGAAAACTCTAACCACGGTCTCTAACCAGTCCTCAGCTGCCTGTGGATTCATCTTGTCCCGGAACCTCGGTGGCCTCTAATACTAGAACTCGTGCAATTCACTCAATTGGTATACACCCTCTTCTGCTAGAGCTAGTGGAATTAGCTACCCAAAGGGTAGTGGTGCTGCTAGTACACCACCTAATGGTAAAACTGCTGAAAGGGGGTCCTGTACCGAAGCCTCGTCGCTTGTTGGGTTGTCATCGCGTACTCAACCTGGAACCCCGGCTAGCAGGATGTGTGGAGGAACCCTGAAAAGAAACAGGTGCTCCATGGTCAATATGTTATACCTCATGAGCTTAATCAACGAGATCACAAATAAAACTTTTCAAAAACACACACTGAATCAACGTTTTCGTGCACTGAGTCATAAATCAGAAGTCAGGGTCCTGGTGTACGGATACGTTTGCCGCCTCACTAAAACTGGATTTCCCCAAACTGAAAACTACACTCATTACAATTAACACTATTGCCGAATCAAAAGATCAGAGTCCAAGTTCTCTAGTAGAACTGACTCCTCTGATACCCATTCCTCAGGACTCATGTTGTGACTACCCCAAGCCTGACTTCTATAGGTCAGGGTTTGGCGACTAGCACCAGAAAGGCATATCCCTAAAACTGGGAAGGCATTGACTTTTAACCTGGAAACTCACGCAATCCAAGCACACAGCAAGATACAAACACAAGGTAAAAAATATAGAAAATATGGTGAGTATAGTAAGTAAAGGGGCCGGAATACAAGCCCAACTATAAAGTACAAATAAAACTGAAAATAGCTCTTGTGAACACCTGCCAAGGATCCTACCTGAAGGGCAGGTATAGCTCTATAACGGTCATCTCCACGGTTCATCTCGTCTAATGATCCACCTCCGAGTAGCCTCTAATCCTAGCACCCTCATCCTCAATAAATGTCTTCGTTCATATGTATAAGACACAACAAGGTGAGGGTGTATCTCATGCAGTGGTGAGTATAACAATACTCAGTAGGGATCCCGAGACCCCCGAGGCCTCTTAGAATCCACAAAGGATAAACCAAAAAGCAACACCATAATCACAAAGCACGAAAACAATAGTCAAACCTAATTAAATATATGCCAATACATATACCTAAGTTATCAATTATACCCATCTCGTTCCAGAGAAAACACAAGGATCAACTCTTTATCCAAAATCACAACTGTTCCACGAAGGAATGAATACCATGAAGGTAACACCACGAAAGTAAGTACCACAAAGGTAACGCCACATAGAAGAATACCATGAAGGTATCATTACAAAGAAGTGTAACATAAAGGTAAATACTTATCTCACACTAGGTATAACGTAATTACGGAAGTATATATGATTAGATGTACTACTAGATCATCCTACTTCATCGATAAGCTCTATTATTGACCCACACAGGATTGAAGATGACCCACATAGGATTCGAAGATGCTGACCCACACAGGATCCAAAGATGACCCACACAGGATCTGAAGATGACCCACACAAGATCTGAAGATGACTCACACCGGATCTCAAGATGACCCATGCAGGATCAGTAGATGTTGACCCACACAGGATCCGAAGATTCTCTAAGTACAGCCAGCCACTGGGTTTCTGCACTAAGCACGCTTGATTCCAATAGGATACTCTCCTCAAACCATCGATCAATATCTCTGCTACCAATAATTCCCCCAAAGAAGTATCAAGAAGGTTCTTCATGTCAAAAGGGACCCAACACGATAGACGGTAAGTCAATCGGATGCCCGATCTGTAAGTTGTTAGTGTTTCTGTTTTGAGGGCCCGGATGGATTCGGGTTCGATCCAACCTAGGCATACACCAACTTTATCCAAAAATCATGTGGATCATACCAAAAGGACTGTCTCGGTCCAAGTATTCTAGCTCCATATATTGTTCATCAAATGTATGCTCGGTTCTTAAGATACTGCCAGAAAGGCGTATCTGGGTCCAGATGGGCCCAGGTCTGACCCGGATAGGCTGGGTCGCGGTCTGGTGTGGCCCAAAAAGGGGATGGGATGGCCTCCTTGGTGTGGCCCACTCAGCACGGCCCTCTCAACACGGACCATTGGGGGTGGCCCGTAGCTGGGTGCGGTCTATCGTGGAGGGGCCTACCCAAGACGCTACCCAGGGGAAAGCGCCCCCTGGAATTCCGAATGGTCCTGTTAGACCATTCGGCATGCCAACTCTGTGGTGTCATGTGGCACCTCTTTCTGGAATGCAAGACCCTCAGAGCGTGGCTTTCTCGGCTTGACGCGGTCGGTCGAAAATTCAGTCGTCTTCCCTTCCTGCGGTGCGACGGCACCACTGTCCTCCAGTGGCCGGCCAGTTGACGGTCGCCCTCATGCATTGTCACAGCTAAACAGCCATAGCTTCCTCCTCTCCTGGCGGCACAAACGCATGTCTCCCTACCTCCATGTGATCAGTCAGCATTCTAGCTGCAGTCCTCCTCTGCCGTGACTAACGAGCCATGGCCTCCTCCAGCAACACGGTTGCGTCGCCGCCACCATCGTGGTCGGTAGGTGTGCCAGTCTCCGCCTTGTTCCCTACCAGCGCCTATCGCTGGCACCGGTCACAGGTGAACTTCCTCAGGTCACCGGGTGAGCTCTGTTGGACCATTCTTCAATATTTATAGTTCAAAATTCGTCTCAGATGTCGTCGTCGCGTCTATCCCGACATGGTCGGGTTCCGCTCAATCTGATGATCCTCCTGCGAAGAACACATCAATACATGGGGTAGGGGAGGGATCGGGCCAAGTTTTTTTGTTTCGCACCCTCCACGTTAGTTCTATAACAAGTGGCTCAAGAAGATTTAATCAACGTAAATTAATAAATAATAATCATAAAAAACCCTACCTCAATCGTTCATTGAGGATGGAGTGAGGAAGAAGATAAAGATGATGAAGGTGACACAATCGTTTTTCGCTCCCGCAACACGCTTCCGATCCGAGATCAAGAGTCAGATCCTCATTCTTGATCAAGAGGATCGTTCTTCATTGGAGGAGGTTCTTCCACAAAGAGTTTTTTGAAGGCTCTCCCTAGTTCTCTCCTCCCAAAATCCTTTCTTTTCCAATGATTTCCCCAACCACAAGAGGTGAGGAGCCAACTTAATTAAGTTCAAGTTAATTTGATCAATTAATGTTGGCTCATTAATTGGGGAGGTTCCAAGAGTTGCATCACATTAAAAATGGGTTAAAGATTTGTTGGGCAAAAATCCCTCAAGGTATCATTGAAGCATTTTTTGAGGTGATTGTGTTTGTTGACAATGTAGTCATCTGAGTAGTGATTGTTGACAAAGAAAAACAATGACATACAAATTTGTTGACACAGAGGATTTCATGGTGGAATGTCGAGTTCAAGAGCTGAGGTCAACGATCCATGTTTGATTCAAGAACGTCGATAAAAGGAATGGATGATCTGGAGGCGGTACAAAAGAACAGATACAAGGTGGCGCCGTTTTCCAGTGTTTGCCAAATTTTAGGGCCTGAAAATCGGCAAATGAAGAAAAGTGTTTTTGGCAGAAGGACTTGAGCGCCGAGGACTTAGAGTATAGGAAACCTGCGCGCCATATATTTTTCAAGATCAGAAGATCAAAATATGGCAATGTAAAGAGGTTCGCGCAAGTTTGGGAGTTGGTTGCGCAAGTTTCTAAAATGACAGGGGACTTGCGCGCTGAAACTGGGTCGCACAGGTGACTTGCGCGTCGTCGCGTAGGGTGGTCAGATTGCCTATAAATACTGGACCACCCCTCCTCATTTCTAACGGAGTTCAACACTTTGAGAAATCAGAGCTCCTGTTGCGTAGGTGCGGTGGTCACGCAAGTGGTGAGTGTGGGTCGCGCAGGTGAATTTGTGCGCTAGTAGTTGAAGTTGTGCGCCGGTGTTAGAAGTTGTGCGCCGGTTGGCAGTTGCGCGCCAATATTGGTTTGGTCGTAAAAAGAAGAGAGTCGCGCAAGTTTGAAGTTGAGGAAGCTTGAGTCGCGCAAGTGTCTGAGGAGGACTTGTGCGCCCGTTGTGACTTACGCGCCGATACTTGCGTGCCGAGATTGACTTGCGCGCCAAGTAAGGTTTTGTTCCAGCGGTGCTTCTCGGACTGCGTGGAAGCTGGTACGTTTCCCGATACCTTCAGTGCAAAGAGATATTCATCTACGGGTGAAAGTTGTACTACAACAGAGCATCTACACATAGAGGAAGATGCATTCATTCATGTAAATGAAGAGACCTACAGGTCTATAAACTGTGAGTGGATTCCTTCTAAGAGCAGTGAGCTTAGGAAGAGGAAGCAGGTGATCCTCTCCACCGGCAGTGATCCAGAGGGAGAGAAACAGGGAGTGACCCTTGGGAAAGCAGTGAGCTTACCCTAAACTTTGTATAGGCAGTGAGCCTGGGCATAGAAGTGATCTAGCCCGAACTTTGTATCCACATCTAGTGAAGATTAGTGGAATTTGGTACGACCGGCAACCTGTCGGTGTATGCTCCTTGGATGTAGCCCAGTGAGGGTGAACCAAGTAAAAATCTTTGCGTCTGCCTGCTAATTTGCCTCCATTGCATTTAAATCATCATCATCAGATAAAGAAGAAAGTAAGTGATCATAACATACACACAAGTGCAAACAAAGTGACCCTTGTAACAAAGATGTCAAGATCCAGTGGGGCAGAAAGAACTTTGAAAAAGAATATCCACACCCTGATTCACCCCCCCTCTCAGCGTATATAGGCCCCTATTGGCCCTAACAAGGTTGGGTGGTCCCCACCACCAAGATTTAAGTGAGAGGTTTCAAATAAATAAAATAAAAGTTAATTGTTTTATTTTATAATTTTTTTAAATCTCCCATGAAAACAAAAATCCAACTTCCACCCTCAACCTACTGTGGTCGAGGTGAAGGCTCCCTTAAGTGAATATCGATGCTGTGAGTTCAACGGTATCCTCATATTTCAATTCCAATCACCGGTTCAAAAGTTACAAAATTTCATTTGCGTGTTTACTGAACATACCTAAAAAAAGTTTAGAAATTCATTCTAGGCACACCGGTCCTTGAAATCACACGCCGTCAATTTTCATACACTCGTAATATTTCCATATAAAAAAATTACAAGGAAAAATATGGGTCTTTACATCTCATACAAGGACATTACATATTTTTAGATGAATATTCAATACATTACACAAACAAACACCTTAGGACCATAATATTTTAGTGTATTTGGAGACTAGAAACAAATTATTCTAACATGGTTAATGATCTTTATCATTTCCTGTAATGATATTTCCCTTGAGTACTCTTTACAAACATACCCTACTTCAATCTTTTCTTCATAACCTAGGGAAAGGAAATATAAGGAAAAGTGATCTCAAATACTTAGTAAAGGTAAGAAAGTTATATATCAATGAATAGATTAGTATGAAATGTGCATAAGGGTATGATAAAATGATATTAACATTTCAAAACCATACCCTAAAAAATATATATTTTTATCTAGAAGCATTGCATAAAACATGGTAGTTCATAAGGCAAGAATAATAAATAACTCAAAGAACATGATCCATGATAGTATAATATTAGAATAATACATAGATTTGTGTCTCGCACAATATTTTATAACATTGTTAACATATATAAATAGAAATAGGCTCACTCATAATGATAAGAACATGAAATTAGATCCTTTCACAAACTTATGGATATTCTAAAAGGTCCACACATTTCATTATGGTAATGAAATATAAGTCTATGAATAACATTTTGAACTTGTAATATTGTACATGAATAACATTTTTAACTTGTAATAAGTTTTGCACATACCATTATGTAAATAAAAGAGAGGTTCATGTATAATATCAAAGTAGTTAAGGTTCACTCCCCGGACCATCATAGTAGAAAAATTCCCTTGCTAAATATGGTTCACTCTCCATTCTAGTCTTGTCTATCTCATGAGATATAACTCTTTAACTGATGAATTTTAGATATATATGGTCCCTAACAATATTTTTTTATAACGTAACAATATTCCTTAGTTATAACATAACCATCATTCTTAGTTATAATGTCACCACCATCACATAATAAAAATCATACATGTGTTTACCAAAATATCATAAAGAATTAAACATATCATAAACCACGAAATGAAATGGGTTTCAAAAACATTTCATTATATCAAAACATGTAGAAAATATAAATTTTTTATAAGCATTTTTTCATTTGATTATAGAAAAACTCATGTAAAAATAAGGTGGTTTCATAAGAATTTTATCATGGTATAACCCATGGAAGAGAAACAGGTTTCATAAACATCTCATCATCTTAAAAAATTCATATAAATAATAAGAATGGTATCCTTGGTTAATATCCCCCCAAAATCATAATTTATTGAAAATGATCACATCTTAGGTGTATAATTATTTTTGAAGATTTCCTGGAATGTTTCTTGAAGAAGATAACTTTTCCATGAAAATCACTTTTTCAAAACTAAAGTATTTTGAAAATTTTTTAATTGGGAAAAAAATAAAAAACATATAAATAATACTTTGAAACAATATAAAACATTTCTTCTGGAAAATATCCTTTCCAATATGAAAAAATATTAACTTTTAAAAAAAAATTAAAAAAAATTGAAAAAAAATATTTTGGAAAGAAAAAGATTTTTTGAGAAAAATAATATTTTTCATAAAAACATTATTTGGAAATATTAATTAAATAATGAGATTAAAATTAAGGGAAATCAATTAATATTATTAAATATATATATATAGGATAATAAAAATCCTGATTTTCTTGAGAGATGGATCATAATAGTTTATTGTTGGAAGCACGGTCATAAATAGTCCAGATAAACGGTGTGATTGTAATATAAAACTCTTGCGACTTTGGTAACTTTAAATCATAAGACACATAAAAATAGCATTAAATTAAAAATAAAATATAATTAAAATATGTTTATTCAAGATGTAATATGTCAAAAGGTAATTATATACACCTCATATAATAGGATAAGTTCATAACCTAACTATGTCTCAGTGAAGGAAAATTGGAACAAAAGTCCCTTATTGATTTTTTAACTTTTAAACCATAAACCCCATGAAAGAGGGATCCTAAAATGGATATGTAAACTCCCATAATTATAATTATAATAATCAAAAAATATTACCATTGTATTTATATACACTATATTAAACAAACAAGAGGTGAATATGGAATGTGTCTCCCTGAAAACTAAAATTTAGAGAGAAACGTTTGTCCTTAAGTCTTGGCTTTCATTGTATACATTAAAACATCTTGTATAATAAATATATATATATTTCAAATATATTAAAGAACCATATTAATATATATCATTATATATATTATTTTCTTATGACCTTTTATTAACCGTTTATTAATGATTCTATGTTAAAGTTGTGTTTAAGGTAATAACCGCTTTTTTCGTATATGATTTGATTTTTCATTTTTGGTCCTCTTACTGTGATCATGGTTCTATAATCTCCTGGATATTATAAATTATATAATTATCCTATATATTATTTATACATTAATTTATTTTAATCTATAAAATTTAGTGATAGAAAATGAAGTACGTCATTCTTGCAGACAGTAGGTTGTGCATACGCATAAATGTTGCCTCAGTTTTTTTTTTGGACTGAAATAAATAAATATAGTGATATATAAACATTAAAAATTAATTTTTATCTCATTTATATTACACATTTCTCTTAAAACCATCCATAATACCATCCATGTAATTTGTAAATGAATCACATCTCTTCATAAGACAATAGTCTGCCATACACACGAGCGACATTATTGTATTCCTTCAAAATGTAAAGAATGATAGGTGGTCATTTAAATAATAATGACATCATTTCGTGAGGCGGTAGTCCATTGTACACACGAACAATGATTTCGAAAGCCATTTGATGGAAATTGGGATAGAAGATTATTATTATATCAACATAATAGCATATAATTATATGGTATAAAATAATTTTATAATATTATAAGTGTTATTTCAGAATTAAATGTGAAAAATAATAAATTAAATTAAATATCTTGTTAAGATAATTAACTTCTCTAAGAGAAACCTCATTTCAATCTCCTCTTAAGGGCCCTACGGATGGTGTTTTTCGGAGGACCATAAGCTCTAGAATGTAAATAAGGATGTTGTGTAGATAATTTTCAAGGGTTTGGTCAATAAAATAGGTCTTTTATGTGTTAATAATTAATGGGAGGTGGTTCCCTATTATAAGTGGGCAAGGGGACCTCCTTGGAAATTACATGGAAATTTCCAAAAAATGATCCAAAATTAAAATGTAATTATAATGAAAAAATATTCCAAATGGTTTTATTTACTAAATTTTAAATCATAAATTTATATATTATCAAAAAATAAGATATTTAAATATTTTACTTTATTTTAACCCTTATCTTCATAGCATAACACAATGGTAAAACCATTTTTACTATAACCGTGGTAATTTTTTTACTGTTTACCATATTAATTTTGTAAAAAAATTAAGTTTACCATATTACAGAATATAAATTATGATTATTAAAAACTAAAATACATTTCTCCAAATTAAATTAAAGTAATTTGATAGAATTAATTTAATATTAATCCCTTATACATGACAAGAAAGCATATTTTTAAAGAGAAAATGTTCAAAACTTTACAAAACTTTTGTATAAAAGTTTAACATTGAATTGATTAAAATGACATAGATTATATTAACGGATCTATAATTGAAATAAATTTACTTTAAAACAAATTTATAATATAATTTATCTTTTTAAATTAATTAAATGAAAATATATCTTTCAATGAAAATTAATTATTTTTCATTAATCATCAAAAAATTAATCTTTTCAAAAATTCTCAAAAATTAACCCTAATTTATTTTTGAAATTGAGATTTAAAATATTAATATTATGTTTTTAAAAAAATTATATATAATATTAATTTCTTAATTTAAAACAAAACCCAAATATGGAGAAACATTATAAACTTTAATACAATTTTTAGAAAAAAAAAACCCTTTTTATACCCTAAAATAAACTGATACTAAAATCTAATATAAAGTTGATTAAAAAATACCTAATTAGATTAAATTTTAAAAAATAATACTTAAGTTACTTTAAAACATAATTTATAATTTAAATTATTTTCTTTATTGAAAATATAGGATTGTTTTACAGAAATATATATTTTTCACATTTCAGTGGAAAATCAATATATTCTAAAAAATCCGTAAAATTCACCATGAGTTAATTTTGATAAAATGATTCAAAAATTTACTTTCAATTTATTAAATAAATATACTTAAATATCTATAAATTAATTATAATATTTTCTCATAAAAATAATAACAATAATTTGTGAAAGAAAAACATATTTTTTATGAATTTTAATTATTTTAAAAAAATAATTTATTATTTAGTAAGAACTTATAAATAAATTTATATTGAGTAGGAAATTTATATTTATATTTCTTAAATTATTTAATATTATCCATATAATCTAATTTAATGTATTGGTTATAATATCCATATTTAAAATAATATTATTTCATGGTTTTCTTAAATTTTGTGTCGTGTGTCATTCAAACTATAATTGTTGGGTGTAACACAAGATAATATCAATATTTCATATAATGAAACCTAAATTCATTATTGTTTTTAACTCACTTTAGATATAGTATTTCATGTAATCTAAAATGTTGTAAAGATTAAATTAAATTGACAAAAAATTTCATAAAATCTGAGGGAGTTACAATCTTGTGTTATTGTAAATAAAATATAGGAATTATCTTTTCTATAGTAGAAACATTAATGAAATTCGGTTATGAGATAAAGAATAAAATATTTTATATGTATGGGTGTAAGAAACTATAGCCGGTATTATATCATTGGGAAATAAATATTCATTTCCATCCATCTATAAAAAAACATTCATCTTTTGAAAACTACTACCACATTTTTAATATTTCTTATACATTGGGATAATTCTTATAGGATATTTATATATATTCATGGAACTCCCCCTTTCCCATGTTAGACTTGGTGAAAACATTATTCATTGATTCCATATATAAAGGTGGTTAGTCCCATTTCACGAACCATATGGAGCGCGAGAAAACATTGTTTACAAAAGATTAAAAATAAATTCTATAAAGATCATATGAATAATAATTGAAAAATGGAAAGTAAGTCTTTTATCAATTGGAACTTATAGAATTTTTATTGATAAATTTTTTACCCAAAAAATAATATAACCTATTAGGGGTTATATGGGGGTTAGTGAATCATGTAATAATCCTTTTTAACATCCATATTATGATTAAAATACTTTAAGGGGATATTTTGACTTTTTTTTAAACTCAAGTAGTATAATAAAATTTTGTATATAGATAACATTCATAAAATGAAGGTGAGTATTTACTTGGTTAATCAGGTGAGGACAACATCCAAGGAATATAAAAATCACGATTGCATGTAAAAAATAAACATAAATGATCTTATGATACATGTATACTTATGGAAGTTAGACGCATATTTTACTTTTCAAAATAATGTGCCTCCTTAAAAACATTAAAAAATAATATAAAAATTCTAAAGAAAATGGAAATAATTTCATAACCAAATAAGGTGATCTTTTATGCACAAACTCCATTAGTACTATGTTTTCCTCAAATCATATCTACTAAACTCTAATTCATTCATAGTACTTTTTTAGGATCTATGTAGTACTAAAAATCTCTATTTTACACTTTAGGATTCTAATATAATTCACTAATTATTCCCATCTCCTTATATTAAGTAACAAAATTAGTCTCATTTCATTCCTCCATTAGATATCAATACACATGTACACCAATATCCTAGGAAATATTCACATATATTGGGAAAAATTTATATAATATACCTTTCCATATCAACATCTAGGTATTCAATAATAAAAAATCATAAATCATGTAATTTCTTTAATCCTTACTTGATTAATATGTATCCTCTCAATTGATTGATTTTTATTTTTAACCGAGATATATGTGAAACCTGAATCTCATGATATTTATTCATCACATATATCACCAATCAAGGATTTTATTTGATCATTATGGAATATAAATGTGACATCCTGATTTTTTAAAAAAAATTATAAGGTCGGTATCATATATGATACGCCATATCAAGCATAAATGAAGAACAAAATATTTTTTAAATATTACCATTATAACCTAGCCGTCAGAATGGACGGTATGAACATGAGTAACTAAATTATGAAAATATGTTTTACACATATATAAATTATTTATTCACTAATTAATGATAAATGATTTCAAAACCCTTTTTAAAATAAAAGGAAGGGTTTTTCTCGAAAACTATTTAAATATGCACAAGTGTGTTTTATACCCACAAAATAAAAAAATAACACTTTTTGGGTTATATTACTGAAATATATATATATATATATATAATTTTTAATATTCATCCTATGTGTTTTCTAAACCTGATATGAGAAGAAATCCAATTTTATGCATAAAAGATGTATTTTTATAAAAACGAAAATTTACCGTCTTTTGATCGAACACTTTTTTTAAATAACATTTTTTAAACTTTTATAAATTCTATTTTAAAAAATAAACTTTTTATTTTAAAGAGGAATATAAAAATTTACATTGGTTGATTTTTGGGTATTTTTCGAATAAGTTTCAAGTTTTGATGAATAGTGAAAAAATATTACATTTTAATTGAAAACAACTTTTCTATATAAATAATTTATAGTGTTTACTTATATTATTATTGATTATAATATATAATTAGATAAATATTATATCATTTAACCTAATTTTTTCATTGGGATAAATTTTACATTGAAATTGGATATAAAAACATTGTGCCCTTTTAAACATTTTTACTTTAAAAAACTCGTTGTTTCATCCCCTCTAGTATTACTTTTTATTTAATATCTAAAACTTTTTTATTTTTAATTTTTAAAAATTGATTCTATATTTTTAATCATAATTTCCAAATTTACTACATAGGTTTCTTTTATTTTTTGACAATATGAATAGTTGCTTTAGTAATTTTTGTTAATGTCATGGTTAAGGGTAAATTTGGTAATTAAGGGTAAAACAATATTTTAAATATGATAAAATTAACCCAATACTTGTCCTAATTTTATTTATTGAGTGTTTTCAGATTAAAACAATCTTTTTCCCAATTTTATGGCTTCCTGGAGCCACTGGGATGTCTTTAAGCCTTTTATAGTATTTTATTTTAAGACAATATGTTATTCTCATGTTTTTAATAAGTATTCCATTTTTTAATATCTATCTATATAGAACATATAATGGACTATAAATAATAGTTTTAATGATAAAATTTTTATATTCTTTATGATAATTATTTTAAATTTTTAGGGAATAAATAATTAAATTATAGTTTTGCGCAATGATGATATAGTAATAATTTAATTAATGGAAATATCAAATAAATGTTATTAAAAATATAACAAATATATATAATTTGAGATATATATATATATATATATAATTTCATAAAACAATTTTATAGATTTATTTGACATTTTAGGGATTATTTAGAACAGTTTCTTTTTAAGATAACAATATAGGATATTTTAAAAAAGTCAAGTAATGAATACTGTCAAAATTGGCATAAACGGTATTGTAAAATAAATAATATATTATTAAATGATATATAATTAATAGAAATCTAAAATTCAGAAAATTTTAAGTTATAATGTTTAAAATATCATACATTACCATTTATGGTTCGTTTTTCATTTTATAGTACCTATATTAACCCATAAAGAGTAAAAATACATGTAGTCACGGTAAGAATTAAAAAGGTTAAATAAGGTTTAAAGCTAAATGAAAAGGATTTTTAAATAGTAAAAACAAATATAATTTTCATTGGATTAATTTATTTAGACCCATAATCCTCCTATATTTTAAACAAATAAGTTTTAACTATTTTAAATATAAATTTAATTTATATTAGTTTAATATTTTGAGAAACTCCAAGAGTGCCCCTCCCCTCTCTTAGAAAAGGGAACAACTTCTTCTATATTCATCACACATAAAAAAATATTTGTATTATCCAATATATACTAAAATAAATTACAATAATACATCCCCACATTCTATATTCCTTAGTTTAGGTATAACACTATCCTTAGAGGTGTTAAGGTGTTAATCTAAGTAGATCTTCTAAAGAAGATATATTGATTTTAATTAAGTGTTTCTATATTATTTATTCTTACACTTCCTTCAAATACTATTCATCTATGATGAAATAATAATTATATAATCCTAAATATTATTAGATTTTATTATGATAATTTAATCACCTAAATCCATCTCCACTTCCATCATGTCGGAAAACAATTATTGTTCGTGTGTATGGTGAACTAGCACCTCGCAAACCTATATAATTTTTTTTCTATCACTGTCTCTAAAGAAAAGTTATAAATATGGAATTAAAGTTTATATATAATATTAATTACATGTTTTTTATTATTAAAATGTAATATATTATTTACATTCTTACCTTTTCATGCAAGGAAAAATGATAACGTTGTTTGTGTGTATGTGTGAACTATCACATCTGCGAACCAATATCATTAATTTTTAATCACCACATCACATGGATGATATATGTACATATATTTAAATTACTAATATGAAATTAATTATATTATAATAATTATTTTAAGTTAAAATAATACTTAACTTCTTTCCATAATGATCATTGGAAAATGGAAACGTTATGTATCTGTATGTACAGCTTATCGTCTCCAGGATTATAACGTGGTTCATTTTTTATATCCATATGTAATGGATGAAATTAAATGTATAATTGATGTATATAGGTGATTATTATGCAATTAATATTATTCTGGTGATGATGGAATAATGACCATTATGACTATTGACATCATACCAGATTCATTTGGGACTCATGTACCGAATATCATCAAAACATCCTACGTGAAATTAAATAATTTAGTAAAAATTATAACATGATATTAAGTGATATAAAATTAATAATAAACATAAATATGGTTATCATGAAATTAAATAATTAACATAAGTTAATTATATTGGAAGATAAAGAACATTTGGGATTAGTCGAACTCAATGTAAGTGACATCGTCTAAATCTCTTTTCATTGAAACATATCTTGATGTTGTGCACTTCTTCAAGTGTATATACAGTCCCTTTAACATGTTATATCCTGGATTTTATAGATTATGATTATATTTATTATCTTTTTTAAAGTTATTATTTAATGAGTTTTATTATTCAAATATTTCCAAGTCATATGGTACACTTTGATTTAAAAATATCTTTTAAAATGATTCATGGTAAAATTTCAAATCCTTTTCCACCATGTCAACATTATTGATATGATTTTATATATAAAAGAAATTTTACGTATATTCTTAATTTCATTAATATTTTTTCAAAATTTAATATTTTTACTTGTTTTGTACGGAATGTTTTCCTACAAAAGAAAAAAGGGATATTCTATTCTTAACGTACATAGTGACAATGACTTTTCTACTTCCATGGCCATAATTTTATTTTTTGATTCCTTTAATATATTTCATTTTTCATCAAATAAAAAAACTATTTCTCATTTTGGTTTTTTGGTCTTGAAATTCGTTTAGAATAACGAATTATTTTGTGTTGAAAATTGGATTTTGAATGATAATGGTATCTGAAATTGATTTGTGTATCAGTATAAAAGTGTTTTTAAAATTATTAAATGTTAAATTACATGTTGTGGTTATTGTAAATTGTAGATTATGTGTGTTCCCAGATAGTTATGGTTGATATCGATATAGATTAAATTATGGGTGTGCATAGATAATGCTCCAATTCATTGGGTACTCCAGAGATAGAAGTCAGTCGTATAGTTATTCCATTTATAAGGGTTATGTAAGAATTCTATGTGATGATGTCCCCAAATAACTACATGAATTTTCAATGATTTATAACAAGTTTTTATGGGAACCATTTTTTCAAGAAGATAAAATAAATGATCTTTCCAAAGTAATGATACTTACCTTTATAGGTAAAATTTTATTTTTTAATGAAATTGGTTTTGAAGGGTATTCATGTTTTTACTGAACTAACAGTCTCATTTATTTTTATATCCCTTATAAGTTTTTTTTGATTGTCCCATGTTTTAAAATGTTTTCAGAAGATTTAAGGTAAAATAGAGACAATGATGTGATCAAATGAAAACTTTTGATGATTGATCATGAAAATATACCATGTTTTATTTTACTAAATTTCCTTTGATAAAAAAATGGATATTGAGTAGAAGTGTCTACTTTGTAATATTTGAGTCATTATGTATGAATTTTGGACTAATTCCCTAAAACTCTAAACCCGAAAATATCCACAATGTGAAAAAAAATTAATTTCTTAAATGAAAATCAAGATTATGTAATGTTTAATGTCATGTCCTTATATTTGGTATCATAGTATGTTTATATAAATTTAGAGGTTAGGATATTATTTAATCATAAGTTACAAGATGTATATAACCACAACGGTTATCTTGGTAGGAAGGTTCATAGTCATTTTAGGAAAATTTTATCAGTTTTAGATAACCTAAATAACGATATTTTAGAATTTATAATCCTCATAATATGGTATATTAAGATTTTATTTCTCAAACAAACCTTTTTGGTTTTAGTAAATGTTTGGATCCAGTATATATCAAATTAAAAATAAATGTGAAGGAAATTTTGTTGGTTCTCTGAATAATAAACCGAATTAAATGGGTGATGCAATGAGAAATACTATGGTAATTCTAAACCAACTATCAAGGGTAATGATTAACAAGTTAAACCTTACTGAGTTTTATAATGTATCATAAATGAGAGAAATGAATCTTTGTAGTTTTTTAGGTAACAATGATCATAAAAGTAAATATATTTGATGACACATGTGTCAAAGATGTGGAAATAAACACTAAGGAAACTGTATTTAAGGGGTGTGAAGATTTTTTAAATGTGGTAAATTAGTTTATAAATAAA
Organism: Viscum album; assembly: GCA_963277665.1. NCBI lineage: Eukaryota > Viridiplantae > Streptophyta > Magnoliopsida > Santalales > Viscaceae > Viscum > Viscum album. The sequence goes on from OY728148.1 coordinate 865,647,450, forward strand.
TAATATTCCATGTAAAAAAATAAGTGTTAGTTAAATACATGAAAGGGAAATAAGTTCTTCTCGAGTTATCAATTAAATTTTTTAAATGTGGGAAGTATTGTCATTATGAAAATAATTGTCTTTAGAATAAGTCTCATGGGTGGGATTAGTAAGAGCAAACTGATATCTGTTTAAGAATACCTAATTCCATTACAATTAAAGATGAGGAAACTACAAATGACATATAAAAGGTATGTATAATTTATTGGCTCATGTTTTAACAATATTAAATCTTAGGATATGATTCATATTTTTGTTTGTAGTAAATAAGTACAAAGGAATAAGGTGTAAAATCATGGTTAAGGTATTATGAAGATTAATTAATGATTAAGATATATGCATATAAGGAAATCAAGAGTTATGTTAGATCTAAGGATGATAAAATGTTTAAAATTATTAATATTACTTTGATGATGGGAGTACTTTGGAAGACCTTTTTAGTTTATTTCAAATTTAAAAATTTATTTATTTAGGTGAAAATAATATTTGAGGAATAATTGTCTTTTTATTTATGGTCATAATTATAAAGGTATGGATAACCTTTATGGTTTATATGATCTTTGATCATCATGTAATTATGGATATTTATTTATGAAAAATGAAATGTATGAAATAACGTTTTAGGTTAAAACATATTAAGGTTGTTTTTTAAGATATTTCTCACATTTATAGAATTTTTTTTATAAGGCCTACATTAATATAATTTTATAAAAAGGAAAACCTTCAGAATGGGTAACAACCTGTCACGTCTAGTAAGACTGCAGGAATCAGACTCACAACTGAAGGGTGGAAAGGGTTCATCACATGATATTGATCTATATGATGTCTCAGTTAGTATAATTTTTATTTTTAGTAAAATTATTTTATGGATTAATAATAAGTTTATTTTGGGAACATATTTTTTATCAAACAGATTTCCATGGGATTGAAAATGGATTTAGTGATTAAGCGATTAATGTTATATTGGGAGACATTCACTATTTTGGAAATCCTATATGATCAAGGTAAAACTAATACTATGGGATTATATTTTAGGAATTAAAGTTGAATTAAATTTTGGAAGAATCGATGATTTTAATTTGGACTTATGGTGATTTCGGTTGTTTATGGAAATGGTTAGCGTATCTTACAGATTACAAGGGAAATTTATTTTTGGTATGAGACTTTAAGCGTAATTGGTGTTATTTTGTGATATATGTTAAAATTTATCTTGTAAAACTATATTATTAAATCCTTTTTATTTTTTGGGTATCAATCATAGCCTGAGATATTTTTGAGGAATTCTAAGTATTGTTAATTTTGGAATTTCCTATATTGAACTTCAGGTATTATGGATTAATTTTGGATATTGATATAGTTTTTCATTATATAAAGGTTTATTCTTTTTCGTAATTATCTTATCTTATCTAAACCATTTTGGTTTTCGATAACAATTCAAGTAATGAGGAATATATAATTATACTTTTGTGGATTTTATGATCTATAAAAGTTGATTATAATGATTCTGGCATGGAAAATTCATCTAAAATACTCATTATTTGTAGAAAAAGATAAGTTGGTGGTATAATTTGATTAATTCATGAAACTATACTTGTTAGATAAGTATATTTTCTTAATTTTCCTAGACCATGAAGAAAAATAATTTCTCAACTTTATGAAAAAGATATTGAAACAAGAATTTATTACTTTTACTTAGCTTACTATGAAATCAATGACCATTTATCCCATCATAGATTTATGGTTTTTTTATTGTCAATCTTCTCATGACTATGTTCTCCATCACTCCCCATCATTACTTGATAGTTTATTTTTTTCTTTAATGTCCATGTTTTCCTATATGGAACCCTAGTATGTGTTATCTTATGTGAACTTCATACTTCCCTTTCTTTATTTTAATGAAGAAGTCTCATTAATCCTTTTTCTGATTTGGGATTTCAATATAAGAATTTTGAAAAGTCAAACCTTAATTACTGAGCCCTATTTAAAAATTGTGATGATGAACTTTAAAAAATGGGGGTGAATGTAACATCCCTAGTTTTTTAAAAAAAATAAATACTATGTTCGATAGCATATATAATACACTGCATCGAGCTTAAACGAACAACTAAATATTATTTAATTAGTATTGTTATGACATATCCATTAGAATGGCGGGGATAAACAAAACTAGATGAATTATTAAGATATGGTTTCAACATTTATATTTAATTATTTGACCAATTAATTATAAAGTAATGTAAAACTCATTCTAAAGTAAAAGGAAATGTTTTTTGGAAAACTATTTAAATGTGCACAAGTGTACTTTATACCAATAAAATAAACAAATCACACTTTTTGGATTATATCAAGGAAATATATATATATATATATATATATATATTAAATAATATTTTTAAAATTCATCCAATGTGTTTTCAATACATGATAATATAACAAATCCAATTTAATGCAAAAAAGATTTAATTTAAAAAAAGACAGTTTTACAACCTTTTGAAGGCACACTTATTTTAAATATAGTTTTTGAAACTTTTATAAATTTTATTTTAAAACATAAAATACTTCTTTTAAGATAGAATATAACAATTTATATTGGTTGAATTTTTAGTATTTTGTTGATAAGTTTAATTTTTCATAAATAGTGAAAAAATGATTCATTTTAATTGAAAATAGCTTTTCTGTATATATAATTTATAGTTTTAGATTATATTTTTTATTGGTTTTAATTTATAATTAGATTAATAATATACTAGTTAATATAATTTAGGTAATTTGAATCAATTTCATATTGAAATTTCTCATAAAAACATTGGGAATTTATGAACATTTTTACTTTCAAATAACTCGTTTTGTCCCATCTATGGGATTAATTTTTAATTAATTTCTGAAAATTTTGTGTTTAGTATTTTGAAAAATGGATTAAAAATTTGGAATAAAAAATTACAAATTTATTAAATGTTTATCTTTTATTTTTGGAAAAAAATTAGTAGTAAGTTTATTAATTTTTTTTATTACCATGGTTAAGGGTAAATCAGGTAATTAAGGGAGAAAATAATATTATAAATATTATAAAATTAAAATAAAAAATTTCTTTATATTATTGGATGAGTTATTTTCAAATAAAATTATCCTTGGATCGATTTTATAGCCTCTTATATCCACTTGGATGACCTTAAGCCTATTATAGTATTTTCTTTTTAAAAAAAGTAAAATATATCATACTCATGTTTTTAATAATTATTAAATTTTTGATATTTAGTTATACAGTACAAATCATGAAATTCAAAAAGAAATTTGAAATATAAAACTTTCATATTTATCATTATAATTTATTTTAAATTTTTAGTGATAAACAATTAAATTAAGGTCTTGAAAAATTATGATGTATTTATAATTTAAAAGGAAATGTTAATTAAATGTTATTAAAAATATTAAAGTAACTATATTAACCTTAAACGAGTAAAAAATACATGTTGTCACGGTAAAAATTAAGAAGGTTAAATAAGGGTTAATGCTAAAAGATAAGAATTAAAAAATAGTCAAAACTTATCTAATTTTAATTTTAGGAATAAATTTATACCCATTATAATATTATATTATAAATAAATCATTTTGTGTCAACTTTTAATATAAAATTAATTTATATTAAATTAATATTTTGAGAAATTCTAAAATTTTCCCTCACCTCTCTTATAAAAGGGAACCTCTTCTTCTCTATTGCTCACAATTAAAAACCTATTTGTTTTGGAAAATATTTTATAAAATATCTTTCTATAATACATAACTACATTCTATAGGCATTAATTTAGGCATAAAACCCTCCTTAGTGGTGTTAAGGTGTTAATCAAAGGAGATCATCTGAAGAAGAGGTATAATATTTAATTAAGTATTTCTATTTTATTTCTTCATAAAATTCCATAAAATCTAATTCAACCATTATTAAATAATATATAAATGATAAAAAATATATTTATATTTTATTATAATAATATTGTCACCTAAATCCATCTTCACTTCCAACAAGTGGGAAAAGAATTATCATTCGTGTGTACGGCGAACTACCTCCTCGCGAACCAATATAATTCATTTTCTACAACCATCTATCAATATTAGTTATAATGATAGAATTAAATTTTATTTGGCATATTAATTACATTTTTATCATTATTAAATTATAATATATCATTTACTTTTGTACATTTCAATGCATAGAAATATGATAACGTCTTTCGTGGGTGCATGTCAACTATCACCTCCATGAAATGATGTGATTCATTTTTCATCACTACATCACATGGAAGACATATATAAGTGTATTTAAAATATTATTATGAAATTAATGATATAATTAAAATTCTTTAAATAAAAAATAATATTTACCTTTTTCCATAATTATCATTGAAAAATGGAAATGATACTCATGTGTATGTACGGCTTACCATCTCCATGATTATAATGTAGTTCATTTTTCATATCCATGTGTAAGATATGGATTTAAAAGTATAATTGATGTATGAGATTTATTAATATTTAATATATATTATTCTGTATAAAATGGACTAATGACCACTTTGACTATCGACATCATACCAAATTCATTTTGGACTCATATGCTAAATATCGTCAAAACATCCAATGTGAACTTAAATAATAAAGTAATTTTTATTACATAATATTATGAAATATAAAAGCAATTGTAATCATATATATTTTTCAAATGAAATTAAATAATTAACATAAGTTTATTATTAAGGAATATAAAGAACGTACGTGACGAGTCAGACTCAAGGTAAGGGACGTCATCTCAATATCCTTTTATTGATGCATATCTTGTTGATATGCACTTTATAAGATGTATATACATCCTCATTGGAATGATATATCATGAAGTTTTACAAATATCATGATATTTAATGTCTTTTTTAATGTAATTATTTAATTATTTTTATGATTCAAATATTTCAAAGTGGAATGTGAAACTATGTTTTAAAATCTCTTTTAAAATGTTTTAATATTTAATTTCAAAATTGTTTCCCCCATGTAAATATTCTTGATATTATTTTATATATGAGGAAAATTTTATTTAATTTTTTAGTTTTATTAAATTTTTCACAAAAATTATTTTTTTATGTGTTTCATATGGAATGTTTTGACAAATGAAAAAAAAAAGAATAATCTATTCATAACATATACAGAGATAGTGACTTTCCCACTACCATCGACATTATTTTATTTAGGGTTTCCTTTATAAGAATTCATGTTTCATTAAATGAGAAAACCATCTTTATAATTTGGATATTTTTGTGTTGAAAATGATTTTTCAAAGGAAAGGTGTATATTGTCTTTAAAATGGGATTTTGAAATATAATGGTAAGTTAAAGTGATTTTCATAGGAGTTTAAAATAGTTTTTCAAATGATGAAATGTTATACTTCATGTTGTGGTTATTGCAACTTCCCAGTCATGATAATTCTATCATTGAGAGGGGGAGGGGTGAATCAGTGATATCTTTACCCTTTTGTGTTTCCTAATGAAACAACCTTTAAATCCTATAAAATACTTCATTCCCTACTGAAAACAATTCAAACACACATCCACATGAACACAATAATTTACAATTTTCACTACTCAATAAGAGTAGATAAGTCCTTGGTATGGTTTTAAAATGATCCAATATCACACAATCCAGTAGAAAATAATCTATTTGTGTAGAATATAGTGGGTAGGATATAACCTTACACTCATGTAGCACTATGAACAATTCAAAATTGCATGTTTTTTAAGTAGAAATAAATGATATAAGAAAGTTATTATAACAAACATGTTACGGTGCTTCCTGAACAACTTTCACAAATATGATATTTCCAAACAATTCTTCACTTTCTTACCCAAAAGTTGGTAAGAAATTCTTGGAATTTCTAATGATACATGGTATGATTTACCAGTCCAATTACTCAATATGGAAAATATATAATAATGTGAAAATATGGTTGATACATTTATGTAACAATTCTATCAAATTTTGGAAATCCCAATAGGATTTCCCAGTCCGATTGCTCAATACGAAAATCATGAATACAATCATGTCTCTTCTAAAAGGTTTCTTTTTTCTAGAAAACTTCTTCAAGATAAATATATTAGAAAACTTATTCTTTGTAGAAAATTATTCAATTCCACTCCTTCTATCTACCTTTCATGAAGATTACATATGTCATATGAAAGTAAAAAAAAAGTATTTTTTCCCTTTAATAGGTGACCCAAAATTTCTTTTTGTCGGATTCTGAAATTGTTTCCTGCTCAGCCAAATTTTCCTAAATCACAAATTATTCTTACATTCTGAGTACATAATGACTTCATCAATGATTATTAACTGTTCTCAAACCTTATTAAAACTTCTAATAACTTCATAACTTCTTCAAAATTTCTTCACAAACATCATCTCAATTCCAATTTTCCCCAATATGATTTATACATTACAATGATTTTTACCAATTATAAGTATGAATAAATATACAACTTTAATAATCTTATAAAACCTCAGTCTAATTCTATTTCTCCATTTTTATTTTCATTACGAGATTCTTCATTATGGTTTAGACAAATTTTTAACAATTGATCCTTCTTCTTCTTTTCTCTTGACCCGCTTGAATGATAAACAATGTAATTCAAACTATTGTAAATGATGGATTTCAATGTATGTTGTCACACCTTGATTGATGCTTCATTTTCATTTAATTATTTTTGGGTCTCAATTTTAAGTTGCGGTTTGAACCGGATCTATTTTAAAGAAATTGGGATCCTATATGGGTGTGCGACTATATGTGTGATTGTGTGTAGTTCCCAACACTAATAAGAGAATGTTTTATGATCAATTTTTTTATTACACGGGCACACTACTATGCCACAACCATACTCGTGCTTTTTCCTGGTGTCTAGACTCAATAGTTAATGCAATTATTTTTGGGACTGGTTTTATTATTTTAGTTTTATTCTTAGTATTATTATTATTTAAGATAATATTTTAAATAGGTTATTATATTATTTTAGCTAATATTTTATTTAGTTAGATAATATTAAATTATTATAATGGTTATAAAATTATCAGTATGTAAAATATAACATTGCTACTATTATTATTAATCACATTAAGATTTTAATTTGTTTATAAATATTTTTAAGATGTTCTTAAAAATAAAGTAGAAAAAAAATTCTTAACATAATATTTTTTACTACTAAAATTACAATTATTATTACAAATATATCATTAAATTAGTATAATTATCAAATTATTTCTAACATAATTGAATTTGAGTTCTCCTTTTGGTTTTATTTTATTCTCTTTTTTTTCATTTTCTTTTATTTTCTTTATTTCTTTATTTACTTATTTTTTTAGTTATTTCTTCTTTTCTCCCCCTCTTCCTGTTACCCCTGTAGCTCCTCATAAAACCCTACCCGCAACACTCTTCCCTCCCTTCTCACCTCCTTATTTCAGGTCCATCCTCCACCATCTCGTCACCATGTAGCCTACGTCACAACGCCCAGCCTTCCTGTCGAACCGCCATTGGGTCGTGCCCCGCATTTCCACAGCTTTCCCCGCGTACTGCCGTCGACCCGCCGGTCCTGCTCCCATCTCGCACTGCCCCGCCCGCCTCCCAGTCTAGCCACCTTCAGCCCCCTTCTCCTCTGGGTTCCCAACTCACTTCCCCACGCAGTGACCTGCTAGGACCAGCTCCGCATCCGGCTACCCTACTCCCTTTCAGTGCACCTCGGGTGAACCAGACTCCACTTATATAGTGGTTTTCCGACACAACATACCTTTGTTATCCCACCTTCATGCTCGGTTGGCCTCCTGTACACCAGCCGTTGGTGATTTCTACTTCGATTAATTGTTTCTTCTATTTTATAGACTTTCAGAATAGGATTCTGTGTTGTAATTGGTTCGATCATGATGTAATTGGTGTGATTGTTTATTTTTAAGGATTAAATGTGTTGTTTGTGGTGTGGTTGTCATGAAATGGAGTTTTCTCACCGCATTTGAGAAGTTTCGATACTGAAGGTATGTGTTTCCACATATATCTGTTGTTTGATAAATTAATTTTCTTATTTAATTAATTTAGTATACTCATTTATTAGTTTTCGTGGTGTGAATATAGTTTCACTTAGGGTTTAATTGGATTTTGATGTGTTTAGTAGTGTGTTTATTTAATATGAATGTTCTAATTTTGTGAAAACCCATTCTGAGCTTTTCGTAGTGTTCTGTAAACTTTGTTGTTGGTTTATTATGTCATTCAAGGTCTGTGAATTTTGTTTTATCATGTTTTAGGTGTTGTGTCATGGTACGCTTGGTTTTAGAAAGGATGTTTTGAGTGTGTTATTGGTATTAACCTTTGATGTGATATTTCAAATAATTTATAAATTGTTTAAGTGTTTAATTCCTTTATTAAATTATATTTATAGTGAGTGGTCCCTTCCTTGGGGGTTCAATTCATTGGCGGTAAGAACCTTTGTATGTACATATACATGAAAATGTATATGCATATAGGTGAAGCGGTCTCGGGTTACCCTTTTCAAAAGCTACATGTTTGAGGTAGGTCCCACATATCTATGCCTTCAATTTGAATTCCATAAATGTTTTAGTGATTTAAAAGTGTTTTCAAGATTAAATAGATTATACGTTCTATGAAAATTGTTAGCAATTCTTAGCGTTGGACATCCCTTTATATCTAATGGTTCACTTTTACGATTTAAAATGTGTAGTCTTATTTGAGATATTTTTTCTAGCTTGACACACTAAATGCTTTGAAGAGTTTTTGAAAAATGTTTCTTCATTCTCTATGCATAATTTATAAAGTTTCCAATTTCTATATAGGCTCTCGACCATGCTTGGAAAATGTTATACCATTTTTATTATAAATTGGTTTTGAAATGCTAAATCCTTGAAGTGGTTTTTCCTAAGTGGCTAGCATGTGTGTGTGAAGGTTGAATGTTGAGTAAAGATAAATTAGTTTCAGACTTTAAATAGAGGGAAGTGTATGTTTTGGTTAGTTTATAAGAATTCATGAGTTTTGGAATAAATCTGTGGTAAATTGGTAATTTTCCTTTCTTCAATGGTTTGATTTATTTTAAGAGTGTTTTTTTAAGATTATTTTTTGGAACTGAAAGATGTTGAGAAACATCGTTTTCTGATTGGAAATGTTATTTTTAAATTAATGGGCCCGTTGGCACTTTGAATGAGTTTTGGATAAAGAAATTTTTTTGTACATATATGTTTTCATGATAAAAACCCACCACCACTTGAAACAAAGCACAATGGGAAACCTGGATATCTAGGTGGGTGAAGTAGGACTTGTGGGAAAGTGGTCCGAAGATGACATGACCTGGTATCACTGCAGGATTGAGGATTGCAACACTAACTAAACATTTTAATTATTGATGGTCGTGGCATTCTAAGCCACATTTTCGGAGGGTCGTGGTCTTCTAAGCTAGGTTTTCTGAGGTTTGTGGCCTTCTAAGCCACATTTCACCGAGACATGAAGATCCTAGGTTCCCAACTTACACTAGCTGCTTAGGGACTTCCCACGGTGATTATGATACTATTTTCAATTCAGTTGTTTCATGATTGTTCTTTCTTTTGTGAAAACTATATTTTAATCTAAACTAGTCTCCTAAAATTTTAAAATGTTAATCCATGCTCAAAACCTATTTTGAAAAGGGAAGAGAAATGTTTTTCTTGGAAATTCAATCTTGTTGTTTGAATTTGAAAAGAGAAAAAAACATTATTTTATTATGTCGTATTTTCAAACTAGGATGATTTGGATTTCTTATTAAATGCAGTGGAATAGGGTGTGGTTATATTTTGGCTTTCCTACTAGGCATCTCGGTGCTCATGACTACATTACCTTTTCAGTTTTAGGTTCTAGTTTTGGATCTCTCTTGCAGTAAGCTTGTTTCTATGTTTGGTGGTGACCCATGAGGTCACTTGTAGGTATGTTCAACAGTCCATACTTGTTCTATTTTCAATTTCATGTATTTAACTACCTTTCTTAGTTTATGCCGACTATTTATATGTCTTTTTTGGGCTAAATCATTCCCAACTGCCTCACTGTGGTGCCTGGCACTAGTTTCAATCCTGTGGGGATCAAAAACGCACTTCGTGCCTTATAGCGGACCGGTTCGAGCCCCGGGTCGGATGACGACCCGGCCTGGTTCATGACAAAATGGTATCAGAGGTGGTTTGTGTTCTTCTTATTTGGGATGTCAGGTAGATCAACGATAGGATTGTCGGTACTCGAGGGGTAGGTGCGAGAAGATAATCGCGAAAACTTCCCCATTCCAATCCTCGAGTAACCAGGGGTAGTTTGGGTTTATTTTTTGGCTTTTCTCTATGTAGATGGGGGATGACAATAGGAGTAAACTGGTACTGTGTGCAGTCTCACATGGAGTAGTGACCCATGTGATGCCTGAGAGTAGGGTTCGACACTCCTTGTGGTCGGTGCTTGACTAGGGCATGGTCGGCTAAACCATGTAGCTGGATTAGAAACAACCACTAGTTCTATGTCTAGGTGCTTTAATGTTTGAGATGTCTTGTTTTAGTTTTTGGATTGGCAGGAAATTTTTTTCCTATAAAAAGGGAAGTGTACTTTTTGGTTTCCCTTATTTTATTTTGGTGTTTGGTTAGTATGATTTTGGTGGTGTGTTTCTCTTTGACCTTGTCTTTGGAATTTGGTGATGATTTGTCGAAGTTGAATTTCAAAATGGATGTCTGGGGTTATATGAAATTAAAGTGTGTTGTTTAATAAATGGAAAGAATTTTGGAAATTTTTCTCGAGTTTTTGAAATAGTTTTGGAAAAATGTATTTTTGGAATATTGGGAATGTTTTGTTTTGAAAGTGGAGGAGCCTTGTTTCTTTTCCAGTGGTATTCCTTTGGGTGCTTGCATGTGCATGTGGAAGTGATTAATGGATAGTTGGTAGATCATGTTTATGTGTGCCTGAGTGGCACAAAGATGCATATTTGCGAGGAATCATGGAATATAAGTGTTGATTGATTAATTTATAGGGCCGCTTCTTATTTCTTAAAAAGTGTAATTTTTTTCAAAAATGTGTTTTTGTGTGCTCACATGGATTTGGAAATTGGAAAATGACATTTAGTTTGGGGTGAAGATTCCTTTTCCAAAATAGATTTTGGGATTGTTGTGCAGTGCTTGGTTTTTCAAGCGAGTGTTCTTCTTTAAGAATGAATTGATGTTTTAAATTGGAATTACTGGAATTGTATCTGAGGTGTGGATGTTATTTTGTGATGTGTTTGGATTTGTATAAGACTATTTTGTGTTTATTGTTTAGGATATGCCCACTAAAAATGTTCCATGGGTTTCCAGCAAGTCTCTCTGTTCTTGGCTCAGCCCAGACTCCCAGTGGAGTGGTAGGGTTATGTTCTATTTGGTGGTGTCGACTATTTGTAAATGTCGAGGTCAGTAGGATATTATTGAGTTCTTTGAGAAATTTGGAAGTGCCTTTGGTTTTGGAGGAACTTCGAAAGTTGTGTGTTGTAAGTTGTATCGAGTACGCTTGGTGGAGCGACCCTAAACCAGTAAATAACGATCGCTTCATTTTTATTGCGAATAAGGATGCCTTGAGTGATCCTTAATTCTAACCTCATCCCACAGTTATACCTAAGGAAGTGAAGGATCCTCATCCGATGGGGAGTGTGAACCAAAGGGGCTTGTTCTTGGAGTACTCCTTCAATCAGTTTGTGTTGCATGTCAGACAGACCGCTCAATCTCCTATCTCTAGTGTGGTCAGTCAGACACTCTAAGTCATTCACTGCAATTCTAAATTGGTATGTTGACGGAGTTATCATTTGGGACATGAGGAGAAGTATGCAGGTTTCCATTTCAGCAGAGGAAGTTCCAGTCATATGCGGTCAGCTTATGACTGTGAGGTGGTAGATGCTTCGGACACCAGGGCCCCAGCCATAGGTCTCGGGGTAAATCTTGGAGCAGTCAAAAATTCAACGGACGTAGTGAGAGTCTGGTCCAACTTAAGTCCACTATAGGAATAATTAATGTAGGTTGGCCTTTGTTGGGGGGTTCGTGATGAAGGTTTCAGTACGTCTCGCTCAAAGCAAACTGGGAATACCCGCACAGGTGTCCTGGTTTTAGGGAAATCCTAAAATGGTGGGGAGACCCACCCCGGGTCTCATCGTCATCCCCTCTTATTTTGGTTGGTTAAACTTAGGGAGCTTGGATGGTCAAGCCAGTGTTAGAGGTTTGTCTGAGTTTGTGAGTCATTTTGGTTTGGATAACCAATGTGTGACAGGAATCATAATGTGGTGGGGAGACCACCATAGGACTAACTAGTGAAAAACTCCACCTTCAAAGTGTGTTTGGTCGGGAAATCATTTTCTCCTGCTCTTCCCAACATTTACCATGCTTATTGGTTAGCTTGGGTAGTGAGTCACTTGATGAGAATTCTTGGAGATCTCAAGCGGCCCCGGTGATCCCTAAGATGGGGGTTAGGGTGTTCCTTGTTATAGTTCCGCCTGAGGTGAATTCCTTGTTGCTAGTTTTTTTTCTTGGTGATTCCGTTTCTGAGATATTTGGAGTTTTAGGTCATGGGTGTTTTGAATGCTCTATCTTCAAGTGGTTGAATTATTGTTTTAGGTATCTTCACATTCCTACTTGGATGATTGGGTTGACTAAGTATTCTCTAACATTCTAGGGGCAGAAAGTGTCATGGTAGGGAGAATTGTCACACCCCGACTGACGCTTCATTTTAATTTAAATATTTTTGGGTCTCACTTTTAATTTGCATTTTGAAACAGTTATATTTCAAAGAAATTGGGATCTTATATGGGTGTGAGACTCTACGTGAGACCGTTTGTAGTGCCCAAATTTAATAAGATAATGTTTTATGATTAATTTTATTATTACAAGGGCGTGCAACTATACTGCAACCATACTCGCACTTGTGCGTGATGTCCAGAATCAATAGTTAATGCAATTATTTTTGCGACTGGTTTTATTATTTTATTTTTATTCTTAGTATTATTATTATTTAATTTAATATTTCAAACAGGTTATTATTATTATTTCAATTAATATTTTAATTAGTGAGATAATATTAAATTATTATAAGGGTTATAAAATTATTAGCATGAAAATTTTAACATTTCTATTATTATTATTAATTTCATTAAGATTTTAATTTGGTTATAAATATTTTAAATCTATTGTTAAAAATAAAATAGAAAACAAAATCTTAAAATAACATTTTTTACCATTAAAATTACTATTATTATTGAAAATATTTCATTAAATCGGTATAATTATTAAATTATTTCTAACATAATTGTATTTGAGTTTTCTTTTTGGTTTTATTTTATTTTATTTTATTTATTTTTCTTCTATTTTTTTTTTCTTTATTTACTTATTTTTTTCCTTTCCTCTTCTTTTCTCCCCCTCTTCCCGTCGCACATGTAGCTCCCCCCAAAACCCTACCAGCAACACTCTTCCCTCCCTTATAACCTCCTTCTCATCGGTCCGGCCTCCACCATCTCACCACCCTGCAACCCGCGCCGCACCACCAAGTCTTCCTGTTGAATCACCATCAGTCCATGCCCCAACTTTCCCCAGCTTCCCTCGCACACTGTCGTCGACCCGCTGGTCCTGCTCCCATCTGGTGCTGCCGCATCAGCCTCCCCGTCCAGCCACCTCTATCCCTCTTCTCCTATGGGTGCACAACACACCTCCCCGCGCAGCGACCCGCTAGGACCAGATCTGTGTCTAGCTGCCCTACTCCCTTTCGGCATGCCTCAGGTGAACCTGACTCCCCCGTTCCGGTGGTTTTCTGACACAACACACCTCTGGTAGCCCACCTCCTTGCTCGGTTGGCCTCCCGAACCCCAGCCACAGGTGATTTCTACTTCGATTAATTTTTTCTTCTATTTGATAGACTTTCGGATTAGGTTTTCATGTTGTAATTGGTTCAATCATGATGTAATTGGTGTGATTGTATAAGGATTAATTGTGTTGGTTGTGGTGTGGTTGTCAGGCAGAGGAGTTCGTGCACCGCGTCTACGAAGTTTCGATATCGAAGGTATGTGTTTTTGTGTATATGTGCTGTTTGAAAAATTAATTTCATTATTTAATTAATTTAGTATACGCATTGATTAGTTTTCTTGGTGAAAATATAGTTTAACTTAGGGTTTAATTTGATTTCAATGTGTTTAGTAGCATGTTTATATAATATGAATGTTCTGATTTTGTGAAAACCCATTCTGAGCTTTTCGTAGTGTTTTTTATATTTTATTTTTGGTTTATTATGTCATGCAAGGGATGTGAATTCTATTGTATCATGTTTTTGGTGTTGCGTCATGTTACGCTTGGTTTTAGAAAGGATTTTTTGAGTGTGTTATTGGTATTAACTTTTAATGTGATATTTCAAATGTTTTATAAATTTTTTAATTGTTTAATTCCATTATTAAATTATATGTATAGTGAGTGGTCCCTTTTTGGGGTTTGATTCATCTGCACTAAGGACCTATGTATGTACATATATATGAAAATGTATATTCATGTAGGTGAAGTGGTCTTAGGTTACCCTTATCAAAAGTTGTGTGTTTCATGTAGGTCCCCTATGCCTATGCCTTCAATTTGAATTCCATAAATGCTTTAGTGCTTTAAAAGTGTTTCCAAGATTAAATAGTTTATACATGCTATGAAAAGTGTTAGTGATGCTTAGAGTTAGAAATGCCTTTATATCTAATAGTTCACTTTTACAATTTAAAATGTGTAGTCTTCTTTTAGATATGTTTTCTAGCTTGACACACTTAATGCTATAAAGTGTTTTTGAAAAATGGTTCTTCATTCTCAATGCATAATTTATAAATTTTCCAATGTGTGCTTTTCAGGTTGATATATGATCTCGACCATGCTTGGAAAATATTATAGCCTTTTATGCTAAATTGGTTTTGAAATGATAAATCCATAAAGTGGTTTTTCCCAAGTGGCTAGCATATGTGTGTGAAGGTTGTTTGTTGAGTAAATATAAATTAGTGCAAGACTTTAAAAAGAGGGAAGTTCATGTTTTCGTTAGTTTGTAAGAATGCATGAGTTTTGGAATAAATCTGGGGTAAATTGGTAATTTAACTTTCTTCAAAGGTTTGATTTATTTTTAGCATGTTTTTAAAGTATGGTTCCTTGGTTATGAAAATGGATTTTTAAGATGATTTTTGGAACTGAAAGATTTTGAGCAACATCGTTTTCTGATTGGCAATGTTCTTTGTAAATTAATGGTCCCATTTGGCACTTTGAATGAGTTTTCGATAAATAATGTGTTGTGTACATATATGTTTTCTTGATAAAAACTCACCACCACTTGAAACAGAGAACAATGGAAAACCTGGGTATCTTGGTGGGTGAACTAGGACTTGTGGGCTAGTGGTCTGGAGATGACATGACCCAGTATCACTATAGGTTTGACGATTGCAACACTAACTATCTACTTAAGGACTTCCCATGGTGCTTGTGATATGATTTTCAATTCAGTTGTTTCATGATTGTTCTTTATTTTTTGAAAACCATATTTTAATCTAAACTAGTCTCCTTAAATTTTGAAATGTTAATGCATGCTCAAAACCTATTTTTAAAAGTTAAGAGAAATTTTTTTCTTGGAAATTAAAGATTGTTATTTGAATTTGAAAAGAGAAAAAAAAACATTATATTATTATGCCTTATTTTCAAATTAGCATGATTTGTATTTCTATTTAAAGGCAATGGCATAGGGCGTGGTTGTATTTTGGATTTCCTACTGGGAATCTCGATGCTCATGCCTATATTATCGTTTCAGTTAAAGGTTCTATTTTTGGATATCTCTTGTAGTAAGCTTGTTTCTGTGTTTGGTGGTGACCCATGTGGTCTCTTGGAGGTATGTTCAATGGTCCATCTTTATTCTATTTTGAATATAATGTATTTAACTACCTTGGTTAGTTTATGTCTACTATTTATATGTCTTTTCTGGGCTAAATCATTCCCAACTACCTCATTGTGGTGCCCAACACTTGTTGCCAGCTGGTGGGGATCAGGAACACCCTTCGGGACATGTTGTAGACTAGGTCGGATGACGACCCGGCCTGGTTATTGAAATGGGTGAACTCTAAATTTCTTTTCGTATTGGCCCTGACAACTTCGACTTATTTTCTTTATCATTAGTCCCAACAACTCCCAATGAAAAAAAATTCCTTTGATGATTATGATGGAATACCATGTCTGATGGACCGATATTAATAGCTTCAACTTTAGTAACCTCTTTTTATTATGAATATGATACCAATGATTTTAATACAAAAAAATTATACCTCTCATGAATATGATGAAATACTGAATCTAATGTGCCGCTATCAATGGATTCTTTATTTTCTGAAAATAATACTCATCAAAATCATTCTCTAAGGATTCAAATATTTTGTCTTTTGGTCTAATTGAAAACCAGTACCTTTTCTAAGATCATACTTCTCATCCTTTAAACAAATCTATATCTAGTAATATCATTCAGATGATCTTGAGACTAGAAAGCTTTGGATTCACCAACTTTTATCTTCTTCAAAATTTCATCAAATATCATAGATTTCTTTCAAGACATTGAATACATTGAAGATTAGATTTATCATGGTCTGACATACCTAGGAATGTATTGTAACTTTTCTATCTTTCATAAACATTTTTCTTTCCTACTCAACTAGAATAAAATTATCCTGAATATGATTGACAACACCTTTTCTCCTGCTTTCTTTCATTAATATTTCATCACAAGTTTTATATAATACTTATTATTTAATATAACTCCAAGATCAACAAAGAATCATCATATTAATATTGTGTCCTTATTTAATAAGATTCTCTTTATTCTTATGATTAAGTCTTTCATTTTGGACTCAAGGTGAGTCTGGTGATTCTTTCTTCCTGAAAACATATCTCTAATCAGATAGAATTTCTTAAGATTTTTTAGTCTGATTTTTTGAATACGATGGTTAGTTAGAATTTCTAAAACTTTTACAAAGTTAATTTATTTATAATTTTTGACAACAAAAGATAACAAACTTGTAAAATAATTTTACTTAAATCATCCAAAAACCTTCTCCAGTAGACTTAGTCGAAATAATCACCCCCTTTGGATTTTTTTGTCAACCAAGATTCATAAATCGCTTAATTTTGTAACCTAAAACTATAGATTACTTATCAACAATTCTAAGTCTACGTGCACTAACTCGTTATAGGAAATATGAATTATTGACAGTAAAATCATGTTATCCAAGAGTAGTGATTATGAAACTTCCTCAGTTTTTCATCCTTAGATTTTCTTCCTCATCTTTATTCACTTATTCAAATTCCCTAAAATACAAAAAAAAATTATTCCAAAACTCCAAAAAATAGTTAGAATAGTTCACACACTTACATGCTAAATGAACATCATACCCAAAACTAATCCTTTGTACATGATTCCATAATTATAGATTTATGAAACAATTCTATGCATGGAAAACATTATCCAAAGGTAAGATTGGAGAGGGAAAAAAATATACCTCATCCTTGATGAGAAAGAGGTTGGAAAAATAGGTTCTAAGTAAATTTATAAAATGCTTCCTTTGGTAAAGGTTTTGTGAAATTATCAACAACTAGTTCTGATATAGGAATATATTTCTGTATCAATTCATTCTTCTCCACATGCCCTATGGTGAAATGATATTTAACATCAATATGTTTTTAATGATAGTGTTATTCCTAATTCTTGGTGAAGTTGATTGAACTTTGATTATCACAAACCAAGAGCAAGGGTAACTTTACTTCAACAAGTAAATCTTCTAATTGAGTCTTCATCCACATAAGTTGGGTAGTATCTTGAGTAGTAGAAACACAATCAGCTTCATCTGTACTAAGAGTTACTAAATTATATTTATTTTTATACCAACTAACACAATATTTCCCCAGAAAGAAAACTTTACTAGATATGGACCTTGAATCATTAACATTTCATTCCCAATCAGCATCTGAATACCAAAATAGTTCAATACATTTTCATATATCATACTTGATTCTGAACTTAGTTGTGTCATTTAGATATCTTAAAATTATTTTTCCAACCAAAATATGTGATTCTTTTAGAGAACTCTAAAATATTTCACATAACGTAATGGTTTAAAAAATTTCAGGTCTTGAGGCTACCAAATATAAAAAACTTCACATCAGCTTCTAAATTTTTTTATCAACTTCTTTGCCTTATCCATATTTACATAACTTGGTTCCCACAGAAATAGTTGTGAAAACTAGTTTCAAATTTTCCATGTCGAACTACTTAAGAAGTTCCTTAGAATACTTTTCTTGAGAAAGAAAAATGTGTTTCTTATTTTGTAAAATTTTTATACCAATAAGGTATTTCATTTCTCCTTAAATGTACATTTCAGAGAACATTCTCATTTCTTCTCCAAATATTTCACAAGATCCTTCATCATTATTAGCAAAGATAATTTCATCAACATAAACAATTATGATGATGGGAAGCTCTAGACCTTCTTTAATGTAAATATTTGTTTCAAATATTCCTTTCCTAAAACTCATCTTATTTGAGAAAGTATCCAATTTTGAATATCATGCCCTTGGAGCCTATTCTATCCCATACAATAATTTCTTCCTATTACAAAATTATCTTTCATATTTCCCAAAAACAAAGACACAAGGTTGTTCAATATAAACTTCCTCATCAAGATAAGAATTTAGCAATGTGGATTTCACATTCACTTGAAAAAAAAGTTAACTCTGTTGTGCAGTAATAGAAATAAAGATTCTGATATTTTCTAACATTTCACTGGAGAAAAATTCTCATCAAAATCAACACCTAAAATTTGTGAGTAACCTTTTCACACTAATCATTCCTTGTTTCTTATCACATCACCTTATTCATTCATATTTTTCCGAAAAAATACATTTTGTACCAATAAAATTTTATATATATATATATTAGGAAAAATTTCCCAAGTATCATTATTTTCTATTTAATCAAGCTCTTCATTCATAGATTGAACCCATTCTAGATGCTCAAAAGCTTCATTCACATCTTCCAGCTCGACTTATTAATTCAAATAAGTATGTGTGATAACTTTGGAAGTAATTATTTTTTGATCTTTTAGATATTGATCACCAATAATGTTCTGAGATTCCACTTTCATACTCATCCTAGGATGAGATTTTTGGGTATCTTCCATAACACTAGAAATATATGTTTTTTATTATTCTTCTTGAGTTGGATTATAATAGTCTATATCCCTATGAAAAAATTTGACAATACTTTTCTTATCCTGCTCAACCTTCTTATCTATATGATTCTGGTTATCCTCCTAGTGTTTTTCAATAACTTTTAAATCAAAAAGATTGAAAATTATTCTTATTTATTTATTGAAACATATGTATCCTATTCCTTCTGAATCATACAAAAGAAAATTTTCATCTTCACCTCTGTGTTCAAACTTTCCAAGTTCCCCCTATTCTTCTTTACGATACATTGACACCAAAAACTCTTAAGTGTTTAAAACATAGATTTTTATCATAAAACATTTCATATAGATTCATATATGACCTTGTCTGATAGAAACATTAGTTTTAAATATACAAAAGAGTACTCGTGGATTATCTCTAATAATAATGAGAAAGACCATGTTCAAGTAACATAGTTCTTCCCAATTTCACCAGACTTATGTTCTTCCTTTCTGAAACCACATTTTGTTAAGGAGTATAGGGTAAACTATAATCATTCTGAATTCCATGATTATCAAGATAAATTTCAAATTATTCATTTTTTTAGTCACTTCCATTTTCAGTTATCAACTCTTTCACTGAATATACACACTCATTCTTAGCATTCCTTCTGAAACATTTTAAAATTTTCAAAGCATCTGATTTATGTTTCATATACATGGAACAAGAAATGAAATTATATTCATAATTTAAAGTTATGAAATACTTATATCCATAAAATTAGTATTTTCACATCATCCCAGAGATATTATAATGGATAGGTTCTAGGGGTCATTTTGAAAAATTGTCAAATTATTATGTATAGAATTTTTAATATTTCTTATCATGAAAAATAGTGTAACACAAATCACTTCTTCTTGGAAAATAATTGCTTTGATAACTTTCTCATGTTTCTCTAACTCATGTGTCCCAATATTTTATTCCATAACTAATTATATTCTACCATTCCCAAGAAATAATTATTTTTTATTTAACCAACTTGAAAATAAATTTTCATTTTTATGTTGGCCTCTTATAACTATCTTTCCATCCTACTCAATTTTCACACAAAAAAATCCATATTTATTAAAACTAAATTTTTTAACTTCATAAAATAATTGTAAACAACCTAACAGGTTATGTTTCAAATCATTAACATATAAATATTTCTTTGATTTAAACTTTTCTTTCCCAATGATAGTTGATCCAACACCTTTGATTCTTACTGATTCATCATTACCAAATATTGTAGTTCCTTATTTGAAGTCTTACATTTTTCAAAAAATTAAAATCTTATTTCATATATGAGGAACACCCACTATCAAGAATCCAAGTTCATTCATCTTTAATAACTTTGAGGGAAGTTTCAATAACAAGAGCCTTCTCTTTATTCATCCCCAACTTATGAGAATTTTTAAAGAAATTTTATTGTGTTGATAAAAAAAATAAGAAACCCCATAGAAATATCCCATAGTTTTTCACACATAACAAAAATAGTTTCCAAAGGTTGAAACCTATTTTCAATCTTCACATTAACCTTCTCAGGTTTTATCTAAAAATTATTCTCAAATTTTCTTATTTAAGTGATCTAACTCCACCTCAAATCATGCATTCCATAATTTATTAGATAATAGTAATGTTATTGATTGAACCAGTATATATTATTTATATGTATGAATCCACCAAAATACAATACGTATCCATATATAGAGTATTTGTCTCTAAAACATCCATACTAATTGGAGTTTTGAATATGTTTCTCACCAAATTTCTTAACAGAACATTGTTGGTCACCATCCTCTCTGTTTTCAAATTATACTTCCTTCTTCAGCTCAGATTTCTTTTTAGTCTTATCATAAAAGTAATAAGATAATTTTCGTATTCATGATGTTTATAAACTTTTAAATTCTCAACATTGTTGATCTTGGTCACATACATAACTTTCACAAATTTCTTTCTCCCAGAAACAATTATATCTCTCTTATAAACATTTGAAGATAACTTTTGTTTACCCTTACTCGGTTTACCCATATAAGAACATTAACCAACATCAAAGACAAATATTTTAAAACTTTTACCTCTATCTTCAGATTTAAAAATTTTTTCCCCTAGATATGTTACAACTCCTATTATTTTTCCTTCATCTTGATCTCCATATGATTATTATGATTTTTTCCTTTTAAATAGATTTATCTATATAATCAATCGCCATCAGCATCTTTTTCTTATCATCTGAGAATTTTTATTGATTTTTTGTTTAGGAACATTCATATTCCCACTTCTTGTTTTTATTTTTATACCTTTTAATATTTCTCAAAAATTATTCAAACTCTTATTTCAATTGAAATTCTATTTGAGTTTCCTCTTCATCAGAACTGTTTCTTCTGAATTCTTTATCATTCACTATTGTAATAAAAATAATCTCACCAACATTATCATATTTTTAGTAAAAAAGAATAAAATTTCATCAATATTTTTTCATACCTCATTTTTTGAATCATAATAACAAGATTCTTCTTTAATAAGAATTTTCTTTGAATTTTATTTCATAGAATTCATGAAAAAACATTTCTATATCAATTTATTTTTAATAGATTCCTCCCTTCTCATTTCATAAGTGATGTGAGTGCTATGAAAATCATTGAGAGATAAGATTTCAAGATCTCTATATTCCGGTGAAGAAACTTTAGCATCAAGATTTTTGGGAAGGATTCTTAAGATATTTTCAACAAATATATATTCCTATGAATTTTCATCAAAACATATGATAATGTTGGCTATTTCATTAACCCTAGTAAATAATCCTCCAACAGATTCATACTTACACATTTTAAAGTCTTCATAATTTAGCCTCTAGATTTTTAATTTTCCCTTCTTCACTTTTGTATTACCTTCGTATATGTTTTTCAACTTTTCCCATAGACCTTTAACTATGGAAACACCCTTATCTCTTAACAACTAACTTTCAAAAAGTGGTGATTGTACATCATTTGTGTCCCTTCCATCATTCACAAGATTCTTATTATCAATAGATGTAAGAGGAATTTTATAATTTATAGGAGGGAAACCGTCTGTAGTAGCTAACAAATCATCATACCCAGTATACATAAGATAAGAAAACATTCTATAGTTTAAGATATGATAATTATTACTATCAAAAACAGAAATTACTTTACTATTCATACAATTCGGATTCTCCATCATAACTTGTCTTTAAAAACTTTATCAAAGAATAAACGAAGGGAACCTTCATCTCTGGTACCAATATTAATTTCCTAGTAAAGATAATTTTATCACTGAGAGGGGGAGGGTTGAATCAGTGATATATTTTTATTTTATTTTTCCTTAGGGAACAACCTTCGCCTCCTATAAAATATTTATTTCCCTACTATAAACAATTCAAACACACATCTATAGGAATATAAGAATTTACGAAGTTCACTTCCCAATAAGAGTGGATATGTCCTTTATATGGTTTGGAAATGATCCAATACCACAAAATCGACTAAAAAACAATACTTTTATGTGGAATATAATGAGTATGATATATTATTACACTTGGGTAGCACTATGATCAATACAACAGTGCATGTGATTCATGTATTATGAAATTATATAACAATGTTTTTGTAACAAACATGTTACGGTTCTTCTTGAATAAAATTTTTAAAAATTATCTTTTAAATAATTCTTCACTTTCTTACCCAGAAGCCGGTAATAAATTCCTAGAGATTTTAATAATACTCTGTCTAATTTCCCATTTTAATTTCTTAATAAGGAAAATATATATCTTTATTAGAATATGGGTGATAGAATTCTAGAAAAAATTTCTCTAAGTCTAAAAATACCAATATGATTGCTCAGTCTGAGTGCTCAATACAGAAACCAGGAATAAAATATTGTCTCTTCTCCTATGTATCTTCTTCCCAGTAAACTTCTTCAAGAAAACTTAATCTATATACTTCTTCACTCTAAAAAATTATTCAGCGCTCTACCTTCTCTCTACATTTCATAGACAATACTTCTATCAGATGAAAGTACAAAGTACTTTCCCTTTTATAGGTAAAAGTGGTTTGGATAGGATTCTGAATTTGTTTTCCTCTTAAATAAATTTTCCTAATTCATAAATTCTCCTCGAACTTCGGGTGCATCTTGACTCCCACACTTCTCAAATATTCTCTAAACTTCTCAAAACTTCTAAAAACATCATCTTTTCTTCAAATTTTCTTCACAAATATTATTCTAATTCATAATTTCCCTAATATGATTTTTTTCATTATGATTATCTATACCAATTTCATATATGAAGAAATGGATAACTTTAATCTTATTAGAAAACATTAGTCTGATTTTTATTGTCCATTTTAATTTTCATTTTGATATGCCTCATTAGGATGTATGCAAATGTAAACCAATATATTCTTCTTATTTTCTCTTGACCTAATTGAATGATAAATAACGTAATTCAACCTACTTTAAATGGTTGACTAAATTTTTGATGAACTTTGAATTTATTTTTTGTATTTTACCTCACAATATCAACTTATTTATTTATCATTGGTCCCAGCAACTCCTAATGAAAAAAATCTACCTTTGATGATTATGATGGAATACCAACTCTGATGGACTGGTATTAATAGCTTCAACTTCAGAAAATTCTTTCCCTTTTGAATATTATATTAATGATTTTCCTATACAAACAATTCTACCTCTGATGAATGCAATGACATACTGAATCTGATAGACCAGTATCAGTGACTTCTTTATTTTTTGAATATGAATCTCATTAACATATTTCTATAGGGATTTAAATATTTTTGAATTTTAGTCCGACTAAAAACCAGTACATTTTCTATGATCATCCTCCTCAGTATTTAAAAAATCTACATTCGATAATATCATTACAATGATCTTGAGATCGGATATCTTCAACTTCACAAAGCTTCATCTTATCTAAACTTACAAAAAGTATCATGACTTCCTTCATGTCATTGAATACATTTAAGATCATCTTTACAATCGTCTAACTTACCAAGGAAAGTATGGTAACTTCTCTACCTTCTATCAATATATTTCGTTACTACTCAGCTAGAATACAATTGTCCTAAATACTATTGACAACAACTTTTCTCCCCATTTATTTCATTAAGATTTGGTCACAAGTTTTAAAAAATAATTATGATTTTTTAGAACACCAATACCATAAAACCATTATCAAATTTATATTAGATCCATGTTTAATTCGATTCTATTTATCATTATGATCAAGTCTTTCATTCTGGACTTAAGGTGAGTCTAGTGATTCCTTCTACTTGAAAAAATATCCACAATCCGATTAAATTTATTAATATTTTTAGTCTGATTTTATAAATATGATATTCATTCCAAATTTACGAAACTTTTATAAGTTGAATTGATTTATTCTTTCAAAAAACAAAATACAACCCGCTTATAAAAAAACATTTTCAAATCATCCAAAAACCTTCTCTAGCCAACTTTGTTCCTATAGTTCTTGGAAATTATAAATGATTGGTGTACCCAAATAGCACCAGGTGAGCCCGTTATATCATAAATGTTGGGTACTCCCAGATAGCACTCCAATGCATTGGGTACTCTGGATATGGAAGTTGGTTGTATGGTTATTCTAATTATAAGGTTTCTTTAAGGGTTATATATAATGATGTCCCAAGGAACCTACATGAATTTTCTATTCTTTCTAATGATATTTTATGTGAATCATTTGATTTTCAAAAAGGTAAAATAGATGAACTTTCTAAAGTAATGATATTTGAATTTATGGGTCAAATGTAATGTGTTTAGGGAAAGTTTTTTTCAAGGGTATTCATTTTTTTACTGAACAAAAGGCCTCTTTTATTTTTATATCCCTTACTGAACTTTTTGTTCTCATCCCAAGTATTAAAATATTTTTGTAGGATTAAAGAGTGAATAGAGACAGGGATGATATAAAGGGGAAAATTGGAATTATTATTCATGAAAATAAACCATGTTTTTATATTAAAATGTTTACGTTGATGAAAAAATGGATATTGAGTATAAGTATCTAATTTTTAATATTTAAGTTGTTATGTCGGAGTTATGGACTAATTCTCCAAAAATCTAAAACTAAAATGATCCTCAATGTGAAAAAAGTAATTTCTTAACTAAAACTCAAGACTATATAATGTTTAAGTCTGGTTCCTTATAATAAAAGGTTATATCTAATTGAAAATTGGTTTGATATAATTTTATATCAATATATTCACATCACAATTTTTTTTACAATCAATCATAATATAAGACATAATTAAATATTATGATACATTAAATATTCATATACCATATTCTATTTTACAATAATGATATGAATCACCTTTACTAATTCACAAAAACTATAAATAAGAATAAAAATATATATATTGTTTTATAAAAAAAATTCGAAAATATACATCACCAATCATGAAAAAAAATCCTTGATAAATATCTTTAGTAACTAGTTTTGATAGTTTGCCCACTTCATTGTTCAATATCGTGACTCCGAAAACTTTTCAAATAATTATTAGTGAATATCCATTATTTAAAACATATATTTAATTATATATATCTATTCTCACTTTATTAACAAATATAAATAAAGTATCATATTTAACAATTGCTCGTATGAACTTTTTGTGATGTCTTGCATGTATAATGTACATTGAAAATAAAAGATAATGGTTTGGTTATAAAATCTCCATGATATCATTAATTATTGTATAAAAGCTTTAAATTTTATATATGATATATTATGATTTACTAGATTCCCTAGGAATGTCATGTAATACATTATTATACTTCAATTTCAAGATAGAAGAATCCATTAGTTATTGTTGTCATAACATATAACATCATTATATTTATCCCATAGAGTTACTATATTCCATATCACTAAAAAATATTTAAAAATCACAAAAATATATATCCTTATTTAACCTTCAAGGGTATTCATCATAAATCACAATATCACCACTTATGACACAATTCCATTCTAAATGTTCTATAAAACACCACTCATTATCAAAAATCCCTTCCATATGAATTTATATGTGATGGAAAATATTTGAAAAATTGCATCCCTTAGAACTAATACACTCACAAGATTTTATTATTGAATCATAATCCTAAATGTTATATGAAAATAAATCAAGAAAAAATATTAAATAATTTAAAAACTAACTTCAATCATCTGAGATAATGATACAAATTTGAGAGGATATTATTCTAGTTTTTATTTTAACTTTGGAAGATAATCATAAATTCAAAAAAATTCAAAAAAATATTATAAGAATATTTATTAATCGTTAATTCCTTTGAATAAATTTTTATTGTAGTGTAAAATGCTATGATGGTCACGATTGTGTTGTATTTTAATGATATAGAAATATAATTTAGGGCATTACATAGTTTAAGAAATGACAAATCAAATTTGTTTGACCAAAATGCAACTGGTAATCGCTCAATTTTAATAGAAATCATATGTGGATTATTTTAAATGATCATTTTAGTTTTCAACCTGGGATCAAGTATTTAAAAGATTATTTTATTATTTGGGACCTTTTCAACTCATGATAAAGATAGAAACACCTCTTCAATTTTGGATCATTTTAAAATTACTAAAAATATAATAATGTGTCTTACTGTTTGAAAATTTCACAAAGAAATAGAAATAACCATGATCTTTTACATATTTTATTTTATATAAAGTATTATATAGAATCTATTATAGTGATATATTGGAATATTATTTATCAAAATCCTATAAAACAATTATGAAAAAAATCATATTATTGAGGAAAAATTGAATGTTTTGAAAAAAAATTCACTAGGGTTATTTTTTATAGAAATTTGATCAGGTTATAGAGTAAATATTGGTTGATAATATCATATTTTATTTCAATGAGTGAGATTATTTTCTGATGTTAATGCTCAATGAATTTTCCGAATTATAATTTCATATGATAGGAAGAATTATGGCACCAAAATTTTAAAAAATTATCAATTATTAGTGGTTTAGAATGATTTTGTGTTAAAATGGGGGTTTAGAATACAATTTTTTATATGAATGATTTACATGAATGAATTAATAAATTAATATAGTAATTATTAAGAACAATTATTTGTATAAATAATTTTCATAGTTATGGGGAAAATTCTTTCATAAGGATTAACTATGAAAACATAATTTTTAGAAGTTTGTTTTCATAACTAGGTTATCAGTGTAAATTCCATACAGGGTAAAAATAATAACCTAAGAATGGGTTAGTATCCAAGTGTATTAAATATTTAAGGTCTAGAGATTATGAAACCATACCATACCATATTTTAAAATTTAAATGATTTATCTTTAAAAAAATCAGTCTCTAGAATTAAATCATATATAACCTCCCCTTAGAGGATATTTAAAATATATGAAAATTATATTTTGATCACTTAAAAATATTTATCCACCATTTAAATGATATAAGTATTATTCTAAAGTGAGTTATGATCAATTTATTAAATTTAAATTATATTTATTTTTCCCATTTATCATATTTGATAAATTATTCTATTAACAACTTCATCTATATCAATATAAGTCATGTGATTTATTTGGGAGTTTTGATGTTGGGGATCAATGGATATTATAGATATTTGAGATCATAAACATGGTGAAATTTTTGATTTTTTAATAATTAATGAATGTATTCATGTATATAATTTTTCATATAATAATGCATAATCTATTCATATTTTATTAATGTATATTTAAGAGATTAATGACATCATTTGGAATTTTTTATCAAATATTCTCAAGTCAAATTTGATAATATGTGGATTTAGTTATTAGGCATGTATTTATCATATAATTTGATATGGTGTTTTCTTAATTAAATTTGTAACTATTTTTCTATTTCCAAACTGATTTAGGCGCTTGATTATTTTTAAATGAAAAATAATAGTTTTTGATGGAAATATTTTTGATAATGAATTGAATTAATTAAAAGTAAATTTTTTATATTTATTTTTATAGGGAATAGATTTTAAAAGATTGAAAGAACCTTTTAATTCTAAAAGGATTTGATAAGTTTTTTTAATTATAAAGAGTATAATTTATTAAGAATTAAACACATGTACAAAGAAATATATTAAAGAAGTTTAACTTCAAACAAAATCATTAAAGTATAACTGTTATATTATATAATAAATCATTTTAGATTAGACTCGGATTGCTCATGAGTGTGGTTATTGTCATTTTTATTAATTAATTAATTAATTGTCAATAAAGGTATATTTATTATGGTTGGGTATGTGGGTGAACTAGTTAAGGTTACACAATTTAGTGAAACTATTTGATTAGTGTGATTTTTTTACTAAAATAATTAATGTTGTTGGGTAGTTTTAAATAAAATGTTTAGATGATTTAGATTTCATTTAGATAATTATATATATACTATAATATTTACAATATATTATTTTCATAAAAAACAATATTTTATGTCTATTTGAGATGATATTTAATTGAAAATAGTCATAATGATAATACTTAGTAAATTTTTAGAGCCTTTTTTGGAAAATCATACATAGTATAATTACTAACCGCTTATATACATACTTTAGTGTGAATGAAAATATTATATATATAGATATATATAAATCATTGATTCTTTATTTTTTATAAAATTTCCTTGTTGTTATAATTTTTTTATTATTTTCATGAATATATTTTGGTCAAGATTTTCGTTTGATTACATATGGATTTAGTCTAATGTTTATTAAAAGGTAAAAATTGTTATAAAAATCATTTAAAATATTTTTTTATTTATTTTTTAGGACAAATTAGTCACTGATAGTTTTTTATCCCTCAAAACTTGTTTTTTTTATTTAAGTAATGTGCTTAAAGAGTTATGACAACATGTTATGAAATATAGATTTGGTGTCTAATTCTGGGAATTATGAAATGGGATCATAGGTAGGTTTTTATATTTAAACCTAATAATTCCATATTATTTGTTGAGATATGATTTTGTTGACTCAAAATGAATTTATAAAAAGAAACAATTAATCTATTCATATAGAACCTCATTTATGGGAGAGTTTGGATAGAAAGAATAGGTTAAGTATCCTAATATAATAAGTTATATTTCTTATTCCATTATATGCTTTTATAAATATGATGAGTTTGGGTAATAGTTGTGTTCATGCATCACTGTAGACGATGATAGATATTATATTTCATGTGTGTAAATTATTTTATCTCATGTTATTATTTTGAAAAAATAATTCATATTAATAAAATTAAAATTTATCTTCTTAAAAATTTATAAAAAATTAATTTATTTAATATTATATGATAAAGATTATTTAAAAATTGAAATGATGCGTAAAAGAACATATGAATTGAAATATACACCTTGATTTAGACCAAATATACCAATTGAAATAAAATTATTCTATTCATTATTTTTAGATAATATGGGAATAATGAGTTGACAATATTAGTATTTAAATTACAGGTGATATAGATTCTTTAAAAATATCTTGGATTTATGATGATGGTTAATGAAATTTTTAATTCATAATAAAATATTTTGTATTATGTTTTATAAAATGTTAGATCATTTTCAAAATTCCTACATTAATCAAAACTATTTTCCACTATAGGATCTATTTCCATAGATTATCCACCTTTGAATACCTATATTTGGGATATAAAATTATTTTTTTCTAAAAAAACAAAAATCATTGAGATATATGAACAAAGGCTTGAAATTATAGAGGTATAATTATCCTATATTATGAGCATATTCATGAACTCAAGAAGATAAAAATAGATTATAGAAAATTCGTTTAAAAATTCAAAAAAAATTACAAAAACATTTAAATTTTATTTTCTCCTCTATATTGATGGAAATAGATCGTTGGTGGTGGGAGATAGTGATGGATACAAAATTCCATAAAGTTATTACATGGATTCAATTTTAAAAAAAAATCAACCAATTGTTTTTTTCTATAATATTGATTTTAACAAAATATGTATACTTTTTGAATCTTGAGTTATGTAAAATAAATATATCTCATTTTATTTATCTTATTATATTTTCACTATATCTAGTAACCTAAAATAATATTAAAGAATATTGTTTTTTAGATGATTATTTTAGATAAGATTCAAGGAAATTTTATTTTATTCAATTTACTTAACTATAATGAGAATTTGAATAATGTTACAATGGTAGTGAATGACATGGAATCAACTCAAAGAGTTGGAGTTTTTATTCATTATCCTTATGAAATATATAGTTCTTTTATTGAATTGAAAATTGGGGTTGGGTGACATCTGGTAGTGAGATAGCTAATATAGATCTTTTGGTGAAAACAATTCTCAAGGAAGGAGTAATCATTATAAATTTTAATGTGATTATATAATCAATGTAAAATTAGACTATTCTTATTTACCCTGATCAAGATATCATCATGGAAGGATACGACATCTATTGAAGTATTGTGCACATTTTTATCAGGAATTTTGCATTGTAAAATTATTCCAAATTAGAGTATAGAAGATTTAAATAAAAAAAACTAATGAAATTAGAAATACATATCAATATAATGCAGACATAAACCACAATAAGATTATAGTATTCATATATAGAAGCACTAGGGATATAACTTTATGATGTTGCCTATTCCAATAAAGTATAATGAAACTCATTTATTTATATGTCCAAGATTAGTATATCAACTAAGATTGCATAAAAAATTAATTCTGTTTTAAATTAAAAAAACTCTATATTTTAAAGTAAAATTAAAGGGGATTTAATTTTATATGTCACTAAATTAGATAGGTAATGAGAAAATCTAATTTTACTTTTTAATTCTTAATATTAACACTTATATACTTATTATTAGAAAATATTGGTTAGTGATATTTTAGGGTCATATTAAATGATATAATTTAAGAGACTATATTATGTTGTATGATTGAAATGTTTAATAAAATATATGATAATAGGATATTAATTATAGTGAGGAATTTCTTAATATTTTTTACCACGATTATATAACTTGTTAATTGGATTGATTAGTTCTTTTATTAATCAAACTAATGGTTCAACCAACTTTTCTAAATTTTCTAAAAGATTACAAAAATGTATATATAGATTGATTTTTTAGTATTCCACCAAAAATAAAAGTGATAATTCCCTATTTAAATATTTCCTATAATAACTCCATAATTTATAAATTCTTAACATAGGGCACCAATGAAATTTCTTGATTTAATTATACAAGATAATGATTTGGATTGCATGGGATTTTTTTCAATAATGTATTAAAGAATGGGAAAGACCAACCTTATTTTTTAAAATATCTGATATCATTATGTTTTCATTTCATTTAAAAATATAAACCAGGTGGCTGTCAAGAATATATATGTATTTCCTTTCAATATTTATTTTTTACAAGTTTGAAAAAATATGTGAGACAATATTATATTATGTTATAATCATGATATCAACATTTGAGAGTGATGGAGAATCATATTCATATGAAAAAAAAATTAATGTTTATATAATCATATTTAATTTTTTTAATGTATATTGTACATACAAATATTCATACTATATTCATGGAATTATGAATAAAATTATCCAAGGGTATCAAAATACCAATTTTGTGGAATTTTTGTATGATGTTATAATGAATTCATGGCCAAAGGTGTATCTCAAAATAAATTTAGAGATTATCAAATAGTTTTAAGAGGAATACAGTATTTTTGTTATGTTATATAAGTGTGAGTTCTTAAATTTTTAAGTGACTTTTTTAGTCACGTTCTCACATCTCAACCCCACCCTAGGCTCACCAAGGTGCACTAATAACAAAAGTAATTCATATCCAAAATTCCACCATTACATGGAAAGGGGACATTAAAATTATTTTAATAGTATTAATATACATGGGAGGCATTAGTATTAAAAAATATCAACTGGTAACCATGAAATCACAGCCACAGTATCACACAAAAATACATCAAATTATAATGAAATGTAAACCATTCATATATATAATATTCACCGTAATGAAAAATATTAATAATAAAACCCCTTATTATGAAATTCAAATACCCAAACCTTAATAAAAACAAGTAATGAAAAAATTAAAACGAGTTAGAGAAATTATGAACACCCTGACATGGATTACATCCATCTACAACCAAAGGTTCCAACATGATAAATATATCCAAAAGTATCTCCCATGAGTAACTACTAGTTTTAATAAACACTAGAGTAAGAACATGTATGTGTGAATGAAAGGGTGAGTAAAATAATAAAAATATAAATATCCTTTCAAATTATGGAACCCCTATTTAGATTAATTATTTTGTGGATTGATATAATATAATGACAGATCATGGTCAACAATAAGTCAAAAATATGGCTCGTCCCAACCCTCGGTTACCCAAAGGGTATATGTCAAAAAACAAGTTATTTAGGAAAATAAACTGGAACATAATATTAAATTAATGTTATAAATCATTCATCATGTTTATGGAAATTATTAATGAAATTTTACATGGTCACAGGATCTCCAATCGACCATATCCGTAGAAGGAGTTAATGAACCAATTGAAAAATAATATAACATATTTATATCACCCTATACATACCAATATTTCTAATGAATTATTAATAACCAAAAAATAGAATTTATGAGTCTTATTTTTCTAGAGAAACAACTCTACAAATTTTCCACATTCAACTCTAAGCATTTTTTGAGAATAGAAACATGCACCCCAAATAAAATGTCATTAATAAAGTCACTCATTTCAATATGAATCTTATGGATGGATATTTATTCATCCCCATAAATTGGCTTCTAACCTCTTTGTTGGGGATCGTTGGAAAAGGGGAGGTTTTTTGAGAAATTTTAGTGGAGAGGAGAACATGGTGAAAGAACCTCCTCCAACAAAGAACATCTCCAATGAATAACGAACCAACATTCGAGGAAACGCTGACGTCGCCATCTTCATCTAGTTCCTTACAGCACCTCCAATGAACGTCAAGGTAGAAGTTTTGAACTTAGTTATTCTTTTTTGTTCATCTTGATTCCATGTTGTGATTCAATCTTCATAAGACGCATGTTACTGCTCTAATGTAGAGGGTGTGGGCCAAGCTAAACCGGCCCGATCCCTCTACCAATTTGTTGAATGACATGATCTTCATGGGCTAGACTTCAAGTTGAACGAAATCTGACCTTGTTGGTCTTGGGATGACGACAATGTGTTGAGACATACAAAGGTTCTTTCAGTTCAAAGAATGGGCCACTAGAGCTCTCCTGGTGACCCAAGTAAGTTCGCTAGCGACCGCTCCGGGTGACCGGTGCTGGTAGGGAACAAGCGGCGGCTAGAACAGAGGCCATCCACGAGGAGGGTGGGGCTGCGTCTGTGCCCCCGGAAGAGGAGTCAGTGAACCATCGACTACGACGAAGCAGAGGGATTGTTGGCACATCGGTTGGCTGCATGGCGAAGCGGTGGCATGCGTCCGCGCCGCCGGAGCTGAAGACCACTGCATCTTGGTCACGGTAGAGATCGAAGGGTGGCCGACACTCGACTGACCGCAGTGGAGGAGTGACGCACGTCCGTGCCACTGGAAGGAGGGCTGGCCATTTTGGTCGGCCACATCACGCTAAGTGGGACCCCTCTAGCGGGTCCCAAGTTCCATCTGGTGGTTCCATGTGGCACCGCCTGGTTGGCCAAAACCGAACGGACGACGGGTCATTCGGGTGACCTGGGGGGGCGCCTCCCCACCCGAGTGGCGGCTAGGGCAGACCCCACCACAAGGGGCCACCCCAGCCGCGGGCTGCACCATGGGCTACCTAGCGAGTTGTGTCAGTGAGCTGCACCCAGGGGGTCGGGCAGGGCCCGCTGCAGCTCAGCCTGTTCGGGTCGGACCCGGACCGCGTCGAATCGGACATGGGCCCATCTCAACCCAGATACGCCTTTTTGGAAATTACTTGTGATCTGGTCGTCCGATTGACGAACCATCTACAGTCCCAAAATCCTTAGAACTAGAAGGTCCTTTTGATATAATCCAATTGACTTTTGGATAAAGTTGGGGTATGGCCGGGTTGGATCGAACTCGAATCCAATCAGGCCCTCGGGTCTAAAAGGCTAATAACTTACAGACTGGGTGTCTAATTGACGCACCGTCTATTGTGTTGTGACCCTTATGATGTGGCAGTATTTTGTCATACTTATTCATGAGACTTTATGGAAGTTGAAGTATCAACCAATGTCATGAGGAGCGGAATCTCCCGGAATCGAGCATGCTTAGTGTGGGAACCCTGTGGATGGTTGTGCTTGAGGAGTCTTCAGATCCTATGTGGGTCATCTTCAGATCCTGTGTGGGTTAGTTCTCAGTTATCCTATGTGGGTTAGAGTATACCGATCTGGTATGGGTCATCTCTAGATCCTGTGTGGGTCATCTTCATATTCTGTGTGGGTCATCGTTGATCCTGTGTGGGTCAATAGCAGAGCTTCTTGATGAAGTAAGACGATATATCAATACAACTAATCATCTATACTTCCGTACGTAAGTTATACCTAGTGTGAGATGAGTCTTTACCATTGTGGTAAACTTCTGTGTGGTAATACCTTCGTGGTATTCTTCTGTGTGGCTTTACCTTTGGGGTACTTACCTTCCCCGTGTTACCTGTGTGGTATTTCTATCTTTGTGGTGTTACCTGTGTGGTGCTTCTACCTTCGTGGTGTTACCTTTGTGGTATTCTTCCCTCACGTGTGAGATAAGTATATATTGATAACTTAGGTATATGTATGGGCATATACCTCAGTAGTGTTGATGATTATTTCTTCGTGCTTTGAGATTGAGATCTTTCTTTGTGGATTATCTTTTGTGGATTCCGGGGGACCTTCAGGGGTCTCAGGGTCCCTATTGAGTATTGTTATACTCACCCCTGAAAAGGCTACACCCGCACCTTGTTGTGTCTTATGGAGATGACAGATAGCATTGATAGAGACTGAGGGTGTTAGGATTGGAGGTAGCTCGGAGGTGGACTATTAGAAGATACGTATCGTAGATACGACCATACGAGAGCTATACCTGCCCATTAGGTGGGATCATTGGTGGGTGTTCAAAGGAGTTGTTTCCAGTTTTACTTGTACTTTCTAGTTGGGATTTTATTCTATCCCCTTTACTTACTATACACACCATGTTTCCTATATATTTTACTTTGTGCTTGTGTCATGTAGTGTGCTTGGTTTGTGTGAGTTTACAGGTTTAAAGGAAATTCCTTCCCAGTTATAGGGATATTTCTTTCTGGTGCTAGTCGCCAGCCCCTGACCTATAGAACGCGGGATTTGGGTTGTCACGGCATGGGCCTTGGGGGACGAGTCGTGACAAATTGGTATTAGAGGAGTCGGTTCTACCCAAGAACTTGGACTCTGATATTTTAATCGGCAATAATGTTAAGTCTTATGAGTGTGGTTGTCAGTTTGGGGAATCCAGTGTTGATGTGGTGGCCGATGTATCCATACATCAGGACCCTGACTTCTGATTTCCGAATCAGTGCATGAAAACACAAATATCGTGTGTGTTTTTGAAAATTTTTCTTTGTGATCACTTTGAGTCATCTCACTAGGTATAACTTTTTGACCGTGGCGCACCTGTTTATTTTTGGGATGCCTCTACATAGACATCCAGCTAGGGTTCCGAGTAGAGTATGTGATGACAGCCCACCGAGGGACGGGCTTCGGTGTAGGGCCCCCTTTCGAATGTTGTACCTTTGGGTGGTGCCCCAAAGCACCACTACCCATTGGGTTGCCAATTCCACCAAACCGAGCAAGAGAGGGTGCATGCCGATTGAGCACGTTGCATGAGTTCCAGTGCCAGAGGCCACCGAGTTTATGGGGAAAGACGGATCCACAGGCGGCCGAGGACTGGCTGGAGGCTGTCATTAGAGTTTTTCGACAGGTAGGGACACTGACTGATCTCATAGTGATCCTTGCTGCCAGTCATCTTTAGGAAGCAGCAGACAGATGGTGGAGCTTGATGCTCTAGGTTCAGGATGAGGTGACTCTCATCTGGGCAGACTTTGAGAGACATTTCATGGAAGAGTTCCTCCTAGCAACCTTATGCTCTGTGTGTATACATGAGCTTCTCCACTTGCAACAGGGTAGCATAATTGTGGCTCAGTATTCAGTGAGTTTCACTAACATTTCATGATACTCCACTAACATGGTATGATACCCTTTTTTTAGGGTCCAAACTTTCTAGCAGGCGATCATACGGGAGATTAGAGCTTCGATGATTTATCTCAGCATCCCGATGCAGGCGGGGGTGTTAGAGCGATCACTCTTAGTGGATATTTTCTTTACTGAGCAGTCACCACCAATGAGACCCACCACTGGACATCACATAATAGAGTCATATGCAGCTGGCAGTAGGCAGATGACGCAGAGATCCAAGAGGACAAGACCTACAAGTGTATGACAGCAGGATATAGGGTCGGTTGTGCGAGACTCTCAAGATAGAATATGATATGTGAGGAGTAGGCAATGTTACTCATGTAGCGGGTAGGGTCACATGGCTTGCGACTTCCCAACCCTCCATATGGATGAACAGCAGACGGTCTAAGGACCACCAGGGATGAGGCGAAGAATTGATCAAAGAGTTCTATCGGCAGGAGGCGGATGTGGAAGAGGAGCTGGTCATGCAGCAGGTGGTGGGCGGCGATACGAGGTACTACTTCCACCACTACCAGGTGGTCCACCCCGATCATAGAGAGCGGGTGGATAGCGATGACCTCAGCTCTAGGTAGCTGAGGCCTATGACCACGGTGCTTTGGAGATGATTTAAGTTACGATTTGTGTCTAATCCACCTTAGCTGCAGTACTTATATACACAGGTTCTAGTAACTATTTTATTTCCATGGCCCTCATTCAGAGTTCGGAGATTCCGATGGAGATGTTGGCTCGGTCCTTATGACTAGAGACTTATATGGGAGAGGATTCTATGATTACGCACTGGTGTCGACAGTGTGAACTTACTCTAGAAGGCAGCATCTTTGGCTAGGATCTTTTAGTAGTGGCATCGAGGCCTTACGATGCCATCTTGGGTATGGATTGGTTATCTACAGTCCATGCTCAGATCGACTGTATTAGGCACAAAGTGTGGCTTTTATGCGAGGATGTGACCAGGTTTTCCTTCACCAGTTAGAAGGGAACCTTTGTATCATAGGACGGACTTACCTAGAAGAGGGTGCAGTCGATCACACATTAGCTGGCTAGCCTTACCCTCAGGGTGGTTGTTGTTGAGAGTCTGAGCTATCTGGTAGTGGTGGAACAGTACGCTAATGTTTTCCCTGATTATGTTCCAGGTCTACCTCCTCACATATAGGTGGATATTTATATCAACTTGTACCCTGGGACAACACCGATATATACATGAGCATATTGGATGGCTCCCACGGAGCTTCGAGAGCGATGAGTACAGCTGGAGGACTTGTAGAGTAAGGGGTTCATTAGGCCCAGTGTTTCTCATTCGGCAGCCTCGATTTTTTTGCCAAGAAGGCGGATGGGAGTTTGAGACACTGTGTAGACTATCGGTGCTTAGACTAGATGACCATGAAGAACAAGTTCCCACTCCGGAGGATTGATGATCTCTTTGATAAGCTGAAGGGATCATAGGGGTTTTCTAAGATAGACCTCAGATCGGGCTATCACCAACTCAGGGTACGAGATGAGGATGTTCTTAAGATGGCCTTCAGATGCCGATATGGCCATTATGAGTTCTTGGTTATTCTATTTGGTGTGAAAAAACACCCCAGAAGTGTTCATGGGACTTATGAACAAGATCTTCCAGCCATACCTTGATCATTTTATGGTAGTCTTCATTGACAACATCTTGGTATACTCATCTAAGGAAGAGGAGCATGCCTACCATCTGTAGATAGTTCTGGACACACATTGAGAAAACTATCTTTATGGTAAGCTCTTGAAGTGCATGTTATGAATCCTAGAGGTCCACATTATAGGACACGTCATCTCATAGTTTAGATTTTTAGGGGATCTAGTGAAGACTGAGGTTGTTCTTTCTTGGGATCCACCCAAGAGTGTGAAGGAGGTGTGGAGTTTCTAGGTTTGTCCAGTTACTACCGAAGGTTTGTGCCTGAATTTTCCATAGTTTCGACACCCTTATCAACATTGAAAAAGAAGGGTAAACCCTTAGCGTGGTCGGAGAGATGCCAATGGTATTTCTAAGAGATGAGGCAGAGACTAGCGAGTGCCCCCATCTTGAGGCTACTAGAGGAGGGCGTTGGGTACATAGTTTACTGCGATGCATCTGGGATAGGGCTTGGATGTTTCCTAATGCAAGACCGAGTAGTTATTGCATGTGGTTCTCTACAATAGAGACAACATTAACAGAACTATGCTACCCATGACCTGGATTTGGTAGTAGTGGTATTCGCCTTGAAGATGTGGTGACATTACTTGACGGACAAACATTTTACAATCTACTCCGATCACAAGAGTCTCTGGTATATCTTCTCTCAGAATAACCTGAACCTGAGATAGCGATGTTGGCTTGAGTTCATTCATGACTATGACTTAGAGATATTCTGTACTCTTGGGGAGGGTAACATATTAGTAGATGCACTCAGCAGAAGATCTGGTATATAGTTGCTGAGTGAGGCAACGGAGCAGCTAGCCACTTTGAGAATATCCCACCTGGATCGAGATGAAGCATCTTATCTTCAGTCTCTGATAGTCACTCCCCCACTCCTTCAGTGATTTATGGAGGTGTATCTTGGGGACACTAACTTTGAGGCTCAACGTGCTCAAAAATCCATAGGATAGGCACCTGATGGATTTTCTGAAGGTGGGGAGCATGTCATCTTCTTCAGAGGACGTACTATGGTACCGATGGAGCTATGGGAGGAATTTTTGAGGGAGTTCCATACTTCCCCTCTATCGGTACATATATGAGTAGTGAAGATGTACTAGGACCTTTGAAATCAGTACTGGTGGCTGGAAATGATGAATGTAGTGGCAGAGTTTCTCTTTAGGTGCCTCACTTTTCAGCAATTAAAGGTAGAGAATCTTGTTCTAGTAGGCTTAGTTCAGCCACTTGAGGTGCCAGAGTGGAAGTGAGATGGAATTTCCATGGACTTTGTGATAGGACTACCACGCACATCCAACAGACATGATTCCATCAGGGTGATCGTTTACCGACTTACCAAGTCGGCCCTCTTCCTACATATCAGAGATCAGGGTTCTGTAGAAGGATTGGTATGCCTCTACGTAAAGGAAGGGGTTGCAGGAGGCATTCAGGACTCAACTTGTTGGAGCACCATATTCCAGCCTTAGATGGATGTTCAGATAGATCGAACCATTTAGACCCTTGAGGACATGTTGTATGCTTGAATCTTTGATTTCGGTCACAACTAGGAGAATCACTTTCCCTTGGTGGAGTTTTCATACAACAATAGTTATCACTCCACTATCGGAATGGAACCATTTGAGGTGTTGTACGGTCGACCTTGCAAATCACCTCTGTGCTGGACTGACCCAGGGGAGTCATCACTCATGGGACCAGAGACGGTATGGGCTACTGTGGAGAAGGAGAAGATCATCCAAGAGTGGATGAAGACTCTATAGAGCTCGAAGAAATCATATACTAACAGGATATAGAGACCTCTGGAGTTCAAGGATGGTGACAATGTCTTTCAACGGGTCTCACCTCGACGAGGTTTGCAGAGATTTGGTCAGGCTGGAAAGTTATCATCAAGGTTCATAGGACCCTTTCAGGTCCTCAGCAGAGTAGGTGAGGTGGAATACAGCTTAACTCTTTCCCCTTAGTTTCACTGGGTGCATGACGTTTTCCACATATCTTAGCTGAGGAGGTATGTGCATGATCCTTCGCACGTCATTGACTGGGGCGAGCTGGACATCGACGATGGGGCGACATTTTCATAGGTTCCATTAGAGATTGAGGATCGACAGGAATGGGTCCTTTGTGGGTAGTCGATACCTCTGGTGCGCATTCATTGGAAACATAGGAACCTCCATGACAGCACATGGGATCAGGAGGCTCGGATTCGTGCACATTACCCCCACTTGTTTCCTTAGTTTGTGTTATGGCTTTCCGGGATGCAAATCCCTGAGGTGGGGAGAATGTAAAGACCCATATTTTTCCATGTAATTTTTTTAATTATATAGAAATTTATGAGTCTTAAAAAATTGACTGCACGTGATTCTGAGGCCCAGTGTGCCCGGAATTAATTTCTAAACTTTTTTTAGGTACATCAAGTAAACGAACAAGCAACTTTTTGTAACTTTTTAACTAGTGCTCAGAATTGAAATATGAGGACATTGTTGAACTCACATCACCGATATTCACTTAAGGAGACCTTCACCTCAACCACAATAGGTCGAGGGTGGAAGTTGGTTTTTTCATTTTTCAAAGAGGATAAATAAAATAAATATAATTTATTTTAAACACATATCCTCCCACCTCTCATTTGAATCTTGGAGGTGGGGACCACCCTAACTCCTCTTTTAATGTGAGTTAACCCTTGAAATTCCCCTAATTAATGTTCCAACATTAATTAAATTAATAAAATTAATTCAATTAAAGTTGTATCCTCACCTCTTGGTTGGGGATCATTGGAAAATTGGAGGTTCTCGAAGAACTTTTGGCGGTGAGAAGAACTTGGTGGAAGAACCTCCTCCAACAAATAACATCTCCAACGTCGAATGAACCGACGTTCGAGGAAACGATGATGTCACCATCTTCATCTCCTTCCTCACGGCACCTCTAACGAACATCAAGGTAGGGGTTTTGAACTTGGTTGTTCCAGTTCGTTCATCGTGATTCCACATTGTGATTCAATCTCCATAAGCTGCATGTAACCAATCTTATGACAACCCTGCTTTTTATTACAACTTAAACATGCTTTATTACATAAAAATTCACTTGATACAGCAAAGAAGATCGAGAGGTTTAGTGTATTTGGGGCTTAGGATCATTACATAAAACTTTAAACTTGAAATACAACATCTTTATTGAAAACTTCCTTTACATGACCACTACATTCCTTCGTACTTAGCATTGCATGGGATAACCTGAGGACATGCATAAGAAAAGGGTGAGCTATAAAGCCCAGTAAGGGAGTACACAATGAATAACATGAGGAGTAAAATACCTGTTAGGAAATAAAAATATCAATAGAGCATAAGAAAAACATGAACATAAAGGCATGATAAAGCATGATAATCATAACATGGAAATGTGGCAACAACACTTAACATTGAATTAGCATGAGCCAAGGCTCATTGCACATGGAGCATGAGTAAACCCTCATTGCACTTGAATCACGAGTAAACCCTCGTTTCACTTGAATTAGAATGAGTCAACACTCATTGCACATGACGTATCATGATACTATACTTTACCCAATGCATTGGAGCGCTATAAAGGGCGCACCCTTCTTAAACATTTCATTTCATGCATAAGTGTGCCACATGGATCATAAAACATGGATTCATAAAACATAATAATTTATTCAACGATAAAGGAATATGGAATTAATACATTAAACTTTACAAACAATAA
This sequence comes from Viscum album, assembly GCA_963277665.1. Lineage (NCBI taxonomy): Eukaryota > Viridiplantae > Streptophyta > Magnoliopsida > Santalales > Viscaceae > Viscum > Viscum album. The sequence goes on from OY728148.1 coordinate 865,689,419, forward strand.
GTAAATGTGCGTAAAGGTGAATACCCTTGATGGAGAAATGGGCATGGTATTCACTACACAATGACATTGGCTTAGAAAATCGGGGCGATTTCGGCAGCGTAAAGGCGTGACATAAGAATTCATAAAAAAGGTTGATGAGAGAGAAATGGGTTCCTCATCATATTTACATGTAATGGATAGTAAGGAGGTCATATGTATACATGTCCCAACAATATAAATGGAATTTAGATTCATGATACAAAAGTATTGCTTGAATGTAAAAGAAGAGAGAGAAGTTCCTTTCGGAATTTCGGCATAGTAACGGGTGTTCATGGGAGGAATTTAATGAGAGAGAAAGGGTTCTCCCATCATTCAAACAATAATAGGGCAGTATGGGGGAGGTTTGAAACCATACCCCAACATTCATAATTGAAATTAAAAGGGAAATACAACTTAAATAAAATTGACAAAAATGAGAAAGGAAGAAAAAAAACCCTTACTTGGAAGTGTGCTTCCAAAGGCAAGAGAGAGGCTTGTGAGAGGCTTCTTGGGAGCTTGGGTCACCTTGGGAGGTTTCTAGATAGAGTAGGGAAGAGGTTTGACGAACTCCAATGGATTTTAGTGAGGAGGAAGTGGGAGCTTGGGTGGTTTTATATAGGAAAGGTGAGAGAATTCTTTATTATTTAGGTTTGGGACCCCTTATATTAAAATAATCCAAACCACAAACCATCCCATGGTATTTGCCCATGGTTTCTGGAAAAGGAAAGAGGAAAACAATATTTTACAATGCCAAGGTCCGAACTTATTAAAAAATTAGGGTTTCTTATGTGGAGGTGAGTCACACTCCCATGGAAATTAATTTAAAAAGGCAAAGTGTTGAATAAGTCTTGAGGGCTTCATTAATGCTTTGAAAAGTAAGTCAAACAAACCCAAAACCTCATTATTTTAATGATAAAACAAATATTGGACGAACATAAGGATTATGGTATTTTATTACATCACCATTGGGTCATTATGATGTCATAAAACACATTATATATTTAAATGGTATTTAATTTTTTACCCAAAAATTTGATTGTCTCAGAAAATTATGAAAAATTCACCGTTGGATAATTTCGACGTCCTGATTCCAAAAATAATATTTATTTTATCTAAATAATTTTCTAAATATGTTAATTTTCACTTTTAAAATAAAAACCGACATTTATAAAAAAAAATCACGGGTTTTGACAGAAATGGCTTTCAAACCTTAATAAAAATTTTAATTGCATTCATAAAATTATAAGATCATTTATACTTAATAAAAAATTAATTTAATATCAATAATAATATTTTATTAAAATATTATTTAATTCAAAAAATCCTTTAATTTAATAAAATATAATTCTTAATTAAATAATAACTAAAAACACCATTTGTACTTTAAAAACTAATTACAATGTATCAAAAATGACTAGAAATTATATTCACTATTATATAAAAAAATAATGTACATGAAAATGGTGCTACTTATTTGTTACATAACCCCTTAAAATAGACGCATAAGACCTAAGGGTAAGGTGTGCAATGGTGACAGACTCTTGGGGTTGCTCGGATAACATCGCTCGAGTTGTAATTTCAATCAACTTCCATTTTTCCCGTAGACGATCACGTTCAAGCTTGACTTGATGAAGCTCAGCTTGGGCTTGGTCAAGGGCAAAGCCCAAAGATGCCACCTCTTTTCCGAGCTCTGACAAATGGGCTTCATAAGGGTCAATTCTACTGGATGAGGCCATCGCTTCCTTTGTCTGAGTAGAAAATTGGTTCGTTAAAGCCTTATATTTATACTACTCAGATGATCACTGTTCAACGGCTATAAAAGTAACGGTCACAAATCATAACGTAAAACTAAAGAAGTTGACATCTTAAAAAAACATTTTTCATAAAGAGACATTTAACTGGATCAAGAGGGATTTTCATTAATGAAACTTTGGGTCCTTACAACATTCCCCCCTTAAGAAATTTCGCCCTCGAAATTTTCCTTTTCCCACACTAAAACAAATGTGGGTAACTTAGCTTCATCATATCCTCCGACTCCCAAGTTGCTTCTTCAAACTTGTGGTTTCTCCACAACACCTTGACGAGGGGCATTGTCTTATTTCGTAGAAATTTTTCTATACGATCTAAGATCTTCACTGGTTGCTCCTCATAAGAAAGATCATCTTCCAATTGTACCACCTCGGAAGAGAGTACATGTGAAGGGTCTGGTATGTACTTCCTTAAGAGGGATACATGGAAGACATCATGCACCTTGGCCATAGTAGGTGGAAGTGCTAGTCGATAGGCCACAGCCCCAACACGATCAAGAATCTCGAAGGGGCCGATGTACCTTGGACTTAACTTCCCTTTCTTTCCAAACCTCATGACCTTCTTCCACGGAGATATGCGTAAAAACACCATGTCTCCGACTTTAAACTCAAGGTCTCGTCGACGATTATCTGCATAACTCTTCTGTCGACTTTGGGCTGCCTTGATATGCTACTGAATGGTTTTCACCTTCTCCACCATTTCTTTGACCATTTCTGGTCCAAGCAGCTTACGTTCACCGACCTCATCCCAACATGCTGGTGTTCTACACCTTTTCCCATACAGGGCTTCATATGGTTCCATTTGGATGCTCGAGTGGAAACTATTATTATAAGAGAATTCAACTAGAGGAAGATGTTGATCTCATCCTCCTTTAAAGTCCATTGAGCACGCTCTCAACATATCCTCAAGTGTTTGGATAGTCCGCTCAGATTGGCCATCAGTTTGAGGATGATAGGTCGTACTGAAGTTCAGTTCAGTATTCAGAGCATGTTGAAGACTCTTCCAAAACATAGAGGTAAATCTTGGATGTCGGTCAGACATAATAGATAGTGGTACTCCATGCAACCGTACCACTTCCCTGATATATATCTGTGCCAGTTGATCCAAAGAGAAATCCTCTTGAATAGCAATAAGTGTGTAGTCTTTGTAAGATGATCCACAACAACCCAGATTGCATTATTGCCTTTGGATGTCCTTGGAAGTCCAGTGACGAAGTCCATGGTGATGTTCTCCCATTTCCACTCTGGTATGGGCAATGGTTGCATCATCCCCTTAGACTTCTGCCTCTCTTCCTTCACTTGCTGACACACCAGGCACTTTGATGTATATTCAGCGATCTCCTTCTTCATATTATCCCACCAAAAGTTTTCTCGGAGATCTCGATACATATTTGTGCTCCCTGGGTGAATAGAGAAATTTGAACTATGTGCATCATCCAAAAGTTCCTTCTTCAGCTCCGAACTTGATGGAACACATAGTCTTTTCCCAAACCGCAAAATTCCTTCTTCATTAACATTAAACTCTGAGGATTTTCCCTTTTTGATAGCTTCCACTTTTTATTGGATTCCTGCATCATCCTTTTGAGCATCCTTTATCCTTTCCAAAAGATATGGTTGAGCAATCATTTGTGAAAGGATTGATGATGTTCCCTTCTTTATGATTCCCACATCCATCTTCATCAAGTCTAAGAAGATTGGATCCTTCTCAATTCTCATCATTGATAGAATCGCTGGATCCTTTCTACTTAGGGCATCTGCCAGCTTGTTCGCCTTCCCAGGGTGGTAATGTATTGAACAGTCATAATCCTTGATGAGCTCTATCCATCTTCTCTGGCGCATGTTAAGCTCTTTCTGTGTGAATATATATTTAAGACTCTTGTGGTTAGTATATATCTCACATTTCTCTCCATAGAGATAATGCCGCCAGATTTTCAAGGCAAAGATCACCGCCGCCAACTCCAGATCATGCGTTGGATAGTTTCGCTCATGTATTTTCAACTGCCTTGAGGCATAGGATATCACTTTATCATTCTGCATCATCACACATCCTAAGCCCTTCTTCGAAGCATCACTGAATACCACAAAAAGCTCCCCACTTGTGGGTAAAGTGAGCACGGGTGCAGTGATAAGCCTCCTTTTCAACTCCTTGAATCTTTCTTCGCATTCATCACTCCAAGCAAACTTTACTCCCTTTCGAGTTAGCTTGGTAAGAGGGTTGGAAAATTGTGAGAAATTTCTCACAAATCGTCGATAATATCCAGCTAACCCCAAGAAGCTACGGATATCAGTTACCGATGTTGGCCTCAGCCATCCCTCAATTGCATCTGTTTTGGAGGGGTCCACAGATATCCCATTGCTTGTGATGATATGGACCAAGAATGAGACTTCCTTTAACCAGAACTCACACTTGCTGTACTTGGCATAGAGCTTCTCCTTGCGCAAAGTCTCCAGTACAGTTCTTAAATGCTCCTCATGGTCCTCCTTGGTTTTGGAGTATATTAGAATATCATCTATAAAGACTACCACAAATTTGTCTAGGTAATCTCTAAAGACTCTATTCATCAAGTCCATGAATATTCCTGGAGCATTGGTGAGTCCGAAAGGCATTACTATGAATTCATAGTGCTCGTACCTTGTACGAAAAGCAGTCTTGGGGATATCTTCCTTCTTCACCCTTACTTGATAATATCCCGACCGCAAGTCCACCTTGGAGAAGTATTGTGCTCCACGCAGTTGATCAAACAAGTCATCAATTCTTGGGAGAGGATACTTGTTCTTTATCGTGATTTTTTTAAGTTCACGATAATCGATGCGAAGCCGCATTGACCCATCCTTCTTCCTGATGAAGAGGACTGGTGAACCCCATGGTGATGCACTTGGGCGTATAAACCCTTTATCCAGATTCTCCTGTAGTTGTTTCTTCAGCTCTTCAAGCTCAACAACAGCCATTCTATATGGAGTCTTGGATATTGGTAGCTCCCCAGGTATAAGTTCAATTCAGAACTCAACATCTCTTCTTGGAGGAAGACCAGGAAGTTCCTCGGGAAATACTTCAGTGAATTCCCTCACAATAGGCATTTCGTCAAGGGTGGTTTCTTCCTTGGAATCAATCACCTGAGCCAGATATTCGTGCTCATAAGGTAGTAATATCCATTCTTGAGATGATGGAGCTAAAGGAGATACATCATCCTCCTGACACTTGTAAAGAATCGGGGGTCGATTCTCCATATGGAGTGTGATTTCCCTCTCCCGACAATTTATGTTGGCTCTATATAAGGAAAGACAATCCATGCCAAGAATTGCATCAAATTCCACCAAAGGGAGTATGATGAGGTTCGTCAGGAAATTCAATCCACAGATTATAACAGGGGAGGACTTATACTCATGGGATGCAATGATTGCCCCATTTTCCGTACTCACCGACATCTTTACTTCCATGATTTGTGGTGGTGTAGGGATTGTTCTACTAAACTTTTGAGATATAAAAGAATGCGTAGAAACTGAATCAAAAAGTACGTTCGCTATTCTTGAATGAATAACCAGCGTACATGTCACCACTTCGTTGTCGGGGTTCACTTTAGCAGAAGTGATGGCAAAAGTTCTTCATTGTTGTCTTGCAGGTTGTTGGTTGCCTCCGATAACCCTTGGATTAGGGCACTGATTTGCAAAATGACCCGGTTCTTTGCATCTGTAGCATTTAACAACGCGTTGAGGTTCGAACGGAGCGTTCCTCTCCTTTGTTGCAGTCGCGGGTCCTTCTTGCTGACAGTTAACAGCTAGGTGCCCTTCTCTTCCACACTTGAAGCATTTTCTTGTCCCCCTAAGGCAATTTCCAGGGTGCTTCTTTCCACACTTTTGGAAAGTGGGGTGCTGGAATTTCTTAGCGCAGTTGGATTTATCCATCGGACCACCAGCATTGAAGTCCACCTTACGCTTCTTGTCCCCATGATACCCCTGTGATTCTCCGATCTCCATTTCAACCTTGAGGGCACATCAGACAATTTCCTCATAGCTGTCGAAGTCACGGATCGCTAATGCTTTCCGCAAGCTAGGCTTCAGCCCACCAAAGAAGCGGTCAACCTTGTATTCGGGGGTAACGACAAAGCCGGAAGCGTATCGTGCAAGCCTTGTGAAGTTTGCCTCGTACGCTCCCACAGATTCTTCATCTTTCTGTTTGAGGTAAAGGAAGTCCCTTTCCATCTTAAGACGGAGGGTGCGTGGAAAATATTTATCGAAAAAAATCTTCCGGAATTCCTTCCATTCCAAAGCCTCAATCTCCTCCTCAGGCTTCGTATTTTTGATCAAAGTCCACCATTGATCAGCTTCACCCTCCATATGATAAGCTGCCAGGAGAACCTTCTCTTTTTCAGAGCATTGAAGGATGGAGAATATCTTTTCAATGGAGTTTATCCATTGTTCAGCGATCGTGGGATCGGATGATCCACTAAAAGTAGGAGTCCTTTGTCTCATGAAGCTTTCAATAGAGACTTGTTCTTTCTTAGGGGGGGTTGAACGTTCCTCTTGACCAGTTTTTCTATTCAAAACATGAGTTAGCTGAGAGAGAAGTGTGACAAAGTTCGCGATTCCCGCTCCCATTGGATTGGGCATCTCATAAGTACAATCATCACACTGATCTTCAAAACGGTTGTTAGCCTGAGTTCTCCTATTACCGGCCATTGGATGGAATAAAAGGAAAGTTAGGGGTAACACATAAAGGGTAATCTAAAGACAAAAGTTGATGACTTATAAATAAACTTTAATCTCTTTAACTCACGAGTCTATAGGATTCAATCCAGGCTTTTCATGATCTTCCTTCTAACATATATTCTTAGGGTCATTTTTTTCCCTTAATAAGGGTTCATACTAAGATTGTGAATTTATCAAAACATATCCCCCGGGAGTGTCGTAACCAAGAGTGCAGCAAGGCCCGTTGTCATGCACCAGTTCCCATTCGAGTCTAGCTCAAAGCGGTGTTTTTGGGTTTTACCCCTAGGATACATCTGTGCCAGAGCCGCCTCTACCTACTCGTATCCAGACAGGGCTGTATTTGTTTGATAAACCACTTACTTAGTATTTACCAAAACATAGGGATGTTTTTATTATTATTATTCTTGTATCTAAGGCTTTACTAGGGTTTCCTAATCCCAAAAATAACTAAACCTATCCTCTGATACCAACTATGACAACCCTACTTTTTATTACAACTTAAACATGCTTTATTACATAAAACTTCACTTGATACAACAAAGAAGATCGAGAGGTTTAGTGTATTTGGGGATTAGGATCATTACATAAAACTTTAAACTTGAAATACAACATCTTTATTGAAAACTTCCTTTACATGACCACTACATTCCTTCGTACTTAGCATTGCATGGGATAACCTGAGGACATGCATAAGAAAAGGGTGAGCTATAAAGCCCAGTAAGGGAGTACACAATGAATAACATGAGGAGTAAAATACATGTTAGGAAATAGGCATATCAATAGATCATAAGAAAAACATAAACATAAAGGCATGATAAATCATGATAATCATAACATGGAAATGTGGCAACAACACTTAACATTGAATTAGCATGAGCCAAGGCTCATTGCACATGGAGCATGAGTAAACCCTCATTGCACTTGAAGCACGAGTAAACCCTCGTTGCACTTGAATTAGCATGAGTCAACACTCATTGTACATGACGTATCATGATACTATACTTTACCCAATGCATTGGAGTGCTATAAAGGGCGCACCCTTCCTAAACATTTCATTTCATGCATAAGTGTGCCACGTGGATCATAAAACATGAATTCATAAAACATAATCATTTATTCCACAATAAAGGAATGTGGAATTAATACATGAAACTTTACAATCAATAATTAAATGTGCGTACAGGTGAATACCCTTTATGGAGAAATGGGCATGGTATTCACTACACAATGACATTGGCTTAGAAAATCGGGGCGATTTCGGCAGTGTAACGGCGTGACATAAGAATTCATAAAAAAGGTTGATGAGAGAGAAAGGGGTTACTCGTCATATTTACATGTAATGGAAAGTAAGGAGGTCATATATATACATGTCCCAACAATAGAAATGGAATTTAGATTCATGATACAAAAGTATTGCTTGAATGTAAAAGAAGAGAGAGAAGTTCCTTTCGGAATTTCGGCATAGTAACGGGTGTTCATGGGAGGCATTTAATGAGAGAGAAAGGGTTCTCCCATCATTCAAACAATAATAGGGAAGTATGGGGGAGGTGTGAAACCATACCCCAACATTCATAATTGAAATTAAAAGGGCAATACAACTTAAAGAAAATTGACAAAAATGAGAAAGGAAGAAAAAAACCCTTACTTGGAAGTGTGCTTCCAAAGGCAAAAGAGAGGATTGTGAGAGGCTTCTTGGGAGCTTGGGGCACCTTGGGAGGTTTCTAGAGAGATTAGGGCAGAGGTTGGACGAACTCCAAGGGATTTTAGTGAGGAGGAAGTGGGATCTTGGGTGGGTTTATATAGGAAAGGTGAGAGAATTCTTTATTATTTAGGTTTGGGACCCCTTATATTAAAACAATCCAAACCACAAACCATCCCATGGTATTTGCCCATGGTTTCTGGAAAAGGAAAGAGGAAAATAATATTTTACAAGTCCAAGGTCCGAACTTATTAAAAAATTAGGGTTTCTTATGTGGAGGTGAGTCACACTCCCATGGAAATTAATTTAAAAAGGCAAAGTGTTGAATAAGTCTTGAGGGCTCCATTAATGCTTTGAAAAGTAAGTCAAACAAACCCAAAACCTCATTATTTTAATTATCAAACATATATTTGACGAACATAAGGATTATGGTATTTTATTACATCACCATTGGGTCATTATGATGTCATAAAACACATTATATATTTAAATGGTATTTAATTGTTTACCCAAAAATTTGACTGTCTCAGAAAATTATGAAAAATTCACCGTTGGATAATTTCGACGTCCTGATTCCAAAAATAATATTTATTTTATCTAAATAATTTTCTAAATATGTGAATTTTCACTTTTAAAATAAAAACCGACATTTATAAAAAAAATTCACGGGTTTTGACAGAAATGGCTTTCAAACCTTAATAAAAATTTTAATTGCATTCATAAAATTATAAGATCATTTATACTTAATAAAAAATTAATTTAATATCAATAATAATATTTTATTAAAATATTATTTAATTCAAAAAAACCTTTAATTTAATAAAATATAATTCTTAATTAAATAATAACTAAAAACACCATTTGTACTTTAAAAACTAATTACAATGTATCAAAAATGACTAGAAATTATATTCACTATTATATACAAAAATAATGTACATGAACATGGTGCTACTTATTTGTTACAAAACCCCTTAAAATAGCCGCATAAGACCTAAGGGTAAGGTGTGAGATGGTGACAGACTCTTGGGGTTTCTCGGATAACATCGCTCGAGTTTTAATTTCAATCAACTTCCATTTTTCCCGTAGATGATCACGTTCGAGCTTGACTTGATGAAGCTCAGCTTGGGCTTGGTCAAGGGCAAAGCCCAAAGACGCCACCTCTTTTCCGAGCTCCGACAAATGGGCTTCATAAGGGGCAATTCTACTGGATGAGGTCATCACTTCCTTTGTCTGAGTAGAAAATTGGTTCGTTAAAGCCTTATATTTATACTACTCAGATGATCACTGTTCAACGGCTATAAAAGTAACGGTCAAAAATCATAACGTAAAACTAAAGAATTTGACATCTTATAAAAACATTTTTCATAAAGTGACATTTAACAGGATCAAGAGGGATTTTCATTAATGAAACTTTGGGTCGTTACAAATCTAACACGGAGGGTGCGGGCCAAGCTAACATGTCCTGATTCCTTTGCTAATTTGTTTAATGGCGTGATCTTCACATGAAAGACTTCAAGTTGAACGAAATCTGACCCCATTGGTCTTGGGATGATGAAAACATCCCAAGACCCGTAGCGGTTATTTCGATTTGAAGAACGGGCCACCAGAGCTCTCCCAGTGACCCAAGGAAGTTCGCAGGCGACCATTGCCAGCGACCGATGCTGACGACCAGTGTCGATAGGGAACAAGCGACGGCCGGCACACCGGCCGGCCGTGAGGAGGGTGGTGATGCATCTGCGCCACTGAAAGATGACTTTGTGTCCTGTCAGCTGCGGTGGAGCAGAGGGGCGGTCGGCATGCCGGCCGGCCGCGTGGCGAAGCGGCGGCGTGAGTCCGCATCATCGAAGCTAGAGACCACGTCCACTTGTCCACGGCGGAGATCGGAGGGTGGTAGGCACGTGACCGACTGCGGTGGAGGAGCGGCGCATGGCCACACCACTAGAAGGAGGGTCGACTATTCTGTTCAGTTGTGTCACACTGAGCGGGACCTCTCTGGCGGGTCCCTCGTGCCAGTCGGTAGTTCCACATGGTGCTTCATGGTTTTCCAAACCCGAACGGCCTACGGGTCGTTCGGGTGACCTGGGGGACGCCTCCCCACCCGGGTGGCAGCTAGGGCAGACCCAACCACAAAAGGCCACCCCGACAGTGAGTTGCACCATGGACTGCACCAGCGGGCTGAGCCTGTGGGCCGCACCCCGTAGGCTGTGCTGACGGTCCCTCCGCGGCCAAGCCGGTTTGGGTCGGACCCGGACCAAACTTGGGGTCATCTAGACCCAGATATGCCTTTTTGGCCATACCTTGTGATCTGAGTGTCTGATTGATGAACCATATGCGGCCTTCGAATCATTAGAATGAGAAGGTAATTTTGGTATACTCCACTTGAGTTTTAGATAAAGTTGAGGTACATCCGGGTTGGATCGAACCCAACTCCAACCGGGCCCTCGGGTCTAAAAGGATAATAACTTAGAGATCGGACATCCGATTGATGTGTCGTTTGTTGCATTGGGACCCTTATGATGTGGTGGTACTTTGGGGTACTTCTTCATAGGACTTTATGGAATTTGAAGTATAAACTGATGGATTGAGGAGTGGAACCTCCCAGAATCAAGAAATCTTAGTTCGAGAACCATACGACTGGCTGTACTTGAGGAGTCTTCAGATCCTGTGTGGGTCATCTTTGGATCTTGTGTGGGTCAGCGTTCAGAGATGTTGTGTGGTTCAGCGCATACCGATCTTGTGTGGGTCATCTTCAGATCCTGTGTGGGTCAACAACAGATATTCTTGATGAAGATGGTCTACAAATACAGCTAATCATCTATACATTCATACTTAATTTATACCTGGTGTGAACATAGTATTTACCTTTGTGGTACAATTCTGTGTGGTGATACCTTCATGGTATTATTCTATGTGGCGTTACCTTTTTGGTACTTACCTTCGTGGTGTTACCTGTGTGGTACTTCTATCTTCGTGTTGTTACTTGTGTGGTGCTTCTACCTTCGTGGAGTTACTTTTTTGTTATTCTTCCCTCACATGTAAGATGCGTATATATTGATAACTTAGGTATATGTATGGGCATATACCTAAGTAGTGTTGATGACTATTGCTTTATTCTTTTAGATTGAGGTCTTGATTTTTGGTTTATCCTTTGTGGATTCCAAGAGACCTTCGGGGGTCTCAAGGTCCCTACTGAGTATTTTTATACTCACCCCTGCAAGGGCTACACCTGCACCTTGTTGTGTCTTGTGAAGACGATGGACAACATTGATTGAGAATGAGGGTTCCAGGATTGGAGGATGCTTGGAGGTGTAATATCATACGATACATACCGCAGAGATGACCGTATGATAGTTGTTCCTACCCTTCAAGTAGGATCCTTAGTGGGTGTTCATAGGAGTTGTTTCCAATTTTACTTGTACTTTCCAGTTGGTCTTTTATTTTGGCCCCTTTACTTACTGTACAGACCCTGTTTACTATATAGTTTACTTTGTTCTTGTGTCTTTCTGTGTGCTTGGTTTGTGTGAGTTTACAGGTTTAAAGGAAATGCCTTCTCATATTTAGGGATATGCCTTTCTGATGCTAGTCACCAGCCTTTGGCATATGGAAGGCGGGCTTGGGGTAGTCACAGCATGGGCCCCAGGGGACGGGTCCTGAAAAAAAAACTTTACCAAAAGGATATAAAAATTGTTCAGTTAGTTTTTAGAGGATAAAAGTATCAAAATAAAACATTTTTTTCTCAAGAGGTCCATACATGTGATGTTATGCACCTCAAGAATATTTATACTACTAGTTAATGACATTTAGAACTCCCACAAGTTACCAAACATGACATTGTTGCTCACAACATGAGGATGGTTCATTTTCATCTAAATAAATTGATATTATTAATAAAACCCTTAGTGAGGGGAGTTATATTAAATGATTCAAGTACTCTTCATCATTACTATTTTTATTTTGGTGGTTATGATCATTTAGTGAAATAATCCATACCCTCACATCATCTGATATATCTACACTATATAAAATTCTAGGGACTGGATTTTAGTTTCCCGTAGGGAAAATATGGCCACTATATATCAATTTGATTGATTATTAAAGAGAACATAGTTATCCTATGGGTAATAATTCTATATAATCCATCCTTAGTTATATTATCATAAATCAAATGATAGGTGTTTATATATCATACATCCACTATAGGTTGACCATTGCTACAGTTCGACATATTTATGTATCTTTAAACCTAAAAAAATTATCATATCCATAAACTTTTAGACCTAAATTCATATAATCATTAGGAAAATGAATTTATATTTTATTTGATAGGAAACTAACATTTGATATTCTAAAATTTAGTGATGCGGTTGATTTATATTGAACTTATCTTAATTATTTCTTGAAATCATATAACTAAATCCTTGAAAAATGGTTTCTAAGGATTATTCATATAAATATATTTAAATTTACATATAGTATGTCTCATTAATTGAAATATGAGCAAATTTTCTCATTTAAAACTAAATATATTGAGGAATTACTCTAAGTACATGGATTGTTGATATATAATATCAAAATCAAAGTACTATTCCTCATGGTGATACCATAGAGTACTCCCTCTATATATCATTCATTTTCATCCTCTATAAGATGTTAGAAAATTAAGAGATAGTGAGTGAGAATTAATTAAAATATTCATTAAACAAGGGTATATATTTGTATCCTTCTATAACCAATAGATATAAGATATAACTATCTTAGTTCAATGAAAGAAAATCAACCTAATAAAAACCATCATTGATATCTTAATGGAAAATTATTTTTCTCAATATAATGCTCTATTTATTATTATTTAATAATTTTACCTAAATTGAATTTAAAATACCAATAATTATAATATTATTTATCTCTAATAGCACATATTTCGGGTCATTATATCATCTACGCCTTTAAAATTTTACAACCTGAGAAATAAAACTAGTCATAACTCAACAAAAAAACTATATATATTTACAACTCTAATAAATTTGTTGGGAAATTGAGTCTAAATCACATTGTATCATTCTTATATGGTCTCTATATGTCTCTATACCATCAAAAAACTACATCAAAGGGATTATCTACCCCTTAATATTTTTAATTGAGGTTCTTAAATCTCTATAAGTTACTACAAGAACATTGTATCATACGCTACATCCAACAAACTGAATAAAAATATGTTAAAATGATAGGGTATGTATTTCAATATTCTTGATAAGTTAAAAATTCCATGAACTTTCTATAGCTGATGTGGTAGTTAAAAGAAATTATACACCTATCCAATATGACATAGGATCTCAATTCCTTCCATGAACAAAAGTGAAACATAATTTCGTTAACAAATCCTTGATTTCACCTCTAATGTGATATCTTCAAAAATACATGATATCAAACATAATTTTTTATTGTCACAACTATGAAAATGTCAATTATAAACCAAAATTATTAAGCATGGTTTCACAATAGTATATATTCATTTCAAAGCGAACATGGCAATTGAAATTGATTTTAAAAAAATTAAAAATAATTATTGACAATAAAGTAATTAAATATGATTTTTTAAATTGACAAATTTATTGTTAAAGAAAACAATTAATTAAAAAGAATAAGGCTAGCATTGAAAGTATATAAATTTAAAAAATTGGAAAAAATAATAATGAAGTATATTAAAAAGGAAATATATAACGTGATAAGTTAATTTATTAAAATTTGAATGGGGGAGACATTTGATAGATACAATCTAAAATATAAATACTTAATCCTTTGAAGGGGTTTATTTTTTTCATTAAAGAATTATAGTCATCATTAAAATAATACTATAATGTTATTAAATGAGTTAATTCATCAATGCATATTTTTTCTCATTTTGTTAAATGATAAATAAAGGATAAAAGTGTTCCTAGATAAATAAATTAGTTTGATATTTTCATTTAAAAATACATAATCATATTTAACTATTTAAAAAATAGATTGTATCCATGTAAAACATATATAAATAAAATATATATAATAATAGTTTAATAATCATGAGAATAAAAAATTGGAGTTATATTTTTTGTCTTCCTACTAATAAAATACATTATCAATTATTATGAGAAAATAATTATTTTTAATATAAATGAATTATATGTGGTGAAACCATCATGAAGTATCTCTAGTCACATAAAATACAAGATCGTCAATACATATTCATCATGATGTATCTTGTGACATATAATGCTACCATCAATAACAGATTATCCATTTGTTTCATACCATTATAAAGTAAAGTAGTAGTAATGTGACACATCAAACACTTATCTTATTAGGTAAAATAATCATTTTCATAATTTAAAAATTCTTGTTTCTCATAAAACATTACCTAAGTCTTTTAAAAGTATTTAATGTGACATAAAATGACACTAAAAGTTCTGGTGTAATAACAACCTTGCTAAAAAAAATTAATCCTCTAAATTTGATTGAATAACATCAATGAAAAAAATAAATAAACAAACATGCATATTATCCAAATATTATAACATCAACTTATCGTGATATTTTTTATTTCATGTTATGTTTAAACATAAACAATAAAAATGATATATATATATATATATAACATGGACTCCATTTAAAAAGACGCATTTTCAATATAATAATCAAAAAAAATATTGAATGAGCAAGAATATTCTAACAAGAAATGTGCAACTACCTTGTATAATATTTCAATTTAATAAAATCTTAAATTATTTAGAATACTTAGTAAGATCAAAATAATTAAAAATTTAATTATAAAATCCCTATTAACAATCATACTAGACCTGAACGACAAATGATGATCAATATTGCACAACCAACAAAATAATGGCATAATATTATACTATTTTCATATAATCTATAATACTAAATATTTTACATTTAAAAAATTACTATAAATTTTTTATTAGTACAATAATATTTTAAACCCTCTACATCAACAAACAAACAACACTTCAGATCAAGATATTTTTAAAATATTTTAATAGGTTTGAGGGAAAGGTGTTTTACATATTTATAATAATAACTTAGTCTTCCATGTCATGCCCTAGAAAGATGAATTATTAATATTGAATAGTATATGGACTTAATGTTTCTATTCTAGTATTATAAAATTTAATGGAAAAAATAAAATATTACAAAAGAATAAAATGAAAAGGTGAACGCATAACATAAAATTTATAAAAATTTCTCCTCAAAAGATTTAACTATATTTCATATTCAAAAATAATGGTTAACATGAAAATTTCATAAATATTAAATAATAATTAATAATTTTTTAAGGATAAAAGATATAGGATATTATTTTATTAGATTTAATGACTGAACACATTTAAACTAATTTTACTGTATCTAAATCGGTTACCCTGATCTCTTTTGGATTGATCTATGTGAATTAATCTAATTAATCTCTAAAATATATATCTCTATATGTTTCCATAAATACATATGTCTATATCTCCAAATTAATATCATGTATAAAATCTCCTTGAGTGAATTCTACAACTCATTGAA
The DNA here is from genome assembly GCA_963277665.1 of Viscum album. NCBI lineage: Eukaryota > Viridiplantae > Streptophyta > Magnoliopsida > Santalales > Viscaceae > Viscum > Viscum album. The sequence goes on from OY728148.1 coordinate 865,705,220, forward strand.
ATGTCCTACATTGGTATGATTATGCTACTGAGGTGAAACGTCACAAGGCCTTAAGTCCACACTCTGATCACCAATGGATGGTTGTTGCCACTAAGGATCCAGGGATATTTCTTGGGGATTTATTTAAACTATAATGGTTCATCACAATAAATAGAAATAATATAAAGTTAAATAACAACAAATATATGAAATGAATAACAATATTCTCAACATGTCATAACAATAACATGGAAATTTCCTAATGTGTCATGAAACCAAACATAATGCCTAGATAAAAATATTTTTTCAAGTAAGCATAATAAAATATACTAGAAAAATAGGGAAATTTGTGGGTAACCCTTTCACACAACACTATTAGAAGCAAAGTCATATCCAATATGTATCCTAAAATAAACTCACATACTATAAGGTATTTTATTCTCCACCTTAAATTCAATGAATGTATTCTACAAGAACATGGGGCATGTAATTACATATATTGAGAATATAATTAGTAGAAACCACTATAATTACAACCATTTAAAATAGTCAAATTGTGATCATATATAAATAGATTAAAAAATTAACATGATTTAACAATTATTATTTTAGAAAATGCATCAATGTTTTGGATGCATTCATTCCACCCAAATAAACAATATCTTCTTTAGCCAATGTCATTACACCTAGATATAGAAATACAATCCCATGGATTATCACACATTTCATGGATTCAAAATAGAATTATATCTCATGGAATATCATGTTCACATATGGGGTCCACATGAAAATAATTAACTTATATAATCTCGTATCCTATCCCATTATAGGGATACCTACAAGTAATTATCATCATTATAATTTCATAACGCAAAAGAGTTAAAGGAAGTGATCCCAAGTAGGAATTATTTTCAACATAATACATAAATATTCAACCTTGAATCATACCACTTAAATAACTCAATAAATTCTTAAAACATATGAATGAAACAACAATTCCAAATCACATTTTCTAAAATAAACATATAAAATTCATAATGTGTTTCCAAAATAAAAATCCTAAATTCCAGTCTCAATATCATACTTTATGGTCTAGTCATTATCAAACAACCATTACCTCTTTTTAACAATAGTTATCCCAATTTAAAATTAAATATTCTTATAGTCACGCATCATAAACATTACACACAAAAAATATAAAAAAAATTCACAAACATAACATTATCATAAACACAAACAATTTATAATTTAAATGAATGTTTTCCAAAAAAACATATCTCATTTATTTAGTAAAATCACATGATACCTCCCTTATTCAAAAAATCTTATCTACACTCTAAAATATAAATTTCACAAATCATATTCCACAAAAAAAATTACTTTCTAGGATACTTAGTATGATTTTCTAATCAATGATTTAAATAAAACCATTTCCACATTTCATTGATTATTTACTTCTCCATGATATATGTTTCCCTCCTTTAAAAACACCATTAAATAATATAATTTCCATAATAAGAGACAAAATACATGAATTTATTTCCTTTATTCCCTCTAATATGCTTAGAATTCCATAATTAAATTATGAATTCCTTCACTAAACATAAATTTAATTAACTATTTACATATAAAATGAACAGTTTAAATATGAAAAACTAGGTTTTTAGTAGTAAAATACTTCAACAAAATATCAACACCTTCTAATAACTCATGAAAAAATACTTTCTATTTATAACATAATTTTTATTAATAAATTATTTAATTTAAACATTAAATTATTTAAATATGATATGCCTTGTGGTTCGTGTAGGTATACTGAGGGTGTGAATCGGCATACACAAGCTTTATATGATTCTTTTCCTTTTACTTTTTACACATTTAATATTTGATCCACTACATTTTTTATGATAAATTATTCTTGTCTATTTTTATTCACATGTTATACCACATTTAAGATATAAATTAAATGAAGAATAACACGTGGAATTTTTACATGGTTGTCCTCAAGGTTGGTGAATTTTTCTTTTTCTATATTTAAGACAAGTATAAGATAAATATTTTTCATTATAATATTATCATCAATTACTTGTGGTATGGGAAGTTTCAACACCCACATCCCAAAAATTTACAATATTAAACAAGTGGGGATTTCTTTATACTATCTCATATAGTGTTATTTATCTCCCAAAAATATTTTCTATGGGGTTGGATTATACTGGTTTCCTTTATAATTCAATGGTAATTAACATAAAACCTTTAATTTTTCTTCAACTAATTCAACTCACTAATTCAGTGTGCACATTAGCTAGATTCTGATTTAAGTCCACTCAATCAAATCTTCTTTAGAATCAAAATTGATGACCTTTCTCACCTTCAATTTATAGAAATTATATTTTCAAAAAATTATCAATATAACTGAAAGAACTTATTTTTCATGGTGTCTTAAATTATTTAATAACACATACATTTTGAAATAACCACACTAAAATAATATATTGGCCTTTCTCAATTTATTAACACGTGATAATTTGTGTTTGTGGACCTCATATTTTGTAAGTTCTATAGTTGATATTATATATTATTTTTTTCATAACTAATTTGTACAACACCCTAACTCTACTGATTTTAGCACTATAACATATCTTATAAACATTTATGCATGAATATTATTTCCTTTATTGTTTCAAAAAAATATATGATGGTGATACTTTTTTCACTATAATATATCCATGTAGAGATAAATCATAGCCTGTAATTAATCATTATTAATGATACTTCATAATTATTCACTAAAACTCTATTTTATGGAATCAATAACTTCATGAAAACATAAAAAATTTCATGGTATTCTCACACCACTTCTCACAAACTATAGTACATGGTAAATTATTCATGAAAGTGAAGCACTTTGAATGGGCTAAACATCTCATAGTATTTCACAAGATCCTTTTAAAAAATAGTATAAACATGTGAATATAACCTAATTAATTCTTCTTATAAGTATTATGTGAAGGAAAAACATATAATCTTCTCAAAAAAATTTAAAAATAATCCCTCTCTCTCAGATTGATTTTCTTTCTGATACACTAGAAATGATGTCATTGTTTGTATCTATACAAAAATCATTATAGTGCTCACCAATTTTCTCTCCCAAAAAATGTGGCTATCAATTAATTCATAAAATGAATCAAAAAAACATTTCTCTTATATTTTTCAAATGTATCTCTATTTTTTCCTTACACGCATGTATTTAACTAATCAATTATCATAACACATGAAGCTTCTATCATTGAATTTTATCTCTACTAAATTTTTTGAAAACATGCAGCTCCTCTTCTTCTAATTAAAAAACACATATATCCTAACTTATTCATACATGACCATTCTTTAAATACATTGAGTACAACCACGTAAAATACACATACCTTCTCTAATATTTATACTCAAAAATGTGCAAGTATCAGCTTGAATCCAAGCACACATTTGATGTTCATTTTATTTAATGAAAAATATATCTTCATCACATAAAATATTCATGAAATATTAAAACTCAATCCATTGAAATAAGGGAATTTTACATGCACACAAATCTCTCTCTTAACATCATATAATTCCACTTTATATCATTTTAACATAAGATATGGAAACCCATTTCTTTTATAAAACTAAATTCTTTATTTATTAAATAAAAAATAATAATAAAATCCCCAAATATATAATGTAATAGTGAAACTGGGTTTTTATGTACATAGAGTAATAAATTGAAATAGGGATACAATAATATTATTTAAAATTCTTTAACTTTCTCTTAAAATTCAATTACACTTCTAAAACTTTACGGGATTACCTAGGGATGTACATAAGAAAGGGATGAGATACAAAGACCAATAAGGGAATAATAAAATCATAAAATGATTAAGGTAATACATGTTAGTTAATAGGGATATAAATGTGACATAAATGGGGTGAGAATCATAAACACTAACATTTAATTATGATATAATATGATGACATCAATAAAATATACTAATGTGGAAACAACACAAAACCTAAAATCATATGAACAAATCAAGGATAAAAAAAAATTCATAATAACATAGGGTGATTAAGATAATATATAATTCACAATTCATATAATATCATGAGATAAAAACATCACCCAATGTATTGTAGGGATATGTATTTCAGGTCTCACTCATCACATTCATATCATGTACATACATTTGTGTGCTACATAGATCATACAACATTAGAACGTATTTCATCAAAAAAATTATATAATTAATTAATGTAGTTAAAATATGTATATGTCAACAATAAATGAATTATATATATATATAGGTGAATACCCTTTAGTGGAAATTGGTATGGTAATACACAACATAAATGTTTTTTATGGAAAATCTTGGGATAATTTTGATAGCATAACGGGTGTATATAATTATATATACAAGGGTTTAATGAGAGTGAAATTTGGTCAAAAATTACTTGTGAATCATAAGAATAATAAAGTAATATATAAAAATATATTCCACCATGAAAATATTAAAACAAAAAGGCCCAAATCAATGAATGTTCTTGAATAAAGAGGTGGAAGGGAGAATCCCATTACCAAGAGGGGCGATTATAAAAGCTTAGAAGAAGATTATTATGATCTTGGGGATTCAATGGGACACATATATAGAGGTATTTGGAGATAAAATTAATTCTAAATGGGTTTTTAGTGAATATTAGTCAAAATTTTTTAGGGTATTTAGAGAAAAAGACTGGGGATTATTTATTAGTTCTTAAACATAGGTTTTGGAATCTATATGATAAAATAATCAAAACTAAAAAATATACAATGGGTTTTCCTTATTATCAACCACATATGAGTGGTTTTAAATATTTTATGAGGTCATGAACTGATCATATTAAAATGATTATATTGGTTATGTGGAAGTGAATCATGTTCATAAAGAATTAATTTCCAAAACTAAGAATATAATATAGGTTTTGGAGAATTTATTATGGGTTTAAAAATTAATTAAATAACATAAAAACACATTATATTAAAGAGTAAATCTATATTTGGTATTTTATACCTTTTTTATAATTTATTAAATCACTTTTGGTCTATTATGGTGTCATAATATAGACCGAATATTAATACCATATTTATGTTTTACCGAAAAAATTGACTATCTCAAAAGAATCATGAAAAATTCACCAGTAGATAAATTTGATTCCCTGATTTTAGAAATAATATTTATTTTACCAAAATAATTTCATAAATGTGATGATTTTAAATTCTAAATAGAAACCCATGTTTACTTAAAAATACTAGTTTTTATAACAGTAACAATTTTTTCAACCTTATAAAATGTTCATTGGACTTCATTAAATTATATTATCAACAATATTAAAATAAATATTATTTAATATTATACTTTTATTAAAAAATATTTATTTAAAAATTCATGAATATATGAAATATTTTCCTAATTGAGACTATTTATTTTTTCAAAAAACAATTTTGATCTCTTTATATCAAAAACTATTTATTATCAAACTCATTATATAATCAATAATAAAGTAATATTAAAAATGTATAAATATAATAATTATTTAATTTTATAGAAAATATTAAAATTCATTTTATTAGGGTTTGGATACATAACCCCTTATTACACTAGTGTATTTACAAAGGGTAAGGTGTGTGGTGGTGGTTCTTTCTTAGGGTGGTTTGGAGAACATAGTTTGGGATATAATCCTAATAAGCATAAGCTTCCACACAAATGGATTCACTCAAGATTTTTTTATTCAATATAGCATTGGGATTGGTCGATAGAAAATTCCAAAAATTCCATCTCCCAAAAGATATTAAAAAAATGGGCTTCATAGGGTATGATCCTACTGGTTAAGGCCATCACATCCTTTCTATTTTTCAAATGGACTTTATCATAATGCTTAATATACACTAATTTTATTGGACACTATACAATTACTATACTATCAATCGTTAATATTGTTCATGGTTTTTTAAATATGACCTGCTATATTTTATAATTATTCTAAAATAAAAAAAATATTGAATGTGTTTTCTATAACTATATTACATAATAAGGCATTTATTCATTATAAAAGTGAATTTCAATTATAAAAGTTCAGGTCACTGTATTATTACTCCATTTAGAAATTTATCCCACAAAATTTTATTTTATACATTAAAATAGATAAAGGTACTTATATTTTATTTCCTCTTCCAATTATAGAATTCCTTCCTCAAAAAATTGGTTCCACCAAAGTATATTTACCTAGTGATTTTTCTTGTCTATTGGAACATTGTATCTACAGTCTAAGGTCCTCATCGTATTCTCATAATATGAACGATCATTCTATAAGGGTAAAACCATTGGATTTAGTACGTGTGAATGGTCTAGTTTGTACTTCCTCAAGTGGAATAGATAGAATATATCATTTACATTAGATAGGTTAGGTCGGAGTGCAAGTCAATAGCCCAAATCTTTGATGCAATAAGGGATATCAAAAAGGTCGATGTATCTAGGACTAATATTTCCCTTCTCTACAAACCTTCTATTTTTTTCCATAGTGATATACTAAGGAACTACTTATCTCTGATCTCAAACTCTATGGATCATTGATGATTGTATGTATAAATGTTATATCGACTTCGTGGGGAATTTGTATGATGCTGAATGGATTGAACCTTCTCAGTTATCTCTTTGATAATATCAATTCCCATAAACTTATACTCTAAAATTTTATCCCATCATGTTGGTGTTTTACACCTCTTCCCATATATATCCTCATAAGGTTCCATTTTAATTCAATAATGGAACCTATTTTTATATCAAAACTCTACTAGAAAAAATTGTTGATCCAAAAATCCTATAAAATTCATTTAAAAATATATATATATTCCCAATATGTTTTGAATTATTATCTTATATTGACTATCCTTTATAGGGTGATAATCAGTAATAAAACACAACTCTATATCTAATTCTTTCTGAAGGATTATCTAACACCTTGAGGTTAACAATGTATCTTTACCATATTAAATGAAGTGTGTAACTACATATAGGTTTACCATTTCTCTTATGTATATCATACTAAATTTTTAAAGAGGTAAATCATCCTTGATAGAAATGAAATGCACTAAAGTTTTAAGGTGATCGACTACCACCGAAATTGTTTTATTGCCTCTAAATGTCCTGAGGATTCCAATGATGAAATATATTATTATGTTTTCCCATTTCATCACTAGTATGGTAAATTGTTGCATCATAAACTTAGACTTATATAATACATCCTTGGATTTTTAGAATAATAAGAATCAAGATACAAATTCTTCAATCCATCCCTTTATATTATCCAACCAGAATTTTTACATTAGATCTTTATAAATACTAGTTCTTTCGGGACTAATTAAGAATGGTGAGATAAGTGCATTATCTAGAATATCCCTCTTTTTCTTTGTTTTTTGACAAGACACATATCTAGGCTCTAAACATTACAATTCCATTTTTAGTACATATGTACTCTAAAATATTCTATATATTTCATTGTAGCTCCCCATCACCTTTTTGGGCATCCATGATCATCTCAAGAACGGATGATACAAAAGTTATTTGGAAAATGTAGGATGAAGTTACTATTATGATTCCCATGTAAAACCTTTGCTTGTACAAGAATATTGGATCAATTTTAATCCTAATTTTGGATAGTGTTATTGGATCCTTTCTATTCAGATCATCTGCCACATTGTTCTCATTCATAGAATAGTAATGGATTGAACAATCATAATACTTTATCATATCTATACACCATCATTGGTGGATATTTACCACCTTATATGTGAATAAGTACTTTATAATTTTATAATCCATATTTATGCCACAATTCTCCCCATATAGATAATTTCATTATATATTCAATGCTAAGATCATTGCATCTGATTCTATGTCATGTATTGCATAGTTATTCTCATTAATATTTAATTAGATGGAGGAATATTATATCACATTATCATATATCATGACTAAATAACCCAATAATTTTTGTATGAATCATTGTTGATATAAAATACTTCCCCATTGATGGGTAATGTGAGAATAGGTGTAGTGATTGGCATCTAATTTAACTCTTTAAATATCTCCTCACATTCAACAGGAAAGAAAAACATCTTCTATTCTGATTTAGCTTGGTTAGTGGGGTTAAACATCTGGATAAGTTTCTCACAAATAGATGATAGTACACCACTAATCCAAGGAAACTACATATCTCTATTATAGATATTGGTCTAGTACATCCTTTAATTTACACTATTTATAAAGTATCCACATATATCCCCTTATTGGGGATAACACACACCAATAATGTTACTTTATCCATCCAAAACTCTCATTTACTATAATTTCCATATAAATATTCCTTTCAAAAGTTATTCAGCACAACATCCACAAACTCCTTATGTTACCTCTTGATTTTGGAGTATATAAAAATATCTTCAATATAAACTACATCAAATTTTTAGAGTTAATAACTAAAGACTCTAACCATTAAGTTTGGGAATATAGATAGAGAATTAGTGAGTCTAAATGTAATTATTATGAATAGTTATAAATAAAAAAAATTGAGGATGTTTCTGTATAGTTCTTCTAAAATTGTGGGATATAATAGAAGTTATAGAACCAAAATCAAATAGTAAATTCATTGTCCTTAAATGGATAACTAGTGTAAAAGTTACCACATATTTTTAAGGGTCCACCTCATTAGTTATGTTGGTAAAAGATCTCCCTTTCTCTCTAGGCCTCAAAGGTTGTTTCCATCATTTATCTTCAACAACCCTTAGCATAGTGAATTGATTCACATAGTGTCTTTTTTCCTTTAAATTGATACACTGGACAATAGACTTGGGGTTGTATAGACCATTTCTTTCTTCCATGACATTGGTGGTTTCTCCCATTAGAATTAACTAGTTAGGAATCCTTCCTTCCTACACCAAAATCATTTCTATGTACCCTTCAAACAATTTATGGGATGTAACTTCTTCCACTTTTGACAAGTTTTATGTTGAATTTTTTTCCATAAAGGAATTTCTCCATCTTTCCCCTAGAATTAAACACCATTATCCACTTCATATATTTAGACCCAAGTGACCCTTGAGATTCACATATCTCCATTTTGGATTTGAGGGAACATCAGATAATTTCTTCATATATATCAAAGTCTCAAATCCCAAAATATTTTCATAGGCATATCTTTATCTCACCAAAAAAGTTGTTATCATTTCATTCAAGGTCAATGATAAAGTTAGAGGAAAATAATAAAATTATTATGAAGTTCTCATATGCCCCAAAGGGATTCATCATCCCTTTGAAATATTCTAAGGAAATACATCTCCATTTTTAGTTAGAGAGTGTGAGGAAAATATTTTTCAATTTTTTTTGAAATTTATTCCACTCCATAACATCGATCACTTCATCAGGGTTTTATTTTTTGTCAATCCCCACCATTGAACAACTTCTCCCTAATTATAATAAACTTCCATCATGACCTTCTCCTAATTAGATCATTAAAGGTGTAGAATATTTTTTCAATGATATTGATCCATTGTTCCATGATTATGGGATCAGAAGATCCATTTAAAGCTATATACCATTGTCGCATAAAAGGTGGAATTTCATATTTCGCTTTCTTAGGGGGGATGTGGTTTTTCCCCTAGATTCATGTTTTGGTTTATAATTTTTGGTACTTGATTAAGTATTATTAAGAATATAATGAATATTTATACTATTGGGATAGAAAACTAATTATCGTACTCATCACATTGTGCATCATAATTGTTGTTAACTCGGTTTCTCTTATTATCATCCACTAACTAAAATAAAGGGAATATTTGTGATCAGAATTTTTTTACTCTTAAAAGATTTAAAATGAAGCTAAAAATTTTTAATAGATAAATATTAGATAAAATTAATTAATTAACCTTTCATTTATATGTTTTAATCTAAGTTATAAATGTATTATTTCTTAACATAAAATTTTATGGTCATTTTTTCCCTTCATGAGGTTCATATGGAGCTTGGGAATTTACCAAAAGGATACCCCTTGGAGTTTCAAACTAATTGTGTATCAAGGATGCTTTTACATTCACCAGGTGGAAATCAATTTAATACCCAATGCACCCTTTTGGGGTTATTTTCCCTAGGTATAACTATATGGACCCACACATTTCATAAATAAATACCATAAATTTATAGATGAATATCCATTACATAACTTAAAAATCCATGCTAGAATGTTTTAGCTCTATCTCCTTCGGATGCATGGACAAATAAAGAACTTTTTCATAAGTGATATAAATTATCTCCCACTAAGTTATTAATAAATAGTAATATTCCTATACATATCATACATAACATTTTTAGTCATAACCTGGGGAAAGGAAACATAAGAAATGGTGACCTCATATTCTCAATAAGTGTAATCAAAGAAGATATCAACATAACAGGTTTATAAAGGAATGAAAATATGATAACAACATTTGAAAACCACACCCTAAATATCATAGATCATAAACTTGAGTCATGGAATAAATCTTGTAATTTCATAATATATGAACCATAAATGAATCAAAGAAACATATCATTGGAAGAATACCTAAATTTGTGGCATACACATAAGAATAGAAAATAATTTTCTTAGTCAAGGATCATTTCCAAGCCAATCACAGTGGAATGTTTTTAATCTCCAAAACATAACAGTAGTCACGGATTAATCCCAAGACTATAAAAGTGGATAGAGTCTCTTCCTGAACTAGGTTCACTCCTAATTCTAGTCTTATTTATCCCATGAGATATAAATTTTTAACCAATGAATTGGAGGGAGGTATAGGTCCCACCCATCACATAATGAAAATCATACATATTTATACAACAATATCATAAAACATTCCTCGTATTAGAACCTGTGAAATTAATTAGGTTTCATTAATATTTCATCACAACCTAACCCATGTAAAAGAAATGGGTTTCATAATTATTTCTCCATTTCAACATAGAATAACCCATGGAAAAGGAATGGGTTTCATAAAAATATTTTCATCCAAAATGTAAACCATATATATAAAAAATAATGATGGTATAATTGGACCATATCGCCAGTAAGTATCAATTAATATTCAAGGATGTCATATTAAATGAAAATTTATTTTGAAAAATCACTTGGATAATTTTTTATTGAAAATAACCTTTACACTTTAAAAAACTGTTTTAAAATATAAAAAATTCAAATTATTGAAGAAAAAATTTCCCCTGAAAGTAAACTTTGAAACCTGTAAAATAAGTTTAAAATCATTGAGTAGTTACGATGGGACAAAATAAAATTCATGAATTTCACTTTAAAATGAATATTTCTTTAACATTTTTGGAAAGAAGTCAAATGTACCTCATTCGAAAATTGACAACAAGATTGATTTTGTAAAATTTTATAAAAATACAATCATGGGTATAAATGAATAAAACCATCATAATATAATATTAAAATAATTCTTTAAAATAATTTATAAAACATGGTTATTGATAAAAATGGGTTTTCGATCAAAGAGACAAATAATGTTAATTTTTCTTAAAAACATTCTTTTAGGATATTGATTAAATAAAGCATGGTAAATGAATAGAAAAAATTTAATTTATAACATTAACCACTAAATAAGAAAATAAAATTTTTTCTTGGGAGTTACGTCATATGATATCATCATTGGAAACATAATCATAAACAATCCTCATAAACAATGAGATTATAAGATCAAACCCATACCTCTTTGTAACGGTTGAGTCATAATCCCCACGAAAGAAATAACTATATATTCACCTATATATACCAATAAATTTCACATTAATAATAAAAAATTATATTCATGGGTTATATATACATCAAAAAAAAGAAAAAATTGGTGAATATTGCATGTGTCCCATGGAAATAAACCTGAGACAAAAATACCCTTAAATCAAGTCTCAATGTTCATTATACACATTAAAACCTCCTCAATAATAAATATAGGTTTTTTATAAATAAATTATAGAACCATTCTCATATAAATCACACCATTTAATGTTTACTTATGACATTTTATTACCTATCTATTAAGCGATGTGTTCTTAAAATCATGTTTGAGGTAAAAAATTCTTCATTTTTTATATATTTTTTGGTTATATATATTTGGCCCTTTTACTTTGATCATGGATCCATAATCTAAAAAATGTAAAACATTATAATAATATAAAATATATTTATTATTTATGGTTCTATATTAAACCATTATAATTAGATATAGAAAATTAATTATGTTGTTCATGGAGATAGTAGTCCATAAGGACGCATAAACATTGTTTCTATTTTATCAAAAGATGGTATGAAAAAAAGGTAAACATTAATTAACCATTCAAAAATAATTTTTATATCATATATATCATATATATTTATTTAATATTTCCTTATTTCCATCCAAGTAAAAATAAAATGAAAAATTTATCATGACACTTTGTGGAGGCGGTAGTCCACACGTACACACGAGCATTGTTATCATGTTCCAAAAGCTTAAAATGTAAAAAATTAAATGTGATATTATAATTCAAGGAGTGTAATTATTTCATAAATATGATATAAATACTTTTAATTCATAATTATATCCATAATTAATATTTGGTTATGAAAAAAGAATAACATTGGTTTGTGAGGTGATAGTTCGTCAAACACACGATCGATTAATTTGTTTCCCATTTGATGGGAGAGGATATGGATATAAGTCATTAAATTTTAATAATAAAATATATGTATATGTTAGATAATGATTTTACTATATGTATATTGTTTAATAATATTCATAAGAGTTATTGGATGAAATAAAATTAAAATGCATGGTTGAGGACTATACTTCTTCTTGGGAGAACATATTTAGTTTCACACCTAAATGCTTATTAATAGGTTTAATAATAAAACAAAGTAATCTAGGATGTGGGTGTGGAAGTAATTAATGGATTATTAATTATTTTTATAAAACAAAATGCTTTGTGAGTGTGAATAGAAGAGGATATGGGATTCCTTTTTTAAGTGGGGGAGATAAAACACTATGAATTTTGGAAAGGAAAAAAATATACCCATGTTTTTAAAATTAAAAAAAATCATTAAAAAATGGCCGATTATAGAAGATTAGATAATATAATGTAGAAATACATCAATATTATTGTATTTTGACTTGTTTTTATGTTATTTTAGGCCATATTTATTTAGTTTACACTCGGTAATCTTGTTCTAACATTAATCACAGTAATTAATTTTTTACTATTTAATAATATTAATTATTAAAAAATTAATTTTAAATTATTATATAATATTAATTAATATTATTCAAAATATAAAATCCATTTTTCTTAATTTAATTCACAGAATTGGAATAATGTTATGGAAAATTAAACCCACAGAAGTGATAAAAAAGTTGTTCTCTAAAGAAAAAAAATCATAAGTTTGAAAAGTTTTAAAATAAACACTCAATATAAAGGTGATTAAAATGAACTAAATTGGATAATTTAAGATATTATTGAACTAATTTAATTTTAAAACTATTTTAAAAAATATGACTTGAAAATTATTTTAATAAAAATGATTTTTTTAATAAAAATCAGAATTTTTCACTATTCATTAAAAAATTATACTTTTCTTAAAATATAAAAAATTAAACCTAATATATTTTTGATATGAGGAATCCAAAAATATAGATCATTTTGTAAATTAAATTTTAAATGATGAAAAATTAATTTTATTATTTGTAAAAAAAATGAAATAAAAAATATTTCCTTTTTTAGAAAAAATGTGTTTTTTATACATATAATAACATTTATGAAAACTAAGAACTTATTTATCAATATATATTATTTATATAAAACCAAAATATTTTTATAAAAATTATTTATTCCTATTCATATTTCCATGTTTAATGGATGGGTTATAATTGTCTTTTTTAATTAAAAAAATTAATATTATATCACCATCCATTAAAACTTAGTGTTGCATGTTAAGAAAGCTAAATAAGAAATTAAATTTATTTGAAAAAATATATTTCATAAAATATTGGTTTTTTACGTTGTACCAACCTTAAAAGGGATTTATATTTGGAAATTATATCACTTTGATTCAAACATATGATGATGTGTTTGCCTTATCATATCCTTAAGTTCCCATGTATCATCCTCAAGTTGGTTGTTTCTCTATAAAACATTAACTTGGTGAGTGATATGGTATCGTAGAACATTATATCTATGATTTATAATATATATAGGGTTTTATACATTTGAAAAATCATCATCTTGTGGTATGTCCTCTGATTTTAGTACATGTGAAGGATAATGTATTTACTTCAACAAGAGTGATACAAGGAACACATTGTAGACTTGAAAGAGTTCCAATGGAAGCTCCATGTAATAAGCAGAAATCCTCACTCAATAGAAATCTGTAAATGGATAACATACCTAGGTATTCACTTTCCTATCTTCCCAAATCTCATAACTTTATACCATTGAGAAATTAATAAGAAAACCATCTAACTAATTATAAACCCTATATCACACCAATTATTGTCGGCATAAATTTTATGTCATCCCTAAGATAACATGATGTGTTATTGAATAGATTTATCTTTATATTCCATTTCCTCATAAATACCAAGTCCTAATAGATTTCTTTCTCAAACTTCTTCTAAACATCTCAGAGTTCTATATTCTTTCCATAGAGGGATTCAAATAGTTCCATATGAATACTTGAGTGAAATCTATAGTTATAAGAAAACAAGAAAAGAGGAATGTGTTGATCCCAACCACTATATCCATATAAAATGGTCATAGAATATTCTCTAGGGTTTTAATTAATATCTTAGACTGACCATCAGTTTGAGGATGATAAGAAATGCTAAAACTTAACTCTACATACAGGGCATTCTGATGACTTCACCAAAAGTTTGAGATAAACCTTGGATCCTAATAAGATACAATAAAATGTGGTACTCCATAAAACATTATATCTTTTTTAATGTCTATAAAAGAAATTTTAAGAGGTGAAATTTTATACCCCATATAGAATTAGGCCCTTTAGATGTTTTTAGGAGTCTAAAAAATCCATTGTGATGTTTTTCCATGTCAATTATAGTATTATAAATGGTTGTAAAATCCCATTATAATTTTGTCTCTATGTATTAACTTATTAATATACCAAGCACCGAGATACAACCTATGCAATATCTCTATTCACACTAACCCTCTATAAATACTCATTAAAATCTCTATACATCTTTTAACTTCTATGAGAAATGGATAATTAATAACTATGATAATAATATAGTAGCTCCTCTTTCAAATATGGTATGTATAGAACATGTACACTATTCCATAACCTTATCATTTTATCATAATCATGGTTACTCTCAGGAAAAATTTTGACCTTCTTCAGTCGCTCTACATCTTACTTATATTCTTACAAAATCTTTATTCAGGTAGATGGTTGAACACTCATTTTAAAATGGTAATATTTTTCCCCTTTTCTCAATATTTACATATCCATCCTTTTGAAATCCATAAATATTAAAACTATTTTGATCCTCGTCAAATATTAGCTACCATTACCATTTCAAGATAATGCATTATATACCTTGTTCAGTTTCCCTAGCTGGAAATCTATTGAGTAGTTGAAGTTACAAGGATAGAAGAGCAACTGATAAGGGGATATTAATTAGTTGTTCATTTTTTGTAAGATTCAATACTTTTCAAAATGTAACCCATGCAACCTGTTAAGATTAATTTTATTGTCATTTTTTTGTAAACACTCATTCATGCAAACATAGGAAATAAAGTAAATCACACAAGATTTATAAGGGTCAAACTCAGTGTGAGAACCTATATCCATTCCATAGCCACTCTAGTGGGTCTATGAAAATTCACTATGAATAATGAGTGAGTAAAACTTGTGCCAACTCCCATTAGACAACTTCTATCTCCTGATAAGAAATATTATACTAACTCCCATTAGTTTATGATGTTTTCTTATAAAACAATTTATCCAAACAAAAGAATAAAGACTATGTCAAAACTTCTTCACAATTGTTCAGTCTGAATCCTCAATCTGATTTGGTTGGATCTGATTTTTTTAGTTTGATAAGATCAATATGATTCTCCCAAAATGATAAGATTGGATCTGATTCTCTCGATATGATGAAAGAATATTTATAGGCAACTCAAAAAATGAAATTGTAAAACTTGAAAATTTTCCCCACTTCCTTAAATTTCAAAAAATCCAAAAATCAATCACATTATATCTTCAACTTTTAATTATTCATTCCTCCTTATATTTCTCTGATATTTTTGAAAAAATGAATTTCAAGTTCAACTTCTTCAACTCTTTATAAAAAAACTGGGATTTTCTTTTTGAGTATTCTTGGTAATAAGCTCCTTACAATCTTTTTTTCTTTCTCAATTCATTATGATCAATTTATTTCTTAGCTCATTATGAATTATTTTCCTTCTTAGATCATTATGAATTTGTTTTCTTCTAATATCATTATTAATTCTATTTCCTTCTCATCTCATTAAAAATGTTGTTTCCTTATAATCTCAGTAAGAATTAATTCTTCACTCTATAACTTTGAAATTCTTCAAACTGAATCATCTTTAAACATTTTGACATCTTTTAACTACTGATTCGGGTGCATCTAGAACTAATACCATCTTTATGATTCCTCCATTTCTTCAAATGCTTTTATGATGACATTTTTCATGATTTGTGAGAACTTCTTTATCAGCAAATTATCATATTATTTTATTTTATAAAGTATGAAAACTTGTTAATTTTTTACATTACTTTCTTTAAAAACCCTCTTCAGCATCATTACGAATTTCATTCTTAGAAACTAATTTTTATAATCATGGAAAATACATACATACTATAATTAAAAATATTGGCCTCTAATTACTATGAATATGATGATATTTAATGTCATGTCGATGGATCTGAACCAGTTCCACTCAGTATGAAAACCTGAATACAAAAACCTATGTCCAAAAAACACATTTCTCCCTTTATGTTTAGATTTAAAATATCAATAACTTTACACTTTTTTAAAAACATCATTATGATGGAATGGATCTAATTAGTAAAAACAAAACATTATTTAATAAAAAAATTATTTCTCAACAAATAAAAATACTATGTTAAAACAATTATCAAAAATGTTATTCAATATCCCCCTTTCTATTTGTTGAAACCCCTTGTTAACAACTTTTCAAACTCTCATAATTTTCTCAAAACTCAACCTTTTTTATCAAATCATGTTTTTAAACTTTTATTAAAAAATTTCCTTTCTTAAAAGAGAGTGTTCTTACACCACACTACTAGAAAAAGTAATGTTTCTTAAATATGTTCATCCATAGGTGACATGAAAATTTTACATACATGTAAAGATAAACTCCCACTCACTTTTCTTTTTCTCTTAATTTTCTTTTTCTCTCCCCCACTCTAAGATAACCACATATTCATATTATTTTAATAAAGATAAGTAAAAAATTCTTCCAAAGTAAAAAATTTATTACTTTCTCTCCCCCGTTTTCAGCATAATCCAAAGCATGATGTGGGTCCTTACTTATGAGTTTTAGTAAGTCATTGGAGGAGGATGAACATAAAGTTGCAGCCTCAATTCCTCAAACCTTTCTTTAAAAATTTATTTTTGTAAATATATCATAAGTATGATAATTTGTTAAATGTATTCCAGCAAAACATCTCTAGAAACAACTTTTTCTTTTATAAAATGAAACTTTATATCAATGTATTTTAATCCTGAATGCTAGACAGAATTTTTAGAAAGATCAATTTCACTCTTATTATTGCAAAGTGTCTTCAATGGCTTAGAAACTTTTAGCTTCAAATATTCTAGCTGAGTTTTCATCCATAACATTTGAGTATAATCCTTAGTAGGTGTAACATATTCAAATTTAGATGTGCTAAAATTTACTGAAGTTTTTTTCTTACTATGCCAACTCACACAACATTCAGCCAAGAAAAATGTTCTTCCTGAGGTTTATTTTCTGTCATTACAATCTCCATCCCAATTGACATCAATATATACTTGAAGAATAATTTAAAAATTTCTTTTATATAACAACCCATGTTAATTTATTCCTTTGAAATTTCACATTATCCTCTTTACGGCTAACATATGTGATTATTTTTTATTATTTTGATACCTTGTACAGAAATTCACAACAAAAACCATATTAGGCCTTGAGTTTGTAAGGTAAATAATACTTCTTATCATCTTCCGAAAGTCTTTTTGATTCACAATTATTCTATATTCATCTTTACTCAACTTTGTGCTCACTGAAATAGGAGTAGAAACTTCTTTGGATTTATCCATTCCAAACTTTTGTAATAATTCCTCAACATACATTTCTTGGTATAGGAAAATGTACTTTTCTATTTTTTGAACTTTTAATCTAAGGAATAAATTTAATCCTTCCAACATTGACATTTCAAAATTCTTCATTATTTCTTTAGCTAATTATTTATGGAAAAATTCTTTATCCCTAGCAAAAATTATAACATTTATATAAATAATTATAATTAGAGCTTTAGATTCAACATCTTTAACATATAATCTGCTATCAACTTTTCTTTTAGAAAATTTTAACTTTCTTAAAAAATTTTCATGTTTTGAATACCAAGAATATGGATCTTGTTTCATTCCATAAAAATCTTTCTTCAGTTTACAGACTTTATTTTCATCCTCTTCAAGTAGAAACCCACAAGGTTGTTCAATGTAAACTACTTCCTAAATATAACCATTTAAGAAATATGATTTTATATCTATATAATAAACTTTTTAATTCGGATGATCAACCATATCAAGAAACATTTGACTAGTTTTTAATATTACAATTTGGGAAACATTTAATCAAAATCCATACCTTCCACCTATTCATATACTTTACAAATAAGTCTTGGTTTTTTTATTGAAACTTCTCCTTGATTATTCAATTTATTTATAAAAAACCGCTTTTTCTAATAACATTTTTATTTTTTGGTCATCAAACAAGTTCCCATGTTTCATTCTTATTGATCTGATCCAACTCCTCTTTAATAGCATCGATCCATTCTTTGTGTTGAATGGGTTATGAAACTGACTATGGTTAAACTTTTGAGATAAGTGAAGTTTTATTTTATAATCTCAACTTTACTCTGGTCTAAATTGGATCCATATGATTTCCCATAAATTTTTCAGACTCAATGTATTTTTTTAAAGTTAGAAATTTTAATGTTTCTTTACCAATAAAACTTTCCTCATCACATGAATTTTCTAAATCTTTATAAGTATTTTTTTACTTACTTCCACAATTAATGGAAATCTCTATTTTATCATCCTCAGTATTTCTCAAAAACTTTTGTTAAAGAATTTCAAATTTCAATAACTTTAAAATCATATGAATCCGCTAAATTTTTTAAATGTTTGTTCAAAAATTTGTAACTTCATTCATTTGGTTAACAATACATGAACATTCCTTCCTTATATGTCTCATCAAACTTTCATAAATATGGATTTTTTATTTTAGGAAAACACAGACTTCTAAATACTATAAAGTATTCCAATGATTTATTTTTTTATACCACATTTTCTATGGAGTCATGTTTGTTTTTTGTCCCAAAAAACATCTTTTCTAAACATGTACAGCAGTATGAATAGATTTTTTCCATTAAAACTTTGAATGTTTGTATTATTCTAACATACCTCTTCACATTTCCACCAAGATTTTGTTCTTTCTTTTTGCTACTACATTTTTTTTAGAGTAGAGGGAGAACTATTCTGATATTTCATACCATGTTTTCTCATATAATATTCAAAAGCATTTCATATCAATTCAGTACCATTATCTGTTCTCAATTTCTTTAAATAAGACCATGTTTCTTTCTCAAATTCTTTTCTAAAAAACATAATCATTTCTATAGCCTCTAACTTATGTTTCATAATCATGATTTTTTTTATCTGAGTGAAATCATCAATAAAAGTGATAAAGCATAAATCTATTTTTTTATTGATGTCTCATTCGCCCACATAAATCAAAATGAATAAGTTCACAAGGTCTGGTAGATTGAATCTCTATTCTCTTATGACTTTTTTAATCATATTTCCTTTCTTCCTAGGAATACAAACATCTTCATATCTTCTTTTCAATTATGTAAAATTTTGAATATAGCCAACTTTAGAAAAAAAATCATACTTTTTTGTCCAAGTTTCCCAAGTCTTTAGTACCGCATTTTTTTCCATCTTCAGCACTCAATTAACTGGAATTATTGAATTCTTCTATTTGAAACAGATTCCTACTTGTTTTTTCACCTTTTTTAATAACTTGTCCATATTTTATACCTTTAATGATGGAAAATTTTATTATAAAAACAAATTATTTTACATCATCACAAACTTTAATTATATTATGTAAGTTATTTTTTGGCCTATCAAAAAATAAAACTTCTTTAGATTACAACTTTTCATATTCAATCACATTCATTCTGATTCCTCTAATTTTTAAATAATTATCATTATCGTAGGTAACTGCTCCTCCATCATTACATTCAACATGTCTCATGATCTTTATATCACCTTTCGTATTTTAAGAACATCCACTATCAAGTATCCATGGTTTATTCCTTTCACTAGCTTCCAAAGTTGTCTCAACAAAAGAATCTATTTCCTCAACTATTTTTTAAGCTTCCTTTTCTTTTATATCATAAGGAATTTGCTCTATATAGAGTTTTATACATATTTCATCTTGATGACCAACTTAATATTATATTCCACAAACTTATTCTATAAATTCAAATAGATTTTTTGTTCGAAAGTTTCTAATATCTTGAGAATTCAATTTTAAAACTTTTTATAAGCTAGGAAAGTAACTCATTCTACTTATACTATATATTCTAATTTGCTAAAATATTATTTCAGGTAGAGATATGTTATGAAAAAATTATATTACCTATTCTCATAGATTTAACAACACCAGAAATAGCCATAAAATCTTGATTTTCAATTTAAGAAAGATATTTCTTTGTAGAAACCAAATTGAGTTTGATAACGTCTTTCCAATCTAACATACCCAGGACAAGGGAAATATTTTCTTTTGAGTTTGTTTTATACTTTTTTATATTTTATAGGTTTCTTAAATCCTTTATCCACCTAATATTTTACAATACATTTTTTGTAACCTAAAATGTTAATAGAATTAAATGAGATGTTATTTTTGTTGAGATAATATTCACCAAATTCTCGTATTGATCCTTCTTAGAAACTTTAGAGGCCTCAGTTTTTACTTATGAAGCTTTGTTTAAGTTTTCATTCATCTTCCTCATGGTACTTTTGGACTCAAGAAGTTTTTATTGAAAATTATTAACTCCTTATTTCTTAACTTCCATCTTCTTACTAAGTTCTTCAATCATATTTCCCTATTTATAAATTCTATGTTTGTAACTTAAAATCTCCTGAATATACTCTTACTTCTTATTGATAACATCTTTTCTTCTATTAGAAACTTATTCACAAAGTTTCTTAATTAATATAATTTATTTTTTAAGAGTTTTGTTTTTATCAAGATGTGAAATGTGTTATATTCTGAGTTGATACCATCTATAAGATTCTTTACCACCTTCTTCACTCTCTGAGAAATATTTTGTTTTCTTAACTTTTTCATTGAATGTTCTAAATTTTCTGAACATTCATATTCAAAAGAATTTTTTTAATTGAGTCTAATTCAACTTTATTACTCAATATAAATGTTTTTCAATAAACTTATTCTAATATTTGCTGGAAGACATTTTTTATTCATCATTTTTATTCCACTTCTTCTATAGAGTTTTTTCATCAGAATCATCTCTATATCTCCAACCTTCTTCTTGGGTAAATTCATAGTAAAGTGTCTAATTCAACCACATTCAAAATATTTGAGGGGAATTTTACCTCTGTATTTTCGTCATCATCTCAAATAGTTTTTAGAGATAAGAGACAAACTCTTATCATTAAACTCATCATCATCCTTATCTTATGACTCACAATGATCAACTTCTTCAACATCTTAGGTTTTTATCTTTCTCATAGCTTCAAAAGACATTTCATCTTTCATATTATTTTTAAATATAAGATATTTTCTCATTTCATCCACAATAATAAAGTTATGAAATTCATAAAGAGATAAATCATCCTTATCTTATAAAGAGAAAATTTTAGAATCAAACATATCTATAAAGTTTCTCATAAGTTTATTCATAATTGTAAAATATTCCATAACATCTTAAAATCCTCTGATGTTGCAAAAAATCATTTAATCTTCTAAATTATTCATCAATTATTTATTCATCTCTCATTATGATATATTCATCCTTACGACACTATATTTGTAGTTTTTATTCGTTAACTTTAGTATGACCTTTTAAAACACTTTCCATATTGTCCCACATGCTTTTTAAAGTTTTTATACCCATCTCCTTTTAACAAACATTTTCAAATAAGGACATAAGGATTATATTTCTATATTTTCTATTAACTTATATATTTTTCTACTCATAAAATTTCATGTTAGTATCTTTATCAATAGGTGGAAAACTAATTGTAGTAGCATCAATAACTTCCAGACCAATAAATATGTGATAAGGGGTCATCAACTTTTTTCATCCATCAAATGTATAAATTTCTGTACTCTTGATAGAATTTATATTATCTATGATAAGGATTCAACAAGGGAACCTCTCTTTGATTCCAATTTAAGTTACAAGTATCTAATAACAACTAATAAAGGGGAATTGAATCAGTTGTTAACTTTTTAGAAGTTTTAATACATTTCAAAACATAACCCCTATGACCTATTTAGATTAATTTCCTTATCATATTTTTATAAATACTCATGAATGAAAATATAGGAAAAAAATTAAAGCACACAATATTTACAAGTTTCTAACTTAGTGTTAGAACCAACATCCTTATCATAGCTACTCCCTTGGGTCTATGGAAATTAACTTTAAATAACCAGTGAATAAAATTTGTTCCAACTCCCATTAGACACCTTATATCACTTGATAGGAAATATTATACTGAATTACTTAAGTTTAAAAATTTTTCCTTTAAAAAACTGATCCAAACAAAAGAATAAATACTTTGTTGAAACTGGTACATAATTGCTCAGTTTGAATCCTCATTCTAATTTGGCAAGATATGGTTTTCTCAATCTGATGATATCAATATGATTCTCTCAATATTATGCGTCTGGTTCTGATTCTATCAATACAATGAGTCTACATCTGATTCTCTCAATATGATCGACTCAATATTATGAACAAATTATCAATCTATAAAACTCAAACTCTTCTCAAATTCTAAATAGGATCTTTCTCAGCCAGATCTTCTCAATACGATCTTCCTTAATATGATCTTGCTCAATCCATTAAAAAATCTGTTATCTATCTAATCCTCATCATGATGTCTCCATCCAAAAAAAATTCACTTGAATTATTAAGATATCTACCTTTTTTTCTTATGTTAAAGTTAATAATGAATGAATTATTTGAGAAACTATTTATAGTCAACTCAGAAAACAAAAGCAGAAAACATGAAAATTTCTATGCATCCTTAAAATTTCAAAATATACTAAAATCACTCACATTTAATATTTAACTTTTACTTCTTAAATCTCCTTTATATTTATCCAAGATTTATGTGAAAATAAATTTCAAGTATTACCACTTCAACACTTTATAAAAATTCTAGAATTTTCTTTTTGAGACTTCTTTGTAATCAGCTCATTACGATCCACCTTTCTTTATCAGTTCATTATAATCTATTTGTTTAATAGATAATTACAAATATATTTATGTATCAAATCATTATGAATCATTTTCCTTCTTATATCATTACAAATTTTGTTTCCTTCTCATATCATTATGAATTTTTTCCCTTATCAGCCCATTCTGAATTAATTCTGTACTCTATAACTTTCAAATTTTTCAAACTTCATTTTCTTTAAACATAATGAAATATTGCAACTTTTGAGTCTGGTACTTGTGGAACTAATAAAATCTGTAAGATTCCCTCATTTCTTTAAAAGCTTTTATCTTGGTATATTTCAAGATTTGTGATAACTTCTTGATCATAAAATCATCGTCTAGTTTTTATAGAAAGTATGAAAAAATTATAATTCCTCGCATTACTTTCTTCAACAAACCTCATCAGTATCATTACGAATTTCAATATCATAAATTTATTTTTCTAATTTTGTAAAATAAAAACATACTATAATCAAAAATATCTACCTTTAATTCTTATGAATCTGATGATCTTCAACATCATGTCGATGGATCTGAACCAGTGTCACTCAGTCAGAAAATCCAAGTCTGGAAACCAATGTTCGGAAAATGATTTTTCTCCCCCTTTATGTTTGGATTCAAACTCTTAATAACTTTAAATTTTATTATAAAACTTATTATGATAGGATTAGATTCCTTAAAAAACATTATTTAACAAAAAACTTAGTTTTCAACTAATAAAAATACTTTTTAAAAACAATTATCCCAAAGGTTATTTAATAGTAATCATATTTAATTATCTCCAACAATCCAATATAACACATATTCAACTCATTCTATGTGAATATATACTTTAATATTTTATTATTAACATATATATCACAACCTTCACTATAAAATTAATTTCACCATATCATTAATGAAAAAATTACCACAACTAACTCCAAATCAAGAGTTGGGTAATTTTACTCGATAACGATCAATTATCTTGAAGAATAAGCTATAACCATTTCATTATTCATGAGAATGCATCCCATTTCCTTAATTGATGCATTATTATAGATTATAAACCCTTCTCCATTGTAATTTAATCCATTTATAGGAGCACTGACTGACCTTCTCATTATTTAATTGAAATTTTCCTCACATTTATCCATCTAAAATAACTTGGTTCCCTTCCAAGTTAAAATACTGAGTAGATTATATAGTTATGAGAAAAACTCTACAAAACATTGATAATGTCCATAAAAACCAAGAAAATTTCTTATCTCAGTCACAATGGTTAGTCTGTTCCAACATTCAACAATTTTTTCCTTTAATGGATCCACTGATATACCTTCTCTTGAGATTATATTATCCAAAAATAAAAACCTTTTAAAGCCAAAATCCACACTCTATAAATTTTTTAAATTTTTTCTCTTTTAAGGTCTCCATTATAATTATCAATTGATCTTCATAACCTTCCATACTCTTTTAATAGATAATAATATCATATATAAATACTACCATAAACTAATCAAGGTAATATATAAAGACTACATTCATTAAATCCATGAAGATATCAAGGGAATTAGTAAGAAAAAATGATATCAATATGTATTCATAGTGTCCATACCTTCTGCATAATGTTGTCTTGGGTATATTCTCTTTATTAACCCTTAATTGATGATATACAAAATGAAGGTAAATCTGGGAAAAGTATTGATCTCCACACCGTTGATCAGACATGTCATCAATACAAAGTAGGGGATACGTATTCTTGATTGTGATCTTGATCATATCCCAATAATCAATGAAAAGTCACATTAATCCAAATTTATTATTAAAAATTAGGTTCACCCCAAGGTGACACATTAGTATGAATATATCCATTTCTAAGATTCTCCATGATTTCCTTCTTCAATTCTTACAACTAATTCAAGGCCAATCTATGGGGTTATTTTAAATAGGTGTGGTATCGTGTAAAAGTTACATTGGTAAATAAACTTCAGGGTTTAGTAGAAGAGTGGTAAAATCTTCTAGAAAGGCTTAAAAAAATTCCCATGCAATAGGCATATCATCAATTTTGATTTTCTTCCCAACCATCGAAGATATAAACCTATTTTGAAAGAGAATACAAAACCATAAAAAGGATGTGATTTCCATTGGAATTTAATATTTATCATCACATTAATATATGATCATAAATTTTATTATAATATCAAAGTTAACTTTACTTCCTTGTAAATTTATGTGGGATTTATATTTATAAATCCAATCCATGCATTGGATAACACAAATTTCAACTAGAGGAAGAATAATGAGGTCTTAAGTAATAACACTCCCACAAACTTCAATGTGATAAAAAAAATATTCTTTAGATGAAATAATATTTCTATTAGGGGGTTTTATGAATTCAACATCAAATAATTGACAGTGATCATTATAATTAACCTTCAGATTTTGGAAATGGCTAGCATATTTTACATACTTATTGTAAGATCCCGGTTTTTTTAAGGGTATGTTTTTTTGTGTTTGGGATTTAACCCTTTGTTTTTGGGGCTTTAAAATGTTTCCTAAAAGAGTGAGAGGCCTTGGGGGTGTTCCGGGGTCTTGGGGAAAAGAAGAAAGGAAATCTGGGCAAGACAGGTCAGGGTGCATGGCCTGCGCATGGCCAGGTAAACCATGCGGCATGCCCAGGCTTAACCGTGCGACCCTTCTTCCTCTGGACAGAAGCATGCGCACGGGTTGTGCACAGTTTGTCAAACTCTGCGGCTAAACCATTCGACCCCTCCTCCTTCGGATAGTGGCATGCACACGGTTTTCCAAACCGTTCGGACAAACCGTGCGGCCACTTAAAGTTGGGAAAAATTAAAAGTTTGCCACTCCAGGCTTTTAAACCCCAACTCAGGATTTCCTCTCATTTCATCCTTATTTACCCTAGGCACGAACCAAATTGCCCAAGAGCTCCAATAGATCGATATCCCTCATTTCTAAGGCATTTTTGGTGCTGTTGGTTGCGGATAAAAGATCCAGGTAAGGCTAATCCCATCCTTGCTTCTCTTTTTGGTTTAGGGTTTGTATCTTCTCTCCCTCTCATTTCGAAGCTCTAAAACCCTAACTTTTGGTTAATTTTAGTTTTAAGCTCCAAAGGTTGGTTGGATCAAGGTATAAGGGCTAGATTGAGAGTGCATTCAACTGCGGTTTTGAGGTAGGTGGTCTATAAGTGATATCCCATAGTTATTTGGGGATTTATGAATGATTAGTTATGTTCTAGTTTCCACTTGGTTATGTTTTGAATAACCTTGGCATGTTTGGTAATAATGGTGTTTAAAATGGCAAATGGGAACCCTCACGATCCTCTTGGGATGTGTTGGGATTGTCTTGACCTAATTAGGTCTATCCATGGGATGTGTCGGCTTTTCCCAAGTTTCAGGATTGTTATTAAACAAGTGGCCTTGTTGTAGTAAATTGTAGATCCCTTGATGAACATTTTGGCATGATTGGTTGAACTTGGAATAGAAGTTAGGTGATGCACCTAGACTTGGAAAAAACCTGGGGGTTATTTGAAATGGAATGAATGGTTAATTCATGAAAATGATGAACGGGTTAAATGGGTTAATGTGTAAACTGGTATAAGACCATAACGGATAGGTTATGGGTCTAATGTTCAATTCTTAGTGAGATAGGCATAACACATGGGAATTGGTTAAATGGTTAAATTATGTGAAATGGTAATGTGTTAATGGTTTAAGGCATGATGTGGATACCCATGTGCGTTTTTGTGAATAGTGTTTGCCCAAGGGAAATGGTTTGGATGGTTTATGGTTACTTATATATAAGCATGTGCACATGGCTTCATAGAGTGGGGTATGACATGAGGATCTACGCCCATGGGTCGAGCTAAGACTGAGGTTTTAAACTCCACCCTAAATGCATGGGTTAGGAAAGGGGACTAAGGGTCTATTCTCCTAATGGTTGCATCCACCCTGACTGAGGATTCGAGGTGAGGATATGGTTTCTATGAGGGGGTTAGTCATTGTGAGATTGGATAACCATGTGTTTACCCTCTTGAATGTGATTGTTGGCCTTAGAACCATGTAACATAATGAATGTGATTAACCCATGGAAATGTGATGAAATGGTAAGTGATGATAATTGGTAAAAAATGAATGGTAATGGAAATAGAAATGGCATTGACTCTAAACTTGTTAATGGAACCTTAATTCATTACTTGGAAATTATCATTCAAATTCCTTTTTCATGCACTACCTGTATATACTGGATGTTTTATAGACACTGTTGGTGGTGGCCTACTGAGTTGTAATCACACCCTGCATAGGCCGCCGTTGGGTACCTCAGCAGACTTCATGTTTTCAAGTCAGGAGAAGGGAAAAGGTCCTTGATAAATAGTGAGTGGACATGGGTAGCACTTGGTGGAGGATCCGGACTTGGAGTCGGGACCATTTTGGGGATTTTGGTCATTGTCTGTATTGGGGCTTTTGTTAACTCTTTCACTTGTAGTATGACATGGCATATTTATTGTTGGAAATGATGGTTATGCATGTTCCGCATTTATTTGTTATTGTTTCTCTTATTTGGTTTATTTCTTTTGTGGATTACTCTAATAAAAATGGGGTATAGTCACTCCACTTGAATCTGTAGACCCCCGCTGTTGGTCGGCAGCATTTGGCATATGGGGAGGCGCGCTTAAGGTCTAGTAACCACCCAGCTCGGAGCACAAATTTAGTGGATTCCGGGTTGGGGAAATTACAAAGTGGTATCAGAGGAGGTCTTTCTTCTCCTTCTCTCAGGTCTTGTTATTTGGGATTGTTATCCAAGGGTTAAGACATGTCGGGCCTTGGTAATGAGCTCATTCTTGGGAGTAGCTAACCTAGTTACGGGGGAAACCCAAGTCACCCTGGGATGGAATTGTTTTTCTTGGTTGTGTGATGTTACAATTGATGATATTTCACCATTGGTTGATGCACATGTGGTATGATGTGACTGTTTTATGATGTTTGGCTCATGGCATTAACGGCGTGAGGATTTATATTCATGCATCATTGTAGGCACCTAGGGAGATAGGTGACATGCATTGTGTTATGCACACGCACGAGGTGGGTGTGTGAGGCAGGAAAGTAGGGTGCATCGTGCATTTCATAAAATCAAGAAATAATGAGATGAATGAAATAACACAAGTGGGTAAGGATGAATGTATGGTAAATGGTGTTTAATGGAATGATGGGGTTTGAAACAAATTGGAAAATGTTGTTGGGTTAGTGTATCAAAAGTGGGTTGTTGTGGCTAGTAAGGAGTCTTTTGTGATGGACTCATGAATGTTTTATGGTATGAATGCTAAATCTCGTTCTTGGCATTGTAACGAAATGCCACCACGACGTCGGTTACCAGTTGGGAAACAGGAGTATGTTGCTGAGAAAACTCCTCCTTTAGAGGAGCAAGAAAATGTGGCAATTAATAAAGGTAGAGAAGGAAATTTATGGGAGAACTTGGCTCACCTTGTACAGATGATGGATCGGGACCCAGGGATGGTTGCACCGAGTATGTTTGAGCTGACTAGGGAGTTCCAGCTACATCACCCTCTGGCCTTCACTGGAGAGGGTGGGATAGAAGCAGCAGAGTTCTAGTTAGAGTCTGTCCAGACGATAATGGACCATCTGGAGAACCCTGTTGAAAAGCGAGTGAATCTGGCTGCTTATATGTTGCGAGGCCAGGCTAGGCGTTGGTGGGACCTTCAGGCTCAAATCGAGCAGGCTGAGGGAATGTCGTGGAAGGTTTTTCAAGAAAAGTTTCTGGAGCATTTCTACCCAGATAATTTGAGACAGGATCGGGTTGCAGAATTTATAATCTTGACTCAGGATCGCTATCGGTGATGGACTATGCTAGTCGCTTCACTGATTTGAGACGCTTTGTCCCAGTGTTAGTAGGGTATGAGGCAGTAGTAGGAAAGCGTTTCCAGGATGGGCTGAGACATGAGATCAGGTCTCAAGTAAACATCTTACGATTGAAGAGGTTCGCAGAGTTAGTAGATCAGCCACTGATCTTGAAAGGAAACCTAAAGGGAGCTTCGGGTAGTGGGCTTGTGGTTTCAGTGGGACAGACGAGCGGTGCAGCTACCGAAGGTTGAAAGAGACGCCATGAGAGCTCACAGCATAGTGGAAGTGTGCAAAGTGGCTGGAAGAGAGGGTCATCCTATCAGATTGGGAATCCAGTGTTCTTCTATCTGTTCAATAGTCCGGGTCATATGCGTGGTCAGTGTTCTTGACCTCCAGTTGAGTGTCATTTGTGTGGCAGGATGGCGCATGTGCAGAGATTCTGCAGAAACCCTGAGTAGGTGGGTGAGCATGATGGTGAGAAGCAAGTGCCAGGTACGGGAAGGGATCAGTTTCCCCATATCAGTAAGGCAGTTGGAGCTTCATAGGCCGTACTGGCATGGGCGGTGGATGTGGAACTTTAGGGAAGGATCACTAATTCCAGAAGGGCAGTGCAGCACAGGGCGTTTAGGCTGGGGCCCAAGGTAGAGGGGCAAGTTAGCTTCAGGCAGTTCAGTTTGCGCCTAGTGGTGGCGAGGCTAGACCGTCGACTGTTCAAGGTATGATCCTTTTAGCTTCTAATTTTTCTAGTGCATTCTTTGACATAGGTGCCACACACTCTTTTATCTCTGGTCAACTTGTTGTAGTTCTGGGTCTACCTGTGGAGAGGGTGTGTGGAGTTATGTCGATTGACACTCCATTGGGGGTGCGGGTTGAAGATATCAAGTAGTGCAAGGGATGTTCCCTAGAAGTTGGTGGGTATCATTTTCTATAGGGTTTGTTCGTTCTCGAGATGTTAGGGTTTGACTTCATCTTTGGAATGTATTGGTTGGTATTGTATCAGGCGCACATAGACTTTTATCGTCGCAGAGTATCGTTCAGGTCACTGAGGGTGACTCTTATGTTTATCATGGCGAATGGAATGTTCGAGTAGGGCATGCAGGACCTTTTGTTCAGCGGTTGAATGGACACATGGCCCAAGTGGCATGTCTCATGATTGATGACAATGAAAGAGGAGAACAGTCTATCTTTACTCCCATGGTGGATCGGTTTTAGGATGTGTTTCCTGAGTATTTCTTGGGGTTACCACCCAAGAGGGATGTTGATTTCACAATCGAGTTGCTGCCGGGAGCGGAGCCAGTTTCTATTCTGCCATACCGAATGGCACCGGCAGAACTCCAAGAACTGAAGGTTCAGCTTGAGGAGTTGGAGCGTAAGGGGTTTATTCATCCTAGTACATCTCCTTGGGGATCTCCCGTGCTTTTTGCAAAGAAGTTTGATGGGTCCTTGAGGTTTTGCATTGACTATCAAAAGTTGAATCAGATGACAGTGAAGAATTGGTACACTCTTCCTAGAATTTATGACCTATTTGATCATTTTATGGGTTCATCGGTGTTTTCTAAGATCGATATGAGGTCGGGTTATCACCATTTGAGGGTGAGGTCTTTTGACGTACCACGGATAGCTTTCTGGAGTTGGTACAGGTTGTTTGAGTTTGTGGTAATGCCTTTTGGCTTGACCAATGCTCCGGTAGTGTTTATAGATTTTATGAACCAGATCTTTCAACCCTATCTAGATCGATTTGTGGTCGTCTTTTTTGACAATATCTTAGTGTACTCTAAAACTCACGACGATCATGCCCAACATCTTGACATCGTCTTGGGTATTCTAAGAGAGCATCGGCTATACGCCAAGTTATCAAAGTGTCAATTCTGGATAGGTGAGGTTCATTTTCTAGGCCACATCATCTCAGAGGCAGGTGTGTCTGTGGATCCATAAAAATTGTAGGCAGTTGTATCTTGGGATCATCCCAAGAGTGTTTCATAGGTTTGGAGTTTTCTATGTTTGGTCGGGTATTACTGAAGGTTCATTCAGGATTTCTCTCGCTTGGAAGCACCACTCTCGGGCTTGACCAAGAAGGGAATCAGGTTCGAGTGGTCTGAGGCCTTTGAGAATTCCTTTCAAGAGTTGAATAATAAGTTGACGACCACACTAATCTTGATCTTACCTGATCCAGGTAAGAAGTACAACATGTTTTGTGATGCGTCTGGAATTAGACTTGGGGATGTGTTGATGCAGGATGAGCGGGTTGTGGCTTATAGTTCAAGGCAGTTGAGACCCCATGAGTAGAACTATCCCACTCATGATCTTGAGTTGGCTGTAGTGGTGTATTCCTTGAAGTACTGGAGGCACTACCTATTGGGATAACGGTTTACTGTTTTCACTGACCATAATAGTTTAAAGTACATCTTCTCACAACGGGATCTAAATCTTCGGCAGAAAAGATGAGTTGAGTATCTCCAGTCCTTTGACTTTGAGTTGGTGTACATGCCAGGAAAGGAAAACAGTGTTGCTGATGCTCTGAGCAGGAAGGTTTAGTATCAGGTGGTTTAGGAATCCAGCACCGAGTGGAAGGTGAAGGCTTTGTTTGCAGAAATTCACCTGGAGGTGAAGGAGGAGAATGGCCAGGTCACTCTTGCTTCCTTGATGATGGATTCGATGCTTTTGAGTCAAGTTAAGGAAGGTCATCTTGATGATCCTGAGTGTTTTAACATGAAGGAAAATCTTAAAGGTGTGGAGCTACCTTCTGGATGGGCCTTCGGCGTGGACGGTGTTCTTCGTGTTCATGATCGTGTGGTTGTGCCAAAGTGTGTGCGAGAAGAGTTGATGCGAGAGTTCCATGAATCAAAGTGGGCAGTGCATCCTAGTTTGACCAAGATGTACTGTGATCTCTGAAGGCAGTTGTGGTGGACTGGAATGAAGAAAGAATTTGCGGGCTTTGTGTCACGGTATCTTACCTGTCAGCAGGTGAAGGCCGAGCATCAACGCCCAGGTGGTTTGTTGCATCCATTGCCCATCCCGGAATGGAAGTGGGCTGATGTGACCATGGATTTTTTCATGGGTCATCCAAGGATACCACGGAAGAATGATGCAATATGGGTGGTTGTGGATTGGTTAACGAAAGTGGCTCATTTATCACTGATATAGGAGACCTTTATAGTCAACCAGTTGGGTGAGCTGTCTGTTCGGGAGATAGTGCAGTTGCATGGGGTGCAGCGGACCATAGTTTCAGACCGAGACCCGCATTTCACATCGCGTTTCTGGCAAGGATTGTATAAAGAACTTGGTACGCAGGTGTTTTTGAGTATGGATTTCCACCCGCAGATGGATGGGCAATCGGAATGTACGATCCGAGTGTTGGAAGACATGTTAAGAGCTTGTGTCTTGGACTTTGGTGGTTCTTGGGAGAGGCACTTATTGTTAGTTGAGTTTTCCTACAAAAACAGTTTTCAGGCTACGATTCAAATGGTACCGTTTGAGGCTCTTTATGGGAGACAATGTAAATCTCCATTGTGTTGGCTAGAGGCCGGTGAATCTGAGTTGTAGGGGCCAAGTCTTGTGTAAGAGACTTCAGAGAGAGTTAAGTTGATCAGGAAGCGAATGGATACGGCTCAGATTAGGTAGAAGGCATATGCAGATCGGAGGTGTGGACCTCTTGAGTTTGCGGTGGGTGATAAAGTGTTCCTTCGGGTGTCACCAAGATTGGGTCACTGTCGGATTCAAAAGTAGGGTAAGTTGGCACCCAGGTATGTGGGACCTTTTGAGATCATGGAGAGGATCGGACGAGTATCTTACTGATTGGATCTTCCACAGTAGTACGGTGGGATGCATGATGTGTTTCATGTGTCGCAACATTGATGGTATCACCCTGACCCATCTCATGTGGTTGATGTTGAGGATGTGGAGCTTGAGGATGATGCATCCTTTGAGGAGCATTCGGTTCGTGTGGTGGACCGTAGTGAGAAGGTCTTGCGAGGCAAGGTTGTGCCATTAGTGTGAGTACTATGGAAGCATGGGAAAGTTCAGGAAGAAACTTGGGAGCGGGAATTGGATATGCGGGCTCAGTGGAGTGAACTCTTCTATTCAGTGGATCAATTAGGTTTGGAAACTCGACTCGAGGATGAGCCATTATAAGGTGGTAAGGTTGTAAGATCCCGGTTTTTGGAAAGGTATGTTTTTGTTTTGTTTTCGGTTGAACCATTTGTTTTTGGGGCTTTAAAATGTTTCCTGAAAGAGTGAGAGGCCTTGGGGGTGTTCCAGGGGCTTGGGGCATGGAAGAAAGGAAATATGGTCAAGAAAGGCCAGGGCGCATGGCCTATGCACGGTTAGATAAACCGTGTGGCCTGCCCAGGCTAAACCGTGCGACCCTTCCTCCTCCGGACAGAAGCATGCACACGGGTTGCACACAGTTTGCCAAACCGTGCGGGTAAACCATGCGACCCCTCCCCCTTCAGACAGTGGCATGTGCACGGTTTGTGCACGGTTTTCCAAACCATGCAGACAAACCGTGTGTCCACTTAAAGTTGGTAAAAAATACAAGTTTTCCACTCCGGGATTTTAAACACCAACTCAGAATTTCCTATCATTTCCTCCCTCTTCACCCTAGGCACAAACCAAATCTCCCAAGGTCTCCAATAGATCTATCTCCCTCGTTTCTAAGGAATTTTTGGTGTCGTTGTTTGCGGATCGAAGCTATGGGTAAGGATAATCCCATCCTAGCTTCTATTTTTGGTTTAGGGTTTGTATCTTCTCTCCCTCTCATTCTGAAGATCTAAAACCCTAACTTTTGGGTGAGTTTAAATTGAAGCTCCAAATTTTAGTTAGATCAAGGTCAAAGGACTCGATTGAGAGTGCTTTCAACCGCGGTTTCAAGGTAGGCGGTCTACAAGTGATATCCCATAGTTATTTGGGGATTTTTGCATTATTAGTTATGTTCTTGTTTCCACTTGGTTATCTTTTAACTAAGCTTGGAATTTTTTGTAATAATGGTGTTTAAAATTGAAAATGGGAACCCTCACGATCACTGTGGGATGTGTTGGGATTCTCTTGACCTAATTAGGGGCATCCATGGGATGTGTTGGCTTTTCTCGAGTTTCAAGATTGTTATTAAACAAGTGTCCTTGTTGTAGTAAATTGTAGAGCCCTTGATGAACATGTTGGCATGATTGGTTGAACTTGGAATAGAATTTAGGTGATACACCTAGACCTGGAAATAACCTAGGGGTTATTTGAAATGGAATGAATGGTTGATTCATGAAAATGATGAACAGGTTAAATGGGTTAATGTGTAAACTGATATAAGACCATAACGGATAGGTTATGGGTCTAATGTTCAATTCTTAGTGAGATAAGAATAACACATGGGAATTGGGTAAATGGTTAAATGATGTGAAATGGTAATGTGTTAATGGTTTAAGGCATGATGTGAATTACCATGTGCATTGTTGTGAATAGTGTTTGCCCAAGGGAAATGGTTTGGATGGTTGATGGTTACTTATATATAAGCATGTGCACATGGCTTCGTAGAGTGGGGTATGATATGAAGATCTACGCCCACAGGTCGAGCTAAGACTAAGGTTCTAAACTCCACCCTAAATGCACAGATTAGGAAAGGGGACTGAGGTTCTATTCTCCTAACGGTTACATCCACCCGGACTGAGGCTTCGAGGTGAGGATATGGTTTCTATGAGGGGGGTTAGTCCTAGTAAGATAGGATAACCATATGTTTACCCTCTTATGTGTGATTTTTGTCCTTAGACCCATGTAACATAATGAATGTGATTAGTCCATGGAAATGTGATGAAATGGTAAGTGATGATAATTGGTAATAAATGAATGGTAATGGAAATGGAAATGGATTTGACTCTGAACTTGTTAATGGCACCTTAATTGATTACCTGGAAATTATAATTCATATTCCTTTTTCATGCACTACCTGTTCATAATGGATATTTTGTAGACACCGTTGGTTGTGGCCTACTGAGTTGTACTCACACCCTACTTGGGCTACCGTTGGTTACCTAAGCAGACTTCATGTTTGCAGGTCAGGAGAAGGGAAAAGGTACTTGCTAGATTGTGAGTGGACATGGGTAGCACTTGGTGGAGGATCTGGACTTGGAGTCGGGATTATTTTGGGGATTTTGGCAGTTTTCTTTATTGGTCCTTTTGTTCACTCTTTCACTGGTAGTATTACATGGCATATTTATTATTGGAAATGATGGTTATGCATGTTCCATGTCTATTGGTTATTGTTTCGGCTATTTGGTTTATTTATGTTGTGGCTTACTCTGATAAAAAGGGGGTATAGTCTCCCCACTTGACTCCGTAGACCCCTGCTACCTATCGGCAGCCTTTGGCATACGGGGAGGCACGCTTAAGGTCATGTAACCACCCGGCTCGGAGCACCGGTTTAGTGGCTTCCGGGTCGGGGACGTTAGACTTCTTATATTTGAAGCATTTGAGTGTGGGTGGTGAATTTTGTGGAGATTTATCTCTATTTTATCATTATAAAACTAATTCACATCACATTAGAAACCAATTTCCCAATGATATTTCTTTCTAAAATTAAATCATTTACTAGTCCCCTTAAGAAAATGTCTTGTATGTTTCCTTCCATACTTCAAAAATGATGGAAAACTCATCTTATTAACTATATGGTTATTATAGTTTCCTTTGAATTTCATATTACATTTCTTATCAAAACCATGATATTGATGAGTAACTCTAGTATGTATTTTCATCTTGATAGAACATTGACCAATTTCTTTATAACTACTAAAGACCTTTCTAGATAATGGCCTTCGGAGACTTGGTTTTAAGACACTATAGAATCGATAAAACTCTTTGTTAAGTTATATTATAATACTATAAACATACCTTACATGTCTTATAAAATTCACCATAAAGTTACCAATAGAATCATAATCCTTATACTTTAACTCAAGTAATTACTTCCCCATTATTATATTAAGAATATTAGGAAATTACTTAATAAAAAAAGTTCATAAACTTGTCCCATTATATGTAGTCAATTTTACCTTGATGACTTGTATTCTTGATAAAGGTCCACCATATATCTACTTATCCTTATAAAAAATATATTCCATGATTTCTTTTTAATTATATAAAAAATAGAATGGAAAATATCTTTTAAATTATACTAATCCATTCCATTGAATCAAGGTGATTAGCAAAACCACTAAAAGATGATGTATGTTGCCTTATGAAGGAATCAAAATAATGTTGTTTCCTCTATTTATCATTTGTAGGTTCAGTATGATTCATAGACTGAGAATTTTGTGTGAGAATATAATTGAGATTTTTCTTTAGAGATCCTATAATGTTTAGTTTCACAAGAGTAAAATCATTTCATTATTTTTTCCCTTCAATATTAACATGATTCTTTCAAGTTATATCCATTGTCTAAAACTAAACAAAACATTGTATATGAAAAAATTATCAAATTGGGAAACCATTAAATCATGAAAAAAACATATATTAGATTTTTAACTCATGAAACCTAATTTTTTATTGATGACACCATAGGTTTAACCTAGGTTTTTTAGGGCCATTATTCAAATCATTGAAGATAGTTCATAATGTGTTTGTTAATTTCTAAATCATGTCCCTCTAGAGTATCAAACATAGTGTACAGAAATTCCCATTATTATGCACTAGGTGATGGTTGTGTAAAATCCCAATGCACCCATTTTGGAGTTATTAGCACTAGGTACATCCATAGAAGATCCACATCTACATGTAGTATCTATATAGGGATGTAATTTATTAGAAACCACTCATTGTATCCTCCACCAAAATTCTAGGACATTTACTATAATTTGAAATATCCTTAGACCTATCTTTACACCTTTCCCTAGACATAACCCTAGGGATATCACTAAATTTTTCACATCTTAGTTTACAAATGTTTAACTAATTCTTGTTATGATACTTTGTATAATGACCAACTCTTTTAATACATAAATATGATATATTAAAATATAAATTTTCATCACATAACATAAAGATCCATTCCAGAATCATATATATAGAGTGCCTTTTGGAACTTTGAAACATAAAAACCTAGTTAATAAGTGAGCGGTGTCATCTCCCACTATGTTATTAATAACTGGAACCATTATTAGACATATCATACATAATACCATTATTCATAACCTGGGGAAAGTAAAAATAAGAAAGGGTGATGTTATATTCTCAGTAAGGATAAGCCATTGACATATCAACATAACATGAGAATAAGGGTATGATAACAAGATAATAACATTTGAAAACCATACAATGAATATCATAGATCATATACTGGTTTCATGTCATATATCTTTTAGTACATAAGATATGAATCGTAATAGAATCAATAAACATTAGCCATGAGAACATAAAATTAGAATAACACATAGATTTATGGTATAAAAATAATCATAGAAAATAATTTCATTAGTATTCAAGGCTCATTTACAATGCTATCATTGTGGATTGGATTCATGCCAAAAACTATCATATTGTCAAGTTTCTCTCCCAATATTATCATAGTGGATGGATTTCCTTTCTAAAATAGGTTTTCTCATTATTTATATCTTGTTTATCTTATGATATTTCAATCATTACCCAAAAAAATAGAGGGATATATGGGTCCCACCCATAACATAATGAAAATAA
Source organism: Viscum album (assembly GCA_963277665.1). Classification (NCBI taxonomy): domain Eukaryota; kingdom Viridiplantae; phylum Streptophyta; class Magnoliopsida; order Santalales; family Viscaceae; genus Viscum; species Viscum album. Next base: position 865,743,631 of record OY728148.1, read on the forward strand.
TTTATATGTGTTCCACAAGATCGAAAAAAATCATCATATAATAACCTATGAAAATAAATTGATTCCAAAAATAGTTCATCATAGCATAACCCAAGTAAAAGAAATGGGTTTTATAAACATTTCATCATTTCATTATAGCATAACCCATGGAAAGGGAATGGGTTTTATAAAAAACACATCATCATAAATATAAACAATATAGAGAATTAATAAGGACGTAATCAACGGATCATATTCCCAGTAAAGAGTAAGTAATATCAAAATATATCATGGAAAATGATTTTGAAAGATCACTTGGAATATTTCATGAGGAAAATAACCTTTCCACTATAAAAACACTTATTTAAAGTCTACAAAACTACCAAATTATAAATAAAAACATTTATTTAAAAATAAACTATATAATATATAATATATGTTTAAAATTATTGAGTGGTAATTATATTTTAATATTCTATTTATGTCTTACATGTTAAAATGAAGGTTCCTTTTACATTTTTTTAAAAATAAAATTTTTCGTGATTGGAAAATGAAAAGAAGATTAATTTTAAACAATTTTTGTAAAAATTGAAACATGAGATAACATTAATTTAAACCAAAATATGTTAATATTAAAAATATTCTTGAGAAAATATTTATAAAATATGGATACGGAAGAAGAAGAAAAATTTAATCGAAGAGAGAAATAAAGTTAATTTTTCTTAAGAAGGTTACTTTCAAATTATGAGTACATAAATATAGGGAAATGAATGAAAAATAGATAATTTTTAATAATAACCATAGGGGAAGAAAAATTAATTTTTTTTCTTCAGATTTATATCAAAATATATCATCACTAGAACTTTAATCATAAACAATCCT